>OY796659.1:62046788-63246788 GCA_963680705.1 Rhagium mordax | reverse complement strand
ATTTGCATTTTTTGTTTTAAACCTTTTAAACTTTTCAAACTACAATAGTAAGCATTGCCGTGGTAACTGGTTTTTAGTAAATCTCCACTATTGTGGAGTACATCCACTATTCTGGAGTACCTATCTCCCTAACTAAGCTAGTACCCATCATGGAAGTAGTACCATTAGCTATTGGTAACCTTGACAATTGTTTAAACACAGCAACCACATTTTCGTGAACCATTTCCGCTATTCTGGAGTACCTATCTCCTTAACTAAGCGAGTGCCCACCATGGGAAAAGTACCATTATGTAATGATAACCTTGACAATTGTTTCCATAGCAACACTTTTTCTAAATCACATTTCCAGTATTCTGGAGTACCTAACTCTGCAACCAATCATTTGCCCACCTTGGGAATGGTACTGTCAGATACTGGTAACCATGACAACCGTTACCTTGTTAACCCCACTACCGTAACACGTTTCCAAATCATAAAATAAATAATCTGGAGTACCTATCTCCTTAACTAAGCGAGTCCCCACCATGGGAAAAGTACCATTATGTAATGATAACCTTGACAATTGTTTCCATAGCAACACTTTTTCTAAATCACATTTCCGTTATTCTGGAGTACCTAACTCTGCAACCAATCATTTCCCCACCTTGGGAATGGTACTGTCAGATAATGGTAACCATGACAATTGTTACCGTGGTAACCTCATTTCCCTAACACATTTCCGTTAAATCGAATTTTAACCAGAAGAAGCTTTGAAAATGATGTATGAAGTTGAACCAATTTCTAAGGACTCCTTCACACTTGGATTCCTTGAATCGCATTCCGGAATCCGATTCCAGAAGCGCGCTGAAACTTTCTATACATTTAAATAAAGCCACACAGATTCCGTACAATGCATATACATAGATGCATTCTAGGGAATCTCTGTGTGAACAGACTCTATTTAAATGTATGGAAAGTTTCAGCGCGTTTCTGGAATCAGATTCCGGAATGCCATTCAAGGAATCCAAGTGTGAAGGAGTCCTAAAGTCTTGCCATCCTGAAAAGAAGTGTGATGACAAAAGCTGTGAAAGCATAGACAAACAAAATTTCAATTTGCTGATTTTTATATTTTCTAATATTTTTAAGGCATTGTTCACAACACTTTATCACATCAAGGTCAACTCCAGTGAAATACAACAACTTTTTGGTCTTTTTGTCACTATTTAAAATATCAGGTAGCTGAAAATAAAATAAGAAAATAAAATAAAGATATAGGTAATTTGATATGCATATAATACTTACTAATGAAAGAATCATCAAGAATAAAATGTTGGCTACATACACACATACAAATTGGTTATTGATGTGGCAATTTTTAAAGCCTTTTTCCAATTATTACAAGTGTTTGCGTCTTTCGGAAACCAGTGCATGCAGACACTACTTTTGAGCGGTAAGTACTGCACTGAGGCACTAAACAGAATCTTTTGCATTTGCTATTAATTTCACAACTTTAATTGATGTTATTAAACAGTTTTAGGCTTTCAAATATGAACCCTTACAATTTGTCGGATAACATTACCGCGTAATCTAAAACGTCAAATATTTGTTTTCCTCACTATACTGGTTGCATATTTACATAAGAGATGTCGCACCCTTTGTGATTTTCGCGAATAGGAGTTAATTTATCAAAAAAAATATTAAGTATACAGGGTGATCTACCACAAGTGTGCCAAACTTCAGGCCACTAATAAAAAAATAAATGAACTTTCATTAATAAACATAACAAGGGAGCACTACAACCCCTTGAAGGGGGATGATAAATATCAATTATCGATTAAGTATACCCAAAGTCCAAAGTGGTGACTAAAAAACTGAAATTTTCATGCGTTTCGACCTCGAAATTACAAATTTCATCAGCTTCCTTTATTGGGGTAGTTTTGAGGGGTGAGAGGTAGTTTTTATTCCAAAATTTTTTTGTCGTCACTTTCTAAGCAAAATTTTTGAATAACTAATTTCCCATGCAATGGACTCAGAAGAAAGTACTTATACCGGGTGTAAACGAATAGTGGGCCACCCCTGTGACTTCCTCGTTTTTAAAGATATCAGGATAAAATTTTGTATGATGAAATTAGGTAAGATTTCCAACTTTTTGAGACCTATCCGCCATATTTGCCACTTCCGGTTTCACCGGAAATCGCCCCAATAGTCTTTTTATAAATGGACCACCCTGTATATTTTTACATTTTTGAAATAAAGATCACATTTTGGATACATTTATGCTATTTTGAACAATTTATACAGGGTTGCACGAAAAATAATTCGAATTTTTATTGTCAATCTCGATGGCTGCGAATATGTTAAAATTATTTGTGTTCCAATGTAATTCATATAAAAAATACGAAAACATCAATATGTCCAAAAATACATCATACAGGGTGCTCTAAACTCATTAAAATCACATTTTTCAATATAACTCTTTTTTAAAAACATTATGATATGGGCCACCCGGATATTCAGAAAGCTCTATTTAGTAGGGGTTAAACGGTACCAAAAGTTCCGTAATGTGTAATCGTTACCGGCAGGAATGACAATTTTTCTTAAGAAAATTATGATTTATATCGAAGTTCAATTAAATTTTGATCAACCCTGTATATTTGTGTTAATATTTTATGATTTGAAACAAGAATGAGCCAGAGGCCCATTCTGATTAACTTTCTAACTTCAATTAAATTTTGATCAACCCTGTATATTAGTGTTAATATTTTATGATTTGCAACAAGAATGAGCCAGAGGTCCATTCTGATTAACACAAATATACAGGGTTGATCAAAATTTAATTGAACTTCGATATAAATCATAATTTTCTTAAGAAAAATTGTCATTCCTGCCGGTAACGATTACACATTACGGAACTTTTGGTACCGTTTAACCCCTACTAAATAGAGCTTTCTGAATATCCGGGTGGCCCATATCATAATGTTTTTAAAAAAGAGTTATATTGAAAAATGTGATTTTAATGAGTTTAGAGCACCCTGTATGATGTATTTTTGGACATATTGATGTTTTCGTATTTTTTATATGAATTACATTGGAACACAAATAATTTTAACATATTCGCAGCCATCGAGATTGACAATTAAAATTCGAATTATTTTTCGTGCAACCCTGTATAAATTGTTCAAAATAGCATAAATGTATCCTAAATGTGATGTTTATTTCAAAAATGTAAAAATATACAGGGTGGTCCATTTAGAAAAAGATTATTGGGGCCATTTCCGGTGAAACCGGAAGTGACAAATATGGCGGATAGGTCTCAAAAAGTTTTCAGCAGCCCATAGCCGCTCAACGCATATTCAAAAACGGCTGGTGTGACAAAAATTTTGAAAGATACTTTTTTATTAATTCTAAATGTTGTGGAAGTTACATATTTTTTTACTTTTGTAACACAATATGTACACATCCTTATTTGTTGTACACGATTGATTTGCTCATTTACCATGTTATGTAGCGTAACCCTCATACTGTATAAGAAAATTAAAAAAATTTCAGCGATACACGTTGGTATATTTATCTCTGCTGTCAGATTTTAATTGGTACGATCAAAGTCTGTGATACAAATTGAGGATTCTCTTTTTATTTCGCTATACAAAGAATGTAATATCAGTATATCTGTATTGAGCTACGAAACTTACGCCATTATTTTTTAGACAAATTGATTCGATTTGGCGAAAACCAATAAACTGACAGCATAGGTTCTTGGAATTTACAAAGCGTTAAAAATGGCCGGGCGAATGAATAAGAAGATCAAAGGAACTTATTGTAGAAACGATGAGCTGGTTGCTTTTATCGTGTCTCATAAATTTGCAGTTCGAAGCGACCGGCCTTTTCAGGCTCGTCAGCGGTCTAGGAATACAGGATTGATGTTATCAAAGGCGACCTCGTCATGTGTAAGTGCAAACACATCGCTAACTACCGGCAAATATTTGTCCTACCCCCGGTTCGGCCTCTACACCACTCCTCCTAATAAAGTCACTCCCTAGCTTCGACAGACTGGAAGAATAAATAATCTACATTCGATGTAGCCGAGCACCAAGGATATTTAATCGTTTAAAATGTAGAAAGGTATTTGTAAATTTCGGCTAGCCTCTGGAATATCCAAATTAATTTAGGATATCGTGGTCTAACATGGACTGCAAATATTTAGTTTGGATATCAAGTATTTAGTAGACTGCAGACTTTTCGTCACTATTTGTATATCTTGGATTCGACATTATTAGTAGGGGGGAAGTTGTTACTTAAATAAATATGTACTAATAGGTGTTGCCGAGCACAATGCTCTAATATAGAGGAGGGACAAAATTGGAAATATAATCGATCCTTACAGAACACCAGAATTGGTATTGAATTTTAAACTGTAAATAAAGAGATCTCTTTAATAGTAAGAGTTACAAATTTGGACAGAGGACTAACAATCCTTGATATGATTTTTCATTTCTAAGGAATTTTGGACAAACTGAATTCGAATTTTTAATTCAATTTTTTTTTCTGGCGTTAATAGTAAAATTGGAGCTAAACTGACAAAACTTTTTTGTAGTAACTTTTAAATGCACCTAAAGATTGCGTTACCGATTTTTTTGATGTTTCGTGGTCGAGCAACCATCCGTCATCAACTTAATTTTTTAAATACGGTCCTGATTTTCTAATCAATTTTTTTCTTCTGAATTTAACAATGTACCACACATTATGGTTTAATTACGTTTCGAGCCTTCTTTGACCATGACCAAAAAAAAAATTAATACAGGCCTGTATTTCTCATAATTTTGAAAAAATAGGTTTAAAAATATTGAAATGCACTTCATAATGAAATATGAATTTAATAACCAACCAATAACTATTAAAATAAACAACAAATAAATACAGAATACAGAAACAATAATAAACCGAACATCGAAACAATTTAATAGAAATTAAATTTACAGGAGGTGTTCAAAAATATTGCCGTTATTCTCTAGGAATAAATAGCATCTTCTAATTGTAAAATTTGAGATTCCAGAGCCAATTCTTCTTCTTCTTCTTCCTAATTTCTTCTTCTGTTTCAAGACCAAACGGGGCCATATCTGGTGAACGTGCTGCCCAGGTCGTTTCAGAATGTGCTTATAATAAAAATTTCTTGATGAAGGTCAAGGAAGGCTTAAAAAGTAATTAAACCATAATATGTTGAATTCAGAATAAAATGGGTTTCCAAAATTTATTATTAGAAAATAAGCACGATATTTTGCAAAATGAAGTTGATGATGTTGCTCGAAGACGAAACGTGGAAAAAAAATTAGGAAACGTAATATTTATGTCTATTAAAAGTGGCTATAAAGAAACTTTCTCAGTTTCGCTCTAACTTTTTTCTAAGTAACTCAGAAATGAAAAATCATATTAAGAGTTTCTAAGCATAATTTTTTTTAATTACGCAACTTTTTTTATATTTTCTCTTAGTAGGTATTAATAAGATTCCCATACTGGCCTCCTTATCTTTGGTACTGCATAAAGCTCGATTAGCAGTTCATAATAATAATAATGAATATCTGCAAAATTAATATGAATGTAACTCCTTCAATTTCTTTTTAAAACCGTTGAGCAGTCTGGTTATGTCACATCACGTTCTTAGTGATATACGATTTTGTTTTGCAGCAACTAATACTTGAGCCAACATTTTTTAAACAGAGAGCAACAAACATTCTGTAAAACTTCCTCAAGAGCGAACATTCTTTAAAATACGTCGATACATATTTACCGCAATATTTCAAATTTTATATAATCCACCGAATCGCTCGGTGTGATATACGTGTTCCAATGAAATATTATAAAAGTATTTCGTAACAAGCCTGATACAGAAAAGCTACTTAAAATTACTAAGGGAAACCACGAGAGTGTCTCAACAAATCCCAGGCTTAACATAATCTTTAATTTAGTCCGTGTTTCCTAAGGGCGCATCTCTGTTTTCTAAGGCAGGATATATTTCTGTGTAAGGATTCTCGCCGGTTGTAAACAAAACTATTCAGGTTTTCGTTTTATCTCCATAGTCATTTTTAATGAGGAACCGAAGCAAATGAGATGTAGCTGTGGTGAGAATGTCGCAGATAATAAGGTTCTTTCATATTATCATGTTACGGGTAAAAATTGTTCCAGAAAAATAAGAGATCTGAGCGGGTTTCATAAATTCAGTATTGATTTTATGTTCGGTGACAAATACGCAAACATGTCTTACTTCTTGGGCTTTTTACGTTACCCTTTTGAATAGTTACACCAACAGCATCTAAATAGTACTGTCAACGATATGAAACTTTAAAAACAACAAAATGTAGGTTTATTTTTCAAAATACAATCCATGTGTTTTTCAAAATACTAGTCCTACATGGTATAAAGTCTAATGTAACTTTATGGAAGTAATTTGAGAAAGGTCGAAATAAACCTGCTACTATGCTCACAAATGATTCACAATATCCTTCTGGGTTTTCGGAGGTTTTTTCTTTTTCTCAATCGAACAAATAGCTTTTAAGAAACCAATGGAAATCGGAAAAAATTAAATTTGACGACTGCATTAAGAACAACTTTGATTCTCAATTCTTTACTTTTGATCTCATCTAAGATGATATCTCCACTTATAATTGTTCCTTTACAAATGGTTATAATAATTTATGATTGGAGATTAAGTGTTGTACGTTTTTTATTTAGAATATACAAAAGGATATCATCTGAATTTATATCAGCGGTTTTAATCGCGACCCATAACATAGTTATCTATTGTTATAAATAGGTTTTTGCGCCGAGATAAAGATAATTGTAGGTAGCCCAGTGGCCCCATACAGCCAGTGCGTGTGCAGCAATATCTACTAATCTACTCGAAAATCTGCTCACGTTTATCTCTAGTCCTTTTATTCTTAGCCCGTTATTTGGTTAATTGACTCGTACTAGAATGCCGCTTAGAGCTTTTTGTTTTATATCCAAAACCGCAAAAGGGATTACATCGCCGAATTCGCTCCTACATTTAGATAATTGCGAATTGAACACAATCAACTTTCTCTGATAATTAAATTTCTTGCTTGTTACCATAAAGAGTCTCTGATGGAATTAAATTCTGTTGACGGTAATATCTCATAAAGTAAACATACAAATTTCACACTCTCCTTTTGAGTGTTATGTTAAATGCATAATCAAAGCAGAAGACGAGCAATTCAAAATAAAAATCGACCTGTCCGAAGATTTTTCCAAAATATTTTCGTATTCAGAAAAAATTAATTTATTCCATATTTTATGTACACACTGTATACTATTGTTTAATCATGTGGTACTCTTACTAATCGATTACTTAACAAAAATTCGTTAGTCTTTTAACGACTAGTTTTTTTATATTTTTAATTAAGAAGAGCGTCAGTGCAATATTTTTTTCGTTTACTCTTATAAGTAGAAACTAGATGGGTACATTAAAATTATGCTGTGATGTGTTGCCGGGGTGTATTATTAATTTCTGCCTCAATATTTAATTACTTACACTTTTCCTGGGGAATGCTTATTAAAAATAATAAAGTGTTCCGAGGCTTACGTCGGTATCACTGAATAATGCCAGTAAAGTAGAAAATAATGTACCCTTATTGTAATTTATTGCTTCTTAAAAGGAATATATGGAAGCTCTAAAGCTGTTCTCTGTGTTGGTGGATAGTTTATTTAAATAAAATGTGAGGTTTGCGGAAAAGGAAATTACCACAGTTTGCCTCAAAAGATTACCCGCTCTACAGTGCTCTAATTAATTTAGAGTGTACAGTGCATAATGATAATGCTCGCTGACTCTGACCATTTCGCTAACTGGCTACAAATGAAAATTTTAAATTGGAAGCATTAAAATAATTTTTCTTAACCGCCTCTCAGGTCACCGACCCCCGGAAGATCCCAAGATTAATTATTAATTTAAAGGAATTTTTTTCAGAATTAGTAATATTTTTAGTGTGTATACAGGGTGGCCATTATCTACCTCCTTCCATGGGTAACCTTTTTATTTTCACTTACTTTCTGTCGGTTTCGAGGTTCTTTAAAATTTAAGAAATCGACTATTTTCAGGATAATTCATCAACCTGAAAAGTCTCACTCATGCAAGGAGATAGATAATTGCCACCCTGTATATTATAAAATCCTATTTCGAGTACACCTTATATTCCATTTACTAAAGAAAAAAAATTCGTTGACTAAAAACCGATTTTGATAAATTTTTTTTTTTAAGTTTGGAAAAAGTTTATAGAAAGTTCCCCATAGTTGAGAAAGGTGTTTTTTTTATTTTTTCAATTACTTATTATTAACAAATACCTAAGTGTTTTTTTAATACGCTCTTAATTAAAAAATGTATAACTTTTATTTATTTAAACAATAAAATTGCCCGAAATTTGTTTACATAATGTTTTTGGGTGGAGTCACAGGTTACGATTCTTGACTCAAAATCGGTCTAAAAACAAAATGGCGTCTACAAAATGGCGTCGAATGTCTAATTTTTTATTTTATTTTTTTTAATTATATTTATATATTAGATATAATGGGGGTTTTGGGGTCGCTGATTACGAATTTGGCATTAAAACGAAAATAAAATAAAAAATAGCGGATCCAAAATGGCGGAAAAAGGTCAATTTTTTTTATTGGTATTTTATTTTTATACCATGTGACAACTACAATTACAAACCAAAACAAAAGCCATTTATGTGAATCACAGCCACCTAATTCTGTTTTTAAAAATTAAATAAGAAATAGTTAGTTCCAAAAAAAATCCAAAAAGGCACTATTATTATACGTAAAATGAACTGCTGGTCTCAAAAATGTCAAAAAAAACATGATGTTTCACTTGAAAATCAGAAGTTCTGGTCAATTCCGGTCAAACCGGAAGTACTTTGAAATTCAAAATTATCCTAAAAAATTTGTAATATTGTCTAATTCACGTCCTCCAAATTTCAAATTTTTATCTGATGTAGAAAAGAAATTACAGGTCTCCTCACTTTAGTTTTCACCCGGCATAGGAGTTTCTTGGGTCGCTGATCTCAAATTTTATCTTACAATTCAAATTCATCAAAAATGGAAAACGGTGTCTGAAAAATGGTGGAAACAAATGATAGATAAAACCCAAAAACCCGATACCGGGTCACAACTAAAAGTGGGAACACCTGTAATTTCTTTTCTATTTCAGATAAAAAATTTAAATTTGAGGGACGTCAATATCATTTTACGTATAATAATGCCTTTTTGGTTTTTTTTTTTGGAAATAACTACTTATTTAATGTTTAAAAATGGATATAGGTGGCTGTGATTCTCATAAATGGGTTTTGTTTTGATTTGTAATTGTAGCTGTCTCCTGGTATAATGAAATAAAATCTCAACAAAATAAATTTACACCTTTCCGTCATTTTGGATCCGCCAATTTTTTTTTTATTTTAGTTTTAATACAAAATTCGTAATCAGCGACCCCAAAAACCCCCATATATCTAATAAATATAATATACTTCTTCTTAACCATAAGTAATTTTTTTTTTATTTAGGGGTTCTTGAATTGTATTGATTTATTCAAAAAAAAATAAAAAAATTAAGTAAATATATTATTTTTTTAACGTTTCGGAGAGGACACTCTCCATCATCAGAAATTTTTTTATTTTTATTTAACAGACTAGGTGTTACATTTTAATTTACATCTGTAAAAAATTGAAAATTGATTTTAAGTATTAAAAAAAATGTTTCTATTAATACTTAAAATCAATTTTCAATTTTTTACAGATGTAAATTAAAATGTAACACCTAGTTTGTTAAATAAAATAAATTTTTTTCTGATGATGGAGAAGGTCCTCTCTGAAACGTTAAAAAAATTATATATTTACTTAATTTTATTTCATTTTTTTTTTTGAAAAAAACAATTTAACTCAAGAACCCCTAAATCTAATAAATATAATATAATAATAAAAATTAGACATTCGACGCCATTTTTTTTAAGATAGATTTTTCACCTATGGGGAACTTATCTATACTTTTTCCGAAATTTCAAAAAAAAAAATCATCAAAATCGGTTTTAAGTCAACGAAGTTAGAACTTTGGCGGATTTTTAGCGTTTAGAAAATGGACTATTATGTAATCGTGTTACTTAATCAAGATTTTTAGAAATTACCCTTCCATAATATGGTAATTTAATTTTGAGTACCTATTTAATGTTGGCAAAACGCCGAAAATTTTAAACGGTTCCCAAGCTATTATTTCATATAAGCGCCGACTCGGGGAGCGTCAGGCATCCTGCAACCACAGCGGCGTTCTCCTCTCAAGAGATATTTGTTTAATAATATTTACTATAAAAATAAATTTCGATTCTAGAGCAAGTACAAATATATAGATCGTGGTGTGCGATCATTGTTTTCTAAATATACGTATAATAATGTAGATAGTACCTTAGATTTACATTGGCAATTTTCTTCGAAGATATCCTTATTACATGGAAATTTCGCCCGGATTTACTAAATCCATTAAATAATAATGATTCCGGGTAAAATGTGCTAGGAGCGGTATAATAATATTTCAGTTGTGAACGTTCATGAAAATTTAAGTATACATTTTTAGTAATATATAAATTGCAGAACTTTTATTTTGTGACCCTTCTAAAAATATAAAAAGTCGGCGCCTGTGATATTTAACATTCTTGCGAAAACAAACCCCATGGCTGCACAGGTTATGAATTTCGATTGAAATGTAAGGCTGTAAAAATAATATTCAGCAAATATTAATTTAAAATATCGTGTTTTTGTGCTTTGGTTCTGGAAATTGAAGTATATTTCGATGGAACTAACTTCGATGCGTTACCTCCGCGTGTTCATTTAAAGAATGTTGATTAAACTTCGAGTTAAATTGGTAGGAAAATTAAAATTTCAAATTTTCCTCCAAACTCGTTATATGCTGCTAGCAAATTTAGGGGAAATCGATTCAATGATAAACGGGTAATTTAATGTCGAAAAATAAAAGCCACTCCCACTGCGGTACTGAAATGCTATTTCTACCGACAATAAAACTACTCACATTTATTTCTTTATGACTACATACCTTGGTATAATTTTTTTATAGGTACTGCAACTAGAATAACTATATTTATTTTACACGATAAGACATTTTTTATATATCAACACTAATTAAGTATAACCAACGAGGACCTTTCTGGCTATATCTGGTACAGGAGTATAAAAGCATTTTCAGTTAGCAAAATATTGTAATGTCTTATTTCTCTAGCATGGACCGGTTTCTGACTATTTACCGTCATCTGCATACACAGAGCACAGATCGAAATCCTCAAGTCAACTACGAACGGATATTTTCCAAAGACCGTTTAAAAATCTTCTTCGCATTTTTTTTTTTGCGTCGAGCCTCGCACATTCTAGCCCGGCCCTGACCACTATTGAAGGTGGCTGCGCTGCATTGTACAGAAGTCATCCCGTCATAAACATGCCAGGAGCACGAGCAAATAAACCATTCTTTTATTTCCGTTCAGCTCTAATGAGTGATTATGTAGAATGTAGAAGCAGCCAGCGTATACAGTGCAGCCAATAATATGCCATTAAGTTAACTCTCCTGACCTGTCGCTTTGGCCATTAAGTGCGGATTTATTATCTTGCTCGTTAGTGCCTCTCATTGTCTGCATGTATTGATTGATCGATAAATAAGCATACGTTTATACGGTTTGGTAATGTATTTTATCTTGTGTGTTTGCAGAAAATCGTAGACGTATTTAGTCACGCCCAAAATACTCCGTGAATCGTTGGTTTGGTTCTATACAGTGTGAATCCCCTAGCCTAGGTGAAGAACCATCACTATGCCTAATTAAGTGAAAATAATTGCTACTATTTGGTTTTTAAGTCCTAGTGAATGGTACTTTTTTCCGTTTTTCCTGGTGGTTGTTTCTGCTGTGGTTTAATTATAATTAGGCGCAATAGATTTATTTACTCTTCAATCTTCATTTTCACAGTTGATGGTATATGTTATGTTAGTTGTAATGGAATCAAAGATGTTTCGATTTAAAAACATGAATACTTCATATCATAGACCAGGAAACGAAGGCTAAATATGGAAAACTATACCGGGTGTAAACGAATAGTGGGCCACCTCTGTAACTTCCTCGTTTTTAAAGAAATCAGGACAAAATTTTGTATGGGGAAATTAGGTAAGATTTCCAACTTTTTGAGACCTATCCCCCATATTTGTCACTTCCGGTTTCACCGGAAATGACCCCAATAGTTTTTTCTAAATAGACCACCCTGTATATTTTTACATTTTTTACGTAAAGATCACATTTTATATACATTTATACTACTTTGAACAATTTATACAGGGTTGCACGAAAAATAATTCGAATTTTAGTTGTCAATCTAGATGGCTGCGAATATGTTAACATTATTTTTGTTCCAATGCAATTCATATAAGAAATACGAAAACGTCAACATGTCCAATAATACATCATACAGGGTGCTCTAAACTCATTAAAATCACATTTTTCAAAATAACTCCTTTTTTTAATGCCATGATATGGGCCACCCGGATATTCAGAAAGTTCTGTTTAGTAGGGGTTAAATGGTATCAAAAGTTCCGTAATGTGTAATCGTTACCGGCAGGAATGACAATTTTTCTTGATTTATGATTTATATCTAACTTCAATTAAATTTTGATCAACCCTGTATATTTGTGTTAATATTTTATGATATGCAACAAGAATGAGCCAGAGGCCCATTCTGTCTCCTGCGGAGACCTATCTGACATATTTGCCACTTCCGGTTTCACCGGAATATCCGGGTAGCCCATATCATAATATTAAAAAAAAGAGTTATTTTGAAAAATGTGATTTTAATGAGTTTAGAGCACCCTGCATGATGTATTATAGGACATATTGACGTTTTCGTATTTTTTATATAAATTACATTGGAACAAAAATAATTTTAACATATTCGCAGCCATCTAGATTGACAACTAAAATTTGAATTATTTTTCGTGCAACCCTGTATAAATTGTTGAAAATAGTATAAATGTATCCAAAATGTGATCTTTATTTCAAAAATGTAAAAACATACAGGGTGGTCTATTTAGAAAAGACTATTGGGGCCATTTCCGGTGAAACCGGAAGTGACAAATATGGCGGATAGGTCTCAAAAAGTTGGAAATCTTACCTAAATTACCCGTTCAAAATTTTATCCCGATATCTTTAAAAACGAGTAAGTTACAGGGATGGCCCACTATTCGTTTACACCCGGTATAGGATTTGATTTTTATTATTTTTTTTTAATATTAATCCTGGCATGCTCCTTCCATTCGCCCCCGTAAAGGAGCCGTTTTTGGTTTCGGCTTTATGTCGAGCTTCCGGTGCAGTGGCGTGCCCAGAAATTTTGTTTGGGTGGGTTGACTACTGAGTCTTGCATTTTTTACAACAGATTACATTTTTCTTAGTAAAACGTAATTTTTTTCTTTGGTTTCTCCCCCCCCCCCCCCGGGGCACGCCACTGCCGGTGCATGCTATCGCAAAAATACCTACCTACCTATATCTGAAATTAAACAGGAATAAACAATCTACAATGTGAGCCCTGTATGGTTGTTCTACGCCAAACCTCTTCTTTGAAAGGGCACCCCCAGGTTGACCCTTTCTTTAAAGTAGCGGCACTTCGTAATTTTTTGTTTTTGACTCACAAACAACACACACATGAAAAATGAAACATATGGCAGTTTGTGACCGATAAATACCTGATATTTTGATATTTAATATGTGTTCCTTCTGCCATTGCTTTTTTTTTGACATACACCCTAAAGTTCACTCCATCGTATCACCGGGATTGTTAAAAATTTCTGATATGATTTCAACGCAGTGTTTCCAAATTCGTATCCGATGACCAAATTTTATCGCCGGAACTACCCCTTACCTTCAATAAAGCGTTTTTAGATTGTTTTTCTTTATTATTCTCTTTTCAGGGGAAATGTCGAAAAAAATTTTCAAAGCGGTTTTAACGAATCAATATTTGAACAATTAGTTAGAAGAAATCTAATTTTGCTGATCCTTTTTAACCGCACTTTATTAAGTACCCACTTTGTATAATTATTACTATAGGTACTGTAATTTTCATTTTTGTAGAATTTCTGCAGAAGAAACAATAACATTTCGAAAACTTGGATATAAAAAAGGTTTTTTTGTATCTCCCGAAAATAAATTGTGTAATTTTGTTTATTTAAACAGTCGTCTAATCCTCGTCTCTGTCCACCCTGTATGTAGAACAGAAATTATAATTTGTTTTGAAACACGCCGTACCGTCAAGTCAGTTTACTGCGCCGTCAATAATTTTTTTTTTGTCGAGATATACCTACTTAACGGATTTTATTCATAATATAAAAATTATTATTAGTTCGGGAATATACCTACTATTAAATTTTTATTGAGTTACTTACTCTAGATTTCATATGACGCATAAATAAACCATTCTGGAGGATACAAAGTGAAACTTGCCTAACTGAAAAAAAGAACGTTTATTTATGTGTTGCACAGCTGTATTTTTTTTAACGAAAGATATAAAAACAAACACTATCTAATAAAAAAATGTATTAATAACATCATTTTTATTACTTGTAATATCATCATAAGCAATTAAAAAATAAAACGAGCAAGAAAATGTTTTCACGAAACGAAATATTCATTCTGTTTCCCTCTAATATTTGAATTATAACAAAATTTTTCAGGGATTAATTTGTAATAAATAAATCGATAAAGTTCCTGTTGAAATTGACACTGATGTTCCACATAAAGTAGTGTGCAACGTCCATTACTATTCATAATATTTAGAAATGCCATGGAAACAGCAGCATCTTTTTCATGACAGGGGCGGATTCAGAAGAATTTTGCGGTTTGAATTTCAGAATTAAAAATATATGCCTTCAATTTGTTGTCACTTAGGTTATATAGGTACTAAACAATTCACTTCACTTAACTTGAAACTGAATAAACAACTTAAAATGAAACTATGAAGTGTAAGATGTGTGAAAACTTATTAATACAACCATTTTTAATTTGTACTATCTAGCGGTGCTACTTTAGGAAGCATCCGTATATATATACAAAATAATTTGAAAATCTGCGAATAATAATTAAAAAGATATTCTCTTGCTTTCCACATTGAATATTTTTGAATTATTTTAGTTAGGTATTTTAAGCCTCTAGAGTAGACTCTATAGAGTATGAAGCAACTTTTATATAATGCATGCAGATAGGCTATATGAATATATTTCGTATTTGCCTTATAAATCGATAATACATTTTACCGGTGGTACATATAACCACCGGTAAAATGCATTGCATTAAATATTTATCAAGGAGTTTATTTGAATGAAGAAGCCGTTGGCTCATATAAAAGAGTGGTGCAATATCGTCTGATATTGGTTCAATGCCAGGATTCTGGTATATGTAGATAGGAAACGGCCAAAATGTAATAAGCCACCATTAGACTTCAGACCAACGCGTGATTTGGCCAGTTTTCCACATTTAAATTCTACACATAAATAAATTTCACTTAATAAAATAGTTTTGTCGGCAATAGAGACCAATTTTCTGAGTAAGCATAATTTGAAATTGTCTTTATAATTTACATGGAAACGTTATTAGCTTTATGAATTCAATTTTCAATAAAATTGTTTATAAAAATAAGTATTTGTTTATATGTTTAATTGCGACTTTTTTCTTCTTGCTTTGGCCAATTTTCTCATAATTTTTGCAACAAAAAATTTATAACCTTGAAAATTAATTAAAAACATATTGCATACGTATACAGAGGCATCACATTTACCACCTATTTTAACTGCATTCTTTTTTGAGTTAAAAAAACTTAGGATTCCTTTTATGATGACTTCTTTGATATACGGGGTGCTCCGTAAAATCATAACATACATACATAATAACTTCCATTTTGACGTAGCGCCCTCTATATTTTCGGTTTATTGAAATTTACACATTTTTTCCATTTGGAATTTACAGTGTCAAAAGTATCGTATTTCTATTAAACTTAATTCTTTTTCAAGTCGTTCTTTATTTTTCCTAGATCATAGGAGACTTCGAAATAAAACAAAACGATTGAAATTTCAATTAACTGTTTTGTTCTTTTCTCTATCTTTTCTGAATTAGTATTATTTTGGCACTTTTGTGCAATCAGAACAACTGTCTGTATTTCCGCCGGTAAACGTACATAAGAGTGGCAAAATATTATAGTAACATAACATAAGTTTTAATTCCCTCCCCTCCCTGGAAAGTCATGAAAATATTTGAATTTTTTTTTAAATATCAGAATAATCTTCAATATAATTTAAGGCAAGCTTTTTTGCTTTTGAAAGGAATATTAATTTTTGGGAAAGTTACCAGCATTTGAAATTTTTAATTTTTTTAATCTTGAATCTTAGTTTCAAAAAATTCCAAATGCTGGTAACTTTAACAAAAATTAATATTCCTAAACCTCGTCTTAAATTATGTCGAAGATATTATTCTGATATTTTTTTTAAAAACAATCATAAAATTTCAGGACTTTCCAGGGATGGATCGGAAATTGTTTTCGTAAATTATTTTTCATATTTTTTCCCGGTAACATTGTCATTTTGATCTTAAATGAAGCCTCTTACACATAATTTGGTATAGGTCCCATGTCTCTAAATTGAAATATCGAACATTGAAAGAATTCACCGGTCGCCCCTGATTCATTTAATTTTGTGCAATTTCTCCGAAAGATGACTTGAAAAATCAATCGAAATTTGTTTGTTAACAAAACAAGTTACTTACATAGTTTTGCAGAAAAGTTTTCCGGTTCTCTTTCACGTTGAAAAGTTATGTAGGTAGTTATTTGATGGTAAAAAAAAGTTGAAACCATTTTTGGGTCTTTGCGACTCAATATTTATATTTTCTAAAAATATAGATTATTGTGACCCATTTTAAATTAGGCTATTTTTGGTCCGATTTGAATCGACTTTTTCTTAGACTGATGCTCATTGAAAACGACATTTTGAGCCAAATTGATAGATTTCTATCATAAAAATCAAGGCCTACTTTTTTGGAGCAAAAGTTGGTGACGTCATATTAGCGATTTTTTTACGTGAAAACTAACTACGCCACTCTATTCAGCGTCCCCTAAAATTGGTCCGTACCAAATTTCATCTAAAAAATCATCATAAAAAAATAAAAATCCCTGTAACGGCTGTTATAACTTTTATTTAAAAAATATTTTTTAATTTAAAAAAGAAAGATGTTAAAAGGGATGAGCATCAATTCTCGTATGATACCCCTCTGTACATTCCTTTAAAATTGATTATTTTAGTACAGCGGATTAGCTAACCTATTGTGCACTTTTTGATAAAAGCACCAAATTTGGCACAGAGGTAGACCGATGTAATATGAACAATTTTGGATGTGGAGCCATCGGCCAACTGCCCCCTGGCGGCCGTGGCGGCCTTTTTCCAAAATGGCTGCCAGTGGACACCCGAAAGACAACAGAAGTTAGATAAAATTTGCTGCTGAAGGTTTTAGTGAATGTTTATTGAATGTTTTGAATAAGAGATAGTTTGTAAGTTATATACAGGGTGAGTCAATAGTGCGTATTTCTTCTGTATCTCCTGTCTCATTAGAGATAGAGGCTTGGTTCAAAATTTTAATTAAATTGTGAGAAGTACATTTTTTTAAATTATTATCAATTATACAGGGCAATCCGTTAAAGTGGTAGATGAAAGAATATATATTTTTTTAAATAGAATGACCCAATTTTTTTTATTATGTTTGAATACCACTATGAGGTACGTTGACTTTTCTGAATAAACATACCTATTTACACACATAAACAACTACATCTAGAAAATTATTCATTTTAGGTATGGGACATATCATATCAAAGTTGCAGAGAAATAAAAATTACACAATTTTTTACAAAAATATATAGGGTGTACTCCATTTGAAAAAGTTGAGTTTTGGTAGTTTGAATATTTATAAGTTAGCAGTGCGCATATAAACACCTTGTATGAAAGAAATATTTTCTACATCAGCAATAGTTAAAGTATGGCATACACTACTACCATGTCAAAGAAAAAAAAATTACTCTCCAAAAATAAGTCCAAAATCAATTTTCAAAATGATACCTGCAAACGTCAGTTTTCCATAAAAATATTTTTTATTTCTTTAACCATCCAACAAATTTTAAAAATATTTTACCGCTGAATAGGCCATCATAGTGATAATCAAACATAATAAAAAAAATTGAGTCATTCCATTTAAAAAATATATATTCTTTCATCTACCACTTTAACGGATCGCCCTGTATAATTGATAATAATTTTAAAAAATGTACTTTTTCTCACAATTTAATTACAATTTTAAACCATGCCTCTATCTCTAACGAAACAGGAGATACAGAAGAAATACGCACTATTGACTCACCCTGTATACAACTTACAAACTATCTCTCATTCAAAACATTCAATAAGCATTCACTAAAACCTTCAGCAGCAAATTTTATCTAACTTCTGTTGTCTTTCGGGTGTCCACTGGCAGCCATTTTTGAGAATGGCCGCCACGGCCGAGAGGGGGCAGTTTGGCCGATGGCTCCACATCCAAAATTGTTCATATTACATCGGTCTACCTCTGTGCCAAATTTGGTGCTTTTCATCAAAAAGTTCACAATATGTTGAAATATCTTAGCTAAACTGCCGCACTTTAAAGACTTGTCCAATTCATACATTTTACCTAGTCACAGACAGTGGAGTATCCAGTGGGAGGCTATGAGGGCGCGAATCCCCTCCCCCAACCTCCAGAATTGCAGAAAATACATGTTATTTCGACTATTTCACTCACCTTAAAATTATCACATAATCTGACCAATCACAAACCAAAGACAGCTTGTATTACAGCGAAAACACCGACTGTCTTTCAATTCTAATTGGTCTATCAGCGTGGTGTTTTCAACGACGTAACCATGGATACGGATGGCAAAGCAAAGTTTGATAGTTTAATAAAAATTAATTATATAAAGACAGACGTCAAAATGAGTCGCTTCTGTGCTACTTCAAGTGAAGTTATCAACCAAAATATTTGTTTGTGAAATAGTCTAATAAAATACCACTCGTGATTGAATTTATCTTATAAGTCTGTCTTTTATTTCTAAACTCAACTGAGTTGCTTGAAAACACCACTTGTCCTACGGACTCGTGGTGTTTCCAAGCAACTCAGTTTCGTTAGAAATAAATCGACAGACTTATCGCGAAAATTCAATCTCTTGTGGTATTACTACTGATAATTTAATAAAAGCTTGTTAAATCAAAAACAAGCCACTGTGTGCCACTAGGATCATGATTCATTTTTTGTAGAAAAGATTATAAAAGATAAGGACACGGATTATTTAATACTATTAACAATTTTTGTAACTATAAGAAAATGGAAGTTAATACTTCCTTTATAGAAATAAGTAGAAATGAAATTTTCAGAAACTCCAGATTTCTCATCCGTTAAGAAACGCACTTCAGCAAAAATTGTGTTTTTTTAATTTTTCCCATTCCAAATGCTAAAACTTAACTGAGATATTGGCAGCGATAAAATAATGTTTTATTTTTGTTACAGACGAGGTCGATGTAATTGGCTACACGAGTACCCAAAGCGACACCGATGACCACTCCAGTGTGCAGTCCGCATCCAGTGATAGCGGAGTGGCCATGTCCACTAGCCGCCTTACCTTATCCGAAATGGACGTCCTGTAGGCAGACGGACAGACCTGAACAGGCCGTGGACGCGTCCCAAGCCAGTATCGCCCCTCCCGTGGCCCCCCCCACGGGACGCGCCCGCCCTAGTCAACGAACACAGTCTGTCTTCTTCAGATTATCATTGTATTCACAATTATAAATTATTATTTATGTATATTGTACATATTTTAAATCTAAAACAGATTATGAATAATGTATTATTGAGGCGACCTGACTGCCCAAGGGCCGCGGCGCGATTTATTTTTAATTAGCTCATTTCCAATTCTCATCACCTTTTATTAACCCCCACTGTTTACTAGTTAGCTAACAATTAATTCTCTCCCTAACTGTTCGCTCGGACGCCACTGAAAAGAAATATAAAAAAAATTTGTTGAGTCTATAAGGTTTAAAAATATTTTTAATATATTATATTATCTATATTGTATGTATAGTTATAAAAATTATTTATGTTAAAAAATAAAATATTTCTATTAAAGAGTTTTTGATTGAATTATTTATTATATTGCATAAGGTTATTCCGTACTAATCAATGTATTTTTATTCCCAAAAAACTTACGGCTGGTCCATAAGTAGTGCAATAATTTCTTTCCAATGGCGTTGGTGTTGAATTCAAAAAATAAAATAAAAATTAGTTAGTCGGTAATGGGATGTCAATGTTGAGCCATAAGCCACAAAATGAGGTTCTACAGATGTTTGCATATAAGCGCTCGCGAGCCCATTTATTGCTCTATTAAGAGCACAGAAAAATTAACTCTACGCGGAGTATAACTAAAATAATTAAGTGTAAAATGAACAAATATGTAAAGGGTTTCCAGTTAAGCTAAACATATCATCAAACTGGCTTTTTGTATTGCAACACGACAAAAATTTACTTCTGGGCGAGGTCTATTCATCTATTGGTCATATTAAAAATCATAATAAGAAAGTATGATGATCTGTCTTAATTACCTGGGACACCCTGTATATTGTCCAGTGAGTTAGAATGAGATCGGTGCGCACGGTGGGCCAACCACTAAGATAGATCTCGGGCCCTTCGTCGTTCCCAAACATCGGATAGCATTCAAAGAGTACAAATTCTTATATGTCCCCAGTGGGACCTTATAATTTATATGTCGCGGATGGGTCGTATAACATTTAGTGTAGTAGTATGCATATTTGTTTTGGTATATAGGCAATATGTGTTCCTCACTAAAAGTTTAACAAACACTCCAAACAGTATTATCCTCTCAATAGTCCATAATCAAATATAGTTGTAGTAAAATGTTTCAGAAATTGTGTAACGTAGTTCCTATAAAATTAATTTAGAGTTAATAAAGCATCGATGTCATCCTAGATTAGAATAAATAGACAAGTTTATTGATTTATGTGAAAATTTCTCATTGAATAAATTCTCTACAGAATATAATCACGGTCAAATTTTAAGTATTTTAGCTTACCCAAAGCAATATTTTTATTCGATTGGTTATATTTATGTTTCTATCGTCAAAAGAATCCAAGAATCCAGCGTGTTGTGTTTTTTGTTTTATTTAAATTCGTATATTTTATTATTCACTACTAATCATCGTTCTTTTAAGTTTTAAAGTAAATCTCTTTCATAATTTTATTATTATAATACGAAATCATATGTTGCCTGTTAGAAAAATGCGGATCTTAGTATAACCTTGAACAGTGCTGCCCTGCTGTCTATAGTGCCCTGACTAGGGTAACTGTGGCTATATAACTGAATTTGCTGGATTCATTAGTATTATCTCCATGAAAGAGTATTCTACACCGTACTTTGCGCCTTCTTATACCAGATTTTCCCAATTTGTATATTCATGTCCTCTACAAGTCAAGGCATATGAAATTTTATGTTTCAAAACATTAATAATGAAAGTGAACAAAACATTTACCTACTCGGCAAATCTACAAAAAAATATAGAGACGATTTTAATTTAAAAAAATCAATAATTGCTTTTATTTCCAGTCTCTATTAATTTCATTTAAAATACCTTGTATATATATTTACATATCCCGATATGTAAGATACCAGCATATAAGAGGTGATTTTTTTTATATTAAATAATGAAAATAAAAGAATTTGCTTGAAACCTACAAAAGTATCCATACAAATAATTGGTACCTAGCAAAAAAAACAATACAAATTAAAGAACCAGATAAGATAGATACCTATACCTAACTATAGAGATATGAATGAGTTTACGATCTGAATCTGCGTTTAGAGCAAATATAAATTAAGTAAGTTTCTTCGCTTTGAAAAAACTAAGGAATTTGAAAAAACTTACAACTTTCAGGAGGATGATTGTCTTAGATGTCAAAGAGAGAAACGTGATTAGGTTTATTTTTTATTTTTTTTCTGGTGAGTACATTTTTTTTCATTATAATTATTTATATTTTTTTATGAATTAAAAGTGTAAAAATGGATAGCTTAAAACAAAATGAAATTTGTATGTGTATTGAAATTTCAAAACATATACCTATTAGCCAAGGACGCCATATTTGTATATACACAGAGCTGTGGCCACTATTATCAAAAGAAGGGAATAATGCAACAAAAAAATGATTAATTGAAATTGTTAAGAATAAACAAAAACGGATAACATATGCTTATAAAGGGTGGACACGTGCTTCGACCCCTAAATAAAATCAGTGTGGCACTTGCGAAAATGTTACTTCTATAATAAAATATGTCTGTCAATATAAAAATAGCATTATTCTCAATTTTGCAATTTTGCAAAGTTTTTTTCTGTTCAACAATATGCCTCTTGAACTGTGGACATTTTCAAAATTTATTTGAAAGTTTTCTTACATCTCTTATTATTATTGGAGGTTATTTTTTGTGGAGAGGTAATTTTTTTGTCACAAATTAGTCCCTCGTTAGTGAGGTCAAAAAAGAATTCAATAAAATTATGATGTGGATGATGTTAAACCCAACAAATTTTTTTTTTTATCGGTGGAATTATATGATGAACTTACTCAATATGTAACTTAGAAACAATATGAAATCACAATTTTCAATACTTAATGATTCCAAAGTTCACGCTTCATAAAACTATAGTTGCTCAGGGGGCTTCTTTTCTAAGTAATTTAATTTAGTTTCCTAAATTTTTAGAACTGAATTTGGTCTCATAATGAATCTTATGGACTACTGCCCCTGAAAAAAATGCTTTCAAATTAAAAAACTATCTGAAAAAAATATAATTCTAAAATTTTATAATAAATTTTCAAGTACACTGATCGTTTTTTGAAGTGGTTCACCTAAAAAATGGGTCCACTTTGATGACTTGTAACTTTTGAACGGATGGATGTATCTTTGAAAGGTTTTTTTTGTCAGAAAGAGTGTTCCTTCAGCAGCGAGTGTGCATAATTGCATTCATTTAAGATTATTGATATTGATTTTACAGGGTGATTTGTAAAGCTATGATTTTTCTATCAATTTTTTTGATGCACACGAGGTAAACGAGTCACCCTGTATATTTCATTGTAAGATCATCATATAGCGTCATGTCTTAGTTATGCATAATTTTTTGAATTTTGGTCATAACTCATTTGTGTCAAAAGATATGATTTTTTACTACAAATATACGCAAAAATGCGAAAATGTCAAAAAGGAAGTTTATTATAAATTTTTAACGCAATAACAATAAAGAATGAATTTAAAATTGTAAACATTAATTAATAATGGGTGGGGCCACCTCTACTCCTTATCACCTCCTGACATCTTTGAGGCATACTGATGATGACGTTATTGATTAGATCACCCGGGATGGCCTCCCATTCTTCTTGAAGTGCATTTCCCAGCTCTTCAATCCCATGTGGTTCCATTTCGCGATCCAACATTCTTCTTTGCAGCGCATCCCACACATTTTTGATGGGGTTGAGGTCCGGCCATTCCATTCTTGTGTTATTTTCTTGTTGAAAAAATTCGTTCACTATGTTGGCTCGATGTGGTCTCACGTTATCGTCCATATAGACAAACTGTTCACCCATTTGATGATACAAAGGAAAAACTATTGGCTCCAGAATTCTTTCCAAGTATCGCAAAGCTGTTACTGTCTCATGGACAAAAAGTACAAGTTCAGTGCGATGGTCTATTGATATCCCACCCCAAACTGTAATTGAGCGACCACCGAAAGGTGTAACGCCTACCGTACAATCTTCTTCGTAACGTTCATTCACTCTTCGCCATACACGCAGGCGGTTGGTATCGGGACTTTCAGAAAACCGTGATTCGTCTGTGAAAAGATATTGAGCCCAGTCATTTGCATTCCAGTTTTGATTTGATGATTCAAAGCAAATTCCAGACGTCGTCTTTTATGCTCACGAGTCCACTTTGGATGCCTAGCTGGTCGTCTGGAGTGAAGTCCACCTTCATGCAATCGTTTTCTTATTGTTGATGTTGAAATGATGTTACCCGTGGCCACTTGGAATGCTCGTTTCAGTTGGGTAGCATTAGTTCGTCTGTTCTGCAGAGCGGTTCTTCTTAGAAAACGATCTTCTGCTGGATTTGTTACCCTTTGGCGTCCACCTCCGGGTGTATATTGCGGGGAGTTATTGTTTTGGTATCGTATCCAAGCGCGATTGACCATACTGTATGCAATATTAAAGCGTCGAGCTACTTCTCTCCGTGAAACACCAGCCGAAACCATTCCAATTATTCTTTCAAGAATTGCACCTTGTAGACGCGGCATTTTTACAAACAATTCAATTGACATCTGTCAATTCCAAAGCAATCTTTTATTTTTTCACGCAAATAGACATGAAGTGGAAAAAAATAATATCCTCAAAGGACAGTTATGACCAAAATTCAAAAAATTATGCATAACTAAGACATGACGCTATATGATGATCTTACAATGAAATATACAGGGTGACTCGTTTACCTCGTGTGCATCAAAAAAATTGTTAGAAAAATCATAGCTTTACAAATCACCCTGTAAAATCAATATCAATAATCTCAAATGAATGCAATTATGCACACTCGCTGCTGAAGGAACACTCTTTCTGACAAAAAAAACCTTTCAAAGATACATCCATCCGTTCAAAAGTTACAAGTCATCAAAGTGGACCCATTTTTTAGGTGAACCACTTCAAAAAATGATCAGTGTAGTTCGATTTATACAAACGGCAGTTTAAATAAAATGAAAACGAATGATCTGTGTGATCAATGAGTATGTAATCACATATTACAATGAATTTTGTCAATGGAAATCAAATAGGTGTTTTAAAAAAAATAAGATGGTAAGTAGCCAAAATTCTCTATACAAACTTTTCAAACATGCGACAAATTCATCTTTTGACAATACTACAAGTTATACCCGCTTATGCGTAAGGAGAAATATGTACAAAATGAGGAGAGCAATGTCCTAAGATATAAGATAAAATCTTCATAGATGTTTACAGATAACTTTTAAATAACTATTGAAATGAAATAAGGATAATTTAAAATCAAATTTACTAGCTTTTAATGAGCAACAGGTATAATTGTCCGCCTGCTACTACTACACTAACAATTTGTTGTGAATTCAACATCGTTCCATCCGTGCAAGAACTGAGCCTCTTGATTAGGGTGTGATTGTTATAATGTGTGTCTGAGAGATTGACAGGTGACTGCACGGGTACTGTAATAATGTAAGCTGCGGTGTAACACGAGCAACTTAAGGGTGACTACCTCTGCTTATAAAGGAGAGGCCCTCCATGACTATATCTTATTTTTGTATAAAGTACTCTAAAGCGCCAAGGACTTCATAAGTATGGGCGTTAAATTGATCATTGAAATATTTTATTTTAGATACCTACTTTGCAAATAATAAAATGCAGTCATCAAAATTTTACAAATAGAAGAGAATCTATTTTTCTTGGCATTTTACCGCTCATATTTAGTGAGTCTGTTGGCTCGAACAATCCCTTTAGTTGCACCGTGATGCCCTGTTGTAACCATTTTCTATAAATGTCTGCTTCTCTTAGCCTACAGTTTGCAAATCTATAGGATTCTTGTCTGTTTACTTATACATAAGAAAGCTTTTTTTGCAAAACATAATAAATAATGAATGTATATTACCGATCACTTCTGTTTCTGACTGCCCTGGCAGCAATATGAATTGATACAGTGTGTTGAATAATGCCACATCCAATTCAAAATCTTATATGTTCATGTACGTGTCTCTTAGATAAGTTAGGGTGTAGGTACAATTCCCACCTTCAAGACATCTTGCTGCTTTATGTTTAGAAAAGTCGCTTCCCTCCTTTGTAACGGTTTACCAACAATTTCCAGCGTCAGTTGGTCACATACCGGCACAAACAGATAAATACACACTTGTTATCTTTAAATACCCGAATGTATTTTTTATAAAAGCAGAAGTTTCTCGTCTCAACTTGATTTCTAACATTATGACTATTATAGTATTATCATTTATTTCTGGAAATTTTTATAATATCCAGAGCACCTGTTAGCGTCTGTACCTACCTGCACTAGTGAGTTTTATAAATTGCCTTTATTAAAACGCAAATCTTACTACGAACCAGCAAGTATAACTAATTTTAAACACAGAAAGTGTGTATTTATCAATTGATTTCTAACCTTTTGCACAATTATTAAATACCAAACCATTCCATTTGTGACTATATCGCTGAAAATTTGTTGAACGCCGAGACAATATCTAGTTATTAGAAACCAGCACTCCACTCACCTGCATCAACTCTTCATTGGTTGTATGAGATAATAATTGTACATAAAATACTTGTAACTATTCATATTGCATTGTTCTGTTCTATTATTTTCCAATTCTATTAAAATAAAAATTGTGTATTATAAATATACTTTGTTATTTTAAAATTTCATTGTTTTCTTTTTTTTAATATTTATGAAAAAAACTCGTCCAAGATTTTACCTATAAGTTCAACAAACAGTATCATTTTTGTTGTAAATTTTAATGCAATAGTAGGTATTACTAAATATAAAATTAATTTAACTATAATCGTTTTTTCTTCTGTGGGGCTTAATATGTATATTCCATAACACCATTTCCTCCACCCATAACTAAATTTTACTACAAGGTATAAATTATCTGTAGTAAGAACGCACTGAAAACATTACTATTTTTACTTCATTATTTAAAACAATAGTTTTACTCTTGAAGATAAAGAAATTATTTGTCCGATAATTATATTTAAATTATGCAGTTCCAGAAATCATCACTATTCTCAATATTACGTTCTAGTCAAGTTGGCATCATCTGGGGGGGGAAATAACGTACATTCGGTTTTAAAGGTCGTTTACGCAGTTCCCAACTTTTAATTTGGCTTTGACGTTTTAATGTACTTCTGGTAATAGTGTACTCAAAAATTAGTCTCTAGAGGGTACGTTATAACCGAAGTATACTGTATTAAATTATCAGTTTGAAAATATCCTTATTTGGGACTGATATATTTATATTCAAATTCAATAAACAAGAACCGTTTAACGGGGGAAACAGTGGGAAACTATTACCAGAATATCGAGTTAATAGTGACTTACCGATTGTCTTAATTCTCTTTTCAGTCTTTACACTAATATTGGCTTCTGCTGATCTGGTGCCAGACTTTCCTTATTATATAAATAACTAATATACACTAATCACTGATTTAATAACTCTTTTCAAGATGAGTTATCTTTGTAACTGATCACAATTCACAATTTAGGTTTAGTCTGTTCAAAAATCAAAATCTAGTGTGCTTTTTCTTGCTGCCAATGCCAAGCTGCCCTATATAAATGATATAGTGCCAACCTAAACCTAACAAAAAAAAAAAAAACAATTCCAACAAGATAATCCCCCGAACTATAAATTTAAATTCTTTAATAAACAATATACAGTATGTCCCCGGTTGTAAACTCACAAAAGGGAAAACTTCTTTATTTTTCATATTACGAAATATTTGGTTCTTCATAAAAAATTTTGCTTCGGTCATAAATAAGAATGCCATTGACAGAAATAAGATTTCAGGTACAGGGTTAGTTTTATTAATGTAAACCCCCCATTTTTATTTTTATTTTTGACCGATTCGAAAAATTAAAAACTGGCCTTACACGGTTTTTTACGTAGATTCCACTTCTGCTAACGGATTGGCAATAGCGTTTTAAATATACAGGGTACGCAAAAAAGTTAGGTTTTTTTAAATGGAACACCCTGTATATTTTGACAAATTTGAATTCCTCCAATCATTCTGGTTACAAATATATACACATATTGTATAATCGCTTTACTGGTTTTTGAGTTATATTCACTTTATTATGGATACGTTGAAACAAAAGCGTTATTTTATAAACTCATACAATAAATCAATAAATGGAATAAATCAAAAACAAAACAAAATATATGAATTATTAAAACAAATTACGTAACATTTTCAACATTAACTTTGATACATTTCAAATAACATTTAATAAAATTCGAACGGAGTCCAGAACTAATCCACTAGATTATTTTCTTTGGGGAACACTCAAAGAAAAAATTACAGTGAACAAGTGGAAAATTTTAAACAATAAAAAAATCAAATTGTAAAAAATATAACTTTGCTAAATTTGGATGCAGCACTTTTTCTTCGAAAAATTCGTTTGAATTTTATTAAACGTGGGTTGAAATGTATCGAAGTTAATGGTGGTTGGTTATGTTGAAAATATTATATAATTTGTTTTAATAATTCATATATTTTGTTTTGTTTTTGATTTATTCCATTTATTAATTTATTACATGAGTTTATAAAATAACGCTTTTGTTTCGACGTATTCAAAATACAGTGAAAATAACTCAGAAACCAGTAAAGCGATTATACAATATGTGTATATATTTGTAATCAGAATGATTGGAGGAATTCAAATTTGTCAAAATATACAGGGTGTTCCATTTAAAAAAACTTAACTTTTTTGCGTACCCTGTATATTTAAAACGCTACTGCCAATCCGTTAGCAGGAGTGGAATCTACATAAAAAACCGTGTAAGGCCGGTTTTTTTATTTTTGGAATCGGTCAAAGATAAAAATAAAAATAGGGGGGTTTACATTAATAAAACTAACCCTGTATAAGAAAATTAATAAAAAAATGTCATAGGAATAAAAGATTTTGATTGTTTTAAAATTACCAAATCCGTGATGGAAACATCGACGGACGTTTTTTTTAAATGTCCACTTAAACATGGTGATCCATAACTTTTAGTGGAAACTTAGAGATTTTATACTTTTAATATGCAATTCAAATCAAATCAAATCATGTTACAAATTTCATTGAATATCTTAAATCTAGTTTACCGACACAATTTTTACACGGTTTAGTTTCAGTAAGCTCGAAATATTATACAATATCTCCGATATACTATTATATAATGAGGGCAAGGAAATAAATACACCAAAACTGAATTAAAAACTTTAGTATTCGAACAATTTCAAACGTTCTAGTTAACATAGCATATAGATAATTGTATTCTATATCATTTAGATCAATTGTAATATAATTTAAAGGTATGTTATGCAGCAGATTAACAAAATAATGCCAATGCCAACTGCAACATAAATAGATAAACGTGGCAACATATATTAAAGCTAACATAGAGAATTTTTGAGATTATACTTTCTCCCGGATTACCTTCAATGTTATATTACTTTTTCAAAAAACAATTTTAATGAAATAAATAAATATATATTATTATTATTCAGAGGTAAATTAAATAAGAATTCTATAGCAGGAAAAGGCAAAAAAAGAACGCTATTATTTAAAAATCAGGTGAGGTTGTACTCTTCCATAAAATATTTATGAAAATATCATAAAAAGAAAAAATTACCTATTTTTTTTTTTTATAGTATATTAATGGACAATCTTTTAGGTATTTCTTTAAAAGCAACATTTAATTTTGAGTTTCATGCTCGAACAATTTAAAATTTGGTTATAATAGTTATCTTAACATAATGCGATTATAGTGCATTTTAACATTCTAACTTAAATTTTTCACATACTTTATCTACTCGAAACAACTAATTTCGTAAAACAGGGAATATATTAGTGTATCTTCATAATATCTCTCTCTACCTAAAATCATGGCCAGGTATATTGTGAAAATACACGCCGATTAAATTAGACTGATATGACAATATACTGTTACGCAACTTAATTAAATGTCTATTACAGCTTGGTGCCTCAGGTCAAGTTACCTTCTATTTTTTAACAATGAAATTTTTTTAAATATTTCATGTATAAAATAGTCCACGTGAGAAAATTAAATATTAATCTGGAATTAAACAAGAGAATTGAAATATGAAGTACTCAAGCAGGACTATAATGATTTATTAGAAAATGTTTATGCTGATTTTTAATTAATTGATTGTTAATTTAATTAGTTCGTAAGATAATAGTGCAATATCTCAATTACAATGTTTAGTGTATAGGTGTTTCTTATGAATCTGTGGTTTGTGTGTTTGTGAACCCGTAACAACAGTCCAAAGCGCAGAGAGGTATAATATTACTACATATCAGACTTACACATTTTATATAGTCCCTGATTTTACCCTATATTTTTCTAGTTTCCGATATTATTGAGCAGTTGAAAATTAGGTAAATCGTCTATCACATATCTATTATAGAAAACTACACATTGTTATGACCGAAGTAATCGTCTCATCAGGTTGTAACAGGAGGAAGCATAGAAATATAAATCTTTTTAACTTCCACGGCGAACAAATGTATTTTCTATGCATTTATCTCTACTTCGTCTCCATTTACCTAATTTATAACCAAAATACATTACTTGCATCATCAAAGGATATTTATTTAACTAATAATTTAAATAAATAATACATTCTTTGAAAATGGTATCACATCAAAAGTGTATCCAATGAATATAATGCACGCAACAACAATCAGATTTTTGGTCTGGATGGCACAATTTTTATCAATCGAGAAGTGTCTAAATGAAGAGTATTAAGGCTATTATCTGAAATTAACATTTAGCAAACAAATTGCAAATTAAAGATAATTTGGTGTCACAGCTAAGTGGTTGGTAACGGTATTTTTGTATGAAATTTATTAATGAACTGTAAGTATTACAAAATCGAACTTTTACATGCTGTGAATAAAGTTTCACTTCAAGAAAGAAGGAGAACAGACAAACAAAATATGTTGCTGTAAGTCTAGAATCTAGAAGTATAATGACCGAGACAATCATATTCACTCTGAAGAATTATTCAAGATTAAAGTTATAAGGAATTTTGATAATAAAAATGTAAATACTTCGACTTCTTTCAGAATTTATTTACTTATTTAGGAGTATATTTCACGTTGATATTTATTTTTTGAAATTTTTCCACAATACCGTTTAGGAGAAATTAATAAAGTTGAGCTATTTTGATCATTAACATGTATTATGATACACCTAAAATCTAAAATATGAGTCAATTATGTATAAAACAATGCTTACAGACGGACCAAAACTTATTCCTGTCTCCACATTTATATGTAAAAAAATGAAAGTGATTGTCTACACAATTAATTAAATATCTTTAATTATATATGCACATTTTTATCCCAAATACTCGAAATAGGTTAAAAATAAAGCAACATCACACTTCTTTGCTTTCCAGCTTCAGTTTGTTTCAAACATTTGTTATAAACTGTTTCAGAAACTTACTTTCCTTTCCATCTTTTACGCGAACAGAACATTTAAATTAATAAACTTTCTACGTCCAACCAGGCAATCGTACATTTGGAAGTTATGAGACACTACAGATTGAGTCCAGCTGACCAATGAGTAGGACTTCAAACTGTGCGATGTCAAATTACCACAAAGTCGGTTGCCTTAAGTTAATAAAGGTATATTTATATTTGTAATCGCAAAACATGCATAAATATTTATATATATACACTATACAGTATGTCCCCGGATTGAGTTTACAAGAGGGAAAACTTCTTTATTTATGTTATAACCAAATATTTTGAATCACCACATAAAAAATTATAAGATTTCAGGCACAACAAAATCAATACTGTGAATAGGAATAAAAGATTTTGATTGTTTCAAAACTACCAAATCCGTGATGGAAAAGTCGACGGACAGTTTTTTTTTAATTATCACTTAATTGGTGATCCATAATTTAGGGTAAATATTTTAATTTCAGTGTCAGAATCATTTGTCAAAATGTCAAGTTTCTGCATGTTAACAATTGAATATTAAAAGTATAAAATCTCCAAGTTACCACAAAGTTATGGATCACCATTTTTAAATAAAAATTTTAAAAAAATGTCTGTCGACGTTTCCATCACGGATTTGGAAGTTTTTAAACAATCACACCCTGCACCTGAAATCTTATTTCTATCAATGACATTCATCTATGAAGAATCAAATATTTCGTAATATCAAAAATAAAGCAGTTTTCCCTCTTGTAAACTTAATCCGGGGACATACTGTATACATAGATTTCAGCTGATAACTATAATTTTACATGACCAAGCTTTAGTGTTTAGAAGATTGCGCCCTGCTCAAGAACAATAGAATTACCCACCAGATCCTTTAGCGATAAGTTGTATAGAAACCCCTTAATAGGCACCAACAAAACTCTAATTTAAAATTAGCAGTAACAAAATAAAATTATTACTGACAAAATATTTTACTAACAATTGAATATATTTAAAGTATGCTAAATGTTAATAACATTTTTATAATCACTAGTAATTACATAAGTGCTAAAATTACAGGTACGAGAATAATAAATAAAATATAATATGGCATTTATATATTAAGCGTTTATAATTATATCCCTGAACATAAAAAATAGCACAAAACTATAAAGATTATAGTTAATATTTGTTCTATTATTTTACCCTGAAGAAAATCTGGTGTAACAATGCCTAACAACAATCATATAAATATTTGACACCATTTGTTAAATAATATTATAATTGCCATTTAAAGTTTCATTTATTTATTTTAAAAAAGATGGATAAGTGATCAGATTAGATATCTCTTCATCACTTCGATGCCATTTGCCAAATGTAAAAGTAAAATATTTTTAACTATAAGTGGCACGATAGATTGTAACTTTTTTCTTAATTAGGCAAAGCTGTAAATAAAGTAAATTGGTTCAACTGTTGGCAGACCAGTAGTTGTATATAGGTCGAAGCATAGGTATATGCGACTTATTTTAAAAAATTGACATTTTTTTTGCGTTCGTAGAATTTTCATGATGTATTTTAAGTTTTAGATTAGAAGAGACACAACTTTTATCAATAACAAATTCAAGTAATGACACTATATATTCATTCTGTAAAATTAAGTTACCGAGAAATTAACCATTTCAATATACCTAAATCCCAATACAATTTTTTAAAGTAAATAAATGAAGGGTCTATGGTCAATTTTTCTAAAATCTAAGGCATTTTTGCAATTTCAATAATTACATTTTTTTTATGTAGTCGATATTGAATTCGTCTTTATTTACTAGCTTCACTATTCTCTAATTTTTTTAAATAATCTCAGGCCTATTTAATTAATTCCACATACATGTATATAAATTCAAAAATATTAACGATTATTCTACTGCTTTTTCTAAAACATGTAAAAATTACTCAAAATTATTATGAATTTTTATAAACATTTGTTTCGTAAATACATATACATTTTGAGTAACTATTTAATATTATAAATTTAAATTATAGAACATCTTTTGAGAAAGCATTTCATTTGAGATGTAAACTATAACTTTAACATGCAATTCCAACTAAGTACAGAACCATAAATATTTGAATATAGGTTACAACTTGTTAAATATGGCAAAACAATTGCTCAAAAATAATTTTATTGCTGCTACTGAAAATTAATAATAACAAATTTCAATATCCAAAATAACCATACAAATTATGTTAGAGAATTATAAAGGATGAAGAAAATGCTCATTTAATATTTATTAAACTTACTGATAATTGGTGTTATTAATTTTGTGACTTGCTTTGTATTTTCTTCATCCTTTCTAACATAGGTCAAATATTCGGAAAAAAATTAACAAAAAATTTTTATTTAGTTCCAATATCACTATTTTTTTTTTAATTATAATAAAATTGAAGAATGCCGTGGCGGTGCAAGAATAGCCTTACAAAAATATGAAAAATTGTTCTCCTTTGTTTACTGTAAGACTCGTCATCAATGAGCCCGGCTCATGCTTATCTCCGCTTATGCATACCACCGCCACTGAGGTAATGACAACATTTAAACTTTCAATTCCAAATGGATGTATAATATAAATCTTTAGAAAATATATGCCGAAGATTTATAGTACTTATAGATGGATTATGACAACATTAATTTAAAAATATATTGTATATAAAAACAGCTACACATATTAGCACAGAACATCATATCTAATTATCTAATTTATAACTTATATTGAGATACCCTGTATAACAAACAAAACAGCATCACAAAACTAAATAATACTGACCAAAAAAACTAATGGGAGATTCGGTCATTTTTAATATAACTAATAGTACTGTCCGATTCAAATAGGATTGCTAGTGGGGATATAGTAAAAACCTGAATTTTCACGAAACGCTATATCTGTGGTCACAACAGCAGTTGTAAAACAGTAAAGTGGTAAATACAAGTCCTCATGAAAATAAGGAATCTTATTCCATTCTTGCATTTTTAATTTTTTCTCTACAACAAATAGTGTATAAAAACAGCAAAGCTGTCAAATCTATCATTTTTTTTTTGGAATAGAAAAACAATGAAATTTAACTGAGGGTAGGTTAATCACCCTGTGGGTGAAACAAGCAACCATAAGTTAAATAATAAATTTACTTACAACAGTTGATGACCAATAATTTTACTAATGATCACAAATTCCAGAATTCCAGATACTTTGTTTCAAAAAATCACCAAAATTCCCATATTATTTATTGACAAAAAAACCAGATTTATAAGAAAAAGATACATTTAACAGTCAATTTCTAAGAATATATATGCTATCTCATAAATTTATATTAAGTACAGAATATCTGAGATCTTACCGTAAAATTAAAAGCCAATATATATATATATAGCAGAGTTGTAATTTTGCCCAATCTAAAAAAACCCCGTCCAGGTTTTATTAAAAAAATTCGGTTCATTTGAAAACTTGCTATCTTTATTTTTCTATTATTATTATTTCAGCGCACAATTTGTGGTCGAATTTAATAAAAATATAATTTGGCAGAAACTTTATATAGGGTACTAATTCCTAATTCAGATAACAACATACTGCTAACTTAACCTAACACATATAAATTCCTAAATCTGGTCTTCCATCTTCTAAGTTTATACTTAAAATAAAAATTCGGAATTGTAACTCGATTTTTTTATAAATCTGGATTTACATATTTACGAACTGTATATTCATAAGCATATTAATAATTATGCTAGGTTTTAAAAGTTCAAAAAATACATTTTATTTAATATATAAATTAGAGATTTTTATTATAACTTTGATAATATTTTGTACTAGCTTTAAAAAACAAATTAATATTTCATTTTTTATTAACAATCTCACAGACTATATTAAAATAGAAAATATGAAAATAGATTAAAACAAATTAACCAGGATAGTTTTACCTTAACTTAAACACGGTCATCACCTTCTTATTACTTTTTTTAACTTAAAAAGCTACTCGTGCTCCAAGTACAAGGTGTACATGTTCTTCGCACGAGCCTTGAACAACAACTACATATAGTTAGCATACTCATTTTATTATATGACTTTCATATTTAGTGTTGTCTTAAAACTATTCATTATATGGAAAACTTTTTTAATGTTCATTTTTTAGGAAACATTATTCTTCAAAATCAAAACTAAAAATGCAACAAAAAAATTTTTAATTAGTTTATATATTTTAATTGCAACCATTTATGATCAATTATCATTTTTTCTTCGTCATAATTGAGATTCCGTGTTCTTTTTCTAAAATAACTGGGAAAACATCTACTCACTTTAGAAATATCAAAGTATGAAGCTACTTGCTTATGGGTGGTCTAAAATAGACCCTACCTTGTACAATAAGAACTAGTGCTTATTCTATATATCGTCTTTCATCTGTACATTAGAAATGTGTAGAAACTCGATTTAATTTCAATAGTTTTATGAGTTTTGCATTTTTGAAATAAATGAAGTAAAAAGGAATTATGAGAAAATCTTATTTTTAAAAAAAAACATTAAGGATATTGAAAAAATACAAGCAATCACGTTAAGGTGGCTGTGATTTCATATTTAGATGCAACTTTTAATTCGAAACCTTTTAAAGGAAAAGTGCACTTTATTCTTAAATCAAATAGTTTTACCACTCTAAGAAATTTTCAGTTTTCAATTTATATTTTTAATATAGGGGAAGTACTACCTTAAATAATAATAAATTTTCCTGAGAAAAGGATAATAAGAAAAGTTTTCTAGACGATGCTATTGCGATCACACTACAATTCCATCTCTACCAATTTTCTATAAAATACTCTATAAGAATAAAAAATTCAAGAAACGAGTTTTCCTATTCATTTTGGTAACATACACAAACATGTACGTGACATTTAAAGGTGAGTATAAAAACCAATTATAAACAAAGTTTATTTACACCTATTTCTTTGTAGTATGTTGTTTTTTTTCATATCGAATAGTTTTCTGCACCCCCTATGCCACTTTTAAGACGCTATTCAAAAATGCATTTTTTATTGATAAAACTAGATGAATAGTTCGCTTTTATGTACGGTCGTAGAAAAAATTCTTTGTACATGGTCGGACTGCATGATATCATTTTTGCACTAAAGAATAAATTAAACAAAAACAAACAGAACAATTATACTTGTATAAAAACACAACATTCAACCTTGAAAAATATACACTGGCAAAAATTGGCCATAACAAACATGTACTAAACTTCAAAGTACATAAAATATTTGACTAGAAAATATAATTATCACCTCTTAAGGAATGCTCATAATTTAATGGAATGACTTTAGTCTTCTGCCATCAAGCGAACACTATCTTCAGCTGAAGACCTAAGTGTACCAGGTGCAAGTAATGAGAATCTATCTTGATGATAGTGGTGAGTCTTGGAATATGATTTTAATGGAGAAGTGTCTGTGCCGTCCCAACTAGAGTGCTTTGGGTTAAGTTCAGATGGTTTCGAATCTTTGGCCTAAAAAATAAATACATAAATTTGAAAAAGAGTTGGTTGGTTCGTTAATAAAGGAGAATCTCACAACTACAATTAATGAATTAACACATTTTAAAAACCACACAATTTCATTGTTTTTAAAAATAATAGAATAAAATATGAGACATTTCATGCTAAATGGAAAAAGAATTGACCTTAGTTTCTTTTAATCCATCAAAACTTTTTGTATATAAAATATAGGTCAAAGGAGCTTTAAAATGAGGAATATTAATTTTTTTAAATAACAACACGCTCAATTTTGTTCAAAATTATTTGATCCAAAAAATCTTTTGGACATGAAAAAAACATATTATGATATCTTTTTACCTATATTCTATTCTCATAATTCTTTTTAAAACATTAAGTCGCTAACGTCAAAATTCATTCGATTTGACATGGATGCATACCTAATATGCATTTTTGGGTTGTTTATATAATTTTTAAAAAGCAAACAACTTATGCAAATTTGATTTAATTTACTAATTTTGATATAATTTATTACCATTTTGCTCATACTTAATGTGTAACGTATAGTTATACATAACAATAAAACTATGACTAAAGATTATAATTTAAATTAGAAATAAATTGTCCTTACATTCACTTCAACTGAGATCGTTTCGTCTTCGTTATTAGGAAACTGGAACACTTTGAAATTTGGTGACTTCGGCCAGTTTGTAGGTGGTGGACTACGTATCATGTGTTCATGCATTTCAGGAAGTGATAAGGGATCAACATCTATATCTAATGACAATTCCTTCAAAAACAAATAAAAAATTAAAAAATATAAGTATAATATATTCATCAATAAATGTTTTCTTTTTGAAAGGTAATATTTGTTAGCCGTATTATATAAATTCTAAAAACAATCATGTAATTTGCTTTAGCACAAATATTTCTGAACCAATTAATAATGTTTATCTTTTATAAAGATAAACAAAGAATAGCTGTTAATATATCATAAATAAAAGAGGCAGATGAGGCTATTTCAAATTATTTATACTAACAAGAACTATTATTTTTTTTTTAACTTTGGAGTTTATTCTTATTTCCATTTTATTTATGATAATGGAGTAAAAAACTATTTCGCCATCATAAATCAAAAACGGTATATAACCGTAATACCCTAGATAATACACAAAATTTTTTGATAATAAATATAATCCATATAAGTACAAATAAGTACTTTCAAAATTACTGCAATTCTTTTGTTTTTTTCAGACACATTAATTTATTGATGGTAATAAACAATATTTCTCTCAATTTTCAGAAGATTTCGCATTCTTTGGAAAATTTAAATTAAAGTCAATAAGTTCGTAACTGATTTCATTGCATCTAAGCAAAATCCTTTGTAAAACAGGCTATCTTTGATGTACCATTTAATATTGTAATACCTAAGTTCTGAAATATAATCTTTATCAGAATGGCACTTACTTCATTATACTACGGCAACCTTAACGACAATGTATGATTTGAGACCAAATTACATATTTATTCACTGAATATCGGTACCATTAAAATTTAAAATATATAAAGGAAAAATTACTTATAATAAATTACATATTATTATAAACAGGTCTTTCTTAACCTTTGAATGCCGGTGCTCCTGAAATGAACCTACATGCCGGTAAGGGGTCCTTCAGGGACCCCAATGAAATATGATATTTTTTGCAAATATTTTCATGCATTTTTGAAAAATAATACACCTAGAAGTATTTTATACAAATGTATTTAATTTTAACAAAGAATGGAATTTTTGGCAAAGCAAAATAATATCGGTGTACATGAAACACTTATTTAACTAAAAGAAAAAGAATAAAATGTTACTACATGACAAATAAACGTAAACCTATTAAATAATTCAATCAACTGGATGTCTGTTTATATTTCAGTTTGACTCTCCCAACGATTCATTTTGAGTGAAAACTATAAAAAAATCGTATTTAGTAACACAAATTGTTGGTATCGTTTAATGCCGAATCGGGGTCTCAACGGGACCCCACTTACTTTATGACTTTATGGTGAGACACTAACGCCACGACGACGCACTGCAGCATACTGAAATATTGTGCAAAACGCTCGGCATCTACCGACACATACCTAGGAGCGCTGTTGCCAATGTTTAGAAAAAAAAGTTATTAGATGAAAACACCACTTGGGGTCCCAGCTGGACCCCGAACAGGCATTCAAGGGTTTTAATAAAGTTCCATACATCTAAATGTAAAATTATAAAACTAATATAGATACAATATTCAAACAGTATACAATTTATGATAAGAATAAAATTAAAACTTATTTTTGTTCCGTTGCCAAAAACTGAATTAATCGCAGGCCAAGTGATATCAGCAATATTTAAAAAAAGACTAAAAGAGCAAATAGTGATCAACAGAAGCAGTCGATAATAACATCTATTCTATGAAACAATATGTTACAACACAAACATGCAATAAAGAATTGGAAAAATCTAGTCATATCCGTATCAACATTCTACGGCCTTATATTATTTCTATTAATTCACAAACTCAAATATAAGCAGTCATGTCATAATTTTCTTGAAATAAAAAAATGTATATAGACTTTTTTAGTTATGTGCGACTAACAGCTGAACCAACTAATTTCAGTAGTTTATATCGTAAATTCGATTTAATTATCAACATAAACACAAATACTATACAGATAGATATGTAACGAGAGAAAATTAAAAACATATATTAGTTAAAATTTAAAACTATATACTATATCCTAACACTTCTACTGATACTTTTAATAGGAAATGAATAGTAAGTAAAACAGTTTCCGTATTTTAATACTTTTGCAAGTTAAATTGAAAGTCGATGAGAATTTTATATATAGGTTTAGCTCAAATATAGAATTAATTAAAATTAATTTTAACAAATCAGCAGTTTCTCTTTTTTAGGAAAAAATTATAACATTTGACAGGTTCGTAACTCTTAAATTAGACAACCATAAAGCAATTACATTTAATTGCTGAGTGAAAGAATTATAAAGGGCGCAACGTCGTAATATTACTGGCAGCGAGCAATAGATAGTGCTTCCACAGCATGAGTTAAGAGGCTGCCAGTGTGGTTAAAATTGTCAAATTCGTATGTACAACAGTGTAGCATGAAACATTGTGGAAGTATCATCAAAGTGTGACAATTTTAGCTCTACTGGTTGTCATCGAACCGATGCTGCAGATACGCCATCTAGTGCTCGCTGCCAGCAATATTATAGTGTTGCGCCTCTTTATAATTCTTCACTCAACGATTTAATGTAACCTAAATGCAAAAGGTATTCACAGAAAATATGTGTTCCTAGTTTTTTGCTATTGATAACACCAATTAGAATATTTATTTTTATTTATATTTTTCGATATTTTTATTTTGTATTACAACTTTGAACTGTTTCCAAGCAGTTATTACATGACATCATATTACTTAAATAAAAATACCTAATAAATTATGTTACACCCAGTGTTGTAAGCCAATAATTACATAAAATATAATAATAATTAACTTGAGTATTTCTTACCTTAGACATTAAATTTGCATGATCAGATTCTTCCTCCGTATCTAAGCTATCTATTAAACTTTCTCTACTGGCAATAACTTGCTATAAACAAAAAATAATAATGATTATTAACCAGATCAAAACAAAACGATAATGTAATGGAAAACAAAATATCTTACCAAGCCATTGGCAAATTATAGAAATCAAAGCCTAATATTAAATATAATGAGATGAAATAAAGATAAAAAGAACAATTTTAAATAAAGGAAAGAAACATTAGGTCACAGAAATATGATACAGAAATTACTGTAACATATTGCAAATTTACTCACGATTTGTTGCAGTTAAGCGCTCAATACGAAACAATTTGATTGATACAGTTAATAACTACATAATTTTTAAAACACAATTTTTTTAAAATCAGGCACAAAGGTGTCAGTCAGGAATTACATGAACATTAGAATAAAAGAACAGACCTGAATAAATGGATTATCCTGTCTAGATGCTCTTAAATTCTCCATATCCTGATCAATATTTCGTAGTCGACCAGGCGTTAGTGTTACTGTTGAAATAGCTGGAGAAGGTGGGCAAGTAACAGGCAAATTTAAATAATAATCCACTGCTGAAACACTCAGCGTTGAATGAGCCCGTCCAACTGTATTACCATTTCGAGAGTCTAAAAAATTTGTTTTTACATACTTGTTTGATCAATGATCATGCAAGTACTTACCCTTACAACTCTTATGCCTGTTCATTATATTTTCTTATTTTCGATTGAATTAGAATATACAAGATTGCATCACTAAGTACCTGAGGCTTATATTATTCTAAGAAAACATAATTGAGTATTATTGGTATGCACCCATCATTTCTTGTTTATTTTGTATATCACCAGTGCAAAAACTTTGACGGATTAACACGTTGCGCAGTGCGCAAACGCAAGACATGGGATAGTTTTATTAAATAAAAATATTATTACTTATTTGTAGTTAATCAAATTATTTTAGTCAATTTACTCAAATTTATTAAGAATGGTGCATTAATAAATTCCCATAAGTATTTTCAAACATTGAAGTTCTTCTAAATAGTGACTTTGGTTTTTGTTTATTGCATACATTGTATACAAAATGGTTGCATCTTACGTCACTGTTGCCAACAACAGTACAAATTATTAGTTTTTTCTATAATCAGGGAATGATTGCATTGCAGTACCAAAACTTTTAACTGAACCGTTCACTAACTCCAGTCACAGAATTAATTCTGTGCTCCAGTTCAGAAACAAACGAATCCTACTTATACATTATGGGCGGACGCGGACACAACAGCGGAAGAGGGGGCACGGAGCGATCGTCCTCTTAAAGCTTTTGATTATTTTTGATTTTATATCATGTACTATAATGTAAATTCATTATCGTCTTTATTATATCATGTACTATAATGTAAATTCATTATCGCCCTTGGATTTTTATTAGGTCATTCTTCAGATTAGGCACTCATCTTGCTTAGCGATAGAATAGACTGAATAGAGCAACATTGACATGTCTCAGGATTTTGCTATAATAATAATTTTGTATCATTTACCGATGAAGTTTGAGTATATTGAGCACAATTCTTCTAGTTGTAGGAAATAATTCAATGTTAGCCCCATTTCACAGATAATCACAGATCAAGATCAAGACTATTTTTCCAATTAAAAAGGTTTTAACTTTTTATTTGCTTTTTAGATTTCTTTCAAAAATCATAGGATTCTTCCTCTATAGCACTTATTTCAGATGGACTTTCCCTTTCCGAGTTCTTGCTTAAAGGAAATGTAAAAAGGGGATGACATTTTGAAACTTATTCGAAATACAACAGCATACTAATAAAAATATAAATTACGTGAATAGGATATTTTATTAAAATATATAACATAAGTTAAACTATTTTATTAAAATAACAATTATTTTAAAAATATCAGTTCTTATCATCGTCTAATTTGACCTTTTTTACTTCTTTTATTATCTCATCAAGTTTATGCAAATCTTTTAAGGAAACTTCTCCAGATCCTCTTTCAATTGGTTTTGGCTGCTTTGGGTGCGGTTTCCAACCCAACATATTAATAATCTGAAAACATGAATGCCAACATTCAGTAACAGACCCGGTAGGTAACAGACAAAAAAAAATTTCACTTTGCTGCAAATAGTTAATAATATTTAATGCATACAAATGATTTAGACTAAAATTTAGAAAAGATGTAAAATAGTTCTCTGGGTTGGTAAATTAGGGCAAGTAGATATTAAAAATAGATGTATCAGTTGGGTCTTGCATTTTTAGGCCTTGCAGACCCTACTTGTGAAGACCACCTGCATGCTGCACTATGGCTTTGATATAACCTATAAACTGCGAGACCGGTCATTAAATTACTCGTTTCAAAACTGAAATATCATTATCTGAATTTATGAAGGCAGGAAACCCAGTAATCTGCTTTCTTGAGGCAGCCTGTATCTAGGCAAATTGTTTTTACTTGAAGGTTTTACCTGAAATGTAGCAGGAATAGTGACTTTTCCAGTTTCTGGATCAGAATTTCCATAAAATTGTTGATAAATTGCAGCTGCAGCAAATTGTGTATCTCGATGTAAATGAAGGGATCTATTTATGGCAGCGTTGCTCTCCGCCATACCTTTAAAATACTATATTTCATAACCTGATAAAAAAATAATGTAGTTGAATCTAATCTGCATACATAACCACAGTATTTACAGTTTTCATACAATCCCCTAGCCGGAGCATGGCCAGATCATCTCATTGGTTGAATCACATCGATACATACACACAAGAGAATTGTATTCGAGTACCGACGGTAAATTTATATGGTGGTATATAGTCAATTAAATTGTAATGCATTTTTTGACAAATTTCTACAGAGTGGGGAAAAACGATTTTCTTTTGTATATTGATGTAATGCGACCAATGAGTTGATCCGGTCGTGCTCCTGCTATAGGCACTTGCATTTTCATATACGACATCATATTCAAATGAAAAACTATTTTAAATGCGAAATATGTAAGTTCGAAAAATATTGAAGTAAAGAATGCTTAACTATTATGATTTCTGTTCCAAGTAAACACATATTTTTAATTTATACAAGGTTTCAACTATTTCACTATTTTGAGTTTTAGAAAACTAAAAAATAGAAAATTAGTTAAAAGGGCATACAGTTGTGTATTCAAGGGAACAATAAAATAATGTCTAAAGGTAAGTACCTTAGGTAACTAATATATTCTACAGTTTTTGAAATATTTAAAAAACCGCTTCCCGGTTTGAAATCCGAGCTTGTAGAGCGAGGATTTTAAGACATCTAAGGCTGTTGTGACTCATAGCATCCGTGATTTGTTCAATAGTTTATCGGTTTCAGAAAATAAAGACATTATTAATAGATATTATAATAAGAAGCAGGAGCAGTAGTGATACATTTTAGTAAGTATTTAATTATTATTGTTTGGAGCTTTCTGTCTGTTTGTATTAATAAATAGCCCTATAAGTAGTGATACATTTCAGTAAGTATTTAATTATTATTGTTTGGAGCTTTCTGTCTGCTTGTATTAATAAATAGCCCTATAGTTTCATTATTTATTATTTCATCTGTTGACAGATCTGTATTGTAATATTACCGTACACAAGCTGTTGGCATGGCAATAAATATTACTGTACAATTTTCGTTATGACTTATTTACCAGCCTACTTTGTATACAGAATGCGAAAGTCCTCATCTGGACATAGGACATGGACATATTTGCCGCTTAGTTTTGTTTAGTATCGCAGCTCTAATGTGTAAACAGTTCGAGACGCTAGCATACGGCGACCAAGGACGGACATGTACGAGCAGTAAAGCACTTGTGTCTAGGCAGCGGCACTTCACGTCGTATGTATTTTGAGGTTGGCTATGTCAAGATGGGAACTTTCGCAATCTGTATGTAAAGAGATTAATATCCTGAAAATGATAGAAATATTTTTATATGTGAAAGTTACAACTTTATGTAATAAAATCTTTACATATTTTTATATTTATTATCTAGTCTATACTTGTTCACACATAGGGTTGCCAACCCTCCCGATTTGAGCGGGAGTCTCCCGCTTTGTTACTGAACCTCCCGCCTCTCGCGACGTAGGATGAAACTCCCGCTTTTGTCACAAGTTTGCTAAATTTTCCTAAATAACTAGAGATAATAGTGATAATACTTAATATTTTGTTTTATATTATGTTTTCATGACACTATTATTGATTATTGCACGATATTTTATATTTACGCTCAATCCGGCAACGTCGTAACACGTGATTATATCAAATACCACGACACGGTAGTCAGTAGTGAGTGAGTCACGACTCACGGTACGGTAACGGTATGTAACATAACAAATAACTTAACTTACTTGTAAAACGCAATGACCTTGAACTTCTCAAAAAAATTTCGCCTGCGGCGCTTGCAGGGGGCCGCTGTCCCCCACACCCCCCGCAGCTTTCGCCCCGTGTACACAGATCGGATGACCTAACTTCGCCCGTGCCTCCCGCCTTTCAATTTATCAAATCTGGCAACCCTATTCACACAATATTATACATGTAACATACACAGTATAAAAATGTAAATAGTACCTTCATGAATAAGAACACTATGATATATATATCGTTCTTAACGTCCTTAGGAATGTTAAATCCTCCTAAGTAACCATACTTTGGTTCTAATAAACCACTTTGAATTTTCTTTACTTTAAAGAAAAAACATTTACCTATTTCTAACAAATCTCACCTATTAAATCCCTCGTAAGTTCAAAAATAGATGGATAATTTACAACAATTTCGATATCGTTCTTAACGTCCTTAGGAATATTAAATCCTCCTAAGTAACCATGCTTTGGTTCTAATAAACTACTTTGAATTTTCTTTACTTTAAAGAAAAAACATTTACCTATTTCTAACAAATCTCACCTTTTAAATCCCACATAAGTTCAAAAATAGATGGATAATTTACAACAATTTCGTCAGTATCAATAGTTAACATACTAAATCCAGCTCTCGTTAATAAGTTTCCGATATCTCTGATTTCTGTGAATGGTGAAATATGTGGAGATAAACCACCCCGTCTTTCCAATTCTGCCAATTGCAAAGAAGATCGTAATTCATATAAAGTGTCGCCTCCAAAGACTGCTGCCATAAAAACTCCATCTTCCTTTAAACTTTCCAGAATTCTTTTAAATGCCCTTGGAAGGTCATTTACCCAATGCAAGCTTAGACAAGATATAACTAAATCCAAAGAATTGTTTTCAAACTAAAAAATAATTGGAAATCAATAATAATAAAAATTTTAAATAGGTATCTACAACTAGGTAAGTATGTCCTCTAATTTTGTACGTAAATTTTACAGACCGATATAATACAATTTATAGTTAATTTTTTTTAAGAATAATTTTAAAGAAGAGTTAAAATCTAATTTGAGAAATACATTTGGTTACAAACTTAATAGTAGGACCTATATAAGGTTAAGTAAAGAATAACAGGCACAACCAAGCAGGTTTCAAAATTTTAGTATTGTATTTTTTTATTTTTTAGCCAATGGCTTCAGGATTATCTTCAATTTTTAGGAGGGCTACGCAGCCAAATTACAAATACCTTCTTGCAGCATTAAAAATTGGTGACAATTCTGAAATTACAATACCTACCTACTTAAATTTCAAAATCTGCTTGGTAGCGCCTCTTTATGTTTATATTCCAAATCCATGTTGAGTTTGACAATTTAACACACATTTTCTTATTATTCGCGTAGATTTGTAACATTAACAACTAATAAGGGATTTCTAATCATACTTAACGCATAGATAAGGTATGAAATTCACAGATATGTGAATAAGTTATGACGGTGTAAAAATACTATCAACAAAACTATCAACTGCAATTAATCAAGGGTCTTTTTATACGCGAATATGTTGGCGTCTAAGATAAATCACAAATTTTAATCACTATGTTCATCTGTTTATTTTTGCAAATATTCCACATTATGCAAATGAGTTATTTACATTTTTTCTAGAGGAAATCAAGAATCCAGACTCCATCACAGAATTAATTCTATAATGACTTTAGCATACTATATTAGAAAGTAGGTACCGGAATTATGTTAAACTATGATTTTCTTACTTCAATATGTTCCTCATCCAAAATTTGTCTCCTAACTTTAATTCCTTCCATAACTGGAGCAGTCTTTAAATTAGTTTGACTAATATCACACAGAATTAACTCTTCAACAGACTCTGGCGATATATGTTTTGACACATAACCGCGGTGGCAACCTATAATAAATCATACAGGTAAGGTTTTCCCTTGGCTCAGTCATTTTGGAAATATGTAAATAATATGTGTACCTATATCGGCAGCCAGTTTAAACTTTCTTTTTATATCGTAAACACGATCTGCAAGACGAAATCCAATTTCATCCTTAAGATAGTCATACAAATTTACATCATCAGCAATAGCGGCTCTTTCTCTCTGAAGGCTTTTCGTGTTGCGATCAAAAACGTTAACTGAATTACTATCATGTCTTAATTTATTACAAACAATACTGGTTGAGATACTCCTACAAAGTAAGTTTTTTGTAGTTTTAACAATACTTAAAATAGGAGTTATCGAAATAAAAAAGGGTTTAATTAAATACATCTTGTAAACTGATATGATATTTTTCGTTAAATCATGTTGACCATGAAATTATGAAATAAACTATCAAAATATTTTAAAATAATTTGACATTATAGGTTATGTGAATATCATAAATGTCAAACCAGGTTGAATTTAAAAAATTATTGTTGGTGATGTTTCCATTGTGTCCAACAAAATAGTACCCAGACACAATGACACTAGGTAATGACATAATTCAAACTGTTTTTCGCCAAGGCTCGTAAACTTATAATTGTTTCGCTCCGGCCTTGTTGGTGACCATTGGTATTGTTGGTAATTAAAGTTTCAAGTGACTACCCACCTTGACTTATCTTGCAATAATTATTACCTCCAACTTCGATATTGCGGTAGTCAGTGTGATTAAATAGTCCATGGGCGCCCATAGCGGGGGACAAGAAGGGGCGTTTGCCCCACCCCCTGGAATTGCTTCTTTGAGTTCATTGGATTTATTTCTGTTTTAAATTAATTAAATAATTTAATTTATTGATAATTATTAAATTTATCGATCAGGTTTTCAACTTATTGAAAAAATAAAATTAAAATACATTTCTAACACTAAAACTATAAACTATCTACGTAAGGCCCACTCACTGTCACGTTCTTGAAACGCGGCTAATTTTAACATTGGAATTAATGTATTTGGTTTTCTAGTAGGGGGTCGAAAATCAGTTTCAAATAGCATATATTTATGAAGCATGATAGAAACAGTGCCGACAATAGAGTAACCAATTTTTGATTGGTTGTCTAAAACACGTGATATTGACAGTCATGTTATTATTTTTTATACGGGTCTTCGTGTCGGAAAAATACCAATATAGCTTCGTTGCGATTCTTTGAGTATTTAAAAAGTTATTAGCGTTTCAATACCCGCATGTCGAAGAGTTTTGTAAAATTTGCGAAATTAAAAAGAGATATGAGACTAATGGCCGTCATGCGCATGCAGATTCCTCCAAATTCTATACGCTCGCAGGACTTGCCAAAACTTTAAAATTTTTCGTTAACGTCACAATAGGCACATTTTAGTTCGGATCTGCTGATCTCAAAATCGCAGCTGGACCACACAATTCACGTTGGACTTTCGACCTTGGATTTCTTGTCAGAACGGCGACCCGGCGGCCTGTTTTCGTTTGGAAATAAGGTTTAAAATTTTCGTTTTCGCTAAATTCGCCAAAAAATCCATAGTGCGTCCGATAGATTACACCTTATAGTTAGATATTTTATAGTAAACTATATGAATTACACTATTAAACGCTTTTTTTTTTCTTTGCCCCTCCCCCCCGGATTATTTTCTATGGGCGCCCTTGATTAATACTCCGATAAAGGAAAAAATGTTTAACGTTATATCTTTTTGCTTGCAAAACCAAAAGATCAAAACCATTGAAATCAACGAGCAAATTTATTGAAATCGACAAGTTAGTCTGATTTTCTCATTTTATTGGTCTATTATTGGATCTATCAACTCATCAGAGCTGCTTTCCAGTGCCACGCTGAAGCGCCCCTGTACAGCTCGGGAGCGCTCCAGGAGCGCTTTGTACCGCTGCTAAGCATTCCAGTGGTTTCGGGTTTGACGTAGGTATATGAACTGTTCAAGGTCTGCATACCCCCCGTCCCCTCAAGCACCAAGAATTTTCTGGTGTTTAATGTACTAAACGGGAGGGGGAATGTCAAATTTGAATTTTGTTGAGTTTTAAAGCGTATAAATACAGTTAAAATGAATGAAAAATTAGTCTAATGCCAATGACATTGACATTTTATCATTCTTACCATCATCTTTATTACAGTGCACACGTATAGTTATTGGTTATTTTCAATTTATTGGAAATAAATAGGTAACTGATAATTAAGGATGCACCGAATAAGGCGCAATATCAATAACTTCATTAGACATCGTCAGTTTCACAGAAAAATGCAGCATATATACCTCAAATTATAATTGCTTTCAGAGGTATACTTCAAATCACGAGAGATGACCGTTACGTCACAAATTAATTTCTAATTTTTAACGTACGCTTCAAGCGTTCTTTGTTTACAAAATAGTAAAACTAGAGAGACAGGGAAAGGGAGTCCATTATATGTGACTGTTAAGGCTAGGGTTTTAGTAGTGGGAAATAGCTCACGCAAATATCTTCCAGGACGTACCGGTACCTCGTGGTTGATAGCCAAATTGAGTTTGATGTCACGTGCTAGTTTGCTAGGCAACTGCTTAGAGGACCTGACTTAGTTGTTCGCGAATTGTTCGAACAGCGGCGCTTTCAAGAGACCGTGATAACCGCTAGCTTTGTCGTAAACAGATACGGCCTCGGATCTAGTAGAGTTTGCCAGCCCGCAAAAGCCTTCTAGAAAAGATTTTCGTTTGCACTTTGTTGCTAAAATGTGAGACCCACTTTTTATCATTTCCCACCCGTTAACAGTGCAAAATCGAGAGGTCGTCAAAAAATCGTACTGTACAGGGGATTGCTAGGGGTGGTTTTTCAAAAATTATGAAAAAATTTTTTTTGCGTTTTCTACATCCATGCCACCTGGTCCATCATCTACTGAAGTTTTATGCCAATATATTAATCAGAAATATATATTTTTTAATTTTAAAACCGTCATGTACAATGCTTTCATATGGAGCGCCTTATTATATAAAGTCTCGCCCTGAAATACCACAATTGTAATATCCTTTCTAACGTCCTAACTCGAAAACCTTTTGATTAATCGAAAAAATCATTTCTATGAACGTTGTAGACCAAAGATCGAGGATTTCAATACTTTTTTCAGATTCTAAATCCGGTGGATAGTTTCGTTAAAAACTTGCAAATTGTAAAGCCATGTCGTGGCGGTAGCGGCCGACATTGGAGATGCTACGAAGATTCACGTTACCGTCGCTTGGCAGTCAAAAACCGACTCTAAGCTTCAGCGCGTTTATAAAGCCGATATTCGCCTATTATCGTGCAATTCCTGTGTTTTAGAAGCATTTTAGGCCTGCAGAAATAGAAAAAACGGTGTAACTAATTCGTTTCAGATAGCCGTAGGTAAAAACAGGTGTATTTAGTTATAAGGACTATACCTCTGCGATTCCTCCCAAATCAAATATACAGAAATTTTCGAAAATTTCAAGCATTTTTTACTCTGAAAGGAAAAATGCTAGACTCTTGAAACTTTGGTGGAATATGTGTCTCATTACCCTCAACTTACAAAAAAAAATTCGTTTCAAAATGTTTATTAGTTTTCGAGAAATTCTATTTGTTTATTAAAAACGTCCCAAATGTTTAAATGAAAAATTGGCCTATTAACGTTATAAAAAATAATTCAACCGCAGCTTATTTTTTTCATCAAGACGTCAATTTTACGAATCTGTTATGGGTGTATCGATTTTCAATAATTTTGACCGTCAAAATGGCGTTAACAACATTGCTACTTTTCGGAGCAGCGTTTTTTGCAAATAACTTTACAACAAATGAACGTATCTGCACAAATCTTTCATATTTGAATTGCTGGTATTTTTCTACAAATTTATAAAAAAAAATTGTTGCTCTGGAACATGTAGGAGCCGAGATAATTTTTTAAATTGTTTAATGCGCCAAACGTTTATTTATTAATATTTATGGCCAAAATTGAAACTGGTTGTTAATAAGATCTTGAATTTTGTGAATTCATCAAGTCCTATTGAAAACGGGCCCTTTTTGAGGTCAAAATATAATTTTTAATAATTAGTGATTTTAGAGCGTCTTCAATTTGTTTGGCTCAAGGGACAGGTGAATTTTTTATCAAACGATTTTCAAATTGGGGTAGCGAGAAAAATTCGTCATATCTCCGTTATTTTCCGGCCAATTTCGATGTTTTTTTTTTTAATTTGGGGTAGCTCACGAAAATAATAACAATGGGCACATTTGCAATATCCAAATAATAAACAAATAATTGTTATAAACAATTTATTTATTTTTTTTAATTTTTTCTTTTTTGGGCTTATGCAACTTATAATGTGCTAATGTATTAAATATAAATTTATAAAGATTATATAATGGTAACAATGCTGTAACATCGTATATTGTTTGACGGAGAAATAGTTTGTGCATACATTGTTACCATTATATAATCTTTATAAATTTATATTTAATACATTAGCACATTATAAGTTGCACAAGCCCAAAAATGGAAAAATTAAAAAAAAAAAATAAATTGTTTATAACAATTATATGTTTATTATTTGGATATTGCAAATGTGCCCATTGTTATTATTTTCGTGAGCTACCCCAAATTAAAAAAAAAAAAACGTCGAAATTGGCCGGAAAATAACGGAGATAATAATATGACGAATTCTTCTCGCTCCCCAATTTGAAACTCGTTTGATCAAAAATTCGCCTGTCCCTTGAGCCAAACAAATTGAAGACGCTCTAAAATCACTAATTATTAAAAATTATATTTTGACCTCAAAAAGGGCCCGTTTTCAATAGGACTTGATGAATTCACAAAATTCAAGATCTTATTAACAACCAGTTTCAATTTTGGCCTTAAATATTAATAAATAAACGTTTGGCGCATTAAACAATTTAAAACATTATCTCGGCTCCTACATGTCCCATAGCAACAATTTTTTTTTATAAATTTGTAGAAAAATACCAGCAACTCAAATATGAAAGATTTGTGCAGATACGTTCATTTATTGTAAAGTTATTTGCAAAAAACGCTGCTCCGAAAAGTAGCAATGTTGTTAACGCTAGTTTGACGGTCAAAATTATTGAAAATCGATACGCCCATAACAGATTCGTAAATTTGACGTCTTGACGAAAAAAATAAGCTGCGGTTGAATTATTTTTGATAACGTTAATAGGTCAATTTTTCATTTAAACATTTGGGACGTTTTTAATAAACAAATAGAATTTCTCGAAAACTAATAAACATTTTGAAATGAATTTTTTTTTGTAAGTTGAGGGTAATAATGAGACATATTCCACCAAAGTTTCAAGAGTCTAGCATTTTTCCTTTCAGAGTAAAAAATGCTTGAAATTTTCGAAAATTTCGATGGTTTTCGGCAATTATTTAAATAAATAATCAATGAAATGAAATCAACCGGGGCTTAAATTAACCGGTTTGGAATTACCTAGTAAACAGAAATATTAAAAAAAATTAATCTACTGCAGTCGTACTGCAATTTTTAAAAAACTCCAAATTTCATGATTTTTTCACATACAAGTGCCTTATAAACAATGTTCTGTATATTTGATTTGGGAGGAATCGCAGAGGTATATTCCTTATAACTAAATACACCTGTTTTTACCTACGGCTATCTGAAACGAATTAGTTACAAATTCCCGTTCACATCGTCTATTTCTACAGGCCTATTTTAACTGTCTTGCGATATTATTTTATTAATAAATATTTAATTAAACAATTCCGATGTGATTTTTTTAAATGGTAATAAAATTTTCCTTTGATTTTTTTCCAATAATAAGTAATTTTCAATAGGTACACAAAAATATAGGCAAGTAGCCGGTATCTTACACAAAAATATAGGGTAGGTAGTAGTACCTACACAAAAATAGTGTAAATGTTTTGTTGAATATATTAAGTTTACATTAACAAAAGTAATAATAATAATTAATAATAATTATTATTGTAGGTACTACAAGTGTAACGAATTACAAACCCTTAAAAGGGAGCCATATATAAGAAAAAGAGGTCCGATTGGGAAATATTTACAATTTTTGGTCATACATAATTCATATGATACAAAAGAAAACATGAACTTATAATAAATTGAACTATACGTGAACTATATATAGAGTATATTTTTGTGATTTGTGATCTGCTTATATAGTTTAGCCCAATCAATAGGTACTTCTACCTTGCAAAAGGTATAGGAAAGTTTATATTTGGTAGGTACGACATGTCTTTACAATTTGCAAGTTTTTAACGAAACTATCCACCGGATTTAGAATCTGAAAAAATTAATGAAATCCTCGATCTTTGGTATACAACGTTCATAGAAATGATTTTTTTGATTAATCAAAAGGTTTTCGAGTTAGGACGTTAGCAAGGATATTACAATTGTGGTATTTCAGGGCGAGACTTTATATAATATAAGGCGCTCCATATGAAAGCATTGAACTACATGATGATTTTAAAATTATAAAAAATATATTTCTGATTAAAATATTGGCATAAAACTTCAGTAGATGATGGACCAGGTGGCATGGATGTAAAAAGCGCCAAAAAATGTTTTCATAATTTTTTAAAAACCACCCCTAGCAACCCCCTGTACAGTACGATTTTTTGACGACCTCTCGATTTTGCATTGTTAACGGATGGGGAATGATAAAAAGTGGGTCTCACATTTTAGCAACAAAGTGCAAACGGGATGACACGATAGAAGCAGCTATTTACTCTACTGTTCGTGGCCAAACGTCCGACAACAGCGTTGTCACAGCCGTCGTAGGTCACAGGTTTATTCACCCTCTGTAAAAAAATGACGGATACTATAGTGGAATTAGTACCAATCGTCGATCATTAAAAAAAAACCATATCCAATGCAAAATACCATATTTCACACCATACCCTTAAAAATGGCCCCTATAAGCTCAAATTGCGGACCCAACTAAAATTTGCAAGGACACTGCCTTTAATAGTTTCATTTTTTAATTCAATTACTTTAAAAATTGTAAATAATTTTTTTACATATCAAATTGGGTATCACACCCTACCCTACCTAATTGGTAATTGGTAAATTGTGAGTGGGCTGTTGATCAGAGGATCAGACCCTCCACTGCGACCGCTCGGTCTATTGTGGCTCACTCCAAATTATATTTCACCCAACAGGGTCCTCCGGCAGAAGTTCCCCTTTGCCGAACATTGAGAACCGAATTCTAGCTGCAGCGGGGCATGCACATAAAATGTGCTCTGCCTTTTCACTTTCACTTTTACCCTACGTATACATAAAATTTCTTCTATTACGTGCCTGTACTCTGAGTGCAAGAACGGTAAACTGGAGAGGATAGCTACATCGAGCAAATCTGTCCGCACGGCACCGCCATTACTGTGACGTAGTTATGATTATTCGTCCAGCGCGCTGCCGTTTAAAACGCATGGAGCGGAACATAATTTTCGTAATAATCTTAATTTATAAGATTATTTTGGCGGATATGATAAGGGGGAAATTTTAAATTGTAAAAGGAAGAGAATATTCAAAAATAGAAGTTTTATTAATCAATTAATATAATTATATGAAGTTAATACAAAAGAAGAATGAATACAAATAATTTGTAAATGGAAATATAAAATGGTATAATTTATATATAATAAAAATAATATAATATAATAAGTGCACCTAAGAAGATTAAGAATAAAAAGTTTATATATACAAAGAAAAGAATATGTTGTGGTTATAGGACTAAGGTGTTGTAAAATAAAATTTAGTGCAAAGACAATAAGAAATAAATTACGAATGTAAATTATAACTTAAAAATTATAAAATATTCATAACTAATATTTTAATTTCAAATTATATGAGGATAAGTTATTTATAGTAAAGGAATAAGTATAAAATTTTGGATTTCAAGGTAAGATTTTATTATCATACAATTTTTATTAATTTATTATTGATTGAAATATAAAAACAAATTTATTTATAAACAGATATAAACTTTAAATAGCGCTATCATTACAAATGCAAACACATTTATTGATATAACTGGGGCGTAGGTATGGCATTTTGAATAGTTTCTGTACATATTGTATATAGTAAAATAGTGTAATGAAATAAACAATAAACTCAAATATAGTTTTATTTAACAATTAAAACCAATCGCAGTATGAATAACGAAAAACTTAAATTAAAATATAGGTGTATTCTGCACAAAATGAACTGAAAAAATTCTACCCGTATCTGGGTTAAACATATCCTTCCTTCTGCACCTGTGTATCCATTCACTTCTTATGGTTTGGGACACTAAATCTTTGGATTTTGGAAAAGCATGGAATATTACATTTTGAACTCTAGCTGTATAATAGCTATTTTTACACTCATGCACCGCACAGCTTGATCCGGACATTGTTCTATATTTCTAGGCTAAATAATAGTTTTATAAGTTAAAAAACTTATAAAACACACACGAACAACCAAAAACAATAAACACGATAGATAAAACTAAATAATAACACCACCAAACACTGAGAAATAATAATATTTTGAACGTATACAAGACCACTAAACCGATTGAAGAACAGCTGATAATCATCGCTACGTCACAGACGCGGCGAACGTTGCAGTATAGGGATCTAGCTATCCTCTCCAGTTTACCGTTCTTGCTCTGAGTGTACAGTAATCCAGTATTTTATTTATTGCCATAGTAAAAAGTTTGTATCGATTGTGTCGCCATCTTATAGAGAGTGGCCAAACTATTTTGAATATGGTTGGTACAAAACTAAACTGGAATGACGTCTACTATGCCAATTGCAAATGTCGGAAATGGAGCATTCATATTATTTGCGGGATAAACGCTCGGGACCATACCTAGTAAATATCTTAGTATATATTGATGTCTAACTAAAATAAAAGTGAACCAAAATGTTGCCGCTAGTCAATGAAGAAGTTTTATACCTGAATGTATTGGGGTTTGTTAAATATTATTAGTTATTAGCGAGAGGACCAAACCGCAAAGTCGAGATACTTTGGTAATTAATTAAATTATTACTATGTGCTCCAAACAATTGAAATTACTTCATGGCCTAGCTGAAACCTTTGTGAATCCGTAGGTATTCACAAATTATTCATAAAAGTTATTTTTCCCAGAGTTCTGTGTTCTATAATCGAGCTCTGTTTCCCGTATAATTCATATCTTAAAATGCTAACCTTAATATCTCCGACTGACGTTGTTGATAACTAACCCAGTACTGATTTGATTCTTACGAATTATAATGATGACGTAACGGTCTTCTTTCGTGATTTGAAGTATATGTTATAATAATCATAAACCTTACAATTTTGGGCGTTCCGCAGTGGCAAGCTCACTGATGTGCCAAGCACCTGAACTGTTCCGGGGCTTGATGCACTTTGTACCGGTGACACTGGAAAGCAGCTCAGGGCTCAGGTTAACGTTTGTTAACACAATTGAATTATTAATTATTTAAATTCGTAACTTACACCTTACACTAAACACTTTCCGTATCCAGGGCATCCCAGTGATCTCTAAAACACTAGAGTTCACTGGGGCATCCTCAATACTGGTAACCACAAAACATATCTGGTAACCACAAAACATAGCTGGTAACGTGTTGTATCGCAAAAACATGCCTATTGCATTAGGCATCCTAGGTTTGACAATAGCCTAAAATGAAATACCCCAGCTATATGATTCTATCAAAACTAGGTATGGCAAAACTGCAATACTTTGTTGTTATACGATATACGCAAAAATTAAAATCTCATCTATATCAGATAATCAACTTGTGATATTTTTGACTTGTTACATATGAAATAATTTACAGTAAAATGGAGTAATGGACTTATCCAAATATAAATTAAACAATACTCCACCAACAGTGTATTACATTCCCAATTTTATAACGCAAGAGGAAGAATTACATATTATTAAAAATGTATACTCTGTTCCAAAACCAAAATGGACATGTCTATCTAACAGACGATTGCAAGATTATGGTGGAATACCCCATGAAAAGGGTATGATACCTGAAAAGATTCCCACTTGGTTACAAATCTACATGGATAGAATTGATGATCTGAACGTTTTTCAAGGGAAAAAACCCAATCAAATTCTTATAAACGAATACTTACCTGGTCAAGGAATTATGCCACATACTGATGGCCCACTATTTTATCCAACAGTAACAACAATTACGTGTGGGTCACATACAACACTGGAATTTATGGAAAACAATGAAAGTCGAAGAAAAATATGTGATTTGTTATTGGAGCGATATAGTCTTGTGATAATCAAAGATGATATGTATTCAAAATATTTACATTCCATTAGTGAGAGAAATTTTGATACAATAAGCGAGTGTGCCAATCTATTAAGTTGTGGCAACAAATATGCCGCAATCGATACGCTAAAAAGAGACACAAGAATATCTGTTACAATTAGAAACGTTCCTAAAGTTTCTAAAATAAAATTGTGGTAACTTCTAATTCGTTTTATTTTTATTTTAATGTAAAATAAGTAGGTAGGTATATACCTCGGTATATACTGAATTTCCAAACACCAGTACCTATGGTATAGAGACTTTTTTTTAATATGGTAGGATCGGAACATCTGGAGTCGGAACAATAATCGGATACTGGGAATCAGATTTCTAAAGCAGGACAACTGTCAAATATAGTCGAGTAAACTTTAACTTGGCGTGTGGATGAGTTGATATTTGTGCGTATTATTGTATTTTCTCTTGCACACAAAATTGAAGCAATGGCCCAAAACCATTGTTTACATATAAACATACGTGAACAATGTTTTTGGGTTATTGCTTTAACTTTGTTTGCAAGAGAAAATGAAATAGTATGCACAATATCAACTCATCCACACGCCTAGTTAAAGTTTACTCGACTATATACCCAGTAATTGACTATTAACCTAAAATTTTTGGGAAAATATTTCTTCCAATCAACATTCTTTTTATGATTTTATTTTGAGTATTTTTTAGGTTCGTGTTTTTTTTCCATTTTATAATATAAAGGAAATTAATACGATTGTTTCTTATTATATATATGTTACTATTGCTAGTTTTGCTTTGAAATTGGGAATCGGATGAAATTTGTAAATTAATCGGAACATTCCGATCCTTCCAAGAATCGGAATTTACCGATTCTTTATTCCGATTCTGCCCATCACTAAAATGAACAAATGCTGATATCCGCTTGTTGTCTGTATCTTCGACCATAAAACATTTGCCACTATATACTTTCCATGAGCGACAGGTAATTAGTTTATCCGTTTATCATTCTGGGAGCTTTGTGAAAGACACGCAAGTGATCAACTTTTAAACACCATTTTATCATATGTTATTCTTTACCAAGCAGTATGAAAGAAATAGTAGGTAGGTACCTTATCACGATAATGCGATTTGGTTTCTGCAAATTTTTCTTGTTTCTAAGTGGTATGAATGCTTCCATGATTATGCGAGGCATTGGGGCCGATCATGTGTGTATATGGTATGTAACACCTTGTACATAAGTATATATCCCCTCTGTGTATACTTTGTACCACGACAAACGAACCAGTGCTACACATTATTTTAAAATCCCTGTAGTTGCGTCCTTGTTAAGGCCATCTCGCTACCATCCACTGAATCTTCATCAGGAACATCCGTTTCCACACCCTCAACACCTTCATCGTCCTCCCCAATATTGTCTATATTTACCCCAAACTCATTCACTTCTTTTCCAATGGCATCCTCATTTTCTTCCACGTCTTAAAAATTGTATGTGTGCGGACATATTAATTGCTCTAAAATGACAAACGAATTAATCTTAATTAATAATTTTTTGATGATTATTAAATAAATTCGATGATTCCAGAGTTTATTTATATTATCACTTACTGTTGATATTATAATTTATACGCTCATTTAGTGAAAACGTCATCCGACAGATAATTGGATGCAAACAATGTTTGAAGTTAGTAAAGGCGATAATAATTTAATTAAATAAAAATATTTAAGCACTAAAAAGGTATGTATATGATTAATTTACCAGTATTTTATAACCTGTTATAATATAACGTAATATAATAAAGATTTAGATTTATAAACAAAAATAAAATAGTCTTGTACATACCTTGCAAATGGTTATTTGTAAATAAATACAGTTCATTTGATCAATTTTATAAAATTACACGTGTTTAGATCAGTAGATGTTATAAATTCATAAATTGTTTGCATCCAATTTTGACATTACATGACTTATATGACGCGCACTAAATGCGCGTATTGGGACGCTGCAGACCATACATATACTGCGTTCGGTTTTTACATATCTGAAAGCTCGCTTTGCTCGTTTACCTCATTTGCCGTTCGGTAATAGACAATGCATGCTCTTTTAGATCTGCTCTGCGTTCGGTAAGCATAAATACCAGAGAAATAGAGAGGGGAGAACGCTCTTAGACCTTTGCGCATCCAATTTTGCAAGACACCACGGGGGCAGATATTTTGAACATGATCACGTGGTTTGTTCAAGTTTGTTGTCGTGCAACAGTTAAAAAGTGTCGAGTAAAGTGAGGTTACAGTTATTTAAATTTTTTGGTGTGCGTTTAATTATATTTATTTATAAACCCTACGGACTGCATATATGTTTCTATTTATTCTATAAACTAATTTAATATTTAACGCTGTGGTGTGGACTTTTTTATTGTTATTTTTTAGACTTTGTTATCGCGGTGGACGTTTTTGTTTATCATTATTGTATTGCTTTTACAACTGAAAATGCTTGTTTTTAATTATGTCCTGTGTTGTAAGGCGATGTTCTAACGCAAGGCGATTTAAGCCTGAAGGAATTACATTTCACCAGTAAGGTTTTTCATGAATTTTCTTTGCAGCCGTTTTTATAACAGTATAACATTCTAGTTTCTCAAGAGGTGACATGTTTAAGAGGTGGTTGGAGAGTTGAGTGATGAATACTCTTGGTCAGAGAATAAATTTGTTTGCTTTAATAATTTTAAAACAACAGATTTTATAAAAAGTGATAATCAAATTCGCCTAAAACTTAATGCTGTACCAAGATTGGAGATGTATCAGGCCGAGGCCGAGGTAGTAGACACCCCATCTACAAGCTTAGTTAGATCTGTAACTTCAGTTCAGAATATGGCCTCATTTACGTCTTCAATATGTCCTCTTCAGATGATACGATAGAGTTGCCAAGAGTCAAGAGATGCTAAACTGAAACGACACCGTGGGTAATATTACTTGTTAATAATATTTTTTTAAATAAATCTTGAGATAATAATTGTTTTGTTTGAAGTTTGATAAATAAATATAATTTCAACGCATCGTCTAGGCAAGATACTTCGGCAAGTACTAACAGCAGCACAAAGAGGAAACGTGTAAAGTATATTCAAACTGTACACAATTGCAGGTATGTGAATACAAGAAAATATTTAAAGTGATATGCATTTGGCGCTTATGCTCAAATCAATATTAATAAGATTAAATTATATTTTACGTATCAAATTTATTCCTAAAATAAATGGTTTTTTATATTTTTTATTATAAGCGATATATCCATTTGTCTTTTTTATCGATCTTAGCATCCAATTTAATATGTATATACCTATATTATTTTACTATAATAAAGAAATATTTAAGAATGTTTCCGTCATTTTAAATCATCTGCCCTGGTATTGCATTCAAAATTCCCAAATGTCATATCAAAAATCCCCAAATATCATTTAGGTTGCCTGCCATGGTGTTCAAAATGGCGACCATTGTGATTTGCCATTCGCGCAGGTTCTAAGATCATTCTCCCCTCTCTATGTCTCTGATAAATACGAGCGGTCAGCGCTATCTCGTTTGGCTCGGCTTCAAGACGTCGAGCAAACAGATTTTTTAGGGTTCTTCTGTGATCTGTGTATCAGACACTATCTATGGAACGCCGTTTTAATATTTACTCACTATTTATTCATTTCTGCTGTTAATTAGAGATATCACTAATTTAAATTCAGATATCTGGAATTAATTGCTGATATCAGAAATTAATTTCAGATATGAGAAATTAATTTCAGATATCTGAAATTGAATTAGAGATATCGCTAATTGAATTTCTGATAGTATCTGAAATTAATTTCAGATATCAGAAATTGAATTAGCGATATCTCCAATTCAATTTCAGATATCGAAAATTGAATTATTTATATGCATATAGATATAATTAAGTAATTAGTAATATGTATATACATATAATAAAGTAATTTTAAGTATCAGAAATGAATTTACAGGTACATTTACAAATTGTAATTTCAGATATCAGAAATTAATTTCCGATATCAGAAATTAATTTCCGATATCAGAAATTAATTTCCGATATCAGAAATTAATTTTCGATATCAGAAATTAATTTCTGATATCAGAAAATGATTTAATTATTTCTATATAGATATAATTAAATGATTAATAATATGTATATACATATAATAAATTAATTACAGATATCTGAAATATAATTAGAGACATCTCTAATTCATTTTCAGATATCGGAAACTGAATTATTTTTATGTATATGGATATAATTAAATAATTAATAATATGTATATACATATAATAAATTAATTTCAGATATCAGAAATTAATTTCAGATATCGGAAATTAGCGCCATCTAGTGACCAGTAGCATAGATAGGAGATATCTTATTTAATCTGGCAACACTGTACTCTGACTAACTACTGCAAATAGTGCAAATTCTTGGCGTAATATAATTTGAAAATACTGTTATAAATAGGTATTCTTTGTTTAAACTTTTTAAACATTACACGGTATTTTATAACACTGGGAAGAAGATGATAACACAACCGCAAAATCGCTTAACAGCGCGCTCTTTTATCATCATGAAACAGTTAAGAATTACGGTGTTGCCAAGTATTTATTTTATAGTTGTTAACCTATTGATCAGTAGATGGCGCCATTTTCTGATATCGGAAATCAATTTCTGATATCGGAAATCAATTTCTGATTTCCGATATCAGAAATTGATTTAATTATATCTATATAGATATAATTAAATGATTAATAATATGTATATACATATAATAAATTAATTTCAGATATTTGAAATATAATTAGAGGCATCTCTAATTCAGTTTCAGATATCAGAAATTGAATTATTTATATGTATATAGAAATAATTAATAATATGTATATACATATAATGAATTAATTTGAGATATCAGAAATTAATTTCAGATATCAGAAATTATTTTCAGATATCTCAAATTGATTTAATTATATCTATATAGATATAATTAAATTATTAATAATATGTATATATACACATAATAAATTATTTTCAGATATCTGAAATAGAATTAGAGAGATCTCTAATTCAATTTGTGATATCTGAATTAGAATTAGAGATGTCTCTAATTCAATTCCAGTTATCTGAAATTAAATTAGTGATATCTCTAATTAACAGTAGAAATGAATAAATAGTGAGTAAATATTAAAACGGCGTTCCATACTTAAGTACAACCAAGAAGACTGTACATACCATACCACAGAATATATAACATAAACCATAAAATAACCATACCATACAATAAATACACAGATTACAGAATAAATAAGAAGTCACACCTTAAGCCGGGTTCATGCACTCGCGAATTGCGAAAAGCGAAATGCGAAACGTTAACTTAAAATTAAAATAAATGCGCCAAAAATTATGTCTATTGACTATGTGCAAGGGGGCGGAGCTATTACTAAATCCGACGCGAGCGTTTGCGGTGGCGATAATTGTAAATTTTGAACCCCCAATTTTCCCATTTCCCATTTGTTAAAATCATATGTTTTGTGGTGTCAAAAGTGTCAAATAATAATAATTGTAGTCGGAATTTAATAGTATTTTTCGGTTATAAACGAAACATGTATGGGAAAAATTAAGCGATCTGCAAATAAATGTTGTGTTCTAGGCTGTCGTGTTAGTGACATTTTCCATTAAATAAAGTTTTATAGAATATTTACAGATTTCCTGTGCGGAAACACAACCTTAAATAACGCGCGAAGTGGATCAAAGCTTTGAAAAGAGTCAAGTAAAAGAATGTATTTACCTCTAAATTAAGTTTATAAAGCGTATCTGTTGCAGCCCTTTGTTGAACGCACTTTGCTGTAGTTTTATTATTGCAGCTGATATCAACATATTCTTCTACCTGTTTCACATGACAAAATGTCAATTTCTTTCTTTTTTCTAATACATCTCTCACCTTTGGTAAATTTATTGGAACACGTATCTGTTTAAATTTGGTACACAAAATTATATTCGTCATTATTTTATGTTATTCTGTCATATCGTGACATTGACAATCATGTACTGACATTGACAGTTTAGGGGTACAAATATTAAAAAATTGACCACGAGCGGCGCTACTAGAACCCTTGCACATAGCGAATAAATTCACATTTTATTTACATGAGGGGAGGCCTTGGAAAATCTGAATTCTGTTGGTATGAATGACTGTTTAAATTACTGAGGTTATGTTGAAAAGTCAAAAACATAACCACAAATTCAAATTGGTTCTACATAGTTGCCAGAGTGAGACCCTGAAAGCACAGCAATGTTATCAATAAAAAATTTGACAATTCAGCCAAAAATAAATGACAGTGACGATCAATTAAATCTGACACTTCAATATTTTGTCAATAGTACACAACCCTGAGACAACCTAAGAAAACCATATCATAGCCTCCCCTCATGTAAATAAAATGTGAATGGCATATAGTTTTGAAAAATTCGCAAATCGTAAATTTGCTTGGCGCTATTGAATAGCGAATTTCGCAGAAATTATACTTTTTTGTGGAAATCGCATTTCGCTTTTCGCAATTCGCGAGTGCATGAACCCGGCTTTAGACTAGGAACTTAAGAGTCACACAGACCAGACAGAATATCATAGATAAATAACTATGCAGAAAGGAGCAGAAGTAACTTATACTGCGTTCGGTTTTTACGTATCTGAAAGCTCGCTTTGCTCGTTTACCTCATTTGCCGTTCGGTAATAGACAATGCATGCTCTTTTAGATCTGCTCTGCGTTCGGTAAGCATAAATACGAGCGGTCAGCGCTACCTCGTTTAGCTCGGCTTCAAGACGTCGAGCAAACAGATTTTTTACGGTTCTTCTGTGATCTGTGTATCAGACACTAAAGTCGAGCTCACGAATGTTTGCGGATGACTCAACCCTGACCGTCGTCCGATCTAATCTGTTGAAGGTCCCGCTTGATATGATTTCACTGGCGGCGCGCTGTTTCGATATGCTTATCAACAACGTAATGTTTTAGATTTACACGTAATTGATGTAAATAATTGAGAAATCCGTATGGCAAAATGTACTTTTGTACTTATATACTAAAAATGTACTTAATTTATTACAAATGTATTAATACAAATGTATTAAAGTGGCATCCCTGAGAGAGTCTAACATACGCCACTGGTGGAGTCTGATCCTAAGTGACATTGTGCGATACACACAATAGCAATGTCTTTGTCAAACGTGGTTACGATATAGAGTGAGAGCGAACCGCACAGATGGCGTAGATTGGACCGGACAACTGAAGACTAACGTTTCGGTAAGGTTTCATATTGCATTAAATGTGCAAAGGAGATAGTACTACAGCGTGCACGTCTGTGATATTTTCAGTATGTAATTAGTCATCCGCAAACATTCGTGAGCTCGACTTTATCTAAGTACAACCAAGAAGACTGTTCTCTAGGTTTCTAGAGTACAACATAACAGAACACATAGATTAAATAAACTGCATTGTTTTTTCTGAGTGATACACCAAAATAAGAAAATAATAATAATTTATGGGGTTATGTTTTATGTTCCTCCTTGGTATCCGTTCGGTAATTAAATTTAAATAAATAAATAAATAAATACACATTTCGATACCTCAAAGCTACAGTGAGATATATCAGAAACGTTAGTTTTGAGATATTAGCTGTTGAAGTTTTCGTAACCCATAAATAATGTCTCCTTCCACAGCCTTTTCAAGTAATTAGCCACTATTTTCTAGTGATGGTTTTAGATTAATTGTAAATTACCTTATCTATTGTTAATTTTAAGATAGGTACAATATTTTTTTGGAAATTTAAATTATCCCACTGTTGCATAAAATAGAAGTAGAGAAAAATTTTAATTTTAGAGAATATCTCTCTGCGATAATATTCATTAATATTATTTTTAAATATAATATAGATATAATATTGACTTATTTCATTTATTTTAAGGGATGGGTGATAAATAATACGAATTTATTTGAATTTTAACACATTTTTATTTTAGTGTGGTACATTCATTGGTACAAGAGAAAACATTAAATTAATCAATTTATCAATATTACTTTTAATTCGGTAATAAGAAAATCAGAAAACACTTTTCATTTAATGAACAAAAACATTTTTTTCAATAATTAAACACGAAACTATTATTCGTTATCAGATTCTCCATTGGTGGGTTTATCTGAAGCTTTTAAATTTTAAAAAAAATCATGATGGATCTTTGGTATTTGATCTTCTTCACACAATTGATGAGGTGACCTTTTTTTTTTGTGGAAATATCTTGGGGACCTTTATAGCAAGGCTCTAAGGTTACGTTACATATTTTGTTGCCCCTTATTTTCTCCCTTATAAATATTTCCTTAAAATCTTCATCTTTTTCGTATGTCGTCTTATAAAATATTCTGTCCTTTTCTGATTTGCAAACTTTAACCATTTTCACATCATTCCATTTTACTTTTTCGTGATTAGTATTGACATTGAAATTTTTTCCCATTTTTTCAGTAACAGTTTTCCAATTAATAAAATTATCTGAGTGCATTTCTAAAACCTTGTATGGTTTACCTGTCTTCTTAGCACATTTAATAACACTCGACAATTCTGAGGGGACGTAAATCGGCCCACTCTTTAGAACTCTGGTTTTCCCTTTCTCTATGCAGGCATGCATAGAGTCACCTTCGTTCTCTGTATGGCCAATGACCAGGTACTTGTGAATAATACTATCTATGTCAAGATTTTCCACACAATACAGGTACATGGAAAATAAATACTTATTTTTATTTTGAGCGACACAATTGTCACTGTAAAATATGACGTGTTTCTTTTGCTTATCGAGTTCCTTTAGGAAAAGATAGACGCATGTGGTTATTTCGTTGGCCCCTCTTTTTGCCATTCCCTCGTGCCAGAGATAACAGTGGCCTTGTTTATCAAATAAATCAAAGATTGTAAAGTTGAACATGTTCAATTTAGATTTATAATAAAATTTGGCTACATCTCCTTGAGGTACAGTCATCACGGCTTGTAGGTCATAACAGCAAGTTATAACATCTTCCTTTTCTTTACAAATATTTTTGTCATAATCTTTTTCGATTCTAGAAAGCTTGACATTTCTTAAATGAGCCTCATGTTCCAATTTACAATTGATATTTTCTTTGTCAGGATTATTTTTATAGGATTCACATACAGAACACTGGTCCTTTTTAGGTTTATGAAAACCAATGTTAAATTGGGTGTTGAAAATTTTTTCATTAATGGGTTTCTTTACAATATGTACGTTACCTTCTTCTAAACACTTATCTTTATACAGTCGATACATCATGGTTAGGTTAAGAGAACCTTCCAAATATTCCTTCTTAGTCCGAGACCTACAATAGTGTGACTCAATGCGCGGAAAGGACTCAATATGGGTTACTATATTATCTTGCACCTGTTTCTCGTCCGTCTTGTTAATATGATTACTGTGTTTCCCTGGCTTTTCCTTCTCCACATAGCCAGTTTCATTAGTCTTTGAGATTACTGTAGTTACAGTATTATTTGATACATCCAGTGTAGAGGTAAAGAACTTCTTACATACCCTAATTCTTTTTTCATTGACAATGAAATGATATGATTTATTAATTAAACGTTTCCTTCCACTATTCTTTTGTTTGGGAGAAATACAAGTTATACATTTGGATATAAAATCCCTTTGGCGAGTTTTGTCAGCTAAATTATAGAAATCCCTCAATAGTGATTCCCTACAATCTGCACTAATTTTTTCTGTGCAGCCAAAGGAGCAGTTATCGCATGGCGGCTTCAGTTATTTGGCTTCATGTACAGGGTTATCCAACGAAAAGGCCCACCCTTATATTTTCTTTATTTTTCGAGTTAGGAAAAAATTTTTCAAATAAAAGTTGTAGTGAATCAAATGAACTCATTTAAAACCCCTGCAAAGAATATACAGGGTGTTCCATAAAAGCGGGACAAACCTAACTTACATTTTTTTAAATAGAACACCCTATATTTTTTTACATTTTTCAAATCTGTGTTTTTTTGTGATTTCAAAAATATATATATGTTGTATCTTATCTTTTACTGTTTTTTATTTATTGCAAATTTCGTGAACAATATTATTTATACCACCAGCATCTGCATGCGTATTAATCAGGTTAGCCATGGAAGAAAAACAATTAATTTGACACTTATGCCTTACAGAATAATTGAATAAATTCAAAAAGCAAACTTTTCATCCATGGCTAACCTGATTGACACGCATGCAGATGCTGGTGGTATAAATAATATTGTTCACGAAATTTGAAATAAATAAAAAACAGTAAAAGATAAGATACAACATATATATATTTTTGAAATCACAAAAAAACACAGATTTGAAAAATGTAAAAAAATATAGGGTGTTCCATTTAAAAAAATGTATGTTAGGTTTGTCCCGCTTTTATGGAACACCCTGTATATTCTTTGCAGGGGTTTTAAACGAGTTCATTTGATTCACTACAACTTTTATTTGAAACATTTTTTCCTAACTCGAAAAATAAAGAAAATATAAGGGTGGGCCTTTTCGTTGGATAACCCTGTACCTTACCCATCCTTGACATATAACTTAACCCAGAATTTATTTTAGTTTTCTTTATGTTTTTTGTCCAGTTTTCTGCATTTCTTATTCGCTTTCTAGTATTTTTTTTTTCGCCATCATTATTTACAATTGGATCTACAATTGTATCGGGTATTTCTCGTTCAAGGACTTCAACATTATCAGGTGTATTAGTTCTTCCGCCTATTTCATTGGCAGGATTTTCCTCTTCAATCGGCAATTCTAACTCCTCAATTGATAAAAACTTGTTTATAGGTTTGTCAACTACAGGTAAATAGTCGGGGTCGGCGTCAGAATCATCTATTTCAGAGTCACTAAGTGGAGGACTGAAATTAGCATAATATTGTTTCAAAGAACAAGCCTGGGGCGACCAATAAGATTTATCTTTATTTTCAGTCTCATCTAAAAAAAAATCCTAATTTAACTTTTTATTTTACATTAAAATTTACAGCACCTTACCCTCAATCAGATTTTTGTGTACGCCACTTTCGTGCTCGCCTGGTTCTGAAAATTACACACATAATTATTAATATTTTTATTTTTGTATTCATCTGAAAAATCCCAATTTAACTTTTTATTTTGTGTTAAAATTTACAGCAACTTACCCTCAATTAGGCTTTCCTGTACGCCACTTTCGTGTTTGCTAGTTTCATGCTTGGTTGATTCTGAAAATCACACACATAATAAAAGTCTAATAATGTCTTAGTTTTAGTGGTCTATGATAATATTATTGAGGGAAGAAGGTTTTAGTCTAGTGCAGGTTGTTTTCAAAACACGTAATATGACTACATCTTCTAACCTCAAATTGTAAAATAACAATATATTATAGTATTAACGTACCTATTTCAACGTCCACAGTTTTATTTTGAGCCAAAGATACCAATAACTTTCCTCTTCCCGTCATTTTTTGTCTCCCCAATTTACAATTCTCACAATAAACTTTAATATCCGACTTACAAATTTAGTGTGCACAGAACTGTTAAACTAAATTCAAAATCTGCTGAATGCAACAGTGAGACAACTTCTTATAACCCACTGTAGAACTTGATCCGTGATATTAAAATCCTTGTAAAATTAATTAAACACCGAGATATCTCACTGTGACAATTTTCGACACAACTATATTTTCACAGGTTAACACTGGTTTATTGACTATAGCGCAGTCGCATTTTGTTATAGAAATAAACCAGTGTTGCTGCAACATTGCTCGAAAAATGCACTATGATTTAGCGTAAATATCCCAAAACACGATTTTTGAAGATATCTCACTGTAGCTTTGAGGTATCGATTTATTGCAAGAATTTTTAGACAAAAATTACAAACAAAGGTGAAAGATTCCGCAGAGCGTGTTCTCACTTACACCTAATTTTTTTAAAATATTGTATAGAATATAGATTGAAAAATGAATATAAAAATATAAGTAATAAACATCAAGTGAAGTCATAATATATAAAAGGTACATATGGTGCCAGGTAATACGAAAAAAGAATATACATATATTTAATACACATAATTAGGCTCATTTGCCTCGGTGATCACGTGTGATAAATCTGTATCTGCTCGCTCGCCTCTGGATTAAGCTCGCTTTGCTCGTTTACCTCATTTGCCGTTCGGTAATAGACAATGCATGCTCTTTTAGATCTGCTCTGCGTTCGGTAAGCATAAATACGAGCGGTCAGCGCTACCTCGTTTAGCTCGGCTTCAAGACGTCGAGCAAACAGATTTTTTACGGTTCTTCTGTGATCTGTGTATCAGACACTATCTAAGTACAACCAAGAAGACTGTTCTCTAGGTTTCTTGAGTACAACATAACAGAACACATAGATTAAATAAACTGCATTGTTTTTTCTGAGTGATACACCAAAATAAGAAAATAATAATAATTTATGGGGTTATGTTTTAATGTTCCTCCTTGGTATCCGTTCGGTAATTAAATTAGGCTCATTTGCCTCGGTGATCACGTGTGATAAATCTGTATCTGCTCGCTCGCCTCTGGATTTTTAAAACCGAACGCAGTATTAGACAGAAGTAGAGTACAGCGGTTTGAAGTTCTGAGAACTACGTGATGCTGGCGAGTTTATTCCACCAATAGAAGTCGAACACCACGTACTCCCCTAATTTAATTCCTCAATATTTGATTTTTATTGGTCGAATAAGCTGTCGCCAGCCAAGAACGGTTCTTGTCTATAGTCGTTGGTCGCCAGCTTCGACCGTAGCCAGCGACACGCCATAGTTCTCTGAAGCCGCCTTTACACTACACAGAATATTATCTAAACCTGGGGTGCGTTCATATTTAAGATCGAGCGCACCCAAATATCTTCCTTCCTTTTCTATAAATCGAAAATAATAAAGGACTGATACTGTGGGTGCGCCCACTGCTCAATTTGAACGCACTCCTGTTTTACAGTTGTTAAGAGTTATAATTTATAATAATTGCTAATAGATGTCAGTCACCGCGTGTGATTTTTATTTTTTAGGAGAAAAGAGTAATCCGTGAAAAAGTAGACGAATTTCTTGTCTAGTCTATGGACTCATGTCATGGAGAAATGGAGACGAGTTTGACAAGAAATAAAAGAGTTGACACAGAAACTTTGAAATGGGTGTATTTTAAATATATCAACATTTCTGTGAATCACAGGAGTTTATTAAACAAAACAGCTTGGGGATTGGAGTAATAAATAGAAAAGTGTTGAAATAAACATGACTGATGGTAAGTGTGGACATAACAAAGTTTGAATAATAAAAATCTCAAGGAATGTGGTAGTAAATCCCAAAAAAGAAAAGGAAGAAATATAATAAAAATTACAATTTCAGAACATATTATAAAACGAAGACTTATGTTTGACGGAGAAGGCACAGGAGATGACAGGCGCATCAATCTTTTGCAAAAGATGATAGCAAAATGGGTGTTAACAGAATATGAATCCCAAGAGGAAAGTGAAATGATGTATAATAAAATTTTATCACAATTGTCTCTAATAGAACATTCTAGACAAAAGTCGGAATTGGTCAAGTTAAAAAACGAAAAACAACTTCAGCAATATAAAGATTATCAAGATGAAGTAGAAATTAATATAGGAAGTGTTAAGGAAACAATAAATATGAGTAAAGTTATTCTTACCAAGGTAAAGTGTGAAAAACATCAAAAACTAAATTACGATATGATTGTAAAAGATATTGTAGAACAACCTTCACGGGTAGAGACAACGAAATGTGTTCAGCAGTTACAAATGAATATAACAAATATGAAAAATTCTCAGGGAAGGCTGGAACATGAATTTACATTGTGGCGCAAACATTTTATCGTTCTTTTAACAAGCGCCAATCAAATAAGGCTTAGACTTGATGGATTAAAAGCTATTGAGGATAGTTTTATTCATAATATTTAGAAGTATTTTAAATCATTTTGTTTTCAAATTTTTATTTAATTCGTTTTGGACTCGGTTGACAATTTTTGTTATCTACTTGTAACATAAATAAGTTTTGTTATTGCCTTTATAGTTTAATACGTAATAGTGTGGTGGCTCAGGTAGTGTAATTGAAAAAACCGCGATTTTCCTAGAAAACCAGGCATATATATATGTATATTACATATAAATTATTGTAGTTAATAAGCTATGGAAAAGTCATCCAAGGTAACTATTCAAAATAGTGCCGATACTTATTACTCTTAACTTCAAAGTTGTTGCGATATAATATATCCTATTATATAGATATATAAATGTCGCACACTTACTCCATTAAATTTTGATATGCCATATTCTACTGTGTCCTGTTAGGATAAACAATTGTAATTTTTTAATTCAATTAAATATTTTCTAGGTAAATCATTGACATTTCATTAACTTCGCTTAAGCTATTTGTTGTTTTATAATGATTTAGATATCACTTTATTTTTAATACTAATGGATTTAGTTTTGTTTTAATATTCAATAAAGATTTTTTTTGTACGATCGTGGTTTTTTGTTTATTTTATTTACAATATCTGTTGCCAGTGTGGCATAAGTTATTTAGTTTAACCCTTGTTTGATTTATTTAGAGTGGTCCTGCCGAAATGTTATTTATTATCAATAAAGGAAACATTTTCGAAGTCTTATTTATAGGACCTTTTTTCTTATTTTGACCTCTAGAATAGCCCTTAAAATACGTCCTTTTCCTTCCGAAACACTGTGTATGTAGATCAGATGAAGCAGTGTGTATGTAGATCAGATGAAGTGTCTCATCGTCAACTGCGAAGGTGAATAAATACCATTAAATGTTGACATCTTTTGTAAACAAAATAATTTAATTACTTGCAGTTTGATAGTAAATAATATGAAGATTATGAAGTAATTTGAATTTTGAGTGCCAAAATAATTGAAGTGCAACTCGTATTCTTTCACGTCATTTTTAAAACTAGGTACCTGTTAAGTATAATATTGTTAACCTGAAATGCCATTCATTATTATTATTATTTTTTGTTGTAAATGAATTATTTGTTACGCCCCTGTATAATGGTAAGGTTCTTGGAGCCATCTTGGCCCGCATAAAGACAATCAGTTCAGTATGTAATGATCCGTAGTAGGGCAAAGTCTGTGTTCTGTTCATATTATTGTATTGTGTATATGCGAGCTAATAAAGCCAAAATTAAGAAGTTGGTTTTATTGAAATTCAAATAACATATACATCATCATCATTACCTATTCCTTTTAAGCTGAGAAAGACAGAAATAAATCGTGGTTTTGGATATTTCCATTCACATAATTTCGTTGGTCCATTTAATACAAAAAGTTGGATTAAAGAATAAACAATAAACTAAGTATACTGAATTTATTCACCAACTATTGTTAAAAAATCTGCCTGAAAAATGTAAAACTAAAATGATCTGCCACTGACTTCTGGAGAATTGATGCAGTGATGCAAATTTTATGCCTCATCTGTAATAAGTAGGTACAGGATTTTCTAGTAGTGATCAAAGCTATACGATACTATTTTTTTTTTTTTTGAAAATATGAGAAAGGTAATTTGCGTTTTTGTTTTTTTTTTACACCCCTACACTAGGTTGCACTTGGTCCAGAAAATTGCATGTGAGTGCAGCTGCAGCTGGACCAAATAACAAAATACAAAAGGTGGAATATAGGTAGGTACCAGCGAAAAGTGTAAAATCGGAAAATCTGACTTAATGAATCACAACACGGAAATTCTGACTTATAATACGTAACACGTCCCAGCTCTGAAACGCATCTTGATTATGCAGCTTTTCAGGAAGTGGGTAGCACTTTTTATTAAAATCGTCAGTAAGAGAGTGTTATACACGGAACTTATAAAGGTTTGTGCTATATATGCCGTAGTAAATTGGAATTCAGAGTTCTGGCCGCTGACGTATTAGATCATAATTTTTCCGACTTGTGACGCATATTTTCCGAGTTGTAACGTGTTTTTAATATGAATGTAAATTAATTTCCGGGAAGAGAATTCAGAACTGACTGCATGACCGCCGACCGGGCTTCCGTAATTTGTCTGCAGTTGTGCAGTCCGTTTAATTTAAGTTCTGTGGTGTGCAGATGCCTAGACCGGTTCTGCCTTAATTCAACCGATAAATCCATAACCTCTAACCTAACTCTTTGGTCTCAAAATGTAAACATAAAAAAAAGGATAACAAAAACAATTTGAAATCTTGCATTCGTCTCGTTATTTTTTAAACCGGATTTCTTCACAATAATTGTAAAATTTACTCCAACAGTCTAACATTGGGTGATTCAATAATGATACCCAAAGGTATATAACATTTTGTTTTTAATAGTGCTTAATAAATTGATAGTAATATTGCAACATAACATATTTGTAGAGAGAAATATAAATTCCCGCTGCCTAGTTATGGGTACCGAAAATTGTGTGAAGATTGAAAATCTTATTGTAAATTTAAACATTTTACGTGAACAATATAATATGTTAGAAGAGGAACTGAAGACTCTGGATAACGAAATGAATCTTCTCATTAGACGAGACCAAATAATCACAGCGCGGCTACAAAACTTGGAAAATTCAAATAAAGAGTTTCTAATAAATATTTTACGTGTACAAATATAAATACCTCACATACCATCTAAACTAATACTTACATCTTAAAAAACACGAAATCAATATGTATTTCGTTAAGATTACTGTTGACTGAATTATATCGTGATTATATCAATGATATTATGAACATATGTATTTTTATCGTCTCATATTTTTAATAATTTAAAGGTGCGTCTCGGACGTTCCACATCTATTTACAGGTTATGTCTAAAATGTTTCATTGTACAAAATTATTTAAATTAACTTGTTTGTTTTGGTTTATGATTGACAGAAAAATGTAAATTTGAATATTTTGGTGAATGTGTGAAAACGACGTTCCAAATGACATTACTTATACATTAATACACTAATACGTTAATATATTCATCTTTTTTCTCAGGGTATCCAAAAACATGTTTTAGTATCAAAACTACAGTATATCAAATAATATCAATATTTCCCAGCTAGAGATCCAAAAATCCTCAATAAAAATATTCTAAATTTGTTTCAATTAAAGTTATTTAGTCCATACACCTAATCCGATATTATGAAAAGTTATTTATAAGTTATGATGTACATAATAAAATAAGGAAAATGATTAAATACTTAATTTTTATTATATGGAATATTATGTATGTATGGAAAAGTTAAAATGGATGTTACGGGTTTATTTTAAATTAATAGGTACATAAATGTATTTTAATAAAAAAAATTTAAAAAATAAACTAGTGATGAAAGTTACTCTACGCAGTTGATTTATTGCATTTTTTTTATAATTTTTTTCATTTTATGATTTTCAAGGCCACTTTAAGGCCTTTTTTGATAAAAATAGTCCTCAACTTATTTATTTACCATTTTATTAACACAAAGGTGGTAAAGATGTTTGCTCTACTGCTATTTACAATTTTAAAGATCAGGCAAATGCAAAATCGTCGCCTTAACAAGAAATTTGCCTATCTCCATTTTAAATTTTTTTTTTTATAGAAAAATGCCTATTCCCATTATAATTAACAAAAATATGAGAAAACGTAACTTTACCATCTGAATCAATACACTCAAATATAGGCATTTTGTATGAAATAGGCGAATTTTTCTTAATAAAAATCGTTTTTACCTTCTGTAAAATTTTATAAAATGGAATTGGGCGATTTTCTTATTAAGGCGATGAATATGCTCTTCTAGGTAAAGCATAATAAATAATAATCAGGTTTGATAATTGTATATGTAGATATGTTTGCACTTGTTAAGTAAAAAGTACGTATGTGGTTGAAGAAGTTTGTTTAAAGTATCGCTTTGAAATTTCAAAAGTCAAACTTATTGTAATTAGTAAGAACTGAAATACTTTTCGCAACTGTTGGTGAAATAATGATTTCAACGTTCGTTACGAAAATTAGTAAAATTTTACATTTAACTAATTATAAATATTTATAATACAATTCTCAGATTCACCTATAATTCTATAATAGTGCATTTTCTGGGGGCTCTTTGAAATCATTTAATCACTTAATCACTGAACTTGAATTAGGTATTTTTTGCAAATTTTTAGTACTTACAAAAGGCAATCCATAGACATGTCAAACTCGCACTTTTTGTATAACAAGACTTCATGAAATTCATAATTTCATTTGTTTAAATGTAAGAAAAAGGTCCTTTGACCATTTTTTGTCAAAATTTGATGCATGAAACACATTAGGAATCGCGATTTTGTAGGAAATCATTTTGCTCGGCATTTTATAACTGGTTACATAAATAGCTATTAAATATTTTATTAAACATTGCTTAATATAATTTTAGTTTATTAAACAATAGTGTATACTTTAATATTGACTGAAGCATTGTGTCACAATTTATTTTTTAATACTATGAAGCGAGTATATTTTTATAGATATACTCTCAGGTTTTACTCGGGAAAATTTAATAGACGATAGATCTCGCTAAAATAAAGCGAAAAGTTCATATGAACTTGTATGTTATAAAACTTCATTTTTGAGATACAGGGTGTTAAAGTTAATTTAAAAAAAGCTCATTTCTTCAAATATTTTAAAAACTACTTCGCCGATTTTAATAAAACTTGGCACGATTATAGCAATAAATAAGGAGCTCAATTTGTTGTAATTAGATTTAATTTAACCATTTCAGGAGCGGTGCTGGGGCATCCTAACTAGATATTTCAAAGCAAAATTTGAGCACATCACTGCTTTTTTATAAATTTGATATTATATTTGGATCGAGTAATTAAAAATATGATTTTTTTGTCTCTTGAATTTTTTGAGTATCTTATTCACTTTTCGAGTTAAAGAATAAAATCTGTTTATCCGCCCGCACCTGGAAAAATAAATAAAAAGTTCAAGAGACAACTAAATTATATTTTGAATTACTCAATCTATACATCAAATTAAGCTACTTATTTATTATTAAAAACGTGAAAAGCTTTAACAAAATCGGCCAAATATTTGATGAAATAAGGTTTTTTTAAATTAACTTTAACACCCTATAAGTATCTCGAAAACGAAGCCTTAACACATAGAAGTTCATGTGAACTTTTAATTTTATTTTTGCAAGATCTATCGACTATTAAATTTTCCCGAGTAAAACCTGAGACACATACAAACTGAAGTAATAATTGTATATTAATCAGGTTTTCTCTTGAAATTTGTGACAACCACTTAGCACTATCATTTTTAGCATACATTCTCTCAATGCGGTCATCAATGATCATCTAAGTTTGTGTTACTAAGAAATAAGAAAGTATACAAAAAGAACGATATATTAATCAGCTACCTAGCACTAATTATTTACAATACTTATATATTATATATGCATTTTCTGCTACATTCTTTCAAGTGGATCAAAAGCAATTGCAGTTTTTATTTCGTTTAATTCGAATATATAGGTATAAACGCTATAGGTATAAACGTACCTACAAATCGGTTAGCAGTCACCTTCTTCTATGTCTCTCTTTAAGGTCTTCAAGCATTTTATTGCCTTCTGGATTTCCCGTAAACAGTTTGTTTCTTTCTGCTTCGATATCCCCCAACCAGTTGTCTCTATAATTTTATAAATTTTATCATGTGTGTAGTGTGTATATAACCTCAAATAACATTTTTACCTGTAAACAAAGGCAATGGCAGCCAGACCCAGAATTCCTCCAAATAACAATGGGAATCTTAGTATGGAAGTCCTCTGAATATTTTTCTTCATTTTTAAAATTTAATTGAGAATCAGTCTTGTGGTCTTGTTTAACAATACATGGTTGGTGACAATGATTGGTTACTTGGTTACATGTTTTCAACTGTCATATGAATATTTGGTTTTAAGCCAAGTTTTTACGCTGCAATGATATATGGCCCTAGTCATGGTTGACAGCGGTATTCACCATAGATTTTGCGGGTTAACAGTCTGTTAAATCCTTTGTTACAGTTTATTTTAACGATAAATGTAACATAAAAAAGGCGGCTTTCTTCTTAAAACTAAAATGCGGCCTTTGATTCACAAAGAAAGCGACTTATTTTATGTTACATTTATCGTTGAAATAAACTATATCTGCTGTTATGTGTCTGTTAGTTAACACAGGGCGAGTTGCTTTATTCACCGGTAGATCCATCAGATGTGTTTTATCTCATTCTAATCTCGGAGATAGAACGAGATAAAACACATCTGATGGATCCACCGGTGAATAAAGCAACTCGCCCACTGTTAAGTTGAAAATGGTGAATACTACGGCTGTGAGATATAAGATGGTTTGTCACGGCGCACATTTTGACTACCGCTAGGACTACGTCATCAAGTAGAAATCTTGGCGCGAATTTTAAATATAAAGTATAGATTAATTGGATAGATTTTGCCGTTTCTAAATAACATCTAATCTTGAAATCAAATACCACAAATTGAAAATCTACGATTTATATAAAGCTCGTGCTTATCGTGGTGTTTACCTGCACTTTTAATTAGAACGTATTTGACATAATATGAAATAAACTTGGATATTAATCATGATTTTTAACAAATAAAAGTTGTAACAATTTCACATTTGTAGACTTTAATTGAAAATAATATTTTATCTCAACCATGTATGAAAATGATATAATAGTATACCTATTATATTACTAGGAGTAGAACGCACTCGCCGAAGCTGCAAACTGGGCGAAATACAAAAAAAGGCGTTCTACTCCGTGTAATATATATACTATTTTTTCTTCAAGCGTATTAAAATGCAAACATTTTTTTATTTATTTATTATAAATGTACAATTATTATTCAAATTAGCTCATCACAGCGACAGGCGCCTGTGACTCCGAATATCAACATACCCACTAATGACTAATGAGTAATATATGACATAATATATGACAGATGGTTTGTAGATATAGCGCGTCACCGGCCGCTCTGGTGGCTTTCCGTACTAACATTGTTACTAGTAAAAAAAATTCCACTACGGTGGCGTTCTGTATTAACATTTTGTCATGATACAACTACACAAGATATGATATCAAAGCGTTTAAATTTCGTCCGATTTGCGCATGACGTCATACAGTGAGTAATTTTTAAAATCTATGTCGCGGTTTCGAATTTAATATCAAATTTTGTTAGTTAGGAACTCTGTTTTATGGCTTTTATTCATAATATGGGTTCACTGCTTATAGTGTAATACTAAGTTAATGACGGCTATTTAAATTATTACATTTTAGATGAAATTTATTAGAGCCCAGAGGATAACACTGATTATTACATTTGATTTATTTTATGCAGATATTTCTATATTATACGTGAATATAAGTATAGTAATACGAAATTAACTCCCAATTTATATTTTCGTAGGCAAGTATTTCGATTTGTAATTGTTAAATATGTCTGGCCCTACAAATTAATAATTTTGGGGTTCTTGTTATTCGAAGTTTTCGAAATTACAAAAATGGCAAGTCAAATGTAAAAAAGGATAAATTAACCATATATACAGTCAATATATTTGATATTTAAGAATTTTGAGGAATGTTTTTACGTAAAAATACAGTGCGATCGCCAGACAGGATGCAGCATAATAGAAAACTTATTTGTAATTAATTTCTCAGAAATTGTTTCTTGCCGAAAGTTAAGTATACTAAGAAAAACCAGTTTTGACGTCAAATGTTACCTTTAATATGTAGGAAGTTAAAAAAATATAAAAACGTTAATAATTAAGGTAAAAAATGTAAATAAACTTTCACTAAAAATTTTCTAGTTACTAAGAGAATTGATGCTAAATAGTACATTGTGTGCTTAGTAGAAAAAACTTAATACATTCCCGGACGACCGTGCAGATTGCTTATCGAGGCGTAAGCAACACGGAGTTCGGAAATATGCTTTTACTACGATGATACACATACTATTTTTTCTGAAACCGCGTTTCCATACACCCTGCAGTTTTTTTATTTCAGGGAACTAAAAAACTTTATATCGTGCGTAGAATCTCTTGATTGATTATCAGCATCACAATCGTATACAGCACATCTCATTTTCGACGATTTCTTAACTTTTAAACCCAAAAATATCCGCAACAACTTGACAATTCTACCTGACACTCCTGACAGCCGGGCGTTTAATGGCGTCCTAGCTCACCGACTGACGTCATAAGCTGCGCGATATCTTATCTCTTATTTATTGTATCATGACATTTTGTTATTAGTGTAAATAAACAAGAATACAATATTAAACTCTCGCGACAAGCTTTTATATCATATAAATTGTATAATGTAATAAATTGATGGGTTTGATTTAATTTAAAGTTTATTTTCTTCTTTTTAGAGCATTATTTAAATAAAAGCTTGTTTTTAAAAATGTTTTTTTACTATTAATTTTCAATGTTCATGAAGTCTTATCAACAAATTCTTTCGGGTATTCATTATTAATTAAAATTTCCCTGACAAATTGCCTAGGCTTTCATGTTTCAATATTTCATAATTAGAAGAAATTATTTTTGCCCTATCATACAAACATTTTATAACACCTCTTTTAACGTCCAAAGACTGGTTTGAGTTAAAATTTAAATATCTGTTAGTATAAGTATAAGTCTTTTTTCGGTAAACGCTAGTTTGAAAATTATTATTATTGACTTTTTTAATTAAAACATCTAAAAATGGTAATTCATTATTATTTTCTATTTCTAGGGTGAATTTGATAGATGCGGTGTTCTTTATTATTAATATTTTCCAAAATAGTTATTTGTGTATCAAGGCCAAAAAGTTGATCTTTAAGGCCGAGAAAGATCATTTGGCCGAGGTGCACACAACATTTTTTAGGCAGCTGTCTCAAAAAGTAAAATAAAAATATTTTTAAAATTGTTTCGTACAAACTACTGCAGACATGGACAAAATTTTGCGAGAAGCCTAGTAGGCTGACATTTTTAATTCGTTTGACAAAGTGTCATCGTTTTAAAAATACAAAATTTTAAATTTTTAGAAAAATATAATTTTACGTTGATATGCCACACCAGATAAAATTTTGTATGTAATTTGGATCATAAAACACGCATTATGGTACACGCCGTGTCACGGCTAGTACCATAATACTTGTGTTTATGATCCTTATTACATAAATAACTATTATCGGTTTCAGGATATTAATCCTTTGTTTACATAATATTATGCAAAAGTAGGCTGGTAAATAAGTCATAACTAAAGTTGTACAGTTATATTTATTGCTTGTACGGTAATATTACAATACAGATCTGTCCATAACTGTCAACAGATGAAATAATAAATAATGAAACTATAGGGCTATTTATTAATACAAACAGACAGAAAACTCCAAACAATAATAATTAAATAACTGAAATCCAACTGAAATGTATTTTCAGGCAATCCAAGGTCCATTTTTATGTAGCCGTTGTGACATTAAAAATGTAAACATTTAGGTAATATGAAAAAAGGTAAAAATAAAAACAAAACAAAATATAACTGTAACCATGGCGACAAATCAACCCATACATACTTGACCAACTAATGAAATGAAAACGTTATTAATAAGAGAATATCAAAAGGTAATATTATCTATTAATAATGTCTTTATTTTCTGAAACCGATAAACTATTGAACAAATCACGGATGTTATGAATCATAACAGCCTTAAATGTCTTAAAATCCTCGCTCTACGAAGTACGAGCTCGGATTTTAAACCGACATCTGCGGCAGTTATGATTGTCATAACATTCCTAGATATGTTAATAGCTATAAGCCCATTTGGATGTCATATATGGTCATCATAAAGAGACGTACATTTATTATTACGTTCATTATGGATGTAAGTACTTACTATAATGGATATCCTGAAAGGACGCAATTTTTATTAAGCCCATTATCATATGGACAACATAATGTGACGTACATTTACTATCGTATCAGAGTACGATCTATATTGTAGATGCATGGGGTTGCTTGCAGTTCGCAGATTTAGTTCTGTTCCACTTTGATGAGAACTGAGAACTTCGCTTTGATATTTATTTAAAAATACCCGGAAACGCATCTGTGTTAATAGAATATATATTTATTATTGGGATGAAGGGGGTCGTAAGGTAAGACGTAATTACTTGTGGTGTTATTTATATGATACTTATTATATGTTATAGACTAGCCTTCAGCTTCGGCCCATTATTTAAGAGGATAAGGTAGATTTTATATATTTAGTAATAATGAACGTCCATCTGCAATTTTCTTGGGATGTCTTTCGAATATCTTTGTCGAACGTTCTATGGATGTCCTTCATAGTCGCCCAATATATATGTCCCAAGTTGTGACATCTGTAACATAATTGTGTAGATCCATGGGATGTCCAGATGGTGTACTTTCAATCGAATGTCCCAATGTAACGTTCAATCGACATCCATGGGACTACATCGTACTACTACAGGCTAGAGGACGTCCATAAGATGTTCTGAAACAACGTCCATCTGCGATTTTCTTCGGATGACGTCTTTCGAATATTTATTGACGTCCTGTATGTCCCAATGTGCACGTTCAATGGACGTCCATGGGACTACATCGTGCTACTAGCAGAGGGGATTCCTGAAAAATGATGACGTTTCTTGGTGTGCAAAAAACGCATGCGTGCATTGCGGCCATTAGTGTCTTACTATGGTTTCGTCTCGATCTCCAAAACATCAGAAATTATTGCGCCATAGTATAGAAATCGAAATTTCTTTTCATCTTGCTGAACTTCGCCAAGACATAAATATAAATAAAGACGATTTATTATTATTATTATTATTGTATGGCGCACTTGAGGTCACCGGTGGCAGGCCGAGAAGAAAGTTTCAACCAACTTGCAATAATGAAAATTTCGACTGGTATTTTATGACTTTCGGGTGTTCTGCTGCCTGAAATTTTTGTCTGACAATTTGTATGGTTATTCAGGTTATTCATACACCTTAATTCAAGCAAAATTCGAAGTTTCAACCAACTTGCAATGATGAAAATTTCGACTACTATTTGACGACTTTGAGGTGTTCTTACAACCCCTGGTGCCCATCGCCAAGTCGCAACGTTGGAGATGGCAACTCGATCATTACCCTTTATGACAACCTTTTGGCAAATTTTAGCCTACTTCCAGTAATCACGCAAAATGTTTACTAGCTCTTAGACTATTTGTTCTTCTAGAAGAGCATTCTGACGTTTTACACAGTGGCGTGACAATTGGGGGGCGGGACTGGAAAAATGACAGGGGTTCCCGACCCGAGGGGTCCCCGAGTGCCCAGCTCCTTAGTAGGATTTTTTTGTCTCAATTTGAGACACTTAATTAACTTAACCTTATGAGGGCCTCAGCTTAAAAATTTTTAGAAAATTTCTTTCGTACCTAACAAATTATACCGAGAATTATCCACTATCGCATATTCGATCCAAATTTAAAAACATTTATTTATTTATTTAAAAGCAAATATTTTGAAAGCTATTAAAAGTAAGTATTATACATTGTACAGGGTGTTTCCTATAAAACTATACCCCCCCTTATTTCGGTCAATTACCACCGATTTTCATTTTTCAAAAACCGGTCTAACACAGAATTTTCCGTAGATTTTGAATATGCTATTACTTTTTTTCCTACTTCAACCGTATACGAGGGGCAGAAAAAAGTATGGTTTTTTTAAATGAAACATTTATTTATTTTTACATATTTAGATTCGCCTCGTCCTTCTGATTACAAATATATATGACACTTTTATATTTGCTATAAAAATGGTGTAAACTATAAACTATTGAATTTAAATTTAGGGCGTTTCCTTCAAAACTATACCCCCCTTACTTCGGTCAATTATTAACGGTTCAAAATTTTCAAAACCTACACATAGAATTTTTCGTAGATTTCATATACGCTATTGCTTTTTTTCTCCCTTCAACGGTATACGAAGGGTGGAAAAAAGTATGGTTTTTTTTATGGATGCCCTGTATTTTTTTACATATATAAGTTATATATATTTATAATCAGAAAGATAGGGCGGACCCAAATATGTAAAAAAATACAGGGCATTCCATAAAACCATACTTTTTTCCACCCTTCGTATACCGTTGAAGGGAGAAAAAAAGTAATAGCATATATGAAATCTACGAAAAATTTCATGTGTAGGTTTTGAAAATTTTGAATCGTTAATAATTGACCGAAATAAGGGGAGGTATAGTTTTGAAGGAAACGCCCTAAGTTTAAATTCAATTATTTACGCCATTTTTATAGCAAATATATAAGTGTCATATATATTTGTAAAAATATATAGGGTGTTCCATTTAAAAAAACCATATTTTTTTCTGCCCCTCGTATACGGTTGAAGTAGGAAAAAAACTAATAGCATATTCATAATCTACGGAAAATTCTGTGTTAGACCGGTCTTTGAAAAATTAAAATCGGTGGTAATTGACCGAAATAAGGGGGGTATAGTTTTATAGGAAACACCCTGTACAGAGTGACCCATTTGAAAGCGGGCTTGTAAAGTGGCTATTTTTGGTCCGATTTTGATCAACTTTTTTTTAGATTGTTGCTCATGAAAAACTGCATTTTGTGGCAAATTGATAGATGTCTATAAATCAATCCCTATACTTTGCAATTTTTTTGAGCGAAAATTCGAGAAATCATATTAACAATTTTTTTACGTGAAAACTAAGTACACCACTGTGTTTAGCGTCCCCTAAAATGAGTCTGAACGAAATTTCATCCAAAAATATCGCATGTTAAAAATTGATATTATTACTTTTAAAAATTAATTTATGTATAGGTTACCCCAAAATGGCCCAAATACGAAATGATGCAGCTACGGACACGTGTTTCAAAAATTCAAAGTTGTCCTCATCAGTGTGTACCGTACTTTAGGTAATGGATCTATATGAGATACATCAGGAACAATTGAAGAAAACTATCAAAGCGTGATCAAAGGTTGGAAAGTAATTAGTACAGCACTCAGTATGAATGATAAAACACGTGTATGGTTGACTTTAGATTTGTAAGACACATCAAAACCGGCGGCTTGTTTGATGCCGATAAAAACTTCAAACAAGCCGACTCTTTTTATGTGCTGTATAGATATGAACTGAACTTTAGCTGTTTCTTTTTAGAGAATTATGGTACAAATTCTTGTTTTTGTTTAAAATTTGTATTTGTAGGTAGGTACCTACTTAATTAGAAAAAATAGGACCTAGAAAAGAAGTATGGCATTGCGTAGGCGTAGGCGTAGGCACCCCTTACTATACATTATAATCTTCCTCTCAATAAATGCTCATCAGACATACCTATACCTATTTGATTTTTATCTTTATTTTCGTACCTACCTACTTCTAATCTAAATAATATCAAAGTTTCTTGTTTGCTTTAAAATTGTGCTTGTTCCGCATCATTACAACATTTCTGGTTTCAATAGTCGATAAAAATGGCCGGCCGGCGAGGGCACTGTATTCATTTGTTGCTGTCTTTGTACGTTGGCGTCGCTACAACCCTTGCTTGCTGCTACGTCACACCTCGTTACCCGGGCAACGTAAAACGGTGGTGGAACAGAGTGATCGTGCGATAGCAGTTTTGTGTTCGTTAACGGCCAAGTGACGGTTGCAAACTTGCGGCCCGGCCTCATTGATGAGCCCCCGCTGGGGCCATGGGGCAGGCTGAGAGTAGAGAAGACGATGAAGATGATCCAGAAAAATGTGGATCTAGGAGACCGTCGGATATTCTGGTGAGAGCATAAAGAAAACACCCTAAATGCATGACATAATATGACCCTTACTCCTTTCTTTGTGAGGGAGCCTTACCTACACCTATATAAGTATGGCACTGCGGCATTTTTTTCTGCAAATTTTATGGAAGATATAATGAACAATATTTCTAGGGACGTAACACCTGTAAATTGTGCATGTTATAATCATAATATTATAACTAACTACCTACCTTTTTCATAAAAGAATAAAAGCTTTGCATGCATATACATCGAAAGCCTCTTTAAATAATGGAGAAATTTTTTTGGCAAAAAAGATCAATGACTAAGTGGATATATATATAGATCATGTCAGTTAGAATTTGATTTGGGAAGTATTTTCATAAACGTTTTTCATAATACCAAAACATAATATGCATATTCTATATACTACCTACCTACTTTCAATTCTGGAATTATTGTCCTACAGATTAAAAAATTACTTGTAACGAAAAGGTAGGTAGGTACGTATTATGATAATTGTTCAGCAGGACACGCATAAATTAATCATTTATATAAAATGCAGCTAAATAGTATATGCCATGCATAGCATTGTGAATGATTTTGTTTTGCTCTATACATTTAAAATGTATAGAGCAAAACAAATACATTTGATTTCCCATTTACCAAGTCTTATGGTCCCCATCTGTATGAATTTAAAAATCTTGTTTAAGTAATAAAGGCTAAAATAAAAAATGCCTACCTATAATGACAAATTAAATAAACTCAAATTATTTCAAAATAAATCTACCTTTAATATTGACGCTATAAAAAAATAGTAACTTCTTTTGCATCTTTGTTATTTGCATTTGCATTTGCATTTGTACAAATTTAGATATAGGTATAGTGTATAGTTCTGGATTCTTACTTAGTTCATTATAAAGAATATTATAAAATAAGATATTCACATTAGGTATTCACAAATAAATAATTTCAGGCTTAGTAATAAGTTGTATTATCTCCTTTTTCTCCGGCGAGTCATCCTACGTGAGTTGTAAGTAAAATATTCAACCTGTGGTCCTTTACACTTCTGTTAAGACTAAACCCACTGGTTGGAGGTAGTAAGACGGGTAAGGAACCATCAGTAAACGAAAATTCCTATTTAAATTTATGAACGAAAACAAATTTTGATGGCATGATGACCTTTGCTTTAAGATAAATGATTTGGAATTGCAAGTTTAGTTTGGCCTGTACGTGAAGTGGTAGTGCGCGTGTTTATGTCTTGTGGTTATGAGTGATTTGTGAAAAGATGTAACGTTAAACGTTAACGTTAGGATTTTATTTTAACCGTTATCATGGAAGCTAAAATGTATTTTAAAGTTTATCCCTATAAGCACTGGCGAGTGGGGTATTCAAGGGTAGGTAAGACTGTTTGTTGTACAGTGCAGCTATAAGTTCATCATGGTTTCTTCGCATCAGGTTTCGCACCGGTTTTTGATATTGTAAATAGCCTGATATTGTGGTGAAATGTATGATTGTTTATGTTAAGTTATTGGATGATTCATGTAACTTATTAATTACAATAATTTTCTTCTGTTTGCTGGGTTTAAGATGTGATTGTTCTCGGTTCTTAATTTCAATAATAATCTGGTTTTAGACTGATAGTATAAAAATATTTTTACATTTGTTTGCCTCCTTTCTCCAAGTTTTTGAAGACGGGGGAACTTACTAGTCATAAAAACAGCATGGGTAAATTAACTTAGCCCTCGAGTTAATCTATCCATATTCATGTGATAATATTTTTACAAAAATATATTTGACTTTTTTTAAGCTTGATAAACGTTTTATTTGTTGGTAAATTCTTGACTAAATTGTGTCTAAATTATACACGGCAAACAAAAAATTTGTTATTGGCACTTGATTTTACTCTGGAGATGAAGTTTTTAAATTTCTGTTAGTCTAACAGTGTAATGAACTGCGAAAACAAATAAATATTTTGAAATTTCTTACCATCAAATACTTTATGACAAATTCATTTTATTTAAATCACCGAAAACAGTGTTTATCACATTCGGCCATTTTTGAGAAATTCTCTAAGAAAATTTGACGAGTACCTATTCAATCGAACTTATAGAACCACCTCAGTGTGACTGGATTAATTAATTAAAAGTCTTATTATATTTAATACATGCACCTTTTCGTCCATTCAGTGTGTATTTCTTATTGCTATCTTATTATCGAATATGAGATGATAGAATAGATTAAATCTTAAGTATAATTGTAACGTAAATTAAATATATTGAATACTGCTACGGTCGGTGACTTTTTAATTAATAATATCAATCAGTAATAGCATTAACCCCAGAAATTAGATCAATAAATAAATAACTGACGCCCCTAACGGAGGAAGGCATTAACAAACAAATATATAGCACTAAATAACAGGACCAAAACTGAATATTAGGATGGAAATAATAACTATATCGTGGATAAACGTTTTGATACATGGTCAAAATCTGCACATAACCTTGTAATTATGTCAAAGTGTCAGTAATTATTTATTATTATTATTTCAACTAAAGTTTTATAAAATGGAATTACTTTTAACATGTGCATAAACAAACTATTTGTTATGTTTCGAGTTACATTCCAATATTAAATCATCGACAAAAACCTCGAAGATATGGACTTCATACCACTTTGTTGTGGATTGGAATATTTTTCAACTTCCGTGAGATAAGTAGGTAGTTATCTGAACAATTCGTTGCAGATATTTTAATTACATTCCTGCTAATAATATAAATAGTTGTATTAGTCATAAATAATAAATATTAACAAGATATCTTAACGCCAGTTAAATAAATGGTGGTAGAATCACAAACAAAACTTAATCAGATACTTTTATACAATACACATAAACTAAAATGAATAAATAAATGCGTTTCGTTTATATAGTAACTCAATGGTGGGCATATTTAGCCCGTGAACTGGACATCCTGATAGAAATCCCGTAAATGCACCGCGGTCAGAATGGTACAAAGTCTGATCATTAATAAATGCAGTTGTAGTGTAAATTACATTAGAGGTTGAGAATAATTTATTTTCAATTTTATACGGATATATTCATTTTATTTTTAATTTTATATTACTTATAAAAATTTGTTTTTTTTATTTATACTGTATTTATTTATAGACATAGTACCTGAGCCACATATTGATAAACTCGTAAATAGGTCCAATAAAATTTTATTGTGAAGAGATTATCAAGTAAATGGACTTGCAGTGTAGGTAAGGACTGTGCTTACAATTTTCTAAGTATATTTTGAGGCATACCTATTACCTACAGATATTGGGAAAAATAATTTCGAATAGCTGTGCCAAAAAAGACATTTATGAAATAAATCAAGTATATTGCCGCAGTACAAAAATTCGAAGCAATCATAGAATAAACTTAACTACAGATGTCAAAAAAATTATAAACAATGTTTTTCTGGCCCTTATCGAGCGTGAAGATATTGACGAAGAGCAGTAAAAGAAACGGCTATTCTAGTAAAAAAGTCCATAGTCCAAATATTTACAAAATTGCGAACTATTCTATTTTAGAAAGAAAAAAACAAATGATAAGTGATGTCTGTATTTCGGCAAAGTTAGATCGAAGTGACATGAAGTAAAGTTTATAAAATGTATGAAGACCAAGTGCCAACTTTGGATAATTTACTCAAAACACATATTATAACATGACTTGATCCTACATCAAAAAATTGAATTGAATGTATTGACCAATGTAAGATAAGAAAGGGTACTGTTAAACCGAGAAAATAGATTAACAGTATGACGAATCTAAAGAAGGATGGGCACCTGAAATGCATTGTCGTTATCAGCAAAAAATGGAAAAGAATCTTATGTCGACTATAATATTATATAGATACAGAGAATTATTTGAAAAATCGGTAAAAAATACATTGAATCTTAATATTCCTCTAACTTGTGTGATTTTTGTGGATAATGCAAGTTGTCAACAGACAATAATTCAAAAAAATTCCTTACTTTAAAAGCCACACAAAAGCGACAAAACGCATCATGTACGATCAAAGAACATTGCAAATTACAGAAAAAGTTTACTTAAAAAATTCTGGAGAAAAGAATACTTTGCGATAAATTTGGAGGAAAATTATTATATTATACAAAAAAATATTTCAATAACTATTTAATCATTTCGAAATGATTTTTTCCCAGGAATCCAATATTTGAAAATAATTAAACTGTCAAATAATACAGTTAGTTTTGAGTCATGACACATGACCTACCCACAAAAATTAATGAATTATTTAACAACATGATTTTATTAATAACTCAAAAACGGTTAAATACAACATAGACAAATGATATATTTTTGAAATCAGAAAATAATACTCTATCAGAATATTTAAAAATATAAAGGATGTCCCATTTCAAAAAATATAAGTTTCATCTACTTAGGTATAACTTTTTCATTTGACTCCCCATTTTTTTCTACCAAATTTTTTGATTCCTGGAAAAAATCATTTCGAAATGATTAAATAGTTATTGAAATATTTTTTTATATAAGGCCGAAATTAACCCCCAAAGAGTGGGCATCTTACAAGAATCACCGTGTATATATTTAATTATACCTATAGATAGAGCCTATAACTAAAAGCTGGAATTCACAATATCCCACCTACTCCGAATATCATCTTGTCAGCGTAGTGGAATTAATTGATAGTGAGGTGATAAACTTCTTGTAAGGAATTGGAAAATTGCGAGGAAAATTAACGGCATTTTACATTTCAAGATTTGTACATTCAGCTTGAAGATATCACAGAGATATATGAATAAACTGAATTGTAATTTTATTTTAAAAATGTGAGTAGAATGGAATTGGAACAAATATTTTATTTTGTATATTCTATTATAATTGCAAATAATTCTTTGAAATTTTGTATTTTTAATGCTAGCCTGCTTGAATCACTAAGACTAGTTGTAATAACTTTACTATATCTATATCAAAGGACTATACCTTAGGGTGTTGAGTGAAGATATTGTTAGATCTCCTTTAAGAAATTCAAATTTAGCGCTCTTATCGCAAAGTACAAGCATGGGAGCTAGGTGCCGTAGGTGGCTATGAGAAAATGTGACGTTCACACAGTTGAACCTGTCGTGGTCGAAAGAGACGACGCACGGCGGGGTTCTCATCTGTTTGACATTGTCATAAGTTCAATACAGTGGCTTCCGTTTTATTAAATCTAAAATCTAACATCAGGTGTGGGGTACACGTGTAGTTTCGAGTGATTTTGTTTGTTTCTGAAGAGGTGACGGTTATATAAAGATGAGTTTGAGTGATCTGATAGGGAGACTGTAAGTAGAATTGAATTGGTCAATTTTTATTAAAATCTGTCCAAAGATGGTTTACTGCATGGCAGCCTGTCGAAGAAACGTGGGAAAATTTTAAATTAGATTTTCCCGTTTCATTTCCCAAGCAGCAAAATTTAAGGAAAATGTTGACTTCAACAATGAATTATTGAAGTACTGACGCTCGCAGTTATGTTAAGTATGAAAGCCGAAAGGGTGAAATAAGAAAAACTGAAATGTTTACGTGCAAATTGGTCAGATTGATTTAATTGTTGTACATTCGATTGACGATACCGACGCGTCCTGAGAACGACAGCATAAAACTCAGGTACTTATTTCATCAGTTAGTGATTTGATTGCATTTTTGGCAAATTACGTAAAAGCTCCCCTATATAGGAGCTCCCGCAAGATAAATTCATTTCTCTTTTTCACGAATGTCAACTTCGGTATCAGAGCGACTTAGTTGTTTTGCCTATGGGAAAATTAGTCATATTTTGCGAGACTATAAATAGGACTTCATACCGCAAAAATTTCGAAGTCCCTTTAAAAATCATGACGACACTGTTCAAGCAACCAAGTCAAAACATCGATAATTGTTTTCGTCGGCAAAATAAGAAAGACACGCGAGCTGACGAACTGAGTCAAGTGCCTAATAAAAAACGTAAATATGAGCGTGTTTTGTTTAATTCTTTTTCTTCGAATAATAAACGTTTAAAAACATTGCCGAAAATGATGACTTCATTACTTTAGGTAACTGTGTTAATTCTGTTAACACTGGTGAATTGTAACGCTGACTGAAAATAGAACAATTATTTACCCACCCATATTGTAGATATGTTTATTGATAAAGACCCATCGTAAATACGTGCATTTTGCAGTATTTCCATCGTGTCTTTCGATTTGATTTTTATTAACTGTGTTATTTATGTGTTGATGTGTACACTTGGAGAGACCCATCGTAAATACGTGCGTTTTGCAGTATTTCCATCGTGTCTTCCAGTGTTTTGATATTTAAAAAGACCCATCGCAAATACGTGCATTTTGCAGTATTTCCATCGTGTCTTTCAGTGTTTTGAGATTTAAAAAGACCCATCGTAAATACGTGCATTTTGCAGTATTTCCATCGTGTCTTTCAGTGAACTGTTTTATGATATGCCGTCCCTGAACTCTTTGAGTTATACTGATTTTGCTAATAAAATTTATAATCAGACTATAAGTGATATTTATTTGGTTATTGCAGCAAACGCAGATAGTGAGGAAAAATTCACATAAACCTGCCAACATGAATTCACGAGTATCAAAATGTAGTAATTGATTTGTTTTTGTTTGTTTTTTTTAAGATTTGTATTTTGTTCTAAAAAAAAAATAAATAATAATAATAGTAGGTAACCTTAATTTGCATTAATGATACCGACATAAGGAAGAGTTAAAATTAAAAAATATTGGCAGAGACTAAGGGTAGATACTTGATTCAAATAATAACAAACAAGAAGTGATTAGTTTGCTCTTTTATTAGTGGCAATCTATCGCTAGCAGAGAGCCTTAACAAGTATTTTTACAGTTTTATTCTTAATACAAGACTAAGGTTATTTCGGTTTCAAATTACTTATGAATTGCTTAGTCATAGATGATAAAAATAAGAATAACTGTTTCAGCACAAGTTTATGTTTATAAAATATATGTATAAATGAACAATACATTTTTATTGAATATTCCAATAGAAAAGGTTACTTTATTTCGAGTTTTAACTCATGAAGATGGTAAATCTGTACAGCTACTTTTTGTACCTTCAAACAATAGGCACAATCTTTTGAAAATGTTTCATGATGACTAAAGTCGTGTTGTTTGGAAAAAGACTCTTGCATCACTTATTAAGCTTTACTTTTGGTTTCCCAATATGACCCGTTATATAAACAAATATGTTAAGCATTGTTTACTGTGCGCTATACCTAAAATAGAACTGGCCCGAAGCAAAAGTTCCTCACTTTCATACCAAAACCTAGTGAACCATTTTATGTAATTCACGTTGATTGTTTGGATCCTCTGCCAAAACAGTAATAGATATATTTTTGTCGTAATCGACGCATTTTCGAAGTTTTGTTTCCTTTATCCCCAATCCACACTTAATACCATAGAAGAAACAAAAGCAAAACTTTTCAAATTTCATCAGCATGTTGGAACACCCGGTAAACTAATACATGATGCTGGAACAAATTTCACAGCAAAAATATTCAAGTCCTTTGTTGAATATTTTAGTATCGAAATGCACGTGACGATCCCAGGTATACATCGCTCAAATGGGCAAGTGGAACGATACATGCGTACCATTGCTGATATGCTAACAGTCGAATCTAATGAGTCAACAGAATGGCCGAGCAAATTATGAAAAATTCAGTTGATTTTTAATACTACTAAACAAAAGACCATTCATGGTTATTCTCCTTTCAAATTAATATTTTTACAAATGGGACAAATTCGTACAATTCCATCGAACCTACCCAACCCAAAGTCAAGTACAAATTTTCGGTGGATCGCGTTAAAGTTTTGAATAATTTGAAAACCATCACTGAAAAGCAGACAGCTACATTGAACAGAAAATGAAAAAATAATCAAAATTTCGATGCATTCCGAGAGCGGAATGATGTCAGTTTGGCCGTGTTAGATCTCCTTTAAGAAATTCAAATTTAGCGCTCTTATCGCAAAGTACAAGCATGGGAGCTAGGTGCCGTAGGTGGCTATGAGAAAATGTGACGTTCACACAGTTGAACCTGTCGTGGTCGAAAGAGACGACGCACGGCGGGGTTCTCATCTGTTTGACATTGTCATAAGTTCAATACAGTGGCTTCCGCTTTATTAAATCTAAAATCTAACAATATAATATCTTCACTCGACGAAATGAACGTCTACATAATACTACCTACATAAACTAATATTGTATCAAGACTTTGGCATATCTCAATATATCAAAAGGTTTAGTTTACCATTTGTTGTCTATTTATTTAAAAAAATCCAAATGACAAAAACGTTTGAATATCGAATGCCGATGGCTTTTTGTTTTGGCTTGGTGGATTGTGATCATGATAAATGTTTGCGTTAGTTTATCTCTCGCTTTTGCGATTTTTTGGAGAATGATTTACTTGCGAGATCTGATAAGTACAGGAATAATTAGTGTAATAACAATAAGCAATATTAGCAATAGTTGATAATTTAGTTTTTTAACGTACTAGAAAAAGGTTTTGGATATACACAGAAAATAATTATAATCATTATAAATTAAACCATTATTGATAAATATAAATGTGCTTCGTGTATATACTTGTTAACGAATGAAGACGACAGACCTTATCAAATACAAGAATCATCAATGAATAAAATACGAACGCCTCCTCTAAAATAAAGATTCAGCAATAATACTGTGGGTAGCTAGGATTTATAAACATTTCTATTGTTAAAACTGAAATAAACCAAATTGAAATTAATTTTAGTTTTACTACTGCTAGGTAAATAATAAAATTAGAAAATCACATTTTCCTATATGATTGATCAACTTTAAATTTAATGTGAATGAATTGTATGTATAAGATGGATGATGACAGTGTAGGTATGGATTCACAATCAGCTGATCAGTCTACCTACCAGTGTTGGTTATTTGTATTCTCTTTTATGTTCCTTCCATGTTGATAAATGCGTGCTAGTTGTCGTGGTCGTGAATTATTGATAATTTAACTCTGTCGATAACGCACATAATGAACAAATGAACGGAGGCGCCGGTTAAAATTATTAATGATATGCTTTGTCGTCCTTATTTTTACGTAGCACGCAGGAAATTATACAGATTCGCGGTTGGAGACACGCGACTTTTAGCAACAGACAATTTTAATTGCCTTTCGGTTAGGTATCGTTTGGCAATGCCCAAGGTGTAAAAAATGTCTTTCGCGAATTTTTTTTGCCAAATTTTAACTGAATTTTTTATATTTCTGAAATAAATTGTATGATCAGAACTTTAACTATTTAAGTTCATTAAATTCAAAAATTAGCGAAAATTGTTAAAATCAAATTAATTTTGAGAATACATTTTTTTACAATAAACCATTTCTTGTAGTCGGCAAATTTTGAGGTCAATTCAAAAGCTGATTTTTTCCCGCAATTTGGATCATATACGGATGTTAGTCGGTGAGTAAGAAGCACAAAAGAATCTGCATTAATTTTAAAAGTAAGGCTTATTGAAAAAGAAAATGGATTGTAGAAGTGGATTAACCTGTCAAGTGATATTTATTTTGTTATTTTTTTAAGCCTTAAAACAGATACGAAATGAAAATATTTAGCTATGCTTTGTGAAACTTTCATTTTAGTACATATCGACATATCAATTTCTGCGTAAATTTGTAAAAAAAAAATTGCTTTTAATTATTATTCTCTTTTAAGTGAGTTTACTTAATATCTTTGTTTTCAATATGGGTATATTGGTGGCATTACGACACGTCAAACATTCTTCTCAGGTCTCAGAGTTCAGAAGTACGAACTCGGACAGCTTGAGAGATTAAACTGTTCATTATATGTACTACTAAAGCCAAACCGATCACCAGCATAATATATATTTTTTTATATTATAATAACATTAGATATAGTATAACCCCTCTGCATCCCCAAACTAGTGTTTTGGGGGAAGGAGTACAATATCCGTGTATATCGGAAATAATCTTCCACTGCTAAGATCAGGAATCAAATTTTTTTGATGAGTGCCAAGTGCGCTTTTGACCATCAGTCATACTTATGACAATATTATTTTATATTTCTTCGACTTAAAAATAACGATGAACCAATTTAAAAAGATAGGTCTGCGCCGATGCTAAAAACAACTCGGATATAAAAATGCAAAAATTTGGTGCAGTGACACAATTGGAACCTCTGTCACGTTTCTTCAGATGTAAATGATAAAATATTGGCTGAGCAAATTACTTTAACGTGTATAACTTTGGATAAACGTTTATCATATTTGCATCCTATTTGCAGAATGGACGCATTTTTGTGTAATTTTTCTATCTCATCTGATCTCAGTCATCTCTACTCATATGTCTAAAGCTTGGGAAAATAACTTGGAAATGGGCAAAAGTAATGAATTTTGGAACGATCTTTATTTTATCCCTTTCAATTTTATTGTAGTATAAATAAAACTATATCACTGTACTAATTGGTTGTTTACAAAAACCTGCAACATTGACAAATCCATTAATCCTGCACGCATTATTTTTGTTTTGCACTTCGGTTTTTGATTATATCGCCCTGCATCAATATAATGGAATATATAGTATTAAATTAATGAGCTATTTCTAATCTTGTTTGTACCCCCTATAAATCATGTAGATAATCATAAAAAACAATATAATGATTAGGCATCTAACGGCAATGAAATCAATTAAGTATATATGGCTCGAAATAATATTAATAATTTATTGATCGTAATTGTAAACTACCCATTATACAAAATAACTTTCACAACGACTCAATGAATTCCATTAAATTGATGATAATGAGAAAATTGGCGACGAGTTGATCGACTGGATGGGAACATATGTCGGTCACAAAGTGACGTCATTTATATCTAGTGAATTTATATTTACAACAACGTTGAGGCGTGAACAGTTGAAAAGTAACTTCTGTGGAACGTTGCAACACGTGGATTTTCGCAAAATGGGTGTAATGCAACGCGTCTTGCCAGTTTTTGAAATCCGCAACCCCTCCGACTGTGCAATTTGTGTGTGAAGTATATGACGAATTTAGCTGTGATATAAATTTAGTGAAAACAGACGACAGTGCGTCGCGCGCTTTTTTAAACTTTTGGTTAATAAAATAACTAATAAATAATAACAATGAGTACGGACGCGGCTAGACAACCTCGCTCGAGGAAAATCAGCAGGGTACGTAATTTTTTTTGTGATGGCTTGTTACAACTGCATTGAAAAATAATACAAAAGTTTCCATGCCAATTCGGGTTACAATTCCGTGAATGTTTATTTTAAAATAACTTTTGTTGTCTGTACCTTTAACGATTCGCGGATGTAGCAAAATCAAAATACAGTCAAACCTTTATGTTGCTCCCATATTCACTATGACTTACATGTAATAAACTTCATAGTAAATTTGAAGAAAACTAGGTGACGTTACATTAAAAAATTTGGAGAATGACGTGCATAATATTAAATTAGATGCGGCATTTTTAATTTCATTAACAATAGTAGTTACATATTTATAGTTCCTAGTCATTTCATACCTCTGCGGTCGAAGGGTTATAAAATATAAATTTGTAGTAGTGTCTTCATTATATTTGTACAAATATTTTCCGCAGATGTGACCTAGAATCTTTAAAAAATGATAAGCAACGGAAACAAAGCCGTGTGGATATGCTGGACAATGTCTAGTGATAAATAATAAATATTCTAATATTATAATCTTTAGTTATAAACGTAACCTTGAAAATGATCTTGGAAGTTACAAAACAACACCTAACACTATTAAATATTGTTAGTGTTGGCGCAAAAGTCAAAACATAATTATACCTACTGCCATCAATTGGTTGTTTGTATTTTTTAAGGTAATAAAAACAAATTCACCCTCATGTTTAAGGAACTGAAATTTTCGTTTTTTATTAGGCAAAACTGAATGACAAAATTAAAAATATTTTATGTAACAATAGTCGCAACAAAACCTAGGTTTAGTTAATTGTTTTTAAATTCATATGTACCTTCTTCTTTTTATTATTTTCCTCTGTATTTCTTGTACCATACTTAGGTACCTATCACATTTTGCTGGAGATACTTATTGCATTGATCTTGTCCATTAAAGCAAATATGACCTTGCATGGTGGTATATTATTATACTTTATACTTTATTGTATATTAGTGTGAATCATAAGTAGATGTGTAAGGAAAACATAAATCGTTTTAATGCGATTAATATAAATTAACTGTGTAAATATTTGGTAAGAGATGATCAAAAATAGAACAATAGTTCAATGTTCAATGGATCACAAACAAGTACCGACTCACAAAATAAACATTGACTATGAATGGAACAAAAAAATGGAGATTTTGAAGACAATTTTGGCGATGGGGATGATTATTTATTCCTACGATTCATTTGACCTTTATACTTCATGTTGACATCAAACACAAAATGAATTTGGAAATAGTGTCATTGGCAAATAATATAAATTATTTTATTTACATACTCATAACGAGGTCATTATTATACTTATATTAATCCAGGATCTTGAACTTAGCCTTTGTGAACTTCTATATTTACATTTTTTTCGTCTGAAAATTTTCCATCGAATTTAACTGTTTCTGTTCATGTTGTGACCAAAATAGAATTTTTGTAATTTCTTTATATTGTGAATTTGTTTCTTTCAATCATGCGAAAATTGCTAAATAATTTACACATAACATGCCTCTGTTCTCTGTCAACGTTATTAATTGCTCTCTCTAAGGTGAACGAAATAATAATTAACAAATACGTTCATTGTTCGTAAAATCAAACTGCATTAACATAAACAATTGTTTTTCTAAATGGTGACGTTGCTGGCATTATTTTCAATTATCTCTTGTTTGTTATCGAAACGAAAATATTATTTACCTATGAAATTGGGTATTCAGTATTAACAGAAGAAACCTTTCATATTTTTTTATTTAATGTAAAATCAAAATATTACCTGCCGTCAAAACAATTATATGATTTTATAAAATAAAATAAAATTTTCTTTTCTCTAAAGAAAATCTTACCTGCCTGTTGAGGAATCAGAGGAATATTTACGTGAATACTTTTCTATTTGCTGTAATATTGGAAATATATTTTTTTAATATTTGGAAGATCATTGTATATGACGATAAAGTTAATTAGTTCGTGTGTGTACCACCCACATTTGGCAGGTGCTTGGCTAAACGCATTTGCGTTTATTTTCATAATCCAAATAATTTCCAGGCGTATTTTTAATACTGGTCTAGTCAGTCCGCCAGTTGACATTGTCACTCAATGATCACTCATTAATATGTATATTCTTTCTAATTCGGTATCGAAAATTTGTACTTTTCCGCATTCATTTTGGTTAGAATAAATTCTGCTTTTCCCAACTAGTACTGAAAAATGAAACAAATGAGTGAAAATTACCAATAAAATGACTTATTATAAACATAATTTCTTCAACCACGCAGGGATATCAAACTTCAAAGATATTTTTTTGGTAGAGGGACAGAGGATCAAAAATACGTAAATGAAACTATCTGATTTTTCTAACGAATTGCGATGCATTTTTTCTAATTCGATTACGAAAAATGTTACTTAGAAAATTATAAAAATCGAGTACCTTTACAAGCGAATAAAATGTCCCCAGAATGATTACATTTAAGAAATTAAAAATTTTTGTAGTAAATATTTAAGTAAACTGCTGTTCAAAACTTAAGGAACACCTGAAAATTTGGTCACAATTTCTCGCTATATATCTTCGGTTAGAGTTGACCGATTAAGATGCGGTTTGCAACATCTCGACGGAAACTGAATTGGAAATTTATACATAGATTAGCGATTGTTATGCCATTTGTATTCTAAGATGTACAGGGCGATTTTCACACCCCTTGCATTTTTCAAAAAATTTAGCAACCTACCAATTCCTTCCAAATTTTTTTGGAATTTTTTTAACAACTTAGTTTTAATCCTTGGACTAATACCCCGAAACGGTTTTGCCATTTTTGGCCTAACTCCGTTCTTTATGGAGATATGATTTTTTTTTCGAAGAACCTAACGTGACGCTCGAATGACCACATAAATTGATTCGATACATTCTTATTAGTTATTATTTAAAGTTACATGATCACGAACAAAATATCAGTATAACAGAATAACAGAAGAACGAAAAAAACAAAACAGAATAACAAAGTAACAAAATAATATTAAATTATTGTGTAGGTATAACAAAAATGGCAAAACCGTTTCGGGGTATTAGTCCAAGGATTAAAACTAAGTGGTTAAAAAGTCCGAAAATATTTGGAGGGAATTGGTAGGTTGCTAAATTTTTTGAAATTTGCAAGGGGTCTGAAAATTGCCCTGTATATCTTAGGATACAAATGGCATAACAATCGCTAACCCCTGTATAAATTTCCAGTTAATTTTCCGTCGAGATGTTGCAAAATCGGTCATGAAGAAGATATACCTACAGCGAAAAATTGTGACCAAATTTACAGGTGTTCCTTGAGCATTGCACAGCAGTTTATAATAAATAATTTTATTGGTGAATTTTCAGCATTTGTTGGAAAAAATAAGACTTCTAATTCCAATTAGAAAAAATATAGTGTGTAATTTTTTAGGAAAATCAGATTTTTTCGCTTCACAGCGCATGTCTAAAACAGAAAAATTGGGCTTAAACGATACATATAAATATTATGAATAACTTCGCATTCCTTCAAAATGCAATTTAATGTCTGTTTCTTATAACAACTTATTAGTCCATATTGAGATACATTTACCCATCAGGGTATGGGATTATGTTTTGTCTAATAGTATCTAATACAGTGGACAACAAAATCAGTTGTCTTGTTTATTTGATAAGGAAGGGGTTCTCTGCATCAGTTTTGCTTCCGACAACCTTCTGATTGTTTTAGGAGGAACAATTTGGATACATGAGGCAAACTTGAATTGAATCTGAATCTGAATGCATACTTTGTCAATGTGTTTTGAAAATATAGAAAGTGGAAAACATGAACTTAACAAAACAGGGAAGAAAAATAGAGTTCTAAGTCGATCTTATGTAGGTATATCCATGTTTTTTGCTTGGTTAGCATTAACGTCTGAGATGCATGTTCTACTATATACTTTGATATCTGCTTTCCGGTTGGTTCTAGTTATGCAACCAGAAATGCATTTAGTAGAACTCTAGAGTAAGTCAATTGACTAGTTTTGTATAAATTCCACTGCTATGGAAAATAATAATAATAATTTTTTTCCTGCTGACATTGTTTCAGGGCTGTCACTCATAGTGAATCAAAAAATATGTGAAGGATAGCAGGAGAATCTTCTTCCTTCCATACACGTTTCTCTGACCCTACTGAAGTTCAATACATCATACAAATCATAAGTATATATATTTCTTTTACTTAAAAACCGTTGTAGCATTTTGCTCCAAAGTTGTTACAAAACTAATAATGAAACTTCGTCCAGCATTGCAAACACGAGAATCAAATAAAGAAACAGCTAAAATAAATAAACAATCACATACGTATATCAATAAATATACGTCAAATTCCATAAGTTTATTAAATAAACTGATCTGATATCGTCAGTCATTGTATTATTTACCACTGCGTGATCATACCACGCGTCAATATTGTGAAAGGTTTCTGAGTCAATCAGATTAATTTCTCAATTAAGTCTTATTAGCCTTAACAATCGTGCGATGTAACTTTTTTATCGTGAGACGTTAAGTGGAACGAAGGGAATAACTCCGCTCATTACGTTTATGAAATGTCTTAGATGTTATACTTTAATCAGTAGAATTTCATGCAAAGCAAATATTTTCTTTAATTTATTTATCTTAATTTGTATCATGAATGGTATTTAAATTGTAACGTTGCCGTATATTTGTGCGGGAATAATTTGAACTGAATGATTTTCGGGGCACATTAGGGAAAGTGTTTTAGTTTGCACTACAATGTTAATGTTATTAATATTATTACCATCTTTAGGACTTCTCCGATGACGTACATTTCCAGAAAATTTGAATCCGTTGTCGGAAATGAGGTTGTTGAATTTATTGGAATTTCTCGTTTTTTGACAGTGCAAGATCAAACTACGATGATTTCTACCAACAACTTCTCGGTGCCTGTTGTAATAAGCATCATCTTGAGGAAGCTGCAAGTGCTATATCCAGGCTAGTACGACAAAAACTTAAAAAAATCAGCCAGATGCAAAAGATGGTCATCCTGGGATGTCTTTGTATACCTACTTTAGTACATACGATTTTGATATCTACAGTCACTGACCTGCAAGGCCCAATCGGGCTTATTTTCGAAACAATTCCAATTTAACGATCTCGAATCAAAGCAAATGATAGTCTTAATTTATTTGGTAGTAACGAATTTTATATTCTTAACTAAGTTAAAAATGAATTTATGAGTGATTTCCGATTTTGAGTAACAGCCGATGTGGACCTCCGTTACTACACCATTAGGTACGCATTAGTAGAAAATGTATTTAATAAGTTTCCAACATAGCTATATAATAATGTGATAAATAAGTTTAACCTTGTGATCGGTTATAATAACAATAACTGACTTAATGATTACTCATAGATGTTGTTTGGTATACACAAAACACAAATCTACTTCATCTGCTTTGTGTTAATAGTTGCCCAGTTAATAATAATAAATAAATTGTGTGTCATTAATATAATAAATAATAAATGAATTATTTTTTGTTAATCACTACCTATATGAAATTAAACAGACAAAAATAAACTGTTGATACGTTTAGGGTAATTCTCCAGTACACGCTTAAAATGGAGGTGATTTTTTGACTTGCTGATGTGCTTTTGCTGCGAAACTTCAATACGTCTCAAAAATAACCTTCAAATGTTATATAAATACTAACTATTAAGAGAACATCAAATTTATTACCAGAAAGTAATCTCTGTAGTATTACAAATAGGTGGTTTTCACGTTTTTAGGCAAACAGTTTAATATGAGTTTTGTGTTAAATGGAACATCTTCCAGAACTCCAGTATAGTACAATTCCGAAACAAAATAAATACAGTTTAGTTCTGAAATGAACAGAGAATTTTCTATCCGTCTTTAATGGATTTGTAATGTTTGCTCACGGTCCTTTTTTGTAACTGTTTTTCTAAATTCTAAAATCAATATCTGCATCAATCAAGGTATATAGATCTTCTGCGTAATTGCTCGATTGTTTTGTATCCTTCCTAATTTCACACACGCAATATTTGGATATTTTGTTCGAATCTAATAGCAAATCCGGAATAACGTATGTGTTTACGTATTGACCAATGATATCGATAAAATTTACAACTGCAATTATTCAAACATACTTATTTCAATGTACAGGGTGTCCCAAATTGCTTGATTTTGGCTGGTTTTCCTATTTCCAGACCAGTTAGAGAAAAACTGACATATGAGTCTAGAGCTCGATTTTTGTGAAACGCCGATTGGTGAAAACCACATTTCGATATCTCTAACCGTTTCCAAGATATCGGCAAAAATTGACATTTTACAGATTTCGATATCCAATTTGATACATTTATATTGATGTTCTACTTTTGACATACAAATATAAAATCTGTTGAACGAAAACATCATTCAAACTACTTTGGAATGCAATTATTGTCGAATCCGTTAAAACAACAATTTTCCATAACTACTTGTTATAAAACATTGAATTAAATAACGCAATTCCAAAGCAGCAAAATATTGAAAATACAGCATATTTAACTTACCACAAAATGAACAAACGAAACATAAATTTACTGTATACCTAGTATCAACACCAAGAGTTTGCAATTTAATAGCTTTCCGCATTAGCTGATGCAGTAGTTTTGATCGATTTAAGGAGTTGATTGTTGATTTCATATTATAAATGAGTGAAGTATTGTGTTTTTTGCTAATAATTTCAGGGTTGTCATCCATTTTTAGTGCTACGGGAAGCTATCTGCAATGTGGCTGCAAGCCTTAAAATTGAAGATAATTCTAAAGCTATTGGCAAAAAAATACAATCTCGAAATCGGTTCGGTTGCGCTTCTTTGTTATTCTTTAAATTATTATTTATAATAACAGTAGGTATTTCGAATGTATGTCAGTAAAATACCAGCGACACATGTCCTTTTTGTGAATTTATGAAATCATAAAATTGTTTATTCGCTACGGTTAAAATGCACTTAAATTACATGTAGATTTGATAAAGAGAAAGCATCAATATACTTCATATCAAAGATTGAACTTATTATTATATAAGAATATAAGTCATAAGTTGTTATGTAGGCGCCGAGCAACCTACTCCAACACTCATTTCAGATTATTTTTTCGCAATCGAGTTAGAATCGTATTTATTTGTTGGTTTATTCGTTTTAATAAATTTTAAAAAACAATTTAAAATAGTGATATGTAAAATTGTTACTACTAATAATACTTTTAATATACAGGATGAATCAACAATATCGCCTCGGTCGATATTTAGTTTAATATTTATTAAGTATATCGAAAAAATTTTAAACAGAAATTGTAGGAGAACAAGAAGACCATAATTTCCAATCAATCATATAGGGTGTTTGATATGAGAATGGCATATCAAATTTATATTTTTTAAATGGGACACCCTATATATTTGTACTCTTTCTTATTTTCTTTTTCAGGTATATCTACTTTTTGAAATTTCATTGCGGCGTTGTCGAATTATTCGTCTTTTTTCAAAAAAAATGTTGCTTGACGACCTCATAATTTGCAAGAGCGGTATGTCCCCAGATTAAACAGTTTTTTTGTAAATGTTACAGGGTGTTCATTGCTTTACTTTAATCTATCATAAAATGTAGCCTATTTAAAAAAGCTATAAAGGTCTAATTGATGTTGCTGTATTACATCCTATTTCTTAATGTTACTTTTTCGTTTAAAAATGTGTTAGTTGCTTTGTCTTATGTACAACCACCGGCCTTGGCCGCTGTAATGTAAATTGATAAATAAATAAATAAATAACTTCAATTTTTTTAATGGAATACCCCATATATTTTTACATATTTGGATAGCGTATTTACGAGCGTATTTATCACTCGATAATTTTTATTAACCCATAGTTTACCTAAAATCAACCATTTCAAGCGAAATTGCATTTTGATAAAATCATCAGGTATAATTTCTAGAAATTCGGATATCATAGGAGGCATGGACACGTGTTTTTTTCTATTTCAGAAGAGGGAATCACGAATAAAAACTATTTATTTAGAATAAGCCAGTAAATACATGTTTTAACTGTAACTAGTTCATGAGATGTCCAACGTGTTCTCCATCTTCTTGTACACACAATATTTTAACTGATTCAAAAAGGACATTAAATAAAGTACCCTGTATATACCCTCTTTACACCAATTTGTAGACCACCTAAATTTTAGAAATAATATTTTAAAAAATTGAGTTGTGAACATTTGGAGATATCTAAAATAAATCCTTAGAACACCTAATACACTTTTTCATAATTCTGTGTAGTAAGTACATAAATATAAGCTCTTGTTAGATATAACAAGCCTTTAAAATGTCTGAGTAGTGGAATAATGGTTTTCGTTAAGATCTGCAAGTGTTAATTTTTTTAAATATTAATTAGTATCGCAAAAAACGATTGACTTTAGACATAGCAAACCTTATACCAATCTTATGAAAAATTGACGAAGAATCTAAAAATGTGATAATATACAGGGTGTGCCATTTAAAAAAATGAGTTATGAACATTTGAAGTTATCTAAATTGAATTCTTTATTTAAAACACCCAGTACACTTTTTCATAATTCTGAGTAATACGTAAGAGACAATTTTAGATTTAATAAGCCTTTAAAACGGTTTTAATTCATGTAATCTCTGCATCGTAGGAAATTGGTTTTATTTAAGGTCTGCAAGTGTCAATTTTTTTAAATAATATTTAATATCACACAACCTATAGACTATAGGAATCTAAAAATGCAATAATATATAGAGTGTTCTATTTAAAATAACGAAGTTAATATGTGTGCAGCGAAAATGAAACATACTGTACAATTCGCAATAATTTTAGGTTATGGAATTTTTAACTTTAAACAACTTTTGTATGAGACAATATTCGATAACTCTAATAATAGGCACCAGAGAAGAATCTCAGATTGGTGAGCAAATTAGAATTCTAACTGGAACAAATTAGGTACTATAGCAAACTCATTTTTCTCAAAACAGAATATAGTTTTTACATTCATTTGAAGAAGTAGCTCACTTTGTGTTTTTTGCTAAAGCAGTCTTTTACAATGTTAAATTGTTGCCAGAATTTTTTAGAACCTAAGGTATAAAATATCTAGATTATTTTTAATTGTACGTTTACGAATTTTTTTTAAAACGTGTCTACAGATCTTCAAATTATCGTGTTTACAGACAAATCAATAAACAGACATTCTTTATAAGTCCCTTTTTTGGAAACATACAGAACCATTTAATGATCAATGCAAACTATAAGAATAAATTTTATGAAACTATTGGCAAAGAAATACAATATTAAATATTATTCTCGTGCTTCGGCAGTTGCACCTTTTGTTTCCTCAACACTAAAAAATCGCTATTCGGGTGGTATGTCTTCGTTATCTGCAGTAGTCTCTGAAGTTAATTTTTCTTGTAAATCCCCAGGTGCTCAATACCTTTACGTTTTTTATATTTCTAAGATGCAAATAACATCTCAGTTGGTGAACGTTTTCGTAAAACCTTCTTTCTTCTTGTATACGAATTTTTCTAATAATTCTGAAACCAATATTGCATCACAGGCAGGTGCCTATTTTAAAACATGTGATCATAAACATAAACCATTTGTTTTTGTTATACTTTATCCTAATATGAATATCAATTTCACTTATACTAACAGATCACTTTTAGCAACAATTAAATTGTTATTCACAGCGGAGAATGAGGTCAATTAATTTAATTATAGAGCGAGATAAACCTGGCCTAAAAACAAGGCAATTTTGTGTTGCTTGTATACTGAAATATTGAAGGAAAATAAATAATTTGATTTAAACAGTTCACATGAATATTAACTAAGATTTTTGTTAAAATATATTTTAAGCCTACATTCTTCAGTAAACACTCACACTGCATGGACTGCATAGGAATTGTTACCGAATTAAAAACATGAAGTAATCTGGGTCAAATAGAAAACTTTCGGTTCAATCTTTGGATCACAATAATCACTATATTTACTTGTTTAATTACTACATTCTTATGTAGTTCTAAATATTCTTTGTCGAATAATTGATAGTGAAAATTAACATTCATGTTAATTTTCGACATCTGTGTGAATTTGATAAATAATCACAAAACACTTTTCTGAGCTATATTCTATAAATTTGTTAAATGTGTGGCTCTTCCACAAGGGGCTGTTCTATACTCCTCTAAGAGCCTATTTAAACTTAAAAGCTTGAGAATAATAGATTTCAGAGAAGACATTATTGACGAGGTAAAAAAACAGCTCACCAATAATTCGTGAGATCTGGATTTGGATCAATTTCTAAATCCAATCTGAGCATAGATATCCAGGAACATTTAGATTTTTCCATTTATGTTCATACTCTTCTTATATTTTTGCGCTTGAGATGGTACTTTGTTGGTATTTTTTAAAATATGTTTAACGTTGAACTATTTCACTGACGACAGGAGACGATTCGAGCTACAAGATCTAATAGATAATGGTGATCGACAGTTTTACATTCCTCTGATGGATAGCATATTCACTACACAATCCTCGCCTAATATTGCATAGCTTCTAGAAGGTGGCACGTGATCGTTGTGTTTCTCTTCGCATCGAATTTTTGCCACATTCTAGTGTTCCTTCGATGTATTATGTTTATTAATTTAATGCACATCAGTATTATCAAAGATGTTGAAATTATCAAGTATTTAGTTTAAAAGAACATTGACTGTATCTTGTGTAGATACTATGATATATTCCATTAAATTTCAATTACCTACCAATTAATGTATGTATATTATCTGTAAATAAAAAATCGTTAATTTCGAACGCTATCTCATCGTATTGTGTTAATTATATAAATATTGATTCATTGTATTAAGATAACCAGCAGTAGGTATATTTTCAAATGTCTGTTCTAGGAGCCAGTCTTTTATATATGAATACGTAAGCGTTTTAATTAAAACAATTATTACATGTAATATTGTTACCTACAGGACTAATAAATAATAATTTTGTATACCCTATGCTTTTCATGACGGAAATACGGGCAATATTAGTTGGCGAAAGCGAGACAAATATTGTCGATGTTCCAATAAATGACCATAATTAAAACACTTTTATTTCGTATAAGTTTGAAATTCGTCGTCAAAACAAAAATCTATATAAAACTTTGATATCAATTAAATATAAATAATATCTTAATAACTATATGGTTGATACGACTGCAAATAGGTTTAACTGTTGTTTCATCCACAACTTTTTTTTATATTCAGCGTGCGCATGTCTGCCGGAATACTTATGGAAGAGGAGAATTGAAAACATTGAACGTATAATAAATCAATAAAAATAGGAAATTAATTTTGTGAAATGAAATTCATAATGAAAAAGAACTGTCTCCGAAAATGTTTAAGAAAATTAGGAAGATAGACAAAAACATGACAAATCGAATGAGTCAAACTGCAGTTCTATATCTCGTTTCATTGGAAATGTAGTCTCTGTTACAGATTATCAAATTTAAGTCAATTTCGTCACTCTCATTAGTATTCGAGATATGGTTCTGCGGTTTGGCCTTTCGATTCCATCCTTCCATTTCTCCATCTCGCTGGATTTTAGAAAATTTTCAGCTATAATATCCCTAAGACATTGATAATGTACGAGATAATTTTATGACAATCGAAAGCACGTTGCTTGGTAATAGCCCGACGCCGAAGGCGGAGGGCTATTACCAAGCAACTTGCTTGAGGTTGTCATAAAATTATGAGGCATTTGTCAATGTCTGAGGGATATTCGGTCAGAAAATTTTTTGAAAAAATAAAATCAAAATGTCGCAACACAACAAAACAATTATTTATTTATTAAAAATTTATAGATTGAGAATTGGCATTGCCAAAACGTGACAATTTGAAATTTATTTGGCAGTTATTATGAAGTCGTCAAAGTTGAATCATTTTGTTGTCATAGTGATTGAAAATTTCCCTGGATGATAATTATCAGTGTAATCTTAAAATGATTGGGTGATTTGTGTCACATGACAAGAAATAACGAAATTTAATTAGTTGTTAGAACTGTCAAAAAATTTTCCCGTAAATTTTTAATGTCCACACACCTCGATTTAAATTCTTGTAACGTGAGAACCATTTTGTATTTTTGTTTACTTTTTAAGTAAAGATATTGTTTTACCGACGATGTGTACGTTATTAATAACCAGGTCTATGTTATCAATATCATCGAAAGTAAATTGTTACATTTAGCATATTATCTCAGGATAGAACCAAAACAAATAAATACATAAGTATAGTAGATGTAGATAGGAACAATTTAAATTTTCCATGACATGTTGTCAATATCAGCTCTCGTATACGAATTTAAAAATATCGTCGTCAATCTTATAGCGCAGCGTGGCTTTATATGACAGGTTATACAAGAGAAAGAGTAATAATACTTACATAATACTTATGATGTATGGAATTTTATTTAATACGAAATTTGTATTAAGTTGTCTGTGGCAGCGGTCCATTAATTGGTTCCTCTCTCTTATCTACCTACAATTTTTACTTTGGACTGCTATATTTTATTTTTTTGTTTTTTTTAGCCAATAAACATTAATGATAATACCAACGCTTTAATATTAGATTTGAAACTTAAATTCCGTAAACAATAATTCACATTATAAACCAACGATTACAAAAAGTCACAAACAAGGACAACAAAAAAATAACAATTTTAATAAAAAAAAAATTAAATGAGTTCAAGAACAAATAAACAGTATTTACATTTACAGTACATTTCTTTAAATATGGTAAGCAAATTATAGCCTTCAGCCTTCGGATCTACTAAAGTCCATCTAGTGTAGCGGAGTGTAAGAAAATCAATGGTCGACTTCGACATTTGACAATAACTTGGCTGAATTTTATTGTTAAATATTAGTCAAACAGGCGTAAAATTAAGGTAACGCTAAATTTAATTGGTTGCACAGCAGTTGAGATCGCCGAATACCTATTATTGTTTTATTTTGTCAGCAATCGACGGCAATCGTTGTTTGTGATAATTTTCAGTATTATCAGTTGTTGATGCCAGAAATACGAGTAGTATTTCGACACCGTGCAGAAACCGCTTATATTCTGAAAAAACCTGAATACCTACTAATAAATTAAATTAAAATGAAAATGGACCAAACAGCACCATGTGAGACCAAGTTGAGAATGGAAGTTCCTTAATATCAATGATCGGATTGATTATCTCGTATAATCATCTCTCAGAAGAGATTATCAGAGATAGTCATATTTTTAATTTTATCTGCCGAAAGAAAACTTTTGGTTTTCTGTACGTGCCAGTTCCCTCCACAACAGTTTCTTTGCTATATTACGCGCATACTTCCTAGTTTGGGATACGTAATGCTAACAAAAACGAATATTTATAAATCATGATTTGCATCACTACAAAGGCAACTATTTTTCTTCTACTTTCAGCACTCAATGCAATCTGCAGCGTTACCAACACTGCTCAATAAAAGCTACTGAATTTTTATTGTCATCGGTCGATTTTCCTTAGGTTTCGCTGGACGAAGTATACGAATACAAGGTATTTTGTTCAGGAAAATTCCAAAAAGTTTACATTCAATACCAATGGCAGCGGTCAAAATATTTCTACTTGCTCTAGCTGTTTAGATGAAATTGTGCATGAGGAAGGTTTCCAGCTTGCTCTACACGAATACACGATTGGTGTTCTTATCGTTATTTTTTTTTAATTCAAGAGGGCTGACACAAAAATTAATTTCCACTGAATTGATGAAATTAGTACTAGTTCAACTCAATAAATAAAAAGTATACCTGTTAGCTTTTAATATATCCCAAATTTGAGTTACATATTTTAAAAGAAAGCCTCGGAGAAAGCAAAGTTATCGTGCTTATAAGGAATTGTTCATTATTATATGTTTATATACAGGGTGTTCTCAAAGTTGACACATTTATTCTAACAGGATGTAAAACTCTAAAAATACGTCAGTTTGCCAAAAATCACCTATATACAAGTTGCAAAATAAAGAAGATAGAAAATTTAGCATTCATTGTTTCTATTCCGGTCCTGGTATGTTTATAAAAGTTGTTCAAAGTTGTCACCGTTCATTTGATGCGCACATATCTTGTTCGGCGTAACCATGAAAATTTCTTGCACAGACGTTTTGTATTCTCTGTCTAATTTCTCTCACCCACTTCTCTATTGCGATAAACTAAGTGTTTCAAATGACTCCAAAGTAATGAATCTCAAGGATTGAGGGCCGGGGAGCGTGCAGGCCAAGAAACTGTGCCTGTTGCGCCCTATCCACCTATTGGGAAAACATGCAAAACAAAATGAGACCAGGACTGTACTATATTTTTATCTTTGTTATTTTGCAACTTTTATTATTTATTATTTTTACGAGTTCTATATCCTGTTAAAATAAATGCCTCAATAATTTTGAGAACACCCTGTATAGATCACCATGGATGACCATTTACTAGCCATAACCATTGAGGTATAAAAATCCCGTAAATATTCAGAATAGTTCAGTCTGTATTCTGCTGATTAAGCGTTGATGTAACATTAGTCCTCATTGAAGAATGTGAAGTTTATTAAAGCAATTAAAATTTTATTGACGACAATTTAATAGTGCACAGCACATTCATTTATTTTATAAGTTTACCGCTAATGATGGATAATATGCCATTTACATTTATAATCGTAAATGGAATATTACAATCTTGATCGTTTTTAATGATTTACTTCACCTCGAGATAGTTGTATACGTGCTTACTAAAAAGGCAAAAATATCTTAACGACTAAAGTCTGTTATAATTCCTATAATGGAAAATGCTTAGAAAGAGCTTTCAAATAGTATAGTTTTTCTGTCTCATCATTTAGAGCAAAGACTGTTAGCTGTTAGTCTTAGAAGGACAATCCTAGGCTTGCTATCGAACTAATTTTATAAAACTTTTTCATTACGTTTAATCGTTTTAGCTTCTTAAACAAAATTTAAGACTTTAATGGGTATAGTCTCACATGGATTTTTTGAACTTCTTCACTTGGTATAGTTTTGTTTAAGATTTATCTACTCCTGATTATTATTTATACATTATGCGTATATAATTTAAATAGCACCACTGAAAAGGGTGATGATATATCAATTAAATAATTTCCGATGCTCATAATTCCACAAATCGTAGAACCACCTGTCCTTGTAATTACAGTTTTAGAGATTACATTGAAGTAAGGTAATCATTAGATAAGGCTTTACAAAATTTAAATCTCCCCAGTCTACGGCTGTGCAGTGACAGTGAATATGACGATAACGCGGTGTCGCGATATACTAATTTTTAATAATTTACTAAGAGGAACAGTTCTTAATTGGTCTGAAACAGCTTAAAAATGGTGAGTGTAATTACTTTAATGTATCATTTGCGAAGTACACTCATGAAAAATTGGTCCACCCAAAAAATTACCTAAGTTTCAACAAATGCACCTTTTTTTACCCATAAACCGATTTGTCAAAACGCTATATGATATAGTTTGGAAATGAAGAAAAAGTATGAGATCGGCTTTATACAGGGTGTGTGTCAAATGAAGTTACGTTTTTCTTGCTATTTTCAGCTGAGTGTATCGCGTTGCATGAACGCTCTATACGTATATATAGGTATCATTGACATCTTGTAGGGTACCTTATTAGTATGTTATGTGTGTATGTTTACGTTTAAATGGCTTTGGCGTAACCAATTAGCCAGTCTTAGTATGTTATCAATATACCAGTTTTTGATTTATTCATCAATAACCACTATTAGCGGTTATATGTTTTTTAATAAATTTTAGTGTTTTTTATTATATTTTCTGAACATTCTCTTTTGTGGGCCATTTTCTACCATGGAATACTTTTTTGGATTTAATAACTTTTCTCAGCCAAGTTTAATCTTGGTAATTATCCTCCTAGTATCTGCACCAGCTCATATGTTGGTGAAAGAATGGGCAGAAATCCCAGAAGGTGAAATAAAGCCGATCTCATACTTTTTCTTCATTTCCTAATTGTATCATATAGCCATAGAATAGAGCTATCAGAATATCAAAAGTTTTGGCAAATTGGTATATGGGTAAAAAAGTTGCACTTGTTGAAACTTGAGTAATTTTTTGGGCATATCAAATTTTGACGAGTGTAGTAGAGTAACATCCCTCTTCTCTAACACAAAGTAACTTACACAAGAGTAGTAGCGGTATTTTTTTTGTACCTTTTTAAATTTGTCTAATAAAATTAGATTACAAAAATAAATTGAAAAATAATTAGAGTAATCTGCACAGAACGTCAAAATACCGAGACGTAATGGTCAATACAGATCGAATCTGTTCTTAGAACACAGTGTGGTTGGTTGAATATGGGTTTTAAAAATTCCACCAATAGAAATATTCTTTTCAAATATAGCGCGCATTTGTGAGGAGGGGCTTAACTATTTCTGTTCAGTAAATAGAGTATAACGTTAGGTCATTGAGTAAATAAATAATATAAAGAGGCGCAACCGTCAAGGAGTCGAGATTTTAGTATTGTATTTTTTTACCAATAGCTTCAGGATTGTTATCAATTTTTAGTGCTACGGGAAGGTATTTGTAATTCGGTTGCGTAGCCCTAAATATTGTAGATAATTCTGTAGTTATTGGCAAAAAAATACAATACTAAAATTTCGGCCCCTTGACAGTTGCGCCTCTTTATATTATTTGTTTACTCATTGATTAGGTCTAATGCGGAATAATCATAATCGCCAAGAATTTTCTGAGCCGGTCGGCACCCCGACCTAGTCCGATACTGTTAAAATCTGTGGGAAAATTTTGCACCTAAATAATATCTAATTTATAAATATCTAGTTATCCTAGTTCATTCTAAGAATACATATTTGTAAATTATTGTGAGTAATGATTATTATCAGTTAATTCGTAGGTATCTCTTTTTAAATACTAGATGTAGATGATAAGATATGTACATTACTCTTTGAATTGGTTAATATATTAAGCTTAGGAAAGCCGTATAAAGGATTTATGAATATTTAAATTTTAATCCCTTTTCTTATTTGTTATATATAAATAATCTCGATCAGATTGACATATTTGTCATTACACACGTTCTTGAATATTGCGTTGACCACTGTCAGGTAATTTGAAAATAAAGAAATATATAAATATATATACAATTTATTTAACACACTGTATACGGGGTGTGTCGCTAGCGGAATATCTTTAGCAACACACCTATTGAACGACAGTTGTTACAATTTAATTCCACACTAAGATATTTTCTCGTGGTGCTTCGTAGGTTAACGTTCAGTGGCAAATTTACTAGCAAATAAACTAAGCGGTAAGGTCTATTCTTAGTTTATTGTATAACGATACATAAAAAAAGGTATATTGTAAATAAATAGCCTTCGGCAGGGTCGAAATCATTGTCACGCTGCTTCCAATCTTGGGAAAATAGAGGTATCACTCTTCAGTCTGTAGCTCTTATCTACAAAAATAGGTTCAACTATTAGTATTGAAAAATCATCTTGCAAAAATAGAGGGCTCACCTGATTAGGATAATGGAAGTTCGATAGTGGTTAAAAAGGGCATTTATTTACAGTCGTTCCTGGATATTTCGTTGGTCAAGTCTTCCTCGGCGGTGTTTCTGCGATATCAGGGTGATAATTGTCTTGTACTGGGTAATTATATTCCACTTTTGGCTGGTAACACCACTAGACATCGTCTGGAATACTGCAAGATAGGATATTTAATAAATAATTTCATCTGTCAACGAGCTTTAGGGCATGCAAAACAGATACGAATATAATGCTCAACTGTACTAGCAATAACTATGTAGACTTACCTCACTTTGGCCACTGGAACAGTATTTATCATGCACTTTATGTTTGTTTGTAGCTGAAGTAAACAAACAGGTTACCTGTCATGTTTCATGTTGGTAGTGTATCCCGACCGCGGTACGTTCGTTGGTTCGATATGCAGGGACTCTGTTCGTTGCGACTGTCAAACCGTGGAGTTGTAGAGATGTATTGTGAAGGGTTGACATGGAAGCACATGTCGTGATGTTAGTGGTTTTAGTTGAGTTTGTGTGTCAGAGTTATGTAAATCACGTTTTCTGTGAGATTCATATCATTGGTTAAAATAAAACAGTACCGAATTGCTCTGGAGGTACTCTTGGGTAACTCTGAGTGGACGGCAGAACGAAGTAGGGAGACGAAACCAACACAGTTCCCCGAATTCCTGGAATCTCTTTCTTTTTGGCTTGGCTTGGAAGACCGTGAACACGTGCGACTCGTGGTTTGTAAAATTTTGCAATTTTGGTGAAGTAATTGCCCTTTAGGGGATTTGTTACAAATCATTCGAGATAATCGAAATTAGTGGGACCTTTTGGTGAAGCATCCTGTAAATTCGACGGTTAATCCGGATATTTTCACATGTTCAAAGCGGTGTTCTTTCCATATTCGAAATAGATAATCAAGCCACTGACGACGACAACGTCAGACACTTTCAGCTCACCCGAAACCTAAGGGCTGCTAAGGCTGTGCTACGTGACTGCTCGACACCGCTGGACGCTGCTAGACGCTAGACGCTATTAAGACGCTGTTACGACGCTGCTACAGCATTGCTACTGAGTTACTCTTATGTTATCGTTCCTGTTCCTGTTATTATTGTTGCTCTGGGGTTCCTGTGTTGCTGTTAGGATTGCTTTGGGCCTGGCTGTGTATTATACTGGTTGCCTTGCGGTGGCCTCTGGGATTTTTTTTTGAGTATCGTTACTGTGCCTGCTGCTAGTCCTTGCATTCACTCTTACCTGTCAGCTGACGTTGAACTCAACATCGTTACCTGGATTGGAACTCCTTGGTGCGAAGCTGGTTAAGAAGAAGAATCAAACCAGAGTAGTAATTGTGTGGTATTTATGTAGATATTAAGTTTATTAGGGATTTATTAATTAAGAATTTTGGGGAAATTTAGGGGAATATTAATTAAGTGGAGATTTTAATTACGTAGGGCAACGTAAAATATCTATAAACTAAATAACACCTGTGAAACCAGGCGTGTGATCACACTAACGGTCCATTTATTGAGCCTTCAGCTCTTGTAAAGATTCTGCATAAATATATGTGCATCTATATGTTGCGATCATTTTATGTGCCCGTAAATTATTAAATTGTGCTCGTAGTTGTGATTTCTTGCATTATTTTATTGCCTCCAAATCACCCCATTTTTTTTTTAGGAAAACCCACCCCACGGACCTGACTAGTCGGCCGTGTGAGGTCTCCCTTCAATTTAAAGTGCGCTCGGAGACACTGCACGTAAAACACTAAAATTTTGTTTTGGGGTTGTACCGGGTTAATACCTGAGACCCGATATTTAGGTGGGGATTGAACCCTGCCTAGCGCACGTGGCCTATTTAGCTAAGCCGTCCCCCCCATAACAATGGCGCCCAACCTACTTGATGGTGTTTGGGGTTGATTTTCTTACATTTTGGAGGCAAAATATAAATTTTTAGATACAGGGTGAGCACTGTACTTCAAAATTTTAACTTAATTAAGTTCAATTCAATATTGTGTCGAATTTTCGCACACATTTTACAGTTAGATAATATATTTTAAACGTGGTAATACGGATTAAATACATGCAATTACTTGGTTGGTTGTGATAAGCAACAGTGAGCGGTAACTTGTGATAGGATTACATTTTTTTTACAGACATTGGAGGTAGTACATGTTAATAGGTCTAGTAAATAATTGTTGTATTTTAGGTAAGATTTTTTTTGCCGACGTTTGAGTGCTAAGGCACATTTTTATGAAGGGGGGGGGACATTTAATTGTTTTCTTTCGCCTCTTGTGTATATTTTATGTACTGTAGATCATAATTGAGTTGAGTAATCAAACGGAGTCTAACTGAGCCACTGAATTAGATTGGGTTTTGGTTGTTGGTTTTAAAAGTTATTGTACTACTGGGAATTGTGTATATTTGAAATTTTAGTATTATTGTGATTGAAGTATTAATTAGAATAAGATGGACATAAATCGGTTATTGGGAGACGAACTGTCGTATGAATTAAATATAAGGGGCTTATCTTCCGAAGGTACGGTAGCTGAGAAGCGTAGTACTCTACGAGGAGTATTCAGATGTGAGCGTTCTGGGTTTTCATCTTCATTTTTACTTCGTGATACGGATATTAATGGGGAGATAGAAATTTGTGGTAATAAACTGGATCAACTCGCGAATGATATAGACAATTTTGATGAATCAAATAAAAAAAATGAACATTCTCGCATTTATTCACGGTTACTTCATGTTCATAGTCGCCTCTCTAGATTAGTGGAGGGAAATGAAGAGCAGAATGTAGCGAAATTGAACTTAGTAACTCGGTGTTTGCGATTAGTAGATACATTGGAAAATTTGGTGGGAGGACAGCCTCCACGGGAACAATTGTCGTTACAAGCTGAACCCGGACGGTCACTCGAAAATAATGCGGAATATTCATTGATAGATACGGATAATCCTTTGTTGCCTCGTGTAGTACATGATTCATACTCGCATAAAACTAACTTGAATAGTCAACAGGAATCATTAGAGGAAAACCAAGCTGGTTGTAGCCAACCAGATACCGGAGACTTAATTCAAATTGAACCACGCAGGACTCGAGTAACTTTTAGTACCACTCCTCAAGTAATGTCAAGTTCACCGACTTGTGCGACATCTGATGAGAATTTAGTTCGCGAACCTTCGAATGTTTTAAACCGACCCCGTGACAATACCAGCATACCAGCTAGTCACCAAGGTATATCAAAGGTCAGTGGAAGTTTTTCAGAGGACTTGAGATATAGGGAAGAGTTTGATTCGGTTGTCAACCTTACCAATAGATTTCATCGCTTACAAACTACAGCGCCTTCTGGTCATGGTAGTTTTTCGGATTCGTGTGATCAGGCTTCATCTAAGCCAATAGCTATTAGTAAGTGGGACGTGTATTTTGACGGAAAAGGTAGCGTGTTTAACTTTCTAGAGAGACTGGAAGAATTACGGGTTTCTAGAGGAGCTACGAAAGCGCAATTATTAAGAGCTGCAGCAGAACTTTTTAGGGGCGATGCTTTGATTTGGTATAGGTCATTTATTAAAGATAAAGTTTGCTCTTGGGACGAATTGGTGAGGAGGCTGAAGTCTGCCTTTTTGCCATATCATCACGAGAGGGAAATATGGGATGAACTGAAAAAGCGCACGCAGGGTGGTACAGAATCTGTTGTCGTATATATTGCAGTCATGGAGAATTATTTTAATCGGTTATCGCGAAAACCCGATGAGGGTGAACGGGTTCAACTAATTCGTGAGAGATTACTGCCTTATTTACAAATGCATTTGGCATCTCAATGGGTCCGAGAACCTATCCGTAGCATTGATTCTTTGGTAAATGCCTGTTGTAACTTGGAGGAAACTTATCTTCATACGAGGAACATACCACCACCGCCAACGAACTATCGAAACTTGTTAGAACCGACCTTAGCTTTTAATTATTCACGTTCTTCGACTAGAGTCACGACATTGGAAGCCGATGTAACGGAAAATTCAGTAGCGACAGTAAATCTTTCGTCGACTCCACGCCGCGAAGTCACTTGTTGGAATTGCCAACGGAGTGGTCACGTGTCTCGCAACTGTGATCGTCCACGCCACCGGCACTGCTTTAAATGTGGTAAGGCGAATGTCACGATTTCAACTTGTCCATCGTGTTCGGGAAATGCCAACCCGAATCACGGAAGGACCGATATGTGAGTTCGGGTAAAATAGTCTCGGTTCAACAAAGTATTAGACACGACTTAATGGTACGCACAAAACCTGTCTTAGACTTTATTTTAGGCCACACTGGTTCAGATGAACGCCCTTATTTGGATATAAAAATATTAGGTAGGGAGGTCAAAGGACTTCTAGATTCAGGGGCATCTAGAACTGTTGCGGGTCTTGCTGGGTGGAAATTACTTCGCGAGTTAGGTTTAAAAATGTTCACCAACTTGAAAACTACTCATTGCACGGTTGCGAATAATCAGTCATGTGAAATTGTAGGTCGATGTAACGTTCCTATTCAACTGATAGATAGAGTCAGGGTCATTGAGGTACTGATAGTTCCCGAAGTCAATCACTCTCTTATCTTAGGGGTGGACTTTTGGGTAGACATGGGTCTGGTGCCTAACCTAAGAAAAGGCTGTTGGACTTTCGATACGGACGAACCGTGTGTTAATATCAATTCGGTGTTATCAAAAGAAGGACTTACTCCGGCGCAACAGTTAGAATTGGATTCGGTAGTCCAAGGGTATTTTAATCAGATAGGTACTAAATTGGGTCGGACTTCTCTTATTGAACATCGCATAATAACGGATTCGGAACCTATAAAGCAGAGATACTACCCGGTGTCCCCGGCGGTACAAAAACACATCGATGAGGAATTGCAGTCTATGTTAGATAATGACGTCATAGAGCGGTCTAATTCCGCGTGGTCAAGCCCGATTTTATTAGTTTCGAAGAAGGATGGGAGGTATCGATTTTGCGTCGATTATCGCAAGTTGAACCAAACTAGTAAGAAGGATGCCTATCCTATTCCTTATGTTTCTGATATTTTAAGTAAGTTAGGGAACGCGCGATATCTTAGTTCATTAGACATTAAGTCGGCATACCATCAAGTTCCTGTAGCTCAAAACTCTCGAGAATATACGGCATTTACAGTACCTGGAAGGGGGCTGTTTCAGTTTAAATGTATGCCATTTGGGTTAACTAATGCGCCAGCAACTTGGATGCGGCTAATCGATAAAGTCTTAGGTCCGGAACTAGAGCCGTATGTATTCGTTTATTTAGACGATATTGTTGTAGTCACACCGACGTTTGAGCTGCATACCAAAATTCTGACCGAAATTTTTGACCGTCTTTTAAAAGCTGGGTTAACTCTTTCCCGTGATAAGTGTAAATTCTGCCGAGACGAACTGCGGTACTTAGGTTATGTTGTGGACAAGCAAGGTTTGCACGTCGATCCAGAGAAGGTGAGCGCGATTTTAAACGTACCTTCGCCTCGTAATGTTTCGGAAGTTCGACAAATAATTGGAACGGCTTCATGGTATCGGAGGTTCATACCGGACTTCTCTACCACGATAGCTCCAATGACAAACCTGTTACGTAAAAATACGCGCTGGTGTTGGTCGGAAGAATGCGAACTCTCTTTTCAGGCTATTAAAAATTCGTTAGTAACGGCGCCGATTTTAAGTTGTCCGGACTTTACTCTACCCTTTTTTGTCCAAACGGATGCCTCAGCGTACGGAATTGGGGCAGTTTTATCCCAGCATCATTCGGATGGAGAACGGGTAATATGTTATCTGAGTCGGACTTTAACCCGTGCCGAGCGTAACTATTCTGTAACGGAAAGGGAATGTCTTGCGGTGCTTTGGGCAGTGGAACGCTTACGTGCGTATCTACAGGGGTTTAAATTTACGGTCGTGACGGACCATGCGAGTCTTCTTTGGTTAAATAATTTGAAAGAACCCACTGGGAGATTAGCGCGTTGGGCGGTCCGCCTGCAGCAATTCGACTATGATATTGTACATAGAAAGGGGAAGGACCATGTTGTCCCGGACCTCTTGTCCCGTTCAGTTCCTCAAACATCCGAGGAAAACGATATTAAGGTTAATGCCTTAATAAACGAGCCGGTAGATAAGTGGTATTCTAACATGGTGAAGTCAGTTCATGATCATCCTCTAAGGTACCCACAGTGGAGAGTTGCAGACTCACAGTTGTTAAAACATTGCCCTCCAACCTACCCAGATTTGTCAGACGTTACCGAGTCTTGGAAAATTGTGATACCTAAACATAAACGTATGGGCATCATTCGTGATAATCATGATGTCGAAACTTCGGGACATGCAGGAGTGCATAAAACTTACGAAAGGGTAAAATTGCGGTATTATTGGCCGAAAATGCGCGCCGACATTGCGAAATATGTTCGGAACTGTCAAGTGTGTGTTGCCTGCAAACCTGAGAGACGAGCTCCAGCTGGTCTTATGGGTCAGCGAACCCCGGTCACAAAACCGTTTCAGGTGATAAGTTGCGATCTCGTGGGTCCACTACCACGATCTGTCCAAGGTTATACTCATATCTTGACCGTGTTAGATTATTTTAGTAAGTTCCCGTTGTTATTCCCTTTGCGTAGCGCTACTGCTGCAAGTGTTGCGAGATTGATTGAGGAGAATGTATTTCTCATATTCGGTGTACCAGAGTACATTATATGCGATAATGGCGTACAATTTAGGAGTAAACTGTTTACGACAATGTGCGAGTCGTACAAGACGAGAATTTCGTTCAATCCGTTATACCATGCGCAAGCGAATCCAGTTGAGCGGATGCACAGCGTCCTCAAAACCATGTTGACCGCGTACGTGTCGGATAATCAAAAGCAATGGTGTAAACTGTTACCTAAAGTCGGTTGTGCAATTCGTACACAAAAACATGAAGCTACGGGAGCTACTCCATTTTTCATCACTTTTGGCAGAGAGCATATTATCTCCGGTAAGATTCATGACCATCCTCTTCGTGCAGATCAGCCGGCAGCGCCGAATCGAGCAGAAGCTTTCGAAGCTCTATTCAAAGACGTAAGGAGACGACTAGACCGTGCTTACGAACGCGCTAAACCACGTTATGATTTGCGGAGGAGACCGATACAGTTTGCGGTAGGCGACAAGGTATGGCGGAGAAATCACGTTCTCTCTAATGCGGCGAACCAGTTTACCGCAAAACTTGCTCCTAAGTTTGTAGGTCCTTTTAGGATAATCAAAAAGTTATCGTCTGTTCGTTATGAGCTACAAGACTCGGATGGTAAGAGTAGAGGCGAATGGCATATCAAGGATCTAAAGCTAGATCCTCGGGATGGCGTAGCCGTTTAGGGTTGTTAGGTGATTACGTTTTGGTAGGTTTGATTGCATAGTTTAGGGATCAGTGTCTTGGTATTCGAACTTTGGGATAATTGTTATGGCAGATATTTGTTTTGGTATTTTTTTTGTTTCGTCGTTTTTGGACCTTCGTTTTGTGGGATTTAGCCCTGTGACAGGGGTTTGTGAATACTGTCACCGCGGCATTCACCTGCGGGAGGTAGAAGTCCTCTATACGGCCACTTTCGTCGACAAAGAGGGACTCTGGGTGGACCAGGGGCGGCGGCATTTCGGCGGCTCACTTCAATGTGAAGCTGGCGGAGGGTGCCTGGAGCGTCGGATTGGACCAAACACACAGCAGGTCACCGGTTTGGTTAGCCAGGTCGAGGCCTGGTTAACACTGTTGTGTGTGCCAGTCCGATGTTCTGCCGTGGTCTCTTGCCAGCTGCCGTTCGGAAGGGTCGTCGTCGTGGCCGACTTAGGGAGAAATCCCGCCGTCATCGCCTTGGCTATATGGGTGGTTGTAGGACCGGCTACCCATGCCTTTTAAGTCCAGTTTTTGTTTTTTGTATAGCGCAATAATAGCCGGAGGCGGGTTATTATGATGCTTGTTAGCCTCATAGGATTAGGATAGCGAATTAGGCTAGTCTCTAACGCCAATTGTTTAGTTCATTCTGGAGAAAATTCCGGGGTAATTTTCTTTAGGTAGGGGGGGTGTTGTTACAATTTAATTCCACACTAAGATATTTTCTCGTGGTGCTTCGTAGGTTAACGTTCAGTGGCAAATTTACTAGCAAATAAACTAAGCGGTAAGGTCTATTCTTAGTTTATTGTATAACGATACATAAAAAAAGGTATATTGTAAATAAATAGCCTTCGGCAGGGTCGAAATCATTGTCACGCTGCTTCCAATCTTGGGAAAATAGAGGTATCACTCTTCAGTCTGTAGCTCTTATCTACAAAAATAGGTTCAACTATTAGTATTGAAAAATCATCTTGCAAAAATAGAGGGCTCACCTGATTAGGATAATGGAAGTTCGATAGTGGTTAAAAAGGGCATTTATTTACAGTCGTTCCTGGATATTTCGTTGGTCAAGTCTTCCTCGGCGGTGTTTCTGCGATATCAGGGTGATAATTGTCTTGTACTGGGTAATTATATTCCACTTTTGGCTGGTAACACCACTAGACATCGTCTGGAATACTGCAAGATAGGATATTTAATAAATAATTTCATCTGTCAACGAGCTTTAGGGCATGCAAAACAGATACGAATATAATGCTCAACTGTACTAGCAATAACTATGTAGACTTACCTCACTTTGGCCACTGGAACAGTATTTATCATGCACTTTATGTTTGTTTGTAGCTGAAGTAAACAAACAGGTTACCTGTCATGTTTCATGTTGGTAGTGTATCCCGACCGCGGTACGTTCGTTGGTTCGATATGCAGGGACTCTGTTCGTTGCGACTGTCAAACCGTGGAGTTGTAGAGATGTATTGTGAAGGGTTGACATGGAAGCACATGTCGTGATGTTAGTGGTTTTAGTTGAGTTTGTGTGTCAGAGTTATGTAAATCACGTTTTCTGTGAGATTCATATCATTGGTTAAAATAAAACAGTACCGAATTGCTCTGGAGGTACTCTTGGGTAACTCTGAGTGGACGGCAGAACGAAGTAGGGAGACGAAACCAACACAGTTCCCCGAATTCCTGGAATCTCTTTCTTTTTGGCTTGGCTTGGAAAACCGTGAACACGTGCGACTCGTGGTTTGTAAAATTTTGCAATTTTGGTGAAGTAATTGCCCTTTAGGGGATTTGTTACAAATCATTCGAGATAATCGAAATTAGTGGGACCTTTTGGTGAAGCATCCTGTAAATTCGACGGTTAATCCGGATATTTTCACATGTTCAAAGCGGTGTTCTTTCCATATTCGAAATAGATAATCAAGCCACTGACGACGACAACGTCAGACACTTTCAGCTCACCCGAAACCTAAGGGCTGCTAAGGCTGTGCTACGTGACTGCTCGACACCGCTGGACGCTGCTAGACGCTAGACGCTATTAAGACGCTGTTACGACGCTGCTACAGCATTGCTACTGAGTTACTCTTATGTTATCGTTCCTGTTCCTGTTATTATTGTTGCTCTGGGGTTCCTGTGTTGCTGTTAGGATTGCTTTGGGCCTGGCTGTGTATTATACTGGTTGCCTTGCGGTGGCCTCTGGGATTTTTTTTTGAGTATCGTTACTGTGCCTGCTGCTAGTCCTTGCATTCACTCTTACCTGTCAGCTGACGTTGAACTCAACATCGTTACCTGGATTGGAACTCCTTGGTGCGAAGCTGGTTAAGAAGAAGAATCAAACCAGAGTAGTAATTGTGTGGTATTTATGTAGATATTAAGTTTATTAGGGATTTATTAATTAAGAATTTTGGGGAAATTTAGGGGAATATTAATTAAGTGGAGATTTTAATTACGTAGGGCAACGTAAAATATCTATAAACTAAATAACACCTGTGAAACCAGGCGTGTGATCACACTAACGGTCCATTTATTGAGCCTTCAGCTCTTGTAAAGATTCTGCATAAATATATGTGCATCTATATGTTGCGATCATTTTATGTGCCCGTAAATTATTAAATTGTGCTCGTAGTTGTGATTTCTTGCATTATTTTATTGCCTCCAAATCACCCCATTTTTTTTTTAGGAAAACCCACCCCACGGACCTGACTAGTCGGCCGTGTGAGGTCTCCCTTCAATTTAAAGTGCGCTCGGAGACACTGCACGTAAAACACTAAAATTTTGTTTTGGGGTTGTACCGGGTTAATACCTGAGACCCGATATTTAGGTGGGGATTGAACCCTGCCTAGCGCACGTGGCCTATTTAGCTAAGCCGTCCCCCCAATAACACAGTGTATCGCTACAAGGCACAATTCAATTACTTAAACATTTCAATCCAATGCAGGCCTCTTAAAGTGATTTTATTTCGTTCGTGGAGTTGCTCCTCGTTTCGTCGCAATATTCTCTACTTACAAAATAACACCTCACCTTTAACACTTATACCATAAATAATTATTTTAGCTCTTTACCGAACATTTTGAAAAACTGAAAACAAAATGTAACTTCAAAAAATATATACCTATCTAATGTTTCTCATTATGAATATAAAAATGCATATATCGCTCGAAACACTTTATAAAAATGGAAAAAAAATTGGAAAAATGTGTTCAATGTCATATTAGTACATATTGCTTATCAAGGTGTTATGTGGTAAAAACAATTTGCCTCAAAACGAGAATTGACAAGCCTACAAGGATTATTCTATCAAAAAAATCTTAATAAATAATGTATTCGTTAGCGATAACATTGATATCATGGAAATGAATTCCAGGCATTGTTTATATTGGTAAACAAACCGATAACAAAATAGGTTAGTCTTTAAATTAACTTAATCCGAGTCGATGTTGTGTATTCTAGGAAGACTTTGTCGGCTTTTGCACGATCACTATAAGCATTGAATATAGGAGTGTATATATTCAATGCTATAAGGAAGCCGGCGTCATTTTTGCAGAAGTTGATTGTACTGTATTTGACATTAAGAATGCTTATTTCATTAAAATGTCATCAACTATAACCAAATCCAACATTTGAAAAATGTAAGAAATATATGATGAATAAAAATTTTATCCAAAAGCTGCGGTATTTATCGTTAAATTAGTTTGTTTGCTTATTCTTAGTTATTTTTCATAATTAAAAAAAAAAAATCATAATTATATTGAATACAAACCTTTCTCGTTATAAAAAGAATGGAGTTCATGAAAATTATAATTTTTTTGGCATTTTGTATACCTATATAAAATAAATGGAATACGACTGTCCAACTCGCACTTCAAGTCAATAAGTTCTTCAAACATTTTGAAATTTTGCCAAGGCAATGTTGTAAAAGCTGCAATGAAACCATTATTCAAAAAGGGACACAAATATTTAATGAAAAATTATCGACCCATATCAATCATATCATTAACAAACATATCAAAAATATTTAGAGATGCAGTAAAATCTAGACTGGTAAAATATCTTACAAATGGAAATCTACTTTCACAGTTCAGTTTTGGAGATAAATTGTCTACAAACGACGTCGACCAGAAACATAAACGAGGCTGGAAATATAAGCCAACCATTATTATGTGTATTCATTGACTTGGCAAAGGGCAAAGGCATTTGATACCATTAGACACAAAAATATTCTGAAAACTTCACAGTTTTGGTCACGATCTGTTCGGATCCAAAAACTGTAATTTATGGTCTTCCGCAAGGGACGGTATTGGCTTCCATAATGTTTATGTACCTTAATGATATGCTTACCAGAAATACGAAAGGCGAAACAGTATCTTTCGCAGACTATGTTCTTCATTGGAAATTCGTGGAATAAGATTTGAGACACTGCAGAAAAATAATTAAGAGAATTAATAATTCTTTGGTTTGATGCAAACTTAGTATATCAAAAACGAATTACTTACCCTTCAGTGCGTATAGGATACATTATCATATTTCTCAAAAATCAATATTGAAAACATAAACTTCATCATAAGTGTCTGCAATTCAGCAAATTATCTTGGAGTTATCATCGATTCGCACTTAAAATGGGACTGCCAAGTACGGAGCGTTGTGAAAATAGTAAAACCGCTGCTAGGCTGCTATATAGATTAAAAAAATATTAAAAAAAATAAAATGCACAATAAAATTATATACAGGGTGGTCCGTAAGTAAATGGCCCATAGAGCAACAGTGGATTTCTGACATTAAAATATTGCGATTTAGATAAACTTACCTTAGTCCAAAAGTTGATATTAACAGAGATACAGGGTGTTAAAGTCAATATTATATTTTTAATTTTCTCACATAACTTTTGGGGGTTTTTCAAATAATGGTATAAAAATTGATGAATAGGAGTTTCTTGAGATCAGGAATTCAAATCTGCTCCCATTTTTGGTGTAGGTCCTAGAGGGCTCAACATACGCAATATATAGGCTTATCTTTTTACCCGTAATGTATTTGCTTGTTTTATTAAAAAATCCTAAACCTACCTCATTTTGGTGAAAAAGAAGCATACTTGTCATTAACCTTAGAAATTAACCGTTTTCGAGAAAATCGCATTTTAACAATCGGCCGCATAATTCATTATAAGAAATATTAACGTAGTAGCAATAGCACAAATAACATTTAAACAATATTTAAGCAACAGCAATTTTACTAGTTCGCCATTTCCGGTTTCTTCATAATTTTCATATCCATAAATGGGCAAATATTGTTGGCATACGCAGAATTTCTTCGATTTTGCACATTTACTACCCCATACGTTGTTAAAATACCGATATTTTCAATTTCCAACTTTTTAACGTCTTTGTTATAACTATAAGTATTTCCTTTTTATCATTTTATGCTCAGTTCTATGGAAGTAATAGGTAAATCCAAACTGGCATTTATCCAAAGGGAAGTCAAGTCGGATCAATGTCATACGAGCCCGCATGAACTTTGTTGTTCGTCATTTGGAATGGACAATGATGCTGTATTTAATTTTTCCGGGAAGTAATTATGATTATAATTAGTACACTCACATTTTTACTTATAAGCGACAGAACTCAAATAATTTAAAGCCATTGTTAGTCGAAAAAAAAGTTAATTTAAATAAATTCCGCATCCACAAATAAATTTTAAAACGTATTTTGGCAGACAGTGCCTTATGAGACCTTCAGATTTTACCGTCATTATTCGCTCATATGTTATTCGTATGGATCTATTTTTTATCGTTCGACCTTATTTCTAGTGTGCATTACACATTTCGGACAGCCAGCAAACTTTTCGTGGGTGAATTTAAATTACAGATGGTTATAAATAACTTTTACTCTTGTTTCCAGTTAAGACTGTTCCGCTTACGAGAAAGTTAACATAGCGCATAATAATGTTGATCTGAAAATAAGTCAAATAAAAATAAATAAATAAGCTTATAATAGTATTTCATCAATTTCAAATCAAGAAAAAAAAGTGTTTTGAAAACCAGACCCCCCCCCCAATATTTGCGCCATTACAACTGCTATTGTTGTAAATATTGACCTCATATATGGCAATCTGCACCTAAATCATGTTTGGAAATTTTGGATTCAATCCAAAATCGATCCATATAAATAGCTTCCAACTTATCTCTTAGGAGGTCACCGGCCTTATTCAAATGATGTTGGTGCCCCATTCACAACTTTACTGTATTGTGGGTGTTCTCAGAATTTAATGCAGATTGCTCAGTGAAAATTTAACCGCAGAAATCACCACAAATATTTGTAACCGACCTACTAATCAATATTTAGTAACCTGTTTCCCTTAGTTATATGTTGCGATAGCATTTGGTTAAAAATACTTAATTTATGTGTGAGCTTATGATTAGAGTTACGAACAGGCTAAGTTGCCTAACTTTACTTACCAATGGTGTAAAGACATACAAGAAACTATTGATTTTATTTGATTGATGATTTATAATTGTTTAATTGTTGAGCTTTATTTTACCAGACATCCGTTCTACCACGAACTACAAAGCTATAGAGTTAATTCTTTAAAATAAACATTTTATTTATTTTTTGAATAATACAATAAATGTCACAAAATTTAAAGGGGTTGTAGAATATATTGGCTAATAATAATAGAGTAGTCATTTCGCCTTGTGGTTTAAAATATTTAAATAAAAGGATTTTGATGTTTTTGAGAGCTGCAAATTTTGCAAAAAGTTTCATTATTGGAGTAGTTAGGGTGATGCAGACTGTTTAAACACGGAAATCATCACATCGTTTTTCTAAAGTTAAGGTAAAAATTAACCTTTATTTTGGAAAACAATGAAGCGGCTTGAAATTGTTCCTATTCGAAATACTAAAACGACTACTGTACGCTGTAAACAGTCAGACCCACAACGACCTACAAAAGATTCGAAGAAAATTCGGCCTAATTTTGTGCCTTCAAAGTTGATCTAACAAAAAAATTTAAAATTTTAATACATAAATAGTTATTCAAAAGTTGTATTTTTGTAATTTTTTTGTAAATCGTTTTAAAAATAATGACCAAAAACTGAATGCTGGCCACCATTCTTCCAGATAACGGTTTGAGTATCTTTTTTTTTTTTGAGGAATTAATAGAATATTAATCAGGAGGCTAAAGAGAATATATTTACAAATTCCCTTGTTTGTATGAAATATTTTTGAAAAACCTTATTTTTAACATACTGGCATATATTTTTTCTGTTGCAAAATAAATTATTTAAATTAGTTTGGTCCGCATGATCATACTATTATTATAGAAATGTTAATATAAATAACAATTTTCCTTCTCAGAAACGAAGCAGCCTGTGAATTAATTACCGTTGATTGCTTTTACTGGAAATTCATTATCGGCACATGTTATTAGTTTTTTATCTTTTAAAATAGGTAATTAACATAAACTGTCATAGCGCGGTAATATTAATTGTTGTAATATTTATCTTATTTTTTATATAACATTATTACATACACATAAAACAAGCCCGGACCTCGGAAGTTGAGTACGTTTGACATTTTTTATTAACTATAAAGCTGAGTATATTTTGAAAATAGTTTTACAATTTTTTAATATAATATTTGTCAAACATGATTATTTATGGATTCCATTCGTGATTTATCAACTTTTTGAAAACCAATGGCCTTGAAGAGGTCGTTTTCGATTGATCGATTTCAGAGTCCAACAATAGATTGCCTCTGTAACTGAAAATCTCCATTTTCATCAAGTTTCTTCTAAATTGAAGAGATTGTAGAGATTTTCAAACTATTTTCCAAAAAAGCAATTTTTTAAATCTTTTTTATAGAGCTAGTTAAGAGGCATCTCTTAGTGTGTATTGTCTCGATCAGTTTAGCAGTTTTTGTGTTTTAAAGGTTTTTATGAAATTTTTATGATATGCAAAATTTCCACCTTCAGAGATTTTTTTGTGAGTATCTCTCATTGTGTTAATTTGAAATATCGGACAATTAATTTGGACACTTTATTGTGACAGATAGATTGACAGACAAACGGACATACTGAATTTTCTGCATTCGGTTACCAGTTGAAATTTTCAAGTTTCATTGAGATTCAATGAATATTTCAAGAGTTCCTTTAGCAGAGTATTGTATTCTTTTAATCTCGTGGTCATCTTTGTTACATAATTTTTGATAAAATAAATCAATTCTTAATATAAACAAATACTGATAATTTAGGTTCCAGCAACTATTATGGTATTTTTTACAATTCTCTTTCTTTGCTTGATATACATTGTTTATAAATGACTTTATTTAGGCTTTACACAAGCATAATAACAAAAACCTATCCAATTTGATATACTCACATTGATGTTTCATCTCTAAACATACAATTATTATTAAGTTTATTGAATCTTCTTTAATTCATGATTAAAATTGGATTAAAAATTACAAAATTCAAAACTTCTAAAAATAAAATATTGAAAAATTTTTTTTTAACTTACCACAAAATTCATTTATTATGGATACCAACCAAAAGGACATCGCTTTTGGTTGGTATCCATAATAAATGAATTTTGTGGTAAGTTAAAAAAAATTTTTTCAATATTTTATTTTTAGAAGTTTTGAATTTTGTAATTTTTAATCCAATTTTTATCATGCATTAAAGAAGATTCAATAAACTTAATAATTGTATGTTTAGAGATGAAACATCAATGTGAGTATATCAAATTGGATAGGTTTTTGTTATTATGCTTGTGTAAAGCCTAAATAAAGTCATTTATAAACTAATATGGTAATTAAAAAATTATAAATAATAATATGTCAAAGTTATAAAACTGTCTTTCATTCACCAAAGAAAATAAATTATGGTGGATGGATCTGAAAATGATAAAATATTTATTTAATTATTTTTCAAGGAGAAATGGTCATTTAAATTAATAAATCAATGTTTATATTTTCAGTTACAAAATGATGTTTAAAACCTATAAATCTATTTAGGTTTACAACTAGTTGTAAAAGATTATCAGCTGAATGGAATATAATTAAGTAGATTAATTTTTTAATAATAACTAAGAAATAATTTTTATACACTGGATACACTTCTTTTCTTCAATAAATGATCACTGAGATAATAATGAATGTACAAAATATTTGACTATGTACCAGCTATTGATATCAATACAAAATTTAAGTTTATTGGACGTTCATTGAAAAGTGTAGTTGAGATAGTCACTTGGCTATTTTATATAGAAAAAAGAAACATATGACTTAATTAATTTTCATAGTCAAAAATACTGTTTTTATTTTATTAACATTAAATATAAGAATAATTAATAAATTCAATTCAATTTCCTTGGTGCCTGATGATTTGAACTCATCATTTATTTGTGAAACCATACAATAAAAATTAATAGTAAAAAAACATTTTTAAAAACAAGCTTTTATTTAAATGCTCTAAAAAGAAGAAAATTAACTTTAAATTAAATCAAACCCATCAATTTATTACATTATATACAATTTATATGATATAAAAGCTTGTCGCGAGAGTTTAATATTGTATTCTTGTTTATTTACACAGGCAAATCTCGCGACAAGCTTTTATATCATATAAATTGTATAATGTAATAAATTGATGGGTTTGATTTAATATAAAGTTAATTTTCTTCTTTTTAGAGCATTTAAATAAAAGCTTGTTTTTGAAAATGTTTTTTTACTATTAATTTATTTTTTATTTTTTAGTTTTTTTTCGTATCCTTCTCAGCAAACCCTTTCATTTGATACCCATATTATGATGGCAGATAAGAAAATTTTGTCCACCATTTTGGGGCGTCCGCCATATTGAATTTAGTGTGCTGTCATTTTATTTTTCGTATTCTTCTCAGCAAACCGTTTTAATTGATACCCATATCATGGGGGTACATAAAAAATAACTAGTCCGCCATCTTGCGGCGTCCGCCATATTGAATTTAGTGTGACGTCATTTCATAGTTCGTATTCTTCTCAGCAAACCCTTTTAATTGATACCCATATCATGATGGGTGTGCATAAAAAATAACTAGTCCGCCATCTTTGGGAGTCCGCCATATTGGATTTAGAATGACGTCATGCATTGTCATCCAAACTAAACGTGTATGCAAAATTTCAGCTCAATCGGTTGGGGATAACTATTTTAAAATTCAGTTGCAAGATTTGACCTAAACAAACATACAAACATTGCAAGTTAAATAAAAGCTTGTAAAAAATACTTTTATTTGCTGATATTCATTTTTGCTTGAATCATACCAGTAAACGTGTCGTTCGTAATATAATTTCTTTAAATAGATCTTAGGTTTATTAACTGATTCTCAAATAAATAAATTTTACAAAGAAGAGAAAAATTTAAAAATATATTTTTAATTATAAAAAATAATATCCAGTATTTACTATAATAGTAAATAGAAGTAGAAAATGTTCCATTTTTGTTTCTCAATGAAAAATGGAAAGTAATTTGTATTATTAATCAGGAAAATAAATTAAGTACTAAGTTAAAATAATTTTAATTGTTTTATTTGATGTCTTTGGGTACTTAAATTAAAATTATATTTTAGGTCTTGTCTATGGTCATTTATTATGAATACAAGGTCTACAGACCTATGCTGTTGATTACATGATTACCTAAAAGTGTAGTAATTTATTTTGTCAAACGGTCGTGATTAAAGGTCTTTCATTAATGACGTATATTTTCTTCTATTTTAGGTGAGTTCAGAGTGACTACGAAATGAAATCAAAGAATATGTAGGTAGCCATTTGGTGAAACATTCGCTTCGGTGAGTTGTAAGTTTGTATTTATGTTTCCAGGTATCATATACATTATTGTAATGACGAAATGATTAATAAGTAATTAGTAGACCCTGCAGATTTGAATGTAATGACGTAATTCACAGGGTGCATTGGGGGCGGGGATATATATAAATTTTTCTTCATAAAATTTTATAATCTGTAATGATTTATTTTAAATTGTGAATAATATCATAGTTTCTGCCTTCTCTTCTAATATTCCCTGTAAGTTATAACCCTATGCATCCACTGGTTCATTCAACCTACACCCGTGAAACAGATACCCTCACGAGATGCCGTAGTACATCCATTATTGATAGATTATTGATACTGAATACTCTGTGACATGTTATTTATTCTCTTGCTCTTGCCTCTGATGGAAACAAACAGTACTCAGCTTATATTTCAGAACGTTGACAAGTATTGTATTTTTAATTTGACCTTCCGTTCATTGGTCCCATAACCTTAGCTAAAGCTAAATTAAAGCATTTACATTGCAGTAAGATTATTGTACTTATGAGGGACCCTGACAATAATCGGTTGATTCGGTTGCATTTGAATTAATACGCATTCATCGTAAATATAAAATTAATCACTTAAAACGTTAACTGTTCTTCAGCTCAATGGTAGGTAGTTTGCTACGGATTCTTGTTTACAAAGAGACGATAGCGCCGTTTAGTTTGGTTTTAGTAAGGGATCCAAGCCTTTAAAACACGTCAAAATCGTCAAGTAACCCATTCCAGCAAGGTAAATAATTTTTGTCAACAAATTTGGAAAGAGGGTCCCTAGGGGCATCAGAAATTGCTTGTTGGACTTTTGTTGGCTCTTGCACAACTTCTCAAAAAGAAAAAAAAGATGGCGTAATGGTATTTCATGAATACGTGTTTTTAAACGTTCACCTTCCGCTAAAAAAATAACTATTAGCGATATTGATCTGATTTTTTTTATTTATATAGTAGAATCATGAGCGCCTCTATCTGTAGTAATGGAATTTAAAAATCACTTGCAGTTTTTTTTTTTAATAAGTCCTAAAGTTATAGCAACGAAATTTGTGTATTGAAAATTTCGACATATGGGAAACTATATTAAATGTTAAATATTTGTACACACTATATGTGGACAAAATGTGGTCCTAAGATCGAAAAAGTTTAAAAAAAAAAAATCAGGTCGGTATCTTACACTGTTTGAGAGTTATAGATTTTTTAAAGAGGCAGTTATTTATGTTTGCGGAACTCCTAGTAGTATTAAAGCTGATTTCTGGCGTACGCGTTGCCATCCAGCTTATTGTAATGCATAAACAATTTGCAGATAGTAGGACAAAACAGCTTTTGGAATTGCGTGATTGTTATTGAAATTTTTACAAATTATGTAAAATAAAAGTCACATTTGACAGATTATGAGGGTGTTGTTGATAGATAAATAAATGATTAGATTATTTACTATCCCATTATTTAGGTATATTATGTACAAATGGTAAGACATTTTACAAAAAATGTAAACAAAATATTTAAACACCTATACACAAGTCATTCAATTACAAGCAAGCACTTACGTATTCCTAGTCAGAATCACTGTCTGACAAGAGCTGCTCCGTATTATTTTTGCCTTTAAAACAATTTTATTGTAGGGAAAGTCTGCACATGTACGCAACAGAACACCAAATGCACGCACATTTTTTGTCACACTTTACTTTACAATTGCACTTTTTAATTTTTTTTAGAATGGGTAGTGGTTTTTTGTCATCATTTGCGGTTTTATTTCATTATTCTCCATCACATATCCAAAATTTATGGGAGAAGGTAAATTTGGAAGGGGATTGGTGAACCGCTTGAAGACTAAAATTTGATATAACGCGCGTTTTAAATGCAGAAGAAAGCGATTTCAATAGGAGGTAGCGAATGTAATAGTCACCCTTGCTAATAGAAAAGAAATGCTGCCTTAGCAAATCCAAGGATTTAAAGTCACTACGGCACTATAGATTTACAAAGAACTTAGAGCATCTTCAATTACACAATCATCAATTGCATCGCAGTATAAAAAAAAATTGCATCGCCGTATAATAAAAATAAAGCAAACCTTTTAAAATACATTTCCAAATTGTGGTGTAAACAAGGAATAAGTATGTTGCATATCAATGTAGCCTAATATTTAGGACGCACATTTGATGACTTATATAAATGTGTTAAAATATCTAAAAATGAGTGCTCTACCGGAATAAATCTAAAGTGCAATCATGAAGAAGCGGACACAAGAATATTTACACATTTAAAATTTGATGTTTAGGAATTGCGTATTGAACGAGCGTTAATAGAAGCCACGGATACGGATATAAATTTTTTAAGTATGTTTAATTTGTGCAAAATAGAAAATTTAAAAGAATTATGGGTATACGAGTATGGTAGAAAAGGTTATATAGCAATTCACGAAATCAATAAAAGGTTAGATGAAAAATATGAAGAAAAAAATAAACTTCTGGACAATTGAACTGGATATTCGGATTATTTCTTCAAATGTTGGAATAAGATATCTCTACAGGGAAGACAATTATGGAGTTGCGGTTTTCAGCATTTTGTTGCAAATTTTATTGACAATAAGCGGTTTTGTCTGTTGGAATGAGCATTTGCAATAAATATCGTATACAGTGCCTAATGCAAGACCCGTCCAAAAATGGAAAATGTCATTGACACCGAGAATTTACAATAGCGGTTTTAAATTTGATTTTGTTATACCTATAGGGGCAATCTACTAACTATTTACAAAAAACAATTGTCACTTTTTCAAAATCTGCAATATTTAAAAAAATATAGCGATATTTTTTGAAAAAATCATATTTTTCTCATTACTGACTTGTAACTTTCCACTCAAGTGTTTAATGGGATATTTTTATTCGTCACTTTCTTATGTATAGGTATTGGAAACTATACCTATATATCAATATTGATTTAATCTTACAGAGCGTTTAGAAAATATTAAAATTATGGGATATTCACGTAAAAAATCGTAAATCTGAATATTGGTTATAAATGGAACCCCCTCTTAACTTCGTTATTTTTTGAGACAAGAAAAAAAATGTAAACAAAAGTTTTAGGGCATTCTATGAATTTTCTTGCTACCATATTCAATAGTATACAGGGTGCCTCATAAAAGCCGGACAAACCACATTTACTTACGTTTTTTTAAATGAAACACCCTGTATATTTTTGAATATTATGAAAGTCCTGTATATTTTTGAATATTATGTATATTTTTGAATATTATGAAAGTCCTCGTTTTCGTGATTTCAAAAATGTATAATATGTGACATTTACTGTAGCCATTTTCGGTATACAACGGCTTCTATGTACATAAAAATAGAATGAGAAACAGTATGCCATGATTTTCAAAAACAAAAGGTTGTAGAAAATGTATTGATGAAAATTGGGGACATGTTGAAAAATTGTTACAATAACTTTTTAATCTTTGGTATGTATAGAATCTTGTTATTAATAAAAATTTCGTTTTTGTTTATTGCAAAACTGAAATATTGATCTCAATCAAAATTACACAGGGTGTTCCGTTAAAAAAACATAAGATTGCTTTATGCCGATTTTATGAGGCACCCTGTATACTATTATATATGGTTGAAAAAAAAAATCATAGAATGCCCTAAAACTTTTGTTTCAAAAATTTTTTTTATCTCAAAAAATAACGTAATAACTGTACATGTGCAGCCTTTCCCTACAATTGTTTTAAAGGCAAAAATAATACGGAGCAGCTCTTATCAGACAGTGATTCTGACTAGGAATACGTAAGTGCTTGCTTGTAATTGAATGTCTTATGTATAGGTGTTTTATATATTTTTTTACATTTTTTGTAAAATGCCTTACCATTTGTACATAATATACCTAAATAATGGGATAGTAAATAATCTAATCATGTATTTATCTATCAACAACACCCTCATAATCTGTCAAATGTGACTTTTATTTTACATAATTTGTAAAAATTTCAATAACAATCACGCAATTCCAAAAGCTGTTACAATAAGCTGGATGGCAACGCGCACGCCAGAAATCATCTTTAATACTACTAGGAGTTCCGCAAACATAAATAACTGCCTCTTTAAAAAATCTATAACTCTCAAACAGTGTAAGATACCGACCTGATTTTTTTTTTAAAAACTTTTTCGATCTTAGGACCACATTTTGTCCACATATAGTGTGTACAAATTTTTAACATTTAATATAGTTTCCCATATGTCGAAATTTTCAATACACAAATTTCGTTGCTGTAACTTTAGGACTTATTAAAAAAAAAACTGCAAGTGATTTTTAAATTCCATAGCTACAGATAGAGGCGCTCATGATTCTACTATATAAATAAAAAAAAATCAGATCAATATCAATATCGCTAATAGTTATTTTTTTAGCGGAAGGTGAACGTTTAAAAACACGTATTCATGAAATACCATTACGCCATCTTTTTTTTCTTTTTGAGAAGTTGTGCAAGAGCCAACAAAAGTCCAACAAGCAATTTCTGATGCCCCTAGGGACCCTCTTTCCAAATTTGTTGCCAAAAATTATTTACCTTGTTGGAATGGGTCATTCCGTTTTTGAGAGCTTTGGATCCCTCACTATTTGTGTTATGATCATGTCAGATGTTCATTTACTTGTGTATTGTGTACCTCTGCAAGGGGTAACTTATGGGGCTAGAAGTGTTTAACTAAGCAACTGATCTCTTCGTGCTTTATCCTCAACTTCAACATTGTAATTGCTTATTACGGATTCGCCAATGACACAAATCAGAAGTTGCGTAAGAGGTATTATCGTATCCGTATTCAGTTATATAACCAAAGATTAAACTACTGTTGTTAATAAATGAACAGGTTAAGTAAAAACAATTTATTTATCTTTATCACATTGACTGTCTTCATTATGTTTTACAGAAAAAAATGCAACTGAAATTTGTGATGTTTCAAACGGCCGAAGTATTTTTGAAGATATTTGTAAAAAAATCACAGGCTACTTTTACAAAATCGGGAGGACAATTCATTACCTAATTTCTAATATTTTAATTTTTAAAGTTACACCTTTTTGAAATTTTGCAAATCTAAAATGAATACAAAATATATGAATTTACGCATATTTCACTTAGCAAAACTTCTTCATTTGGTCTTGGTTGGTGGTGATGATTCAAAGTATGGCTTGGATTCCATACTTCAACGCAGTGTAATATAAAACACCTCAAATAAGATAAATATAGATCGACAGATGATAAGAAAGATGTTTTCATCGATTGACCACCCCGTTCCTTTGATTTGGATTTTTTTTTTTTTTGGAAAACGCTGAAAATAAAGATTTACGAAGGGTGGGCAATTATTGGAGTAAATTATTCAGTTTCTTGCAATATTTTAATTATTAATATGTCCTAAATATTGTTTGCTTGTGTGCCATTTTTGAAAGGAAAAGAAACATAGTATTGTTTACACTGGATCGAATTTAAAGAAATATTTATTTTAAGAGCCAGATTTTTACTTATGAATTTAAAAATTATAAAATTTATAGACATGAATTCAAAATTTTCAACATTTCTAAATATTCTACACGAGACGTATAGTTGAAGTAATGTATTCAGAAAAATTTTTATTAAGCACATTCACCCGATTTGAACTTTGAACTTTGCTATTCGTTTCCGCAAATCCATAGCGAATATTCTGAGAAATTTGTAAAAAAAAGTCGCCCATCGTTACACCTTCTGTTCAGAATCAATACTACATAAAGAGCTCGCCATCTATTGGCCTGAAAATCCCGAGGATTGTCGACTTAATTTTAGCACAAATTATAATGTACACTCCCCGGCACAAAATTCCGCCACCCTAAAATTTTGGTCAATTTTGATGGTTTATAACTTTTTTATTTTTCATCTGATTTTCATGAATTTTTCACCAGTTTGTAGATCCATTTATTGTTTGTCTTTTTAATTATTTTAATAAGTCGCATTTTTCGTTTAGGCTATGTTATACAGGGGTAAATCAAAATGTTGTTTTTTGTCGAAAAGTCAAAACACCCTGTGGGAAAATTGAGGCGAATAATTTTGTTTACAAACTATTTGATGTAATCTTAGACGTATTTCGAACATTTTGTTTTTTGATTCATCCCATTATCTCATTTCATCTGCGAGCAGCAACATTTTAAATGAAACGCTGATTTGAAGCTTATTTTTATTAACAAAAACAAACCCTAACCCAAAACAAACATTTTAGTAACGTATATTTCGTCCCCTCACAGCAGTGATAGCTTGCATTCTTCGTGGGATCGAATGAATAAGATTACTTATTCTTTCTTGAGGAAAAGCCTGATATTCGTCTGTCAGCGCCAGTCGTAAGTCTTGCAAGGTTAGTGGTTGCACAGGACGACGACGAACTGCTCTTTTAAGAAGATCCCAAAGATGTTCGATTGGGTTGAGATCCGGGCTACATGCGGGCCATTCCAATCTTGGAATTTCAATCTCATCCAGATATTCGCTCACTACCCAAGCAACATGAGCAAAAGCAACGACAACTTCTTGGAGGATTTCCTCTATGAAACGGTGGGCGGTTAGTGCTCCATTTTCAACAAAAACAAGATCGGTACGTGCATCGGTAGAAATACCCACCCAAACCATGACTGAACCGCCGTAATATTGCATTCGCTCTGATATGGTACAGTTTGCATATCTTTCATTTCTACGTCTGTATACCCGTTCACGACCATCCGGCGACCTTAAACAAGTCCTGGATTCATCTGTACTGTCAAACATTTTGTTAAAATAACCGCATACTTAGCCAAAGTCGATAATTTTTAACTAAAAATCCAGTACAATTAACAGTGTTTCATTTAAAATTTTGCTGCTCGCAGAAGAAATGAGATAATGGGATGAATCAAAAAACAAAATGTTCGAAATACGTCTAAGATTACATCAAACAGTCTGTAAACAAAAATATTCGCCTCAATTTTCCCACAGGGAGTTTTGAGTTTTCGACAAAAAACAACATTTTGATTTACCCCTGTATAACATAGCCTAAACGAAAAATGTGCCTTATTAAAATAATTAAAAAGAAAAACAATAAATGGATCTATAAACTGGTGAAAAATTCATGAAAATCAGATGAAAAATAAAAAAGTTATAAACCATCAAAATTGACCAAAATTTTAGGGTGGCGGAATTTTGTGCCGGGGAGTGTATAAAACTAAATTTTCGTTTGCATAAATTTCACACCTCATTTAAGCTACTCAGTTTGAACTCAGCTGAAACTGAATCACGTAAACCTGCCTGCATAATATATGGATTGCATTAAAATATGAATTGCGCCAAGCCAGTTTTGTAATTGATACCAGTAGCGTAACCAAACCTGGATTATTGGGGGCACTCGAAAAACATAATAAAGGTTTTGACCTGTAACCTCTGTAATGATTAAGTATTTTAATATTTCGCTTCTTACAACAAACAATACTGGATTCACATATGACTAGGGAAACATATGTTAAACAAAATAATATATAAATAATATATTTTCAAACAATTAGCAAAAATATAAAAACAAAAAATAGGTAATGCAAAAAAACATCTCAACAACAACAATACTATGGTTTCACACACAGTACGTCAAAGAGGTACAGTGTGATTCCTATAACGTTCTCACCCCAATTTTTTGGTTTGTCTTTGGAAATAAAATAAAAGTATTTAACGTAACTTATAGTATTTTTTCCGAGGATTTCGAAAATTTCAACAAAAAACCAATTGAAGGTCCAATAAATTAAATGGAATGCCCTGCATATTTTTATATTTTTGAAAACCAATTTATATTATCCTCCCAAAAATATAACAACATATATTTACATTCATATTTTAATAAAATACTGATAATAATTGTAATACATTAAGATTTTCCTAAATATGAAGGTAAATGTATATATTATATTTTTTAAAAGAGAATTTAAATCTTTTTTAAAATTGTAAAAATATACCATACAATTTAAAAAAACATTGCTTTGTTTTTTCCCACTTTTATTTGTGTTTCAATTGATTTTATTGTTGAAATTTTCTAAATCCTCGTAAAAAAGACTATAAGTTACGTTAAATATTTATTATTTTATTTCCAAAGACAAACCAAAAATTTGGGGTGACAACGTTATAGGAATAATGATACAGTGCTAAAATTTAAAATTTCAAAAATTATGTTCAGGCTTCTTAATTGTTATTTCCGGACTAGCTATAAATATCTAATTATTTAAAACCTTTTAAGCTAACAATCTGATTCACGAATTTTTTTCAAGGCCAAAATAAACCTACGGAAATACTTCATTATATTGTTCGGTGAAATTATTTATTGCTCTGGGTCTGAGCCAAGTTGCTTTATAGGCTTATGGTAGATATAAAATTTAGGCCAATGAAATTGGAAGTTTCATAATTGCTACAAACCTGGTAATAGAATACCACCTATCCAACTGACATGACATTTTGTTTTGCCATTTTGACAAACAATATATCCACTGCAACCACTACTAAATAAAAAAAATCATAGCATTCTATTCTTAACTTTAAACTAAAATTGGAATGGAATATATTTGTTGTAAACTGTATTGATCGTCAAAATTGGACAATTCGACGTCCGATTTTAATGAAATACTGTCAATACGGGTGTCATGAATTTCGAATAAAATCTCTTTACAGCTTTTATTCGCCTCCCAGTTTACTTATGAAGGGGGGGGGGGGCACATGCTCCCTCTAGTTACGCCACTGACTAATTCTCTTTATATATTCAGCCAATAAAATAATTTATTGTGAAGTACCAAGAAAATCAATACGAACTTCGTTAATGCAAAAGTATTATGATGACACACAACACTGCAGGACGTAAACAAATTAAATTAATTACAATGGGCGCAGATTTGTTTATTTTTCAGTGGCTTCTCATAGAAATTGAACGTTTGATATAACATTTTGTATATACTATGTCGGAATAGGAATCCTATAGCGTCAGTTATGTTCTGCACTCTAAAGGGTGTCCATCTAGTAGGTACAGGGTCATCCAACGAAAAGGCCCACCCTTATATTTCCTTTATTTTTCGAGTTAGGAAAAAATGTTTCAAATAAAAGTTGTAGTGAATCAAATGAACTCATTTAAAACCCCTGCAAAGAATATACAGGGTGTTCCATAAAAGCGGGACAAACCTAACTTACATTTTTTTAAATGGAACACCCTATATTTTTTTACATTTTTCAAATCTGTGTTTTTTTGTGATTTCAAATATATATATATGTTGTATCTTATCTTTTACTGTTTTTTATTTATTGCAAATTTCGTGAACAATATTATTTATACCACCAGCATCTGCATGCGTATCAATCAGGTTAGCCATGGATGAAAATTTGCTTTTTGAATTAATTCAATTATTCTGTAAGGCATAAGTGTCAAATTAATTGTTTTTCATCCATGGCTAACCTGATTGATACGCATGCAGATGCTGGTGGTATAAATATATTGTTCACGAAATTTGCAATAAATAAAAAACAGTAAAAGATATGATACAACATATATATATATTTGAAATCACAAAAAAACACAGATTTGAAAAATGTAAAAAAATATAGGGTGTTCCATTTAAAAAAATGTAAGTTAGGCTTGTCCCGCTTTTATGGAACACCCTGTATATTCTTTGCAGGGGTTTTAAATGAGTTCATTTGATTCACTACAACTTTTATTTGAAACATTTTGACAGAATTTGTCACCAACAGACGTACTGCCGATCAATATTATGCATTTGTTTCGTTTCATTTCGATACATGGCATTGGCTACTGCTACTTACCTTACACAAGGATTAGCTTGCTTGAAAAAAACGTAGAAAACAAATGTTTTTTATATATGTTTGAAACATAACGACCACGTTTTAAACACATTTGTTTTTAACAAAAACATGTATTTTTTAGCTTTAACCACGGTGTAAGAAAATTAGGTGATGAAACGCCTCAATGTATCGTATGGTTAGAGTGTCGCCAAACTGTTAACGCAAGAGACGCGAAATCGTAAGACAAAGAGAGAGTAGGGGGCCGCGAGGGCCGCGCGGGCTGCGCCTCGCATCGTCCCTAGTTAATTTCCACTTCATTTTACCAGCTCGAAAAATATACCGTTCGATGCAGAAAAATATGTAGAACACGATTGTTGAAAAATTATGTGTCTAAATTGTCGGCTACTGTGCAAAAAAAATAAAAACCATAAATGAAATTGGACGCCGGCACGTTTAACTCGAAACGCTGCTAAAATCGTTCGAGTTATGAAAAAAATTAACATAAACAATTTTATAGAGAACTAAATTTCCTATAAAAAAGTCAGTGGTGGCATTAGTCTATCTTTAATAGTTTTGGTGTGAGGGCGCCTCAAATTCGCGCTTTTGTTAAATTAAACTTATCGTTTTCCAGCGCACAACTTTCAGCCACCCTCACGCCTAAAATATTCAAGATAGACATATGCCGTCACTGACTTTTTTATAGGAAATTTAATTCTCTATAAAATTGTTTATGTCCACTTTTTTCATAACTCTAACGGTTTTGGCAGCGTTTTTTAAAAATGTCAAATCGGAATAATTTTTTGTAAGAAAATCATTATTTTTAGCAATTGTAATAGTGATAATACAATTCTGAATGTAAAAAACTGTATTTATTTACCTTTTATTAAAACACAGTTATTGTCACAAGCAATGAAAAATTTATGTTTACATTTATCTGTCACCTCCGCCTACTACAAAAATCGCCGATTTAAAAAAAACAGTTTTATAAAAGAGAATCCCAGACAAAAACAAAATCGTTTTCCAATAAAAAGAAGGAATCTAGATTGTAATTAACCTGATACTCTATTATTATAGGTTGATTCAATTTACCACATTAAATTTCTGAGCACATTGCAAGAGATTTAAATTAAAATTTAAGAATCAATATAAATGTGATTAATAGTTTTTTCTCTTTTTTTTGATTTTGGACAATAAAAATATCTAAGTAGGTAATAATGCTTTATGTTTACTTAACTTGAATAGTTATTTAATTTTTGAATAAATAAATAGACATTTTTTCGTATACCTAGCTACATTATATTTATTTCACTCACGTATCCCTTATTATTTATTCGTTATCACATCAAAATATGTATACTACTATTTTTACTTTATTTACAATATTAAAAATATTATTGTTAAAATTTACCTTATCATTATTATTATTTATTGCTTGCAAGCTATAAATGATTCTTTCAATCAATGCGATCATCGACATAATATAAAAATCATTACTTACTACAGTTGTTTTAATTAAATTCTATAGGTATAGTGCAAAAATATTGTTTCGTTTTTAATTAGTAAAGTTAATTATTTAGATATATAATACTAGAACATTTAAAAAGAATTGCTTTAGATTTTAAACAGCTGCATACTCATACAATGAGCCCGAATCACAGTAAAATATGCGGCCACCACTCTACCATCTCTCTCTATTCCCAGCATTAACAAATCGACGACGGGGTCGGCCGGCTTGTAGCATCACCTAATTGTCTTACACCGTGGCTTTAGCATACATTTAAAACACAATATCTGAGAAATTATAAATAGTAGGTACTTATAAAAAGCATGATATAAAAATATTAATCTTTATGTACTAGTTAGTATTGCGTTTTATTCATTTTATTCTTAAATAATAAGTACATCAAAAATTCAAATATTTCCCATGCAAAAATAAATTAGATGATTTGTTTTAATTACTCACAGAGTTGACCGAGCTGTTTTAAACAATCTCTGACCTCAAAAGTTGAAGACTACATTTTGACAGTTTTTAGTAAACATTTCAGCATTGCCTAAAATGGGATTTGCAATTATGTTGACATTTAAAACGTGGTTAATTAGCAGGAAAGTGTATTCCAATAGTTTTCATTTTACCTGAATAGAATGGGCCAAGTGGTTCACGATATAGAATTACTTTTGCTAAATATAAAATATCGGTTATTTTTTCTATCATAATGACTATGAACGTTTTTATTTAAAATTAATAAGGATTTCAGTCAGTTCTGATACTAGTCCCATCAGATGCCCGTTTTGAAATCGAAATGGCATGTTTCTAATAAACGTTTTTGAGCTCTTTTAAACAAAATTTTGCTATTTGAAATCGGGCATACCATTCGTAAAATAAACAACTTTTCCGAAAAAATATGACCATAAAGCGGTCACTTTCAATAGATCCAATCCAACATCCAACAATAGGCTCCACTTGTGGACCAAGAGAAACAAAATAAAGAAAATCCGTTCTTGCTTACTTGGATCTCTGAAAAAAAAAAATTTCTCAAAACTTTAACGCTATTTTGTGCTATTTATTTTCATTGCTATGTTTGTGTCAATATTTACTTGCATGATTCGGCACTATATGTGTGTACAAATGAGATTGATTTATTGTATTAAAAATATCAAGATTCTGATATAAATAAAATTATACGGTGTTGTTTTTGTTAATTCTATAAACTACTAAAATAGCAATTTATTATGTTTAATATACAGACATGAAATTTATGAGATCTAAGAAAATGGGTCACAATTTTATTTCTTTTAAATAGATGCTAACATTATTATTATAGGGACAGTCCTAACACTGAAGGTGCTTCTCTAGATAGATATGGAAATTCACGTATTTGGGACGTATATATTTATTTCAAACCTCAAACCTGTTTGAAATACTTTACTGTCATATTTCATGCATTTTGTAATATTTCTCGAAATCACAAATATTTTCATAAATTTGGCATCACTGCAGTCTCTTTTTTGAGCACACCCTATATTTAAAAGTATATGATTTGATTTATTCAAATTTAGTAGTAAGAAAGAAAATTTTTTAGTTCGTTATTGATTTAGAATTGCGGTTTGTAACGTGTGTAATTATCCGTACCAAATTTGTGTTGTGATAGTATAATAAATATTCTACACAAAGGCAATGATAGACACAATTTAAATATGTTTATATTACTCGCGTGACTGAACACGTGTAATAAATATTATTCCGTTTAAATTATTGATAGATATAATCCATGATTTATTTGGCCTCGGAAGCAATCAATTATATTTGTAAATTTTGTAGTTGTTCTTAAAACACGGAGTATGAAGATGAATCCATGCCAAACCTTTTGCCTATGGGTTTAATACATTCTAAACACATTTATAGACAGTGGACACACATATAATATACGAGTAGGTATACTGAATACTTCTTCTAAAAATATCCGTGTAACGACTGAAAATCGAACTCGGAATCCTACAGCGTATGTTCGCGGTATGATGAATAGTCTTTGCTAACACTTATTTCTACAAAAAACTGATTTCTGTTTATTTTCTGATTAAAATTGCTGCGCCAACAAAATCCATCTGGCATGATTGTTGTACCCCGTATATAAAATAATACCTATTTCAGTATGATTTGTGATTTATACTACAATTAGTTGTAACATAATTATTTATAGAATGTTAAATTACAAGGTTGGGCATGCGCGATTTTTTAATCAATGTTTAACTTGAACTTGTACAACATTGTAAATTTATTCAACGAAAATAAACCAAAGTGCACGATGGTATTCAATTTATTTTGATACTTGATGATTCACATTTTTTCCCCAACACACTGCATTTTTGATTGCAACTTAGTAGGTGCTTAATATTTTTCAAATGGTTTTCTTTGTAATTGGTTCAAAATTCAAGTTTTCAGTTCCAAAAAAAAAAAGAAACAAGGGCGGTTCTTGCGACGCTGTTTCCCTTTTAAGAGAGAAATATTGGGACCATAAACCTAGTGCTCATTACTGCTTCTTCTAAGAAGCAACTTGGGACGTATGAGGTGCACTCCAATTGACGTTAAAGAACTTAATCTAAAATTAATTCCATTTATTAACAAAAGAAAACAAATGAATATACAATAATAAACAAAATTTACAAGATATACAGGGTGTCCCGAAATAACGTGAAAACCTCTTAAGGGTAGATTCCTCATAAAAAAATAAGTATAGTCTTTTATATACAGTAAGGCCGAAAATGGCCTCCTTGAGCCGCTAGACCTCCTCAAAGGGGGGCACTAAAAGGTGATTTTATTTTGTTTTCTCGAAAGTGACTACAACAGTTAGCGGAATGAAATTCGGGCAGGACTTTGTACTTATGGAAGGTCTTTTTTTCAATGTATTTTTAATTTTCTAGTTACTTTTTAAATAAGTTAAACAAACAATCCCTATTGACTTTTCAGTCAGAACTTTTAAACAAATAAAAATGTTTTTTAAATAAAAATTGTTTTAAAAAGCAACTTTCATTTCTCTTAAAAGCTTATCGTAAATCTCACCAGTTTCAATTAAAAAAATATTTACCTGTTGAACTACAAACTAATAATGGCTGCCCTCGTCGAAGTATATCCGAGTTCTGGAATAATTTAAGATCAATCAAGCCTTTTTTGCAGATACTCACGCTTTGCAATATTAATATTAATGCGTTGGTGAACATTTAAAACTTCCATAAAAGGTTCTAAAATTAGCCCAAGTTACAGAAGGATTAAGTTTTGTATACATTTCGTCTAAAGTATTTATTTTTTACGGTGTACTAAAGTAATAATAAAAACAAAGTGATCTATTTTAAGATTTTCACTGTGGATATTTGTATGAGCCGGAATGTATTTTCGGTGCGGTTCATAGTGCGTTGGTAGTTATTTTAAGTGATCAACTTTTCTGTTCACAGAGCTTTTCCTGTGTCAATCGTTCGTCTGCTGACCTACATTTTAATTAGGAATTCCACATCTTTTTAAATCCTTCCTGACAAAGGACTGGCTTATCCACGAAGATACTTTAAGTACCTTAATCTTGTAGCTTAGTAACAATAAACTCCTGCGTATCCAGTAATAATGAACACTTTATTCCAGAAGTTTTGCTATTTCTTAAGAGATATTGGCCAGTCATAACTTAGCTTTATTTTTATCAAATACCTGGGAATACTTTCTATATATGAAACTTTTTCTTGTATTTGTGAGATTGTATATATTTTAAAATAGTATAGTTCAGTTCTTATTATTTTATTAAATTTATTAGTCAACATCCAAATTCTTTAGAAATAATTTCAAAAATGTTGTTTTGTGGTTAAAATATAAAGAGTAGTTTGTCGATCGGATTTTGTTATTTTTATTTGCTTGTGTGATGATTTTGTAGGGTATTTCCGAAAACCGCACCGAAAATTATTGAGCTCATTGTCTGTGACAAAATATGAAAGAGTTTCTATGCACATTAGATTAGGTTTAGAGCTTCCGAATAAGAGTACTAGTTTTAAGTATTTCTGATGCAGTTCGTTAAAAAAATGACGAAAAACGAAACGTAAAAGTGAAATGAGCCTAAAAATTAGGAAGACCCCCATTCAGTACATCCTTGGTTTAAATTGAGTGCTTTTATAAATAATAACTAACTTATCAAATCCCATCACTGTAGTTCAAAGACTTTGCAAGATATAAACTACCCACATTTTGTGCACCCATTTCAAAAGGTTATAGGAATTTTCTTTTTCATATTTTGTCATAGAGAATTAGCTCAAGAATTATTGGCACCATTTTTGGAAACACCCTGCATACCGGTTGACTACGACAATCACCCAATCAACATGGCATGCTTTAACAATGAAGTATTGGTCGGGATATAACTTGCAGTCACAGATAGATAAAGATTTGCAATCTACCACATCATACCAGTATGAAGTCGCAAGTAGAAAAAATGTTAATAACAGTTCCAGTGCGACACGAGGAGAACAGTCATGCATAATTATATAAATACATAAACTTTATCCAGAAAATAACTGAAGTGTTCTATAGAATACATAAACGTCCAACCATAAAAAGTTTCGATAGCTAAGTATTCAATTTGATCCATCGTAAATTTCTATAATAAAACATGAGCGTTCAGAATGCAATTTGAAAACCGAGAATCATTGGAAATTTTATTATTATATTAATATTCGACTTGGGAAAACCAATAATCGCAATTTTTAAAATAAAAAATACTCTTACTAATAATTTTATTTCTTACCATGATGTAAGGGTTCAAAGATCCTTAAATTGGAATATATTCCAAGGATCTAGAATACAAAAAGACTGCTTCAGAAAACCTGTGATTACTTCGATATTGTAACGGAAAAACAAACGAAATCGATCTTAATTCTGTTTTTAGATCATTAACTCAAAATAGATATGAGGTTATCAATACAAAAAATTGTAGAAAGGTATGCTTGTTACAAGTTTCTGCATTTTCTGTGCCTGGATTAAAAATTATTTTATTTGTTAAGTAGAACTTAGAATTTTAAAAATTTTTACTCGTTAAAGAAAAATCATCAAATTTATTTTAGAAATAGTACTTTTTTATGGAGGGTCTAAATATAAAAAAGCAAGCAATCATTTTGTAACGAATTTAAATGGTATGTAAGACGTGATGTAAATATTTCCTTTCAAAATACTGTTCCACGAGTTGTTAGTTTACGTTGATTGGAACCACGTAAGAATATGTTATCTTATGTGTGTATTTACCATAAAAATTGATTTATCACATGTTTTTACATGTTATTTTGCCAGAAAAATTCATATGATAAATTATATTGAAAAATCGAGAACTAACTTTGTGTGTAGTAAGTTCATTTTCTTTGTTGCTAATGTTAGACTTATTACTCAGGCACATAAAGCTAAAAACACAAAAATGCGACCATGAAAAACAATGCGAATACGCAGAAATTTACCACACTCACTCTTTAGACCAGCGATTCCCAAACTGGGGGGCGCGCCCCCCTTGGGAGGCGTGAAGTAACGTTAAGGGGGGCGTGAGAGCACAAAAAGAAATCTTATTCCTGGATAAAAATACAATTCCTTAACAAAAATGTAGACACATTATATAAATTTGAAAAAGTTATTCCTTCTCGTTAACAAAATTCAACACCACCCTTTACATTGTATTTTCATTTATTTATTAAATAAATAAATGAATACATGTTATTGCAGTAAAGTTTTTGTCTTAATTATCAGGGAGGCGTGAACATTTGATGATATCAAAAAGGGGGCGCCACAGGAAAAGTTTGGGAACCACTACTTTAGACCGAATTTAGGGGCATCTTTAAATATCTTGAATCTTTATCGTCATATTTATGTCTTCTGATAGAAGAGGCCTCATCAATTTTTGTTTTTTTTCTATTAACATCTAAATTACATATTCCTTCCTGAAGGTTGTTCGTGTGTTACGCGTATTTTCTGTTTCTTAGATTTTTAAAACAATATTTACCTTGATTTATTGAACTATCGAATCTTTCCGTTGAGATTCAATAGAATTAATGTGTTTACTGGTTTTACTATTTTGCAACAACAACAAATGTGTGATGATGTGAAATGAAAACTTTGACCATTTCTAAAAAACTTCATAATTTTAATAGACTCTTTCATTTCTGTTGGTTATTACTATTATTATTATTAAGGAAACCTATTTGATTTCATTTTATTTTAATCTCGGATTCATTTTATGTAATTAGAGGCAATAGAGCAATAATATCTCGTAATTTACATGACATGCTCTCTGGTGATCAAATATATTGATCTTTAGATCTTTATCGTATATTTCAAAGATAATTATTTTCGCCAAGGGATGATAAGAAAGTCCTGTTTCCTAGACTAGAAAAGAAAATAAAATAAAATATATTGTAGGTAGTTGCTTAAATGTCAAGTTTTAAATTTAGAACTTGCATAAAGTGTAACGTATGATTAATCCATTTTAAAATAAACAAACCTAATGTATCGATTGTAACCTCATCTAATCTAAAGGACAACATATTTGATTTAATTGTATTTTAGATTTAGATTTATTTTAAGTAATTAATACCTGCGCCACTCCGGTGCGGTGTGTTACTATATAGGTACCTAATGTAATGTTCGTCAAGCAAAAGAATCCCGAAGTTTACATTACATGCCTCTTTTGTGTCCCTGGTCCCTGGTCATCAAACATATTGATCTTTAGGTCTTACCGTGTACGAGTTATTTCAAAGGTAATTATTTTCCCTAAGGGATGATGAAACAGACCTGTTGAAATCCACCTAATCGATATTGGTTTTTTTATATGGCAGTACTTAACTCTTAACTCAAACAGAAACGTTCATTAAAAATTGTTTTCCTTGTGCATAAAATTAAAAGCCAGGGAAACTAAGTCGTTAATGAGATTCAAGTTCCAAGAAAATTAAATAAAAGGTAGTTGGTTAAATGTCAAGTTTTAAATTTAGAACTTGCATAAGGTGCAACGTATGATTAATTCATGTTGAACTAGAAATACATTCATTGAACTTAATTCTGGGAATCACGCCAAATTCTAAAAAATAAATAGAAATATGAAAATTGCCAAAATATGTCAAGATAAAAGTGTAGTATCAAAGGCAAACCTCAACAGTTTGCCCCAGAAAACCACTGTATATAGTTCTAAATGAATATAAATACAATATTGTTATTTAAAATTCGTATCAGTGGTTTTCTAGTATTTTACACTAGAAAATATAACAAAATGTATATTATATAATATATAGATATATATATTTATATGATATGTAAAAAACAATTATAAAACAATAACTTATCTTAACAGAACGTTTCGAACCAAAGTCTAGGTCCTTTTTCAACTGTGATTACAAAAAATGACTTGTCAAAAAATTGTGGTTTTTTAATTGTTGACCATAATAAATGAATTTGTGGTAAGTTGAAAAATTTTTTTAATAATTTGTTTTTAGACGTTTTGAATTTTATGATATTTAATCCAGTATTCATCATGTATTAAAGAAAGTCCAATGAATTTAATAATAGCATGTTTAGAGATGAAACATCAATATAAGTATATCAGTTTGGATATGTTTGTTGTTATTATGCTTTTGTATAAAGCCTAAACAAAGTCACTGAAATTATTGTAAAAGGCAGTCAAGAACTTTCCCCCAGTGGAAATGATGTCTTCACGATCTGCATTTTCATCCTTGAATAGTTATATGATTTTGTTAAACGATTTGTACTTGTTCATCACCTTTAAATTTTGACAAGCACCGGAAACGAGGTATTCTCGAAAAATTGATATATTGCTCCATTTTTTCGATATGGCAAGTCCGAAACAAAACCACAAATACATTTTAATTTGCTAGGATGCAATTGAACCATCGATTTTCACTAATAAGTAGATATCAACGCATTTACCATTCGTACCCACAATGCATCCCACTAATTCTTACGTTCACACTGCCCTGGTTTTTACTGTGTATGTAGCAGAGTGCAAGATTATGAAATTATTTAATCCGAATTTATTGGTTAATTAACTAATGACTACTAATTACAATGGATGTATGTTCTTATTCATAGACGTCAAGTTTTATCATACATTATCATGCATGTAATTCTCTTCATAAATAAGAACATTATGTGATATTTCTGCATGTTATGCTTTCTCGCATACTGATTTGAATTTCAACCTTGGCCCACATGTTCAGCGTGTCGTCCTCCTACTCGTATTTTAATAGACAATATTGAAAAGAAGCCTATGCAGTTAAAAATATTATTTATTTATACCTATTCGTTTTTTATAACAAAATAATTTAAAATTTTGGCTAGACACAGAATATAATAATGTGACATTCAAGAAGACTCAAGACGCTTAAATGTTTTGTTTTGAGTGATGAGTGTTGAAATATCTTGTCAAGAAACGCCACCCTTTTTCTTGAATGTTTGCTCCATAATTAGTTTTGGTAAGCCAACAACCAAATTTTTCTTCGTTCACTTCATTAATATTAAAAAAAAAAAAAATAGGAGTATACTCTGCACGATTAAATTGATTTAATGGGTTACAGGGCTCAATCCTAAGACTAATACATACTTCTGTATATGTACTACGTCACCAACGTACATTATTGCTGTTGTACTGCTATTACCAATTCAACTGTATTTATAGTCCGTTTGTCTGTTTTCTCGTTTTTATGTAATTAAATGTAGCCAAAAATATTTTTTTTCTACAAACACCATTAAAAATTAAATTCTTAACACGGCATACTTGCTTAATAAATAGGATTATAGGAAACAACTACTGGACGGGCAAAGGCCCCGACTCCCATTGAATTATACCTATAAATCCAAAATTGGTAGCCAAATTTGTTATTTGTCTTTTCCCCACCAGACACAGACCGGTTTCGAACTCTTTATGTTCTCATCAGTGTGCCACAGGTAGCTGAAAAGACAAATAACAAAGGCAAACCAAACTGGTCTATGGCAGACCCAGCACATAGTAACTGTGAGAGATAAGTACATCCCTCTGGTGGTCAGTTGCTACTACCAGTCAAGACATCGAAGATGTCTAGTGACCGATAGCGGCTTGCCAAGCAAGCACCAAGAGCGGCGACCTCTAGCCCTGATGGACTAAAACATGCTTAATAAATAGGATTATAGGAAACAACTACTGGACGGGCAAAGGCCCCGACTCCCATTGAATTATACCTATAAATCCAAAATTGGTAGCCAAATTTGTTATTTGTCTTTTCCCCACCAGACACAGACCGGTTTCGAACTCTTTATGTTCTCATCAGTGTGCCACAGGTAGCTGAAAAGACAAATAACAAAGGCAAACCAAACTGGTCTATGGCAGACCCAGCACATAGTAACTGTGAGAGATAAGTACATCCCTCTGGTGGTCAGTTGCTACTACCAGTCAAGACATCGAAGATGTCTAGTGACCGATAGCGGCTTGCCAAGCAAGCACCAAGAGCGGCGACCTCTAGCCCTGATGGACTAAAACATGCTTAATAAATAGGATTATAGGAAACAACTACTGGACGGGCAAAGGCCCCGACTCCCATTGAATTATACCTATAAATCCAAAATTGGTAGCCAAATTTGTTATTTGTCTTTTCCCCACCAGACACAGACCGGTTTCGAACTCTTTATGTTCTCATCAGTGTGCCACAGGTAGCTGAAAAGACAAATAACAAAGGCAAACCAAACTGGTCTATGGCAGACCCAGCACATAGTAACTGTGAGAGATAAGTACATCCCTCTGGTGGTCAGTTGCTACTACCAGTCAAGACATCGAAGATGTCTTGACTGGTAGTAGCAACTGACCACCAGAGGGATGTACTTATCTCTCACAGTTACTATGTGCTGGGTCTGCCATAGACCAGTTTGGTTTGCCTTTGTTATTTGTCTTTTCAGCTACCTGTGGCACACTGATGAGAACATAAAGAGTTCGAAACCGGTCTGTGTCTGGTGGGGAAAAGACAAATAACAAATTTGGCTACCAATTTTGGATTTATAGGTATAATTCAATGGGAGTCGGGGCCTTTGCCCGTCCAGTAGTTGTTTCCTATAATCCTATTTATTAAGCATGTTTTAGTCCATCAGGGCTAGAGGTCGCCGCTCTTGGTGCTTGCTTGGCAAGCCGCTATCGGTCACTAGACATCTTCGATGTCTTGACTGGTAGTAGCAACTGACCACCAGAGGGATGTACTTATCTCTCACAGTTACTATGTGCTGGGTCTGCCATAGACCAGTTTGGTTTGCCTTTGTTATTTGTCTTTTCAGCTACCTGTGGCACACTGATGAGAACATAAAGAGTTCGAAACCGGTCTGTGTCTGGTGGGGAAAAGACAAATAACAAATTTGGCTACCAATTTTGGATTTATAGGTATAATTCAATGGGAGTCGGGGCCTTTGCCCGTCCAGTAGTTGTTTCCTATAATCCTATTTATTAAGCATGTTTTAGTCCATCAGGGCTAGAGGTCGCCGCTCTTGGTGCTTGCTTGGCAAGCCGCTATCGGTCACTAGACATCTTCGATGTCTTGACTGGTAGTAGCAACTGACCACCAGAGGGATGTACTTATCTCTCACAGTTACGGCATACTTGAATTAAAAATGTTATATTATATAAACTCGCGTTAAAAATGATCACATGATTTATTTTTAACACTAGTGCAGAAAGTAAAATGACAAGTCGTTTGTCATAATGACATTTATTAACAAAAAATTACAAGTTATTTAGAAATATTTATATTAATTGTACAATTGGAGCATTTAGTTCTGCAATAAACTTATCAATATTTTGGCGTGTAAAAATTTTTGATTTTTTTGGACGATATCCTTCTCCTTTGCGCTTCAAAAATGCGATTAGTTTATAAAACTTACTTATATCTTGATTGTTCTTAACATTTAACATAGCCTTTATCATTGAATAATGTGCTGAAAGCGTCGAAGATTTCCAAATTTTAGAATTTTGCTCGAAATAGGCCAACATTACATTTTCACTGTACTTGCCTGCAACATTGTTCCGATCGCACCAGTCCACAAAGCGTTTGTACGCTAATTCATATTATTGTTTGGATTTTGTGGGCAACAAATCTAAAGTTGCCCTTGTAGCTTCTTGAGGAATCGATTCGCTTCCTTCTGGACTATAATTAATATTGGAACTCTTCATATTGCAATAGTTTTTCACATTTGACAAGCATGTGTCAAACAACGGGCAAACTTGATTGATTTATTTTATAAATCCTACAAACTACTAGAATTATGATTATGAGGTAACCATTAAAAGGATTTTAAATCTTTTTGACTTTATTGTTCTTTTAATGGTGTTTGTAGAAAAAACATTGTATGATACACGTGTTAAAAATGACTTTATTTTGTTCGTGGAGATGCTCCACTCGCTTACGCTCGTTTCGCAAACTTCTCCACTCACAAAATAAAAATTCATTTTTAACACTTGTATCATAAATAACTATTTTACAATCAGTAAATATTAATTAAGTTTAATTTTATTCTCGATTTTATTAAAGCTTGAGCTCATTTTTCAGATTCTGTGAAAGAATTACTGAAACCATTTGGTGGTATAAACACTAAAAATCCCATTATCATATATTTAAAATTCAGATGTCTACGTTTAGTGAAATTATGTAAAATATGAGTGGTAATGAGTTTCTTATGACTATGTTTTAAAATGTAAAAATCTGTCATAAGGAATAATAAATAAAACTCAACGTATCAAGGATAAGTGTTGCTCTTGCATCAAGTAGCAGTTGGTGTCATAACTTATTAAACTCAAAAACAACGACTTGGTTTATGACCATCAGGGATCGTAACATTAGCTTCTTATTAGACATAGGAAGGTGTGCCTACTACTGTTTCATCTGAGAATATGGATTCTGTATGTACTCGAAACAAAAAAGTAATTCTACAAACATTAAATAGTTACTCGTACTGTTAAACATTTTGTAGAGAGCAAAGATACTGGTCTATTTTCGAAAGTCTGTGCAAATAATTCTCCTAATCGTCCTACCCTAATATTGAACCATTTAACTATTTATTTTTTTCTTGCAAATTATAAACTTCCATATTTATTGAAAACGAATTTTAGGTTTACAGAACTCACCGGTATTGTTTCTCAAAACTAAATAAACGATGATTCTGGTGACTCTGATTTATGTATAATTAATGTAAAAAAATATTTACCATTTTTATCTGAATAACATACACTTTCGCATTATTATTCATTTATTAAGTCTCAACAAAAAATTAATTCCCGATTCTAACTAATATAATAATATGCATAATATGAGTTTCAAGATATATATTTTAAGTTTTTATAATAATTAAGTATAGAGGTATAGATTTATTGCATTTATTACCAATAATTACCTAATTTAGATTCTTCATCAGAAGCTTTTTCACAAACTTTTTCTTGTAATTTAATAGCATTGGTATAAAGCAGGACGTTATCATACAATAAAAACTGCTTGAAATATTATACAACAAAAACGCATAAGCAAATTCCATAAAATTATCTATACATTCTACAAACATAAGCACATTTTTATTTTTATATTTATCATGATACCCAATGGTACTAACACGAACAACAAAACATTTATTTAATTATTAGTCACTGGAGATCATTATTATAAAAGTGCAATACATGTTATTTGTATAATGAATTTAAAACGACCATACGTGTAGGCAAGTTTGTACCTGTTTAGCAGCGTCTATAAGTTATTTTGAATACATATTTACGGACTTTAAAAATGTAGTCTAGTCCCCATTGGTGTAAATATTGCTGTAAGTAATTATTTAGTCTTCTTTTAAGGCACAAATACGTTCCTGTCGAACCCAAAATTTGGATTATTGGTGATCCAGCTCTTACGAGTTCCTTACTTCTTTGCAACAATGTCGTAATAGTCGGCATTTTGACCGATATTTTCATAGAAATTGTTCAGCAGAAGTTAAGCCTCATGCGACTTATACTAGGCAATGCTATATAGTAACTAGCTCACAGTCACAGAAAACAGGAACTAGCTTCTTCACCGGAAAATCCACTCTCAAATATTACTTACCACACATACATTCTACCTCGAACAGTAAAGTTACGAAAGTTCTTCAAAGACAGAGGTAATAGGTACTTTTCCATTCTTACTGTACCTATATCGTCCCATCACCAGCGGTCTAACGGGCCAGCCTTTCGTGAGGTACTATTCCTTAAAAAAAATAGTTTTAACTAAATTTAATAGTATGGTGGTTTCGGAGTCGCTCAATATCTGATTTAAAAAATGGCATGCTCAGAATTACAAATTTATTTTTTCTCTCTAAAAATGATTTTTAACGATTTGATTTTCAAAAAATTCTGTATTAAAAAATCTCTCAGGATTCAATTTTAAGAAATGCTGGTTACAGGTTTTTATTAGGATTACATTTTATCAATGGTATAATGACAAATTATGAAGGAAATTTTATTAAGTATTTCAACATTAGGTGAGGGGAGCAACGATTTAGCAGAATATGCGATTTTTAGTTTGAATTTTTCAGTAGGTATATTACAGAACGATATACGATACCTACAAAAACCAATCATTAAAACTTGCTAACAATAATTGTGCTAATTTATGATATGAGCGCAACCATAAGGAAGTATCAACACAGAAAAGATTGCTGCACATGTTTATCTGACTAAGACTCAAGGTTGTTATTAAGATGTAAGAAGATATGTAGGAAATATAATTTTTAATATTTGCGTACATTGATTATGTTGTATTTGTCATTGGTTTTGTTCAGTGGCGGACTGGGATTAGAATTATGTTTTTGGGCATCTTCATGACAACCAGTCCACTTTAGTAGACTCTTGTAGACACAATTTATTTTTTCCTTTTTATTTTTGCTATTAACATCTTTAGTTTTATTATATTTATATTATCTACTGTCAAGCCTTGGCTTCTTGTAGATTAATTCATTATTCAGTTTAATTATGTCTTAAAATTATTGTATTTTGTATTTGTATGAAAAATCTGAATAAATATTCTATATTCTATTCTATATTTATATTAACTTAAACTGGCGATGTTCCTGACCATATATCGGTATAGATTTCACGACATATATAACCAATTTATTAACTCGATATATTACAGAATATACTCTAAGTATACACTACGCGAAATTAAGTACCCCTGTCCTGCATACGACGAGACCTCATTATAAAATAAAAAATAAAATTTACGCGGCTGACACTAACTACATTGTCACGAATTTTATTAAATATCTCAAAAAACAAAGCAAAATATCAAAAAAACAAAAGATACAAAAAAGTTACAAAATAGACCAGTGAATAGGTAGTTATATTTTGATTGTTGTTGTTTTTTTGTAAATGTTTTGAAAAAAGTAAGAAGGGGTAACACACAAAATACACTTCCAAGAAGGAAGGGAGGGTTAAAACTTAAGAAGCTTATGTAAGGTCATAACCAGTGTTTCTATAACAAATTTGACCTTGATCGGATCTTTGGTTCAAAAGCTATGGGGGAAAAACGAGAAACGAAATGAAACTTCAACGCCCTCTATCACCCAAACAAAGCGTTTTTGGACATAAATTTATATCACAAACTAACATTATTTTAACCTGTTCTATTGATTCTGAAAGTTAGCAAGATTAAAACTGAATCACCTTGTATATGACTTGTAGAAACGTAAAAAGAAGGTAGAAATGCATTATTGAAAGCTAGTATAAGCTCAAAATGAAAATAGAAATCAGTAATGTAGGGCAATTTACATGTTCAATTGTTCGTGTTTATTTTAGCAAAATTTTGTTTTGGAAATTACTCTGAGGGCATATTTTGCAAATAATGTTTTGTTGATAGTGGGTGGTGTTTCATTTTTTATGGAAGTTATATTGTTATAAGGTTATAAACAGCAAACAAATTCAAATTAACTTCAACAGATTATGTAAACAACACTTGTGTAGGCGCCAATAAATTAGCATAAATTAAACTGGCAGGTTTAATAAGAGCATGATGTTGATGTATAATATTTCAGCGAGAAAAAACAAAACATTTTTTGGAAAATTTAATTTTTAGAAATAATATAAAATTCGGTACGTTGCCAAATTTGTCAATTCTAACAATTCTAAACAAACTTTTTCAGATAATTCTTCCACGTTTGTTTCTGGGCTTTCTGGTGCGCCTTTTACAGTTGCCTTTAACTCGCCCCTATACATGTTTAAATATCTATCACATTTACTAAAAATAAATTTAGGGTCAGCAAGAGCAGATTCCAGAAAATGGTAGTGATACTCGAAAATATTTTTTCATTTACACCTCTTATGCTGCCATACTATTTTAAGTTGTATTTTATTAAAGAAAATTTGATAGTCGGCTTAATTAATTGATGTACCATATGGAGAGGTGTGATTATAAAATATTGAATTCTTCAAATTAGTGTTGTATGTTGTATGAAATTTACTTCAGCAAACGTTTTTGTTAAATTTAAAGCATCATTACTACATCACGTGTCTTCCACATGTAAATAATTGCCACTTTAATTTCAAGTATACATATACACTACTTAATGTTTGTATAAATTAGCATGTCTAAAATTTAATTACATGTAGTGTAAAGTCGATACCTACTAAATAAGAAACGATCGACTTCTATGATCAAATTATACTTAGAGCAGTTTTTATTTTTTTTAACTTTCTTTAAAAACTAATATATGCGTGTAATATATGATTTATTTATTTATCTACCTACAGTCTAAACAGAAAGAAACAGTCTAAGCTGAAATAAAAATGTTCAGCACGCTTTAGTCCTAAATAAATTTCAATTCAGTATCAGTAGTACATAATGTGCCACAAATTAAATAAATACTACCTACATTATATTAATATCACGCTACATTATAACACATGTTATAAATGGAAATGTACACACAGTACATTGAAGAACTTAAAAATTTCCATTCTAGTATTTCACAAACACAAATTAATATCATATGTTTGCGCTAATTTAATTTTCCAATTATCACAATTAAGACAAGTTCGTGAAAGGCTTCTTTTATTTAGTAGGTAGATGTTGTTTCAGACTACTATAATTAAAACGTATAGGTACCTACCTGGTAACAATTATTAATATTTTATGGCATCATATAATCATTTGCTCCACTTTGAGTTGTAAAGAAGAATAATCAATTAATTGATTATTTAATTATATTATTATAATATCGAGTATTTTTCATAAAATCGATTTACGCTTGAACTAGCAAAAAATATGAATAAACAGTGTTTACATGTTTATTAAGTAGTAAATGAAGTCATTAGGAATTTCAAAGAGCATACACATTTACAATAAAATAATGGGTACCTACCTACCTATCAATCCTCAATCAATCATTCTCCAAAATCACATTTCATTTGATTATTACAAAATAATACGTTTTTTATCTGTTTGCCTATCATATAAAAAGTATTCTCTAAGTTATAATTTTATTATTTAAATAATATTTTAATGATAATTATAAATAGTTTAGTATTTTTAAATTCCTGATAAAAAGCCTTATTATAATATTATATTAGTTTCCCATTGTCAATACTGTACTAAGTACATCGTACATTTAAATTCAATTCATTGACAATTTTAGCTGCCTTGTTTATTATCAGTAGATGCCAATTGTAAAAAAAAATCTCTATCAAAATGAATCCGTTTTTCCTCCAGTTCAAAAACTCTCGGTGTGTTTATTAATTTTAAGTTTTCGGTTTATTTAACTCGTTATAGAAAACCTTGGGATGCACTTTTCATTTTTGTTGATCGATACTTACAAAATGTCGAAATTTTTCCTCAACTGAACTGTAACTCTCCTTCCAATAAACAAATTGGTTCTAAAATGGTAATGGTACATGGGTGTGTGCGTATATAAAAATGTCTATAAGATAAGATAAAAAGTAGGCTGATGTCAAATTATAAGTGCCAAATGATCATGTCAGTACGTAATATTGTCAAATTATAATTTGACACCAGCCTACTTTTAGTATTTTACACTAATATAATCGTGCTCATCGCTTTTGATTGATCACTTAGGCAGATGTAATTTAATTTTTTTCTCAAAAATGGTCGATTTTACGAAATTTTTTCAAGAGATAAAAAAGTTTCTAAATGAATCATAATGTTTAGTTATTTTAGTTATTTTTTTTAATTGAAAAAAAAAATAGCAGGCAGAAAGATATTTACAAAATTTCAAGAAGGGTAGTTAATTTCACCCCTTTGTGTACATGCTAAGTGGTTGAAATGATTTCGTTAGATGCCTTTTGATTAGTAACCAAGATGTACCAAATTTCATCTTTTCCGATTACGCTATTTTGAGATAGAAATTAAAAACCATTTTTTAGCCCACCCCTTTAAGGGGGTGTAGCCGAACAGGGAAAGCTTATTTTGGAAAATTTTATATGAAGTACCCACCCTAATTTTCGACGAGGAATCTCCAGTAAAATTTTTTGCACTTTATTACGGGACACCCTGTATATTTAACACAACTCCGCCGAGGGGGAAAACCTAGGATAGTCATATTGGGCAACAAATAAAGCCATTAAAACAATAAAACCTTTTGTAGCAATTATTTCCGATTCGTCTAATTTTTTGGTTTTACGCTACTGGCCTAGATCCTGTTGTTGACAAATTTCAATTGTACGAAGTTGCTAGATTTGTCGTCTTGAAACTTTATAATGCTCCTCCTTCCCCTTCGTTATCATCATTGAATAATTATAGGTACGATTATTCCAAAATTTTAAAGAATTTGTCAATAAAGTCGCTTCCTCCAACTGATGGGGCTTTAAAGCAGCATGCAGAAAGGATGTACCTCCAATGCCAAACCTGGTTAGGAAATTCTCTCGAACCCTGTGAATTTTGTAAAGTATGTAAAGGAACTAATTGTGCGAATTGCGAGAAGATTGATGTAGCCGGCGATATTAGTAATGTAGATTGTCTTGATGAAGAGGTTGAACTTGTAGAAATTGAGCCAGATTTTCTCTTAATGGAAAATGAAAATTATGAGAATGATAATGATAAAGAGATAGATATTGTAGACGATAATGCTGTATCTAGTTCTAGTGAAGATGAATTCTTATTATCGAAAAGAGCAAGATTTTGTAATTAATCTATATTTTTAATGAAATGATTATTAGTATTATTATTATTTTTATTGTTAGTATTATTAAGATTATTATAGATTAAAAATGATTTTGTTAGTTGACAACTTCATGTAAATTTCTCATAAAAATGCATAATTTTGGCTCAAAATTTAAAAAAGGCGCAAAAGTCTCATATTGGTCTCTTGACATTTTTCACCAAAATGCAGTTTTTTCTCAAAATAGAGAAAAAGAGAAAAAACGCTAAAATTCATATTCATATTCATATTCATATATAATATGAATATATTTCTCAAAATCCACCCTTTTTTAGAACTGCGGGGGATGAAAATTATGTTTAGACAAATCAAATATTTCACTTAGCTGTAAGAAATTTTCCTTTAATTTTTCCTAATTTGAACTAGGGACTCTGGACTATAAATTATTTTAAAATTAAATAAAATAACCAGTAGGCCTATTTAAGATGTGAACGATTTTGTGACCGTCCAAACTTTGTGATGCTCCGCGAGACGTGACGAATGAAAAGTAATTCACTGTTTTCGCTTCAATTGATTAAATTAGTTACATATCTTTGACGTATAGCTTAAATAATAGAATTCTTTCTGGATTAAATGAAATGATTTGTTCCGAAACTTTAAAAAGTAGATAAGGATTCTGCTCTTGCCCAACCTGTTGATCTGGACCAGGCTTTATTCTATATGCGTGTTAACATTATACCTGTTAGGTGTTCGGTTAGAGTAATATTATTATGAGAAGATGCCCGGGGTGGTGTGTGAATAATTATATTTCTTGGTTCAACCACCGACCGCCTGCGAACAAAACCCTCTGTATACTGAATACTGATGCTGCCACTGTGCACAACCCAGAATATGACGCAAGTCGCTCTCATTGGCTTAAAATGTAGGGCATGCATAAAGTCATTTCTGCGCATTTTAATTGCCTGGCATCTTCTCATAATAACAGTACTCTACTTCACTAACTTTAACTTAACGAACGAAGAGGCATCGGAACAGAACCTTTGTGGGAGCAAGGAGGTAGGTACTTGGTACTTTCAGAATCCAGAAACAAACATCAATTGAAAAGTGTTGACAACTAAAAGGCGTTTAATGAATAATACAAAAAATAAGATAATTAAAATATATGCTATACCTATATGCTAAGTACCAAATGGTGACAGGTATTATGTATTTGCCATATTTGCTTAGTTAAGTGGGTATTCGCTGAGTAAAGAAATTTGAATTACGTAATTAAATGACTCCCAAAATCCAGATTGAGGGCCTTAAAGCACGGGAAATGAGAAAATTAAATGTCTTGTATTAAAATGACAAAACTATTGATATAATACACCTGTTGAAAAAGAACAGAATGGCTAGAAATCGTATTTAGCTCATTAGATAATATTGAGCTCATCGCGTTACTTCTCACCGTTGAATGTTGAATGAAAGCTCCACTCTTTTAATCTTGTGGTTCTTTGTCTTTTAAATTGAATGATATCAGAATAGCAGAGGGCCATTATGGTATACTACAGTTACCAATTTGTGCACATTTATTATATAAAAATAATAAAATAGTACACTTTAATCGATGGAACACATCACAAAAAATAAATTCTAATATTTTTCTTTCTAAGTGGATACTTTCCCTAAGAAAAGAACAAAATATATCTAATATAATATTATCGCTAAATATGTACGATGACTTATTTTCAGCTTAGCTCATCTCTGTACTCCTTACCTTACATGTTTGCTACACAATTAAGTCCCACTTGTTATTGTCTTCTACCCTTTCAAAAATGCACTAATTTTATAAATGCTCTAAATATTTTAGTTTTCATTGCGAAAATTAACACACTTTTTATTATTTCCAGACTGACAGCGAAGTGGCATGTGAAGAGGCGGCTCGTCTTACGGCAGAACAGCAAGAAGATGAAGACGAAGATGATTATTGCGATTACCACGACCTGCCGCCTCCCCCAGATGGTGGCTACGGCTGGGTTGTGGTTTTCGCCTCGTTTATGTGTAACATGATAGTGGACGGTATTGCTTATACTTTTGGAATATTTCTGTCTGAAATGGTCGAATATTATGGGGAAACCAAAGGGAAAACGGCGTGGGTTGGTTCCTTGCTCTCAGGAATGTATCTTAGTGCGGGTCCTCTAGTGAGTGCTCTTACAAATAAATTTGGGTGTCGTGCTGTGTGTGTGTCGGGTAGTTTAATATCAACAGCAGCCTTTGTGCTGTCAATTTTTAGTCCGACGGTCAACTGGTTGATGTTGACCTATGGTTTCATTGGTGGTATAGGTTTCGGTTTAATCTATCTGCCAGCAGTGGTGTGTGTTGGGTACTACTTTGAAACCAAAAGATCTTTAGCTACTGGAATAGCTGTGTGTGGTTCAGGGGTAGGCACCTTCGCGTTTGCTCCACTAGCTACTCTCTTGCTGGAAACGTATGGTTGGAGAGGTGCCAATTTGATTCTGGCTGGTCTTATTCTCAACTGTGTTTTATTCGGTGCGCTGATGCGGCCACTAGAATATCCTAAAGAGACAGGCGAAACACCACTGCTGCAAAGAATGGCACAAGAACGTCGAATACAAATGGAAAGAGGTAGCATAGGTGGTTCCTACTTTATGGTGCAACTACCAGACGGCACTATGGAGAAGAGACAAAAGCAACCGTTAAATATTGATCCAGGTGTGCATTCTAGTTTGAATTTGGATCAGCTTGCGCCAGGTACGCCAATAACCCCAATTCCAACAGTACCTACCTTGCCAACTATTACCGAAGTTAAGATTACTGAGCAAAGCGGCAGTTCAGGAACTCCAAGTCCAAGGGAGAGCATAACCGAAATCAAACCAGTAAAAAACCCTCGTCTTGAGACCATACAGCAAGAAGGACGAGTGCGTAGAGATTCCGACACCACTGAGCAGGTCAACAGTGCAAATGCAAAAATAATTATGCCAAGAAATGCTAGTCAGCCAGCCTTCACAACGCATGTGCAGGGTTTGCCCAAAAATGGTTCTGTACCAACGTTTGATAGAATAAGAAAAACTTCCTTCGGCGAAAGGTTTAAGCCGACTCTAGGACCGATTAGGTCTTCTTCGCGAGGAACAGTTGCGAACTCCAATGGCGATATGCGAAGAAGGAGAAACGATTCCACCGGATCATTCTTGCCCAGAAACAACAATAGTGAGGTGAGTAAATTATATGCTAATTAGGTAATTAGGTAATAGTACATTACATACCGAGCTGGGAGGTGCTTCATTACAGCCGAGGGTTGATATCTGACAGAGGCGCGTAGCGCCGAGGTCAGATGTAAACGCGAGGCTGTAATGAAAACGACCAGCGAGGTATGTATACTATTTTATTCACAATCATTGTATAATAACATAATCTCAGCATACAATTTTTTTATTTAATTGAATAGATAGTGAATGAGAATTAGGAAATTATGCAAAATAAGTAGGTAGGCTGCAGTGATAAAAGTTGAGCGTTGCTAGGTAACGAGTATTAAGGTTCTTCTGTCAAATAAATTACGTTATTTCCACAAGTATCTATTATCAATAATTCCTGTTAAATTCGCTCAAAATTCTACAACAAAATGTTTGATTCTGATCATTTGTGACTTAGAGAGTGTACTTCACCAAATTTTAAAGCTGCTGCACAAAAGACGACCAGAAGATCTGCTGCCGCAAAGTGTGACGTTTAACTTGCCGGAAAAGTGACGTTTAACTAGCCGGGAAAGTTACTTTACCGGCTAGCTGGCTAGCTGGAAAAGAAGAGTGAACAAATGCCTGCCTCCCAACTTTTTATAAGCTGGCAATTGAAGCATTACATATATGATTGTGAATAAAATTAATAACATTTGTCATTTGTCACTTTTGACATTAAAATTAAATGCGTAATAACAGAAACAAAGGTAACTATATGATTACATGAATACTTAATTTTTTATGATTTTTAAACATTTTATTTAAAGAATGTTATTTTTAGATGTTTAAAATTAGAAAAAATCTTGTATGTAACAGTGTAACACGTTATACGAAGGACCATTTTGTGTAACTCATTTTGCGGGAATTCGCTTCGTTCGTCCCGCAAACATCCACTCTTTACACAAAATAAAGTCTTTCATAACTGGTTACATAAATAGCTATTAACACTATCTGTAGACAATTACAACATTTTCTTGTTGATTTTAATTTGAGGAAAAAAATGTCTAATAATCAAAATAATCAAATTTTTATACGATTCGTTTATAAACCGTTCTAACCGCTGGAGATTGTGGGTTTCTCGGTTCGTATGGAAAGACTGAACAACGAATCAATATAATTTATTAAACAGTAACACTATAACTACTACACACAAAAGACACAGATATTTAGCAAATCATCCGATCGGGTTGAACTGTCGTTTCGAACTGATCTCTGGCTGGTCTTCTCTTCTCCCATCTACCTACCCTTTTGTCTACCTGGGACCATCGCCTCCTCTAGGTATTTCCGTAATTTAGGGGGATACTCGTTCTTGGGAAATACCACCCTTAGCCGGTGGTCAGACCTACCTAAATAGCTATGGTAAATTCGATTCGGAGAAATTGCCGTTCGGCGGAAGACCCTAATAAACTTTATGGTGTCCTACTTAAATGTAAATTAAATTTAAACATATTACAAATAACTGTACTCAAATTTAATTACGATCCGCTACAAGATCTCTTGGAAATATCAAAAAGTAAAAATATGGGTTTCTACGTCTCTATTTATATCATTTTTACAGTCCTGTATAAATACTTTATCTTTCATAGTTACACTACTCTTGATTACATAATGGAGGCTAAGTTAATATTAGTATTGAACTCGTTCATTATTAGCTACAATTACAAATACAATATGAATAGTCAATAACAAACAAAAGTTTCCATTTTGTTCGTGCATTACTAGATATATATAATCTATGATAGTTACAACATGGGAATAATAAATCAATTAAGATTTATTAATTTTTTTTATTTAATAAAACCTGAATATTTAAAAATATGAAATATTTGTGGTGATGAAAACATACCGGATAACTTTTTTTAAGTTTAATTAATTTGTAAACCAATTAGTAAATGTTTGAGAGAAAGTTTCTTTGTCTTATATGGTCTTTATTTGAATTGTAGGTTAAGTTTCAAAAATTTTAAATGCTCCAGTTTTTTATATTTATTTACCTTTTGCTCAATTTTATAATAATCGTATGAGTTTTATTTAATTTCAATGTCCCTCTATGTCCTGGGTGTTTTCATTATAACGAATAAAAAAATTACGATAGTTATATATTCAAACGAATAACGTCATAGAACATACAATTATTATTAATCAAATATGAGGAAGCCAGACAAAAGAAGATTTTTATTTATTTTAATCATTTATTTTCCTTTCATTTAGTGAATGTATCAATCTTGTTTATTTTAGCGATAAGAGACCTAAGTAAATAAAGATGTTAAACCCTAACACAACCTTTTAAATAGTTACGTAACGAGTATTAATCGATATTTGATACCATATAAAAAAAATTAACCAAACAAATAAACATACATGCATGACTAACAGAGAAAAGTGAGTGCCCTGATATGTCTATATAATTACTGGCTTTCAGAGAGCTGACATCCCTTGACATGAAGAAAAATCGGATTTTTTTAAACATTATTTAAGTATGACATTTTTTTATATGCAGGTTCAAAAAATCTGAGGTGTCAATTTTGGCGAAAAATTTGGTCTTTTAAAAAAGATAGCTCCATATAAGAGTTTTATAATTTTTAGAAACCTATCAGATTGAAGATAACTAATTTTTGGTGGGTTAAGGTAATGGGGTTATTTCACAATTTATATTTATGTTAAATTTACAATCAGGAACACTTAAAAATACTGTATATTTGGAAAAAAAGTCTTTTTTTTGCGCCTACGTATTTTTAAACTCGGTTTGTAATTTGAAAATATTAAGTTCCCGCCAACAGCCGTGACGTCAATGTTTACGCATGCGCAGTATAGCGTAGATGAAATATCTCAAGAAAACTAACCTCACATTTTTCACGCTCCTAAACTCGACACTGAAATAGTCCATATTTTTCTCAAAGAATTCCTGAATCATAACGTAGTTCACTTCAGGTAAATTTTCACTGCTAGCTTTAACGAAATTAGGCTCCATAATAGTAGAAAATGATGAACTAACACAAACTAAAGCAAACTGTCAAAAGTGTCAAATGACTCTAGACTCTTAACAAAAACAAATCTTCCTAGATTTAGTTCTAAACCGTGACGTCAGAAGTTAATAAAATTTGAAATTATTGACGATACTTTTTATTGATTTATGAATAATTAACAAATAATAAAGACATGGTATTTACCAATACATTATTCTTGCATATTCTACTATCCAAATTGATAGGTATTTTTAAGTTTTTCTTTAACATGAAATAACCCCATTTGAAAGTCATTTATTTTTTCCTACAATGGCTTGATGCATTTTTTTGGCTACTCACATTTGAAAGATTTCCAAAACTATAGAAGGCTTTTTGGATAACCCAAAGGGAAAAGGCAAGATAATTAACAATTTTTTCTGAACATTTTGGATCATTAGTTACAAGGTTTCCAAAAATAATCAGCCCCAAGCTCCCACAGGCAGCGTTAAGTAATTAAGTAGCCATTATTTCAAATTTTAAGCAAACCGGCGCGCGCATCCACCTGAAATTTACTTACCGAAGAAATTTAAACACATACTTTGAAAGTGTTAATAATAGTGTTAATATTTTAGAATTTTATTTTATTTATTATCGAATTTAATTTAAATGAATACGTATTTTTAGTTTGAGTTCGAATGGTAAATTAAGTTATTATTTTACATTTTACTTTAAATCAGTTATAATAATCCTGTTTTTCTAAATAATTTTAGTAAAACTAGACATTTAGTGTAACTGATATTTCAAAAAAATTAGTCTTTATGAGAAAAAGGAACGGCCAAAAGAGTACATCTTTAAACCTCTCCTGCGGTTTATCGTTTGGAACACTTTGAATTATTTAATATTTATAGTCATTTTGGACCAAGAATAACCACCCTATCTTTTATATAATAGAAATAATTATTTTTAGTGTACTAATTGTCCCAATATTCGCTTATAACGTCCAACATATTATTTTTAATTCGATTCCTAAATTAAATTTCCGTATTTAAAAAAATATTTAAAGTATTTAGTGGGTGTGCTTTATAAAAACACCTGGTAAAGAATAGACAAAAGATTTCGAAATAAATAAACCTCTTACGATTTGGACGTCGTCCAATTGGAATGCATATACAGGAGTTGCTCTTGAAAACAAGTGAATTACGACCTGCAGTAAAAGTTAGTATGTATATTGCATTTTATTTATAGGTTTTAATTGTTATTTCACTCTTTTCATCACCAGTGTGATATGTGTATTGTAGGTATTGCTAAAAATTCAGATCTAAATTTGACCCAAATCTTTAGTCTAGGACGTGTAAGAAGTGGTCCGAGTCCGGGGTCTCAATCTGCCTACCCCTCAGGTCGAACTGTTTCGTCTCAAATCTGCCTACTTTTCTAAGAAAAGTTCCCCTAACACACGCAATATATTTTGCTTGAAGCCTCATTCAAGTTTTAGCTTTTATCAAGTTTTTCCCGGGTATTTTTTTAAATAAACAGGATGCCAATTTGTTACATTTTTCATTTTAAATATTTGGTTTATAATTATGGCCTTTTTAGTTTTTAGATCTGTATCTAAAATAAGCGAGATAGGAACTTTTCATCTAAAAATTACTTTGTGTTTAAGCCTGTGAAGAAGTGTGCCTTGACCGGGAAACCATGTACGAGTAATGACGAGTATATACAGCATGTTCCACTTAAAAGTGTAACACCTTTTATAACTTTTTAGTTTTTATGATATTTGAATCAAATTTACGTTTAAAAAAAGAACAGATATTATGGGTTTGCTTATGGCAAAAAAAAGCGCCCCTTAAAATGCAAAACCACCTGTGATACAATAAATAAAATAAATAAAAAAAGCAAAATAACCATACAGTTCATATCGACAAATAAGAAAATTTGCCTTTTCTAAACCCGTAGAACTACTGGTTGTAGAACTACAACCATCCAATGATGACGGTTGAAACTATTAAGTCCTGATCCCCTTAGAAAACGCTGAAGCGTTTCTAATAAAGCATTTCATAATACATTACAGTGTTCGTTAAATATAACACGGAAAAAATGATTAGTTGTAAAAAATTAGATGATAGATAGATAGATATAGATATTTATTGGCCAATAATTATACATATTACATGTATGTGTGGCAAGTTAACTTTACAGATCATTAATAAAATACAAAATACAAAAAAATGTAAAATATATAAAGTATATAAGAATTAAATTGTGAAACATAATATACAAAGTGCCGACAAAATACAAAATACCAAATACAAAAATAAGATATAAGGTAACAATTAAATAATAAAATAACAATGGTAATAGTATTTGTATCACAGACAAAGAGAAACAAGTAACGCGTACAAACACCAAATTTGGAGAGATTTAATTAATTATTTTAATAAAAGACGAATTCGCTCAAATTGTAAAAACAGTTTTCGATCAGAAATTTTTTTAGGCGATGTTTAAATTCGTTAAGGCTATTTATGTTTTTTAAATATTCTGGTAATATATTAAAATAATAGCAGCCAGCATATAGTGGTGATTTTTTATAAGAAGAGTGGAAGCATTTGTTTAATGAATAGGCATCCTTATTCCTTGTCTCGTACCGATGATAGAGAAGTTAAGGCTGACCCTACCGCATTTGCCAGTTGTCCGATTGAAATTATCGAATAAATGGGAAATTCTTTGTTTCTTTCATTTTTTGCTTGCCTAATAAAGAGAATTTTACAAATTTTTATGTAAAAAGCTTTAGTTTAAAAAGAATGTGCATGCTTACAAGAAACGCTCGATGTCCAAGCATATTTGAAAATGTTTTGTGACAAAAATTCCTGGAAATATTACGTCAACTTTCTACATAGTTTGCTTTTTGTTTAAATTTTGTTTCATCTTAAATTTGCATGAAAAATTAAAAATGTTTTCTAATTTCAGGTCGACGTCGAGAGTTTAGCGTACACATCTAAATTGTCAATTGCAAGCAAAAAAGAGAAAGGACATATGGTGCGGCCATTATCGAGGAAGGATATCTTCTACTCTGGCTCCATCGTAAATCTTCCAGAATATCATAAGTCACAAAAATCGTTAACAAATTACAGACAGAGCATATTAAGTATACCGCAAATGAGAACGTTAGAGGATGAAGGCACACGTAAGTGTTTTTTTTTGTTTAATTAAAAAATTTTAATTTTGTTTTCATGTCCACACTGAGACATTTTAAGTCCATTTTATTCAAAGGAAGGGGCAATTTACAATCGATTTATATTTCTTATATGTCAACTTAAGTTACAGTTAAAAATACTCGATGATTATTTTTAAAAAAAACTTATTCTTAATTATATAGGATCTGAAAAGGAAACCTTTTGACTCCACTTTTATCAATATAGAAAAAAACTATTTTGTAAACACTTTTACATGTTTTCTCATGAAAAATTAACCTTAATGGAATATAAAAAATACACACTATTAACTATTTTACTCCTTGCCATTACGAATCTGTGGAAATAAACAGCAAGTTCTTAGATTTTTTTTACCTTGTTCCAAGGCACAAGACGCAGCATTATTTCTAAGTGTCTGAAAGTACGCTGCACAATTTAATTAGACATCTTCTACCTTATATAGGTTACAGCTGTTATGTTGATTGTCAAAAATAAAAATTGATATGCCATTTACTCATCATAAAATATGTGGTAATATCGAAAGTACCAATTTAATATTTTCTAATTTTATTACGAGAAAAAATGAAAATCACAAACAAAACCAAAAACTAATTATTTTCGCTTAAAAATATAAGGAATCTATAAAATAACGTCAAATGAATAAAAATACGTTTTATTAGACCTCTTAACATATCTCTCGTACTGTATAAAACTAGCCTTGAGAAAGAGGATAATGTTTCTTGAAACGTTTTTAAATTATTAATTTAGAAGTCTGGTCTTAACCTCATTATATTTCTCTAGATAGGATTAATAATACCATTTTGTTAATCAATAAAATGAATAGCAGCTTTTGTCGTTTTCAACCCAAAAAATTAGTAAAAGGAAATCTTTACTTTTAATTATTGAAATTTAAGTTTGTAATAAAAATACATGCATCTATTTCTTTTCAGCCGGAGATATATGCCCATGTCTTGTTTTACCAGAAAGCTTCAAGTCTGCACTTGCTCAAATGATGGATATGAGTTTATTGAAAGATCCAGTGTTTATGCTCATAGGAATTTCCAATTTATTTGGAATGGCAGGTCTATACGTACCTTTCGTATACCTCGTTGAATGTGCAAAGGCTGATGTAAGTAATATATGTAATTAATTATTAACGTATGTTGAAAATTTTTACCTATTAACATGTTTACTTACCATTATAGAAATTATTATTAAGTGCAAATATAAACGAAAGGAATGGTTAACAACAGAGTTTGTCAATGTCGGGATTGGCATTGCATATCGATAATTTTAAATAGTAAAATTCTCCTTAAGTTTTTGCAATGAATAATAATGTTATCCTATGCTGAGGTGTTTTTCTATTATTTACAAGGTGTTCATAATTTAATTTCGAATATGTAAATTTAAAAAAATAAATCAATAACTTTCTTATTTTAAATGGAACACCCAGTATATTATTTAATAATCAAATAGAGAATTACAAGTGCTTTCTGACAATCCCCCACACAATATTTATTTTGAGTAGTTTTAAAGATATTAGCAATTTAAGGTAACATTTTGTTAAAAAAGAAACAAATGAAAGATAGCTTTTTGCAAAGGGTTATTTCATGTTAAAGAAAAACTTAAAAATACCTATCAATTTGGATAGTAGAATATGCAAGAATAATGTATTGGTAAATACCATGTCTTTATTATTTGTTAATTATTCATAAATCAATAAAAAGTATCGTCAATAATTTCAAATTTTATTAACTTCTGACGTCACGGTTTAGAACTAAATCTAGGAAGATTTGTTTTTGTTAAGAGTCTAGAGTCATTCGACACTTTTGACAGTTTGCTTTAGTTTGTGTTAGTTCATCATTTTTTACTATTATGGAGCCTAATTTCGTTAAAGCTAGCAGTGAAAATTTACCTGAAGTGAACTACGTTATGATTCAGGAATTCTTTGCGAAAAATATGGACTATTTCAGTGTCGAGTTTAAGAGCGTGAAAAATGTGAGGTTAGTTTTCTTGAGATATTTCATCTACGCTATACTGCGCATGCGTAAACATTTACGTCACGACTGTTGGCGGGAACTTAATATTTTCAAATTACAAACCGAGTTTAAAAATACGTAGGCGCAAAAAAAAGACTTTTTTTCAAAATATACAGTATTTTTAAGTGTTCCTGATTGTAAATTTAACATAAATATAAATTGTGAAATAACCCCATTTTAACGGGTCGACATGTAGCAAAACGGCGTGCACTTTCCTGTTTTAATCTTTTATGAACTATCAGCTGGCGCTAACTCCAAATTTATCTCAGGGTTATCTCCAGTTAAATAAAAAATTGACGTTAGTAGATAGATTATGAAAAACTAAGAACTTTTTGCTCTATCTGAAATCGTTTAGATTTTAAAGCCTTCTTTCACTTTTGTTAAAAAATGTATAAGTAATAATTGAACGAAATAAAAACGGACGTACTACTTCTGCGTTTTATTAGCTTAGTATTATGAAGTCTACATTCCCAAAATTTAAACACAATGATACGGGACACCTTGTACATATATTCATTAAATGTTTGGCAGTCGATAAAATATTAAAAATGTTTACACCAGCTGGCCATCCTTCCCCTTTCATCACTTACAGTGCACTAAATTATAAATATTTCCAGTGAGTTTTATAGATCATTTTTATTATTTTGTTTTAGAACATTGAAGCTGGAAAAGCATCGTTTTTGCTCTCAATAATTGGTATCACAAATACATTTGGTCGTGTGGCCTGTGGATATTTTGCAGATTTTCCTGAAGTGAATGCATTACTAGTTAATAACATTTGTCTAGTTATATCCACAATAGCAGTAGCAATGACTCCATTTTGTCATACGTATGCAGCATATATTATTATGGCAATATTCTTCGGAATAGCAGTTTGTAAGTAAATCTCTCCTATTTTTATTAGAATTTATTTTTTAGTTTAACACACGAAAATTTGCGTGAATACCCGAATTTAAATATTCAGAATATAAGATAAGATAATATAAGATTTAAAATTCAATTCAGAAAAGTTCACATAAACATATTTCTTGGTTACCAAAATACGGGGTGTTACAGGTTAAGTTATTTTCCGTTCTTATTTAATAACTTATATTCAATGGTATTACATATGCAGAAAAAACAAAATGATTCTCCATTTTTGGTCACATGATTCTTTCAAATTTTGTATTTATTCATTGTTGGCATAGCTGGATATTTTGTTAATATCCATAAATTCCAGAAAAGCGAGACGCGGCGTTTCTATGTTTACGAATAATTAGTATACTTGATCACAGATGGGCAATAAATAGTTAGTTAACTTAAGCAACTATGGTTATTTTCAATAATTGAAAAACTGAAAAACTTAGTTTTGAAAATTTTAGGGCTTAGGTTTATATGAACTTATCTTTTCCTGAATTTATCCTGACCTTACGTTTGTTAAAAACTAACTCACTTTGTATAATTTATAATACAGTCTTCTCTTTTTGTTTTTTAGCTGGCTACATATCCTTAACTTCAATTATCCTAGTAGATCTCTTGGGTCTAGACAAGTTAACAAATGCATTTGGCTTATTAATTCTTTTCCGTGGTGCTGCTGCCATCGTTGGTTCGCCACTAGCAGGTGCCTTATACGATGCGACTCAGTCCTACGATGTACCATTTTATGTTGCTGGTGGGTTTTTCGCCGTCTCGGCAGTAACAAGCTTTATAGCACCTTGCTTAAGACGTTTTTCACCTGAAGAAGAACCACCAATGGGTGATGGTGATGCTTTAACGCCCATAGATGAAGATGAGGAAGAAGATGAGCCTATTACAATGGGTCAAGGTGGGGGCAGACATGTTCCCAAAATAATTGAGACTGCTTCGAGTCCGGGTGAAAAAGAAGAAATTCAACTTAAAGAATCTGTTTTATAAAAGATACAAAAAGAAAACGTTGTATATATTGTATTGTTTTTGAATATGATATGACTGTTGAATAGTTTATTATTAATTTCTGGGATATATCATGTTTTATATGAAGAAGTTCGCAGTAATTTTGTTTAAGAATGATTTTAACTTAATTTTATTTAATATGAAGCTGTGTGTAAAATGACAGTATTTGTGAATTTTAGTCAATGTAAGTGCGAAGATGGCCATGTATGTTTAAACTCTACCATTAACTAGTTAATATGTATATAATATACCTTCGACAATATTAATAGAATCGCTAAAATGTTTTTCTCAAGACGCTGCACAAAACAAATCGTCCCACTGAATTCATTACCTTTCGACTGGAACATTTAAATAGGTTTTTTTATATTACAAAAGTAGCTATTTTCTTATGAAGTTAATCAAACGTTTCAGTTGTAAGGTAAGGCGTCTTTTAAAATTTTTACCTATTTTTAGCTTGAGTTTAATTGTAAAATCTGCTCAGGACAGTTGCAGTTGCAATGTTTAATAAAACTAGCCTTACTCTAGATATAGTACCTGTGCACCTCAAGTTAATGTACTTTATTCTTTAAATCGTACACTTAAGTAAATCTATAATGATCTCTGAAAGATGTTTTATTTCTTCTAAAATACAACTTAGAGGTGAACATGTTGAGTTTGAGATTTCAGGCAAAAATCTCACAAAAATATTTGTAATCAAATATATTTCAAATCAAACTTTTCCTGGACTATTGAAATATAATAATAGTAATAATGTAATACGGCTGAACAACTCTCAGATAATATCAACTTAGACGAATTAGGTGTTTAATGTTAAGTAAAAAATATGCAAATGTATCTGTTGACACTTTATTAATCTCTGATAGCAGTTTTAAACGAAGCGATAAATCGACCGATTAATTCGGTCAATTAATTGTTATAAAAATCGATCGATTAATTGTAGAAACAAGCAGCATTACGCACAGCGATTTGTATATTAGAGTTATTTTTGATAAATCTGGTGTGCTAACCATCTACAACATAAACGACGGGGGCATCCCATTGTCAAAAAAACACAAGTACGAAAATTACATAACATAAAAAAATATTCAGATAAAACTTTTAAAATGGTTCTAAGTAGAAACATGGAATTTTTTGGATCTAACCAACAATGCCAAAACTAACTTCGTTGGATCTATCAAAATAATAACAAATAAATAACCTAACCTTACAATTCTGAAAGTTGGTAATACAGTGAAATAAGAAATGTTACTAGAAAGTCCCTATAAAATCGACGAAAAATAGAACATGTTCTAATTGCTCAATTTATCGACCAATTTTAATTGATCGATAAATCCGTCGATTTTCTTGCATACACACGCCAATAAATTGAAGGTCACAAAATCGGTCGATTTATTGGACCGTGTAATAAGGCTTTTAGGTCAAATAATCTGCTGGGCGAAATAATGTAACTAAAAAACTTTCAGACAGGATTTTTTACCTTTTTTTCGTAAAATGGAAATTTTTGGGGTAAGAAACCATAATTTAAATTGACAGATAAAAATATTAGTATGTTTGAGTTTTAAGAATCCAAGAACCATTAACTATAACAGGTGCTGCCTCTTTCAATAAATCTCGAGATATAGCCATGATTTTTCATCTATTATAAATAAATAATAAATAAATAAATAATAAACACATGTAATTACGACCCGATTTATCCCGGAAGGCTCTAGAAGAGCCTTGTGTGGGAGGGGGCTACACATATAATGGAAAAATCCCCCTCACAGTATTTTCCATTGTCACGACCGGGAATCGAACCCGGGACTGTTGGCTGCAAGGCAAGTGCGCTATCACTCGACCACCAGTCATATTATTAAAAAATTGTCTTATATTAATTACTACAATTTGATAGTACCTCCATACTTTTATGTACTACTATAGTATTAATCTTAGCACAGAGAATTAATTTTATTTTGTTAGAAAATGCCAACCATGTGCTTTAAATTATCCGTAAATACGTAGTCTTAACACGTTCACTGTGACAATATATGTGCATAGTGGCCTGCCGTGTGCGACATCTTTTTACAATGAAATGTGAATAATAAATTCTTATTTTCAAACTCAAAACATATGAAAACATAAAACAACTAAATATAAAAATTTAAGTTCCAATTAAAAGTACAAAACAATACCAATTTAGGTATATAAAATTCTTATACAAACAAAACATAACCTAAGTTGTCATGTGATATTTCGCAAAACATGGTTCAAGACAAAGTCTGGGCACATAATACAATGGTACAGTGAATCCTTGCGAATATTCTTCTTGAAACAAACTCTGCACTTCTTTCTGCATATTTCCCCTGCACTGTCCATTTTAATATTTTTTGTGGCAGATAAGGAGCTGATCTCCTAGTAGGCGTCTTAGTCTTTGTTTTATTTTCTGGAAACATTTTCTCTAGCACTTCCAAGCGAAAATTGTAGAAAGAAATATGTTTTTCTAACTTTTGGTTGTACAGATGCCAAGAGTTATGAAGCATATTTGAAAAAGATGATGACTATTTCTTTGTACCACCGTAAAATTTTCCATGTACACGGATAATTTGCTATCATCTGGTCCATGCGGTCTATCCCGCTTATACTTTTATTATATTCGGAAATTGGCAACGGTTTTTCCCGTTTCTTCACCCCCTTCTGTTTTTCATCAGTCATCTTGTTTCGGAATTTCGTTGTTAAATAGGTGACTTCGCATTTATCTCGCCATTTGGCCACCCTAATGCCATCCCGATACTCAGCTTTTGTCTCGCCTTCTTTCAATTTTGCCTTCACTTGTGGACTTAATTTTGCTATATTCATTCAAGGTTCATTTTCCTGTTCACACAGGGTGTTAAGCTATTAAATGTACACAGTTCAAGAGCAAATTAGCCAAATCAAGATAATTAGATTAAAACAAATATAACGAAGGTCAATGTGCTTTCAGGACTTCAAAGTATTTTTTTAGTTATTTTTCCTACCAGATTTTATTAGATATAGTTTTTGAATTTTGCACAATTTTTGGGTGATTCCTATAACGTTTTCAGCCCAATTTTTTGGTTTGTCTTTGGAAATAAAATAAAAATATTTAACGTAACTTAAAGTATTTTTGCCAAGAACTTCGAAAATTTCAACAAAGAAACAATTGAAAATCAAATAAAAGTGGGAAACAACAAAACGATGTTTTTTTAAACGCTCTGTATATTTTGACAATTTTGAGAAAAGATTTAAATTCTCTTTCCAAAAATATAACAACATATATATTTACCCTCATATTTAGGAAAATACTGATAATAATTGAAATAATAATAATAATTATCAGTATTTTACTAAATATGAAGGTAAATATGTTGTTATATTTTTGGAAAAAGAATTTAAATCTTTTTTCAAAATTGTAGAAATATACAGGAAATTCCATTTTTTCTCACTTCTGACTTTCAATTGTTTTTTGTTGAAATTTTCGAAATCCTTGGAAAAAATACTATAAGTTAAATATTTTTATTTTATTTTCAAAGACAAGCCAAAAAATTGGGGGGAGAACGTTGGGAATCACCCTATCCACAATGTGAATAAGATATTTAAAGGGTGCATATGAAGTCTATTCCTGTTGGCACCTCACATAGTTTTTTATTATAACCTTTTTTAGTTTTGCATGCACTTTTGCTGTTATAAATAGAATTCACTATTACTTCGACAATTTAGATTCTGAAAAATTACTGGATATAAAAGAAGGAAGGCGGCTCTCTATATCATATTTTCAATGAGGGAGGACGATTCCATTTCATAAATAACAAAATTGTGCCAGATTTAAGAACTGTAATAAAATTCGAGATATTGGCAAGAAATGAAAAAAAAAATGAAAAGCCTTCCTAAAGTTGTATATTTGGTTAAATATTATTTTGATATGGTATACAAGTTGAAACTTGTATGTTGAAACTTTGTATCCTTGTAGCCTGTATCATGTTTGTTTTTCATGGCAATCATGGCTACTGGTCAAAATATTAACATTGATAAAACTGTTACAGATAGAGATACATTTGCATAACTTTGTTGTAACTTAGAATAAGGATTTTGAGAAAATTTAAAACGTAATTAAAATATTCAAATTAGCATGTATCTGACATAGGTACCTACTTCATATAATGAGATTTTGTTGTAATGTTACAAGCGAAAAAATGCGCACTTCTTAAGTTAATAATTTATCAACTCACAAATATTTATTCCAACAATTCAGAAATTGGTTATTTAGTCCCAAAACTACCATTTCATGAAAAAAATATATAAAAGTATTGCGGGCAGATCCATCTTCTATTTTTTTTTTTTTTTTAATTTTCGCCAATTAGGTCCATTTATTTGAAATGAGTATATTTGGTTTGGTACAATTTACAACTTATTATATGCAATTGAATACAGAATTTATTTTACTCTCAAAACAACTCAAATAAATCTTTGCTAACTATTAAGCCGTTAGCCACAAAAATAAAACAACTAAGGCAACGCAGTGAGATCATGGTCTTTAGAAAACAAGGTTTGCCATTGTATATTATATTATAGGTTGTGTCTTCATTGAATAGTATAATAGCTATACTAAACTCGTCAGGATAATTAATACAAATAACATAACAAATTTTATTGCTTATTTCCTCGTCAATTGTTAAAGCAAAACACGAAATGCAATTACTGAATTAAGCATCTAGAGCTGTTGAAAGAACAAATCACGCACCACGTCAAGTCAATGTAGTACACAGTCAAGAGAATCAAGAAGGACGCCCTCTCTTTCAGTATTGCTAGAAGAATATACCTTACTTCGCTTCAGCTTAAGACACAAATAAGTAGTAGAAGGGTACATCAAAAAATATATTTTGTTACCCTATACATCTCTATAGAAAATCCAAGAATTCCAAGGAAATCTACAATTGATTTTGACTATTGATGTCCACTATCTATATCTCTCATTTGCCTTGTTTGGTTTATGTGCGACATTTGTGAGAAGATATCCGGTTGATGGAGGTGTTTGATGGAAGTCGTATTGACGATCGCTTAATTACCTGTTGATTTCAAAATGCAACAGTTGCATAGTGCTTCTCATTGCTTTGGAAAGTACGGCAATACACCACCAGTAATTATTTGAGTCCGTTTTCTTCCCTTTATTAGGGTTGATTGCGCATGAACCAAAGACAATATGATCTGGAAAATAGGAAAAATTTTATTATTTGATTCAATTTCAACAAAAGAAAGAACATGGAGGTAAGTGGAAATATTTTGCCTATAGTTATATTACTTGTAGAAAAATGTTAAAAAAAGTATTATTTATTTTTATTGATTTTAGAATGAAAAGCTATCACTGTTTCCACAATTTAACTATTTTCATCATTGTTATTGACAATGTTAAAACAATAATATATGCAAGTTGAGAAAGAATTCTTTACTTTTTACTTTTACTCATGTGGTTAACCTCCATAATAGCGAAATTATACAATTGTCCCTGAATGTTTGAAATTTTTTTATGTTTGTTGCGAAGTTTTTGTTTATGCACCTAAAATGGTGCAAATAAAAAAAGATATTTCTTCTAACCAATTTAAAAGCGTTACAGATTGATAAATATTTTAATCTTTTAATACACCACAGTAAATTAATTTTGATCCTAGATCAGATGTCATAGAATACAATTGTTTTAACAATAGTTTCTATATCTGATTAAATTTAATCCATGTGGTGGTAACCATAAAAATGATTGCTATGTACCTAACCTATATATTTTTAAAGAAAAAGCTGTACCTGCTTACTTTAGAATCTCATAAATTCCTAAATACGACAGCTAAAATATATTGCGTGTTTCTCTTTAAATAACCAGAAAAATTATCATCAACAATTTAAGTTGTACCTACTGCATCATAGATAGTTAAATATACAGTCGTAGAACAAAAATATAAATCAGGATTAAATAAATAAAACAATAAAGGAGACAAACACTTTAACACTTTAAATTATAAACAATATTTTGCACTATAAACATATTGAAATAGTTTGAGTTGCTTAACCAGACATGTTGCAAAAGTTTTGATATTTTTTTTATGGCTAAATTCTGAACTATAAAACCGTTAAATGAAATGTAAAATGATTTGGCATCTTAACTAAACAGGAAAAGACATTAATCTCTGGGATAAAGGGGGTCGTAATTACATGTGGTGTTATTATTATATTATATAAGGCTGTGACAAACCTCTTTCTGCACACCAAACCGAACACTTTGCCTGAAAACTTTTTTGTATTTCATATTGTTAGAACAAGTTCCTGCCATGCCTCCTACTAGGAACCAGGCCGATAGAGCTCATTTCGTTTCAGAAGATCATGGTCAAAACGTCAAGAATTCAAAATAATCAACCTGCGAGAGAAACCAGAAACTCTTCTACACCTTCAGCTCTATGAAAGCATTTAACGAGGCATTTAAATCAAACGAAAGATGTTCTTATTACAAATACTTTGTCAGACAACTTGCATAAGAGTAACGACTTTATGAAAAAGTATTGCCTATGTCAGGTTTTTGCGTTATGGAGCTGTTTTATGAAGGTATCACTTTATTTATTCAATTTGTAAAATAAACATTGCAAGGATTGGTTTACTGCATTTCATTTGTTTAAAGGGAGTACCAAATATTACCAATTTACTGCCTAGTGCATGATTATTATTGTTATTTACTTAATAAAATAAACAACTAATAAGTTTGTCAAATGATGTTTGTATTGTGATTTAAATGAGGCTCAGTAGACAAGATGCTGATTTTGATATAATTCAAAACAAATAATCAATTAAAACAATAAAGTTTCATTATGATTTACTTATGATTAAGATCATTTATTACAAAAATTACTGTTACATATCTATATTACCAGGGGTGAATAATTTGGATGTTCATTAAATTATTAAAGGTTGAGGCATTAGTATTTCTCTTATGTATAAGTTAAAGTAGATAAAAATTTTGTTTTAAATTTATTTTAACCATATTTGACAGTATTTGGACTAAATAACTAAGCTGTGACACCCATAACTTACTTTAATTCGCAATGCTGGCATATACAAATAAAAACTCACTATTTTGTCATAATACACAGGGAATAAATTATTCCTCTAATTTATTAGATTATTAATTATCTCTAGTCTTCAAAATTAATTTAGCAAGTGAGTGTTGCCAAGACGCAATAAGTGATAACCTATCGACCCAATTGTACTAATTAATTATTTCACATTGACAGAAACTTACGTAACTATCTCATTAGCAACTTAAATCTTTCTTTACCGACTTGAGAAGTTCTAATTGTTAATATATACTTTTTGTATATGACTTACCATAGTTGTAATAATAAGCATTTCTTATCTTACACAGTTATATCTGTAGTTCAGTTACCAAATAGTGTTCAAGTAAAAATATTATTAGATGATATGTAGATTTCTGCATGATCATTACGTCAAATTCCAAAACAAAACAAAATTATGTTTAACCTTGGGTGATATATTTCAGTTTGAAAATGTATCCTTAGTAACTGAATTCTTTTCAAAATCAATTTTTCTCAATTGGTCATAAAAATAGGAGTAGATTAAATAAATTAACTTCTAATAATTATATTATTATCATATGCAAATCCAACGGATTATAATGAAGTTCTAAGTTTACAACTATAGCTAATCTGTTGTTGCGTAATGAGTGGTGGGGAACTTATCACTGAAGTGATTTTAAAATGATTTTGTCCAAGTATACAGCATTCATTTGTAATCTCACCTAATTTTAGATAAGGTTTCATATTTTCATACAGAACTAAAATTAAGTTAGTGAGTACTGGTCTTCTTGAATCAATTTTTATTAATTTTTGTAAAAATGGTAAGTTTAATTTATATAAATATGTTACTTCTCAGTTCTCAGAGACAAACAACCAGTATTGTAACTTATGTTATTTTGCATTAATTATAAACAATAAAAAGAGATATAGATTTTATTGAGTTGTAATGAAATATTTAAAAACAGTGTCAAATAAATGAGCGATAACCATAGTGTATGTTTTTTTCTGATTCCTTTACATTTTGAAACGAACTATCGAAAACTTTAAATATTTATTAATATTTATATAATGGTCAAGTCTGTAATTTAATTCAACAACCTATTTATTGTACGTTTCAATTAATAACCATGTGATATAAGAAATTTATATGTAAATAAATTATTATTTTTAGAACATACACGCAGTAACATTTTAAAATTTACATATACATATTTACATTAACATAAACGAACAAGTGAATGCAATAAATTATACATAACAAATGAAACGATATCAAAGTCCTTAATAAAATTAGAACACAAAAATGATGATATCTACAAGCTGACAATTACATGTACCAATGTTTCTGTTATTGTTGGTCGTTTCACTTTGAAATGTTGATATTTGTATCTATAATTTATTTAATTTATACATGTGTAAATACACCTCAGTACAAGCCGACTGTTAATTTTTGTATTCTTCTGGTATCAACATTTAAAAAGCAAATACATAATGTAGAAAAATAATGCTCGGTATATTTCCGAAAAAAAAAACTAATGCACGTGAATTTATACCAAAGGAATATTTATATTTGGGATATACATTTATTCAATTTATTTTAATTTATTTAAAAAAAAAAATCATCGATTCTTGTCCCTTTATTATGCAGTGCAATTTTTTTACAAGTAGGTTTATCAGATATAATACATACACATACGTACATACTATATATACAAAATATACCTACACCCACGATCATATATTCGATAATGAAGCAATTTAATGTTAGAATTTAAATATATTTGCATCAAATTAAAATTATAAGTTTATTGGTGTGAGACATAAAAAATTGTAAGAAAATGAGGATATTTAAAATGTTACAACATAATATAATAAAATTAAGAAATAATCATGTATTTATCTACTTGAGATTAATGAACATTAGTTTACTTATTGTATACCTATTTCTTCTTATCATTAAAACACAACTTGATAGTTCAATACTTGAGACTTATATATAATGCACAAATAGTTGATTACCCTTACTAGATCCTGTTTACTTTCATTTTAAAGAATCAGGTCAAATATTTCATCAACAAATAAAACTAAATATCAAATGTAAAAGTATATACAAGTTTAAACCTTGTTTTAAATGTGGCTAAACTGTATAAACATATAGTATATAATATTAATATATATAAAGTATATTTATGGAAAATTAAATTGAAATTACAATAGACATTTGATATATATATATAAAGATCAACAATTTGTTTTAGACTATGAATGGTTCACTAAAAAATACCATAAGTTAAATTAGGAAGTTTGTTCTTGTGTTACATTCAGGTGATACCACTTCTGCCTGGTCCCAAGGTACCTTGACAGCCTGCACACTAAACTATATAATGGTAAAATAACCAAAATTATTTTAAATAACATTTAAAACAATATCTGAGAATAATTGAGAACAAATAAAACAATAGGTTTTGATTCTCGTATTTTATAAAATAAATATTACTTTTTTAATTAACACATGAAAAATGTATACAATTATATAAACAATCCAATGGTAATATTAGGTAACTGTAAAACACTACAGCATAATTGTAGTCATTTAAATAAATGGCTTAATAGTTTCATTTTTACGTTAACTAAGAATATGGTTACATATTTACTACTTATAAAAATTTATATTTGACTGTACCCAACATAGCAGTAAAAAAATTACATTAGAATAAATAAATAAAGAAAAAAATACATAAATAGGTCACATATAATTATAGTTAACGAGTAATTTTTAAATATATATCTGCGATTTTATCCACTCGTTACAGTGTTGAAAAATCTCGTATATATTTCTTTATACCGTAGTACTTAGTACAGTAACCATAATTCAAGTGAAAATATTTGACTTATGAAAATAATGAGATTAACTGTTGAGTGTTTATTATGTGTAAAATAATTTCGTGAACAATAGTAATTCTTTAATTAGTACAATGCTCTCATAAAATCTTGAGCTTGATATGTTTTTAAACGTTTTTTAAGGAAATACTATCACGTTATCAGTAGATATAATTTTAATAAGCTAATTCTATGTTAACTATAGATAGTTGGAATTGTTTGCGTTTTCAGAGACAAATGAATGATTGTTCAACAGACGAGATTTTTAGGAATCTTGCCGCTTGAGATGATATTGGAAGAATATATAACACTATAACAAATACCAATCTGTCTGTTGTATCATAAAAATTATAATATAATCTACAAATACCAAAACAAAAAAGGAACACCTGAGAAGTATACATTTTAACCAATAACTGACTTCCATTGGCTCCAAAAGATTTATCTTATTAAAAGTAGGAACACTACCTAATATATTATATGATAGTGTTAATTCGCAAAACTTTGAAAATTGCAGACACTAGTGTATGCATTAATTAGTCATTATTGTGCTTTGTAGAAAAACAATAATTGCAAAAAAAATAGGCATAACGCATATAATAATTTTAACGGAATTTCATATAATTAAATTTAAAAATTTTGTATGGATTTCAAATATCTGAGAATATTTAAAATATGTTAGAAACCAAATTTCTTTTCCCTACATCATTGAATTTTTATTTTCATTTGACAAGAAATATAATGATATTTAGTTCTCTTCCGTGTTGGTTATTTTGAATTCTTGATTTTTCGACCATCCGGTCTTTTTTTGAAGCGAATTGAAAATCATAATAACTTCAATAACACTTCAATTCAGAACAAGATTACGAAAAGTTGGTTAAAACATCAAGAACTTAATACAATCAACATGGAAAGAATCTGAAAACTCTACTCCAAATCATCAACTTCCCGAAATTGTTAAAATCAGGAAATATATCTTCCGAAATGAAGTGTCAGTTTTTGTACTAAATATTCAATAAAACATGCCAATCACAAGTAGAGCAACATTTTTTGTCGTTTATCGTTATGTCAGTCATCAAATTCTAAACAAATTTCAAAATATCGATTCGTCTATCTGTTTGTCAGTCACAATAATTCAAGAAAAGAAACTCCAATCGTTCCAATGATATTAAAATTTGGATTGTAAGCATTAACGTAAGGCAGACCTCAATAGTTTTGGGAAAAAATAAAAAAATAAATAGAAAAAAATAGGATCGTTTTAATACAAAATATAAAAAGAATTGCTACAGCTTTTAAACATAAACACAAAAGTAGTATCCATACTGCAATCTATAATTTACAAACTCAATATTATTTGCAAGAAATTGCAACAGAATTTTCTACAGAATGAGCAATAATTATTGGAATAATTCAATAAATTAAAACTTCCTGCAAAGAGTATACGTTTATTGCTATTTCTTTAGTTTGATTTTTGTACTCAATTGGACCATTTTCAATCAGTTTACATCCTTTTCTAGACTGACAGCAAAGTTTTACCTGAGGCAAATCATTTAACAGTGAAACAAAAGGAAGATGTAAACGATGATTACAATGAACTACCACCACCTCCAGACGGTGGATATGGCTGGGTGATTGTTGTAGCATCATTCATGTGTAACATGGTTGTGGATGGTATAGGCTACAGCTTTGGTATATTTCTAACAGAAATAGCTGATTATTATGGAGAAAATAAAGGAAAAACAGCCTGGGTTGGTTCGTTACTTACAGGAATGTGCATGTGTGCAGGGCCATTAGCGAGTACCTTAGCCAATAAGTTTGGATGCCGCATAGTGTGTACTGCTGGTTGTTTATTATCATCCATAGCGTTTGTCGTATCAATTTATTCACCAAATGTTATTTGGTTAATGTTAAGTTATGGATTTATTGGTGGCATAGGTTTCGGACTGATTTATTTGCCTGCAGTTGTATGTGTCGGGTATTACTTTGAATCTAAAAGATCGTTAGCTACAGGTATAGCTGTGTGTGGTTCGGGAGTAGGGACCTTTGCATTTGCACCTTTAGCGACTATTTTACTTGAAGCTTACGGATGGAGAGGAGCCAACTTAGTGTTTGCTGGAATTATTTTCAGTTGTGGAATATTCGGTGCACTAATGCGACCATTAGAATATACTACAACAAATAAAGGTCAAGAAATTAAGGATAATGCTTCGACAACGCCATTCCAAAATACATTAGGGCCCATAAAGTCTTCTTCACATGGAACTATAGCAAATTCCATCCATGACATGAGAAAAAGAATGGATTCTACAGGATCATACATGAGCAGAAATATTAACGAGGTTAGTAAAACAATAAATCAATAAATTAAAATTAAAATAAAATACCTAATAGCGTATAATTAATTATACATAATTGATCGAATAACTATCCTGGAATACAAAAGTTTCTAATTTGCAGGTTGAAAGTTCGGCATTCACTTCTAAACTATCTTTGTCGAGCAGAAATGGACTGACTATTCAGCCGTTGGCCAGGAAGGATGTCTTTTACTCGGGTTCCATTGCAAATCTTAAAGAATTTCAGTCACAAAAATCTTTAGCCAGTTACCGACAAAGTGTTTTGAATATACCAAATATTAGCAACAGAAAGAGGCAAGAATGTAAGTAAAAATTTAACGATTTCTATTAAGTGTTTCTCTTAAAATTATAAGAGTATAAATTTTCTTATATTATATTATGTAATTCTGAAATGCGCTAAATGTTTTGTTAATTGTTTCAGCTGATAACTCATACATGAGTCTTCTTAAAGATCCCGTATTTTTGCTCATAGGAATTGCAAGTTTATTTGGAATGGCTGCTGTGTATATACCATTCGTATATATCGTAGATTGTGCAAAAGCAGATGTAAGTAGCGATAAACTATATAACTTTATTATACGGCATTATTATAAATTTGTACAGTTGTTTAATGGGTTTCTCCTATTAAAATAGTGCTGAAACAAAACAAACTTTTGTCTTGTATCAATATGAATTATGGCAATATTAAATCTTTTTATTTTTAGGGCATTGAAGCAGGAAAAGCATCAGTTTTGTTGTCAATAATTGGCATTACAAATACTCTTGGACGTATAGCCTGTGGATACTTTGCAGATTTTCCTCAAGTGAATGCATTATTTGTTAACAACATTTGTCTTGTGATGGCCGCAGTATCAGTAGGACTGACACCATTTTGTAATACATATATTGCATATACATCTGCATCAGTAATCTTTGCAATTGCTCTCTGTAAGTTTATAAAAATTACTTATTTCTATTTATCACTTTTACTATTTTATATGGACAAAGAAATTGAATTCAATTTTATTGCGTTAGCAACAGCGCATCAATTTTTGTTGTTGACTCAGTTATCTAAACTCTGAACACAGTACAACAATCTAAATCTTTTAAATCGTTTTTGAGGATTTTTATTTGTGCTTATCTTAATTTTTGAATTATCTATACTCTCAGACTTTGAAACTGTAGTTAGTAGAAATGACATCAAAATAGTAGGTAATAGAATAACATTTCTAAAAATCTAATTAATCCAGTAATATTTTTTATTTTTACAGCTGGATATATCTCATTAACCTCAATTATCTTAGTAGACCTCCTTGGACTGGATAAACTTACAAATGCATTTGGCTTATTAATTCTTTTCCGTGGTGCTGCTGCTCTTGTTGGTTCGCCCTTAGCTGGTGCTTTATTTGATGCAACACAATCCTATGATATACCATTTTACGTTGCTGGAATATTGTTTGGTATCTCAGCAGCAATAAGTTTTATGGTTCCTTGTGGAAAAAGATGTTTACCATCAAAGGAACAAAAATCACAGGGTGATGACGAGGCTCCCATAAATGAGAATAATAAATAACATAAAGGCAATGACAGACGACCTTTTATAAAGGTTTTAGTGAAAATTGTCTATATGTTGTTTTTATGTAGGTATTTACGGTATTTACGTATTAAGAATGACTGAGACATACATATGATGTCCAAGATTCATGAAGACAATGCTCAACAAAATTGTATTTAGGATAATCTCTAGAATCACTATAAGACTGAAACATATATACTGAGTGCCCATTGATACAAATACTGGAAAATAAAATTACAAGACAATACTTTTGGATATAGGAGGTACTTTAGTGTATTTTAAAAAATATTTCTAAATACATGATACATAAATTGGTTTTAAGAATATAAAATATAAGAAAAGTATGAACTAATCTTTATAAAGTTAACATAACTGAACTACATTCATGATATTTAAAATTGTTATTTAATATATAGTATAAAATTTGTAGTTCGGTAAATTTTTTTAAACAGATGTTATTCTTGTTATCATATATCTTTGTTCGTTCTTGTTATAAAGAAGCCACACTCTCATTATATTAATTTTTTAGATACTTCAACATCTGTAATTAATTCTATAAAGGAATAATAAAAACAGATTTTTAGTATATATGTATAATTTTATTGTATATGGTTATTGTGTGGTATGGTATGGTTGCAACAGTCACTATCTTGAGAACCATTTCAGATAGCGGGAAAATTCAAAAACATTTTTAACAACATTTCTTGTACATCCTATTAAGGTCGTGAGATATTTTTTGCTTTAAGCGAAGTTATTGGGAAGGAAGACAATGATCAATAATTTCTTTCTTATGTTTGCTTTGAACTATTGAGGGAAAGAATTATAAAGCGACGCAACGTTGTAATTTTGCGGCTACTTAGTTTTCTAAAGATTTCTGTTTACCTTTTGGTATATAACGACAAAAAAAATATACCTTACTACCTCTTACTCATTTGGGCCTATACAGGGCTGAGTCAGGTTGTATGGTAAAAATTAATACGTGAATAGACCATGAAAAAATAGTATTGACGTGTCTCAGGATTTTGCTATGTAACTCCTAATTTTCTTTATACAAGGTGTTAAAGTTGAAAATTTTTCGTTGAACTTTTTAAATATCTTTTGATTAAAAACAGTCGTGTCAATGAAATTTGGTTGATTTATATTTTCCATAGAGCGCTATCAACTGACGATATTAGTTTTTCAAAACTAATCCAGTGGCGTGCGATTACATATTTTTTTCTGATAAGAATGCCGATAACTGTGCGTCGATGGATTTTTTTATACAATTTCGGAGTTGAGAACCTAATGTAATAATAATAAAATACTCTAAGGAAACAAAATCTTCATTACCAAAAATTTAAAAACAACAGCGATTTCTTAAAATAAATTTTCAAAATGAAGTCCCTTCAAAAATTAAATTAAATAATAACTTCTTCCATATACCTTTAATCATATTGCTGCTATCAAAAAAAAATTTATCAAAAAGTTATATATTATTTACTTTAAGGAGATCAATATTCCTACCTACCAATCTTATTTTTTTTAAGATTAACGTCAAATATTTAGATAGATAACGATTGCTATAATTATTAGATAACATTTCTTTATTAGGTACCAATTGAGTATTTTAAGTGTGCATTGGTAATCTGCTAAAATGGTAAGTGTTTTATGAAATTATACCATATTGCAATAAAAATGATAAGAATGAAAATATAAACCATATTGCAATCAGTAGTTTAGGCAATAATTATTGTGAATAGCACTGATAAAAATTATATATTAGAGATTTCTTAACTACAGATGCAAGTATGGATATATAATTTCTAAAACCTAATTTCTGTACAAAAATTAGTTTGGATAATTTTTTTACAGATCGTTAAAATTTTGAAAACGGCCAATTGAAAATTTCAATTAGCAGGCAGAGAAGGCTGTGGAAATAATAAAGTTTTATCGAAGAATGAAAAATACATACTTAATACAAGACTAAATGTTTAGTTAATATTTTTAGTAATTCTAAGAGATTATTAAGAACCGTACTTATCTATAAATATCGACCACGTTATGTAAATGTATTGTTTAAAAAATAACCCAAACGTGCCATTACAAGAATTAAGGAAGGAAGTAATAAACTAGTGAAGACCAGCAAGAGTAGTTGTTTAGCTAGACAGTTCTCAGTACAACACAAAATAGCACTAAGTTTGTAATTAATCAGAACCATACATAATAATCCGTAGGTAACTGCATTTAGTCTTTTCTGACAATTGTTGCACATTCTCTAGGATACTCCGAGCAATTTCTTGCAAATATTCAATATTCATAGTCATATTATTTCACATCAGATGTTTGAAGTAAAACTAGGACTACACGACATCAATTTATTAGTTAACGAATGTAACCTTGTTATTCATTTTCCATAGTCTTTTGAGTCTCCTGATAGGAATTTCCAACGCGCTATTTTCACAATTTGAATTGTCTGTAAAAGTTATTTAATATAATCTTTTTATGAAAATTTGACTTTATTTAAAGGATGCATCTATCACCTACCGTTATTTTCACAACTCTTTGACTTTGACTATTACAATTTTTTTTTTCAGTCAAACAACCCAATTCCACAAGAAGAAGCTACTGTTACATCAGATGAAAATGAAGATATTGACGAAAATATGTATGAGTTGCCACCTCCACCCGATGGTGGATATGGATGGGTGATCGTTTTAGCTTCCTTTATATGTAACATGGTTGTAGATGGTATAGCTTATACCTTTGGTTTGTTTCTTTTCGAAATAATCGACTACTATGGTGAAAGTAAAGGAAAAACAGCATGGGTTGGCTCTTTGCTCACCGGAACGTATCTCAGCGTTGGTCCACTAGTCAGTGCGTTATGTAACAAGTTTGGGTGTAGAGCAGTATGTGTCGCTGGTAGTATAATATCAACAATTGCATTTGTAGCCTCAATATTCAGTCCGAATGTCAACTGGCTAATGTTCACCTATGGGTTCTTAGGAGGTTTGGGTTTCGGATTCATCTATTTGCCAGCCGTTGTATGCGTTGGCTATTATTTTGAATCTAAACGATCTCTAGCTACAGGTATAGCAGTCTGTGGTTCAGGAGTGGGTACTTTCGCATTTGCACCATTTGCAACAGTATTGCTAGACAATTATGGCTGGAAAGGTGCAAATTTAATACTTGCCGGAATTATTTTTAACTGTGCCATTTTTGGTGCACTGATGAGGCCCTTGAAATATACTAAAAAGAATATACTATACACAGATAGACGACAATCTACAAGGTATAGTTCAAGTGATATTGTTCAAACTTCTACTAGGGATTTACGGAAGAGACATGATTCGATAGGGCCATTTACTGCGAACAAACACTCCGAGGTGAGCTACTTAAACAAAAGAGGACATTTTTAACTGACTTCAAAAAAAGGAAAAATTCTCAATTGATTTGTATGCTTAATAATATTGTTAACACGTAGAGGATATGATATGCATAGTAGCGTTAAACACATTGGCTAGTGTATAGTACAGTTCATGGCAGTGTGAACAAAAACATAGCTGTAATCTTATATTGCAGTGTACTCTCCAATCAAAGAAGAAAGATAATTCCAGTCTGTGCCATGTGAAATATTTACTCGCTAAACTGAACCTTGGAATTATTGAAGCTTGCCAAGTCATGAGTGTGTAGTAAAATCCTTTGGTCAACTGCTTTAAATATTTTTGGCACCCCATTCCGTCAAATACATATTAGCAAAAAAAAATATTCCGACTATGCGCAAATGAACTACTAAACGGTGTAATCATATGATAACAATAGTTTTAATTTTGACTAAGGAAAAAAATTTGTGCTTACGTAAATAAGGGGGCAAAAAAATTTATAAATCAAGAGCAGAATCACACCACATTGTATTTCGCTTGATCTATCATTCAAAATTGGTGTTTCGTTGATAAATATCTGAATAAGTGAGTTGAATAAGTGCTTAATTTGATTAAGTTCGGCTTTACCAAAATAGAAGTCATTGCCACACCTATACAATCTGATTGAAATGGATTAAAAATCCATTTGAACGCGTGCTCTGTTATCGTAAATATCGAAAAATTATTTATCTCAGTATTCATCCATTTTACTAGATACCAAGACAAAAATAAAATTAATATAGTGTCTTTCAAAACACATTAACTATCTAGAAAACTATTGAATATGTGGCATTGCACTGATTAAAATATTTCTTTACTGTTGAATTACAGGTGGACGTTGAGAGTTTGGCTTTTACTTCAAAATCATCTCTTGCAAGTAAAAAGGATGTGGGACACAACATATCTCCATTTTTAAAAAAAGACCTTTTCTATTCAGGGTCTGTTCAGAATCTGAAAGAATACCAATCGCAAAGGTCGCTAGCTGCCTATAGAAATAGTATTATAAGCATACCACAAATTAGATCCCATGAAGAAATAGGTAAGTATTAAAAACTTTAGAAGCAATGATAAAATAACGTTACTTCTTCGTTTTTAAAACCAGCATTTGGTGGTTTTTGGTGCCTCCAGCAATAGGACCAAGACCAAAACCTCTGACTATTACTTAATGTGTATTTTGATTCTAAAGCTTTCGCAAATTTAATAATTTGCAGAATGGTTTATTGGTTCTCTTCTGCGTAGATTTTTGAAAGCTTTATGTTTCGAGATCTTCTGAAACGAGGAGGAAGACCACGATAAGATGGTCGAAACTCAATTAAAAAAAAGCATAAAAAGTTTTCTCTTCAAATTTATATATAGTAAATAAAAATCTTGAACGACAAACATTAATGATGAAGTTATTCCTAATATACCCATATATAAAGACGAAGTGAGGTCAAATTTATATATTATATAAATATCTTATACATATGCCGCATATAAATAGTTAAACTTTTAGATGACAACGTTTGTAAATGTCTACCAAAAAGCATAAGAACTTCCTTTGGGCAAATAATTGACATAAGTTTACTAAAGGATCCAGTATTTATGCTTATAGGAATTTCGAACTTATTTGGAATGGCTGGATTATACGTACCCTTTGTTTACCTAGTTGATTGTGCAGCAGCAGATGTAAGTAATATCTTAAATGATTTAATCAATTTTAAAACACATTTGAAAATGATTCGTAAAAACTATATCCATAAATGTTTAATAACGGTGCTGTATACTTTAGACTGATAATTATCAATATTTTAATAATAATCTCATGACTCATTTAACTAATGTAATCCAGCTCAATTCAGCAAATATTTACATTTTAAAGTGATAAAAGTAGTTTATTCCACAACCATATAATAGCCTATATTATTCACGAGGGTAAAAGTTCACGGCGCGTGCCGAAGGCGAGTGCCGTAAATTACCCGAGTGAATAATAGCCATTTATGCGAGTAGAATACCCTATTTTATCCGCGACTATTAAATATTTTTGACTAAATCTTTTACTGAAGAAATTCATAAAGTACTATTTATTTTTAACTTTTTTTATGAGCAGGCCGTTATGTATCAAAAGAACGGCCTGTCATAAATTAAATTTAAACGTCAACATTGTTTACAATTAATTTCGTGCTTTGAAACACAAGTCATGGCCACTTTAATGAAATTTTTAACAAATATCCGATACGTTGTCATAGAAACCCTGCAGTGAATAATGAAATCATTATTCACTACAGGGAATAATGGATAGCATTATGCTTGAGGAAATACATACATTATTCAGTAGTCATAGGTAAATATATTTAAAAATCTAGTACCATATCTTGCCTACTTGTTAATGACAATAGTATATACACAATATTCTCATTATTTTTTTTTAGGGCATTGAATCTGGAAAGGCATCATTTTTACTGTCAATTATAGGCATCACAAATACAGTTGGCCGTATAGCTTGTGGATATTTCACAGATTTACCACAAATAAATGCATTATTTGTTAATAATATGTGTCTTGTTATCGCAACAGTGTCAGTGGGATTAACACCATTCTGTCATACATTTTTTGCATATGCAATTATGGCCTTATTTTTTGCCATTGCTGTATGTAAGTATATTTTGATAGAAGTTTACACTAGCCAGTAGCAGGCTGACGAGGGTGGCGAGAACCAGAGGAGCAGCCATCCTACAAACTTGACCTTTAAATTTTAGTTGCCTTGGGCTCAATGAAACTAAAGATAAAAATTCCTAGCATTAACTACCTATGTGATTAAAAACAGCATCGATTCGATTCGAATTATTATCAAATCCCATATTTTTCTACATTGTATATTGCTCTGAATAAATCATCACTCTGGAAAAAAGTCAGCCTGCTACTAATACATCAAACACAAATGCTTATAAGAGAAATAATCTACATAAAAATCGCTTGGATTAAAAAGTTTTTTAAGGATGGCACAAAGCACCTTAGAAAGCACAGTTTCATGAAATTAAAGAGTGAAAACCAGTCAATTCTTGCATATTTACTATGGTTATGTTGAGTTGATAGGATAAAATTTGAAATTTCCTGTAGAATGGATATAGCGACATTATCGTTTAAAAACTAACAAGTTATATCAATATAGAGTTTTCAGTTACGTTACTGATGAATTAAAAATTTTGAATAACAAATTAAATGAGTACTTGTGGATGTAACATCTGTGGTGTAACCGATCCAGTAGCAGTGATACCCTTAAAATAGATTCTGATGTTATTAAAAGCATTAGATTTGGTTTGTGTTCCTTATTCGTGAAAATTACGTATCATGAGATGGCGCTGATAATTTAGTTTGTGTATGAACCAAGTGGCGAACAACAAACCTTTGACAGTGTTTTGACATTTACGATAAATTTAGAGGTTAATTCTAGTAACAATCTTTTTTTATTAAAGTATCGTGTTAATCGTTTTATTAAATGATTGCATTGCTATATTGTTTATACACTAGTTAAATATAATAACAACACTTTAAACGCACTTTTAATTTTAAAAATCACAAGATAAATTTAAGAAACCTGCGAACTGACAGTGACAGTAGTGACAGCGGTTTGTTGTTCACTATGAATGACTCATCATATTAAGATTACGCCAAAAAATATAGATGTCGCCCACTCCGTGATTTTCGCGAATACCACTAAAGAAGAACCAGGGAAAAAATTGTTAATAAAAATACTATTCGTTTTTTGTGGTATAAAACCACTTAATCACATCTCCTCTATATTAATATCACAACAATTAATTTTGATTTCTATTTTACAGCTGGATTTATCTCCCTTAGTTCAATTATACTGGTAGATCTGTTGGGTCTTGATAAACTAACAAATGCTTTTGGGTTATTGATTCTATTTCGTGGTGCCGCTGCTCTTGTTGGGTCGCCATTGGCAGGTGCGTTGTATGACGCAACCCAGTCTTATGATGCACCATTTCTTGTTGCTGGTGCTTTATTTGGTCTTTCTGCTATAACTAGTTTTATAGCACCTTGCTTGAAAAATAACTCACGTGCAGAAACTCCACAATTAAATGAAGTTTTAAAACCAATCAATGAGGAGAAAGAAGATTTGGAAATGGATAATGTGTTGTAAAGATTTAAGGAAATTACAGATGATTTAAAATTTAAGAAAAAATCATAGTGTATGGGTTGGTTAAGAACCATTGTGAATGGGAATATAGTATATTGTTGAGAGTATTACATCTAGTTTCCTAACAATTTACACACCTATTTTATTACTATGAGTAGTTAACCTCTAAATTTAGAATCACCGTTTTGTAAATGATTGATTAACTGCGAAATCTGAGGATTTAATGTCGCATCATAATTTGTTTTTGCCAACTAAATTTGAGTTTTTTTTGTTACCTATTACTACAATCATTTAAAAAAATATACCTAAATACACCGACATAAATAAAATACATGATCAGAACACCTATAAGTTTTTGAATACATGTCTGATTAGACCACTACTACTGTGATACTGTTGTCAGATCGAAAGTTAATGTGAGATTATGAATATAATACCTAAACGTGTAAACATAACTTAAGTAGGTAATTAATTTTAAGTGTTCTAAAGAAGAGTTAAAAGAATAAATTTAACGAAACGTTGACAAGCTACAAAAAGAATTTTGTTTAATTAATTATTTATAAGGGATCATAACCCAACTTAAGAATATGAATCACAAAAAAACATTCAAGAAAATAAAATAATTATTGTTTCGATAATTGAATAATTCGATAAGAATGTTGCTCACCATATACTTGCTCCTTTAACTTTTCAAACACGTTTCCTATATAAAAATTCTAGGTTTTATGGACTGTTTCAATAAAGTGGTTTATCAAATCAACAAGTGTAAATTATAAAAAAAAAAATTAAATTAATTCAAGGAATGAAATCCTTGGCAATATTTTATATAATTTTGCATATGGAAAAAATTTATTCTTTTTTAAAACCGTTTCAAAGGTACAGCAAATTCTTCTGCTAACCCATCTAAGTAATTTAAAATATTTTTTTTGAACAACTTACCTCTAATCTGTCGAACACCTCCTGTGTTTTTTTACTAGGTCTTCCAAATTTTCTTTTCCTTTGAATGATGTTTGATTTATCAAATATTCAGGACCTAGCTAGAGGAGAGGTAGCTTCTACAATGGTTTTAAAGGTCATGAGAAACTGATAAAACTCTTTCCTGAATTCCTTGTAATAATCATAGTGTAAAATGTATCCACACACCAGAGGTGCCTTTGACCATGTTTTTTGTTAACATCTTGGTAATTACATGTATCTGATATTTCTGAAAAGGAAAAAGTAATATAAACCACAAAAATCATCTAGGAATAAAATCTTAAATGTATTGTGAGCATTGTTGCTAGAAATGTGGCCAAGAAGATATTACGCCTAACTGGATTTGTAATTTTTATAGATTTTTCCTTTTGTTATGAAATTCATTTCAGTGAATGTGTGAAACTTCAGGTACCTGCCTACATAGTAACAACAGATAAGGGCCCAGTAAATCAACAAGTGAAAATGATAACTACCTGTTGCTTACTAACGCACCAATGTGCATAACACAACATCATTAAAAGAAGGATTTAGTTTATTATTTGTTTATGAATCATTTATTTATTGCATTAACGTTAAATAAATTTATACCATGTTACTATAATTGGGAGTTATTTTTTCCCCTTGAACATTACATTTTATATTTCATCACATAGTCAAGATTTATTACTTATTTAAGTTTTCTCTATAATATAGATTTTATAAATAAACTTCAAGTAGGTACCCATATTCCTTTTTGCAAATTCCCATCATCGTTTCCAATGGCGAAAACATATTTAAAAATACGTTTTACATTTTTCTATTATTTAACTTATAATTAAATATGCAAATATTACTCGTTACATCAAAACGCAATTGAAAATACTTACAGCACAGTGTATTGCAGAATTCAAGTGAAGAATTGAGAAAACTGGCATTTCCAAGTTGTAATTTTCAAATATACAGTACAGTCCACGAACAGGAACATCGCTGTGATGCTGCACGCTGCACTCATAGGTACAATTGTGGCTTCCGGTAGTCACGGTACACGGTACAGTTCAACTCTCGATTTATAACAGGGTTTTATGATTTTGTTTAAATGTTATTTGTGGCATTTCATAAATTATTTCTCTTCTTTTTCTTTTTTGGGATTTATTACCACATTCCTTGAGATTCCTATCCAAAAAAATTCGATTTATCTAAAAAATATTCAAATTAACCAATTACTGGGAATTAAATAACCTCTACGCCTTTGACGTAATGTCAGAGGATCAGTTAGAGGATGTTTTTTGACAACTAATAGGAATTAAATTGTTTTTTTTTTAATGTTTTATGATTTTTAAAGCTAATAACGTAATAAGACATACCTATTTATGAAGGCTCAAGCTAAGAATCCTCGGCCCGAGATACATCTAATAACCAAAAACATTTTAAACTTTAATGTAGGGGGTAACTAGGAACTAAACACCCATACTATTCGGTACCTAATTCCCTTTTGCTTCAGGGAATGAATGAATTTACTTGGTCGCCAAAACCTTGGCGGTTCTTGTCGTAAATTCTTGTGTTAATGTATATCGGCTGACAATTATTGAGGATTTTATTTAATGTAGTTTATTTCTTCGTTTTTTTTTCTTGGTCGTGTGACAGCAAGAACTATTGACAAGAAGTCAGTGGTGTGACAGTCCCATAACGTGCAGATTTTTAGATTTTTCGGATTCTCCATTATTCAAATTTTAAATTAGTAATCAAGCTAATCAAATAAAAACGTCAAGTTGTGCGTCAAATTGACAAATGTCAGATGAATCAGTGTTGCCAACATTTGATAAATTAATTTAAAGGCATTTTCCTTTCATCAACACTCGGTTGCACTTGGTGTAGAATAGTTTATGCCAGTGGAACTGCACCTAATAACGAGTACAGGCAGGAGTGCAATATGAAAGAAAGAAAAAATACCTTACCAAATGGAGCATGTTGTCTAACACTTCTTTAAATTCTTCTTGTTTTGTTCTAAAACCAACGCAGCAATTAACCTGTTTACGCCACAGCACAGAATATATAGTTCAAGCCTTGTATTTATTCTAACCGCGTTCGGTTTTTATTTTACATATCTGAAAACTAGCTTTGCTCGTTTACCTCATTTGCTGTTCGGTAATAGACAATGCATGCTCTTTCAGACAGATCTCCTCTGCGTTCTGCGTTCGGTAAGCACAAATACGAGCGGTCAACGCTACCTCGTTTAGCTCCAAGGCTCGTTGTTTAGCTCGACTTCAAGACGTCGAGCAAACAGATTTTTTAGGGTTCTTCTGCCATCTGTCTATACTCTTAAGTCATACAACCAAGAAGACTGCGTTCTCTAGTCTTCTTGAGTACAACATAGCATTGTTTTTTCTGAGTGCTACACCTAAATAAAAAAATAAATAATTTATCGGGTTATGTTTTATGTTCCTCCTTGGTATCCGTTCGGTAATTAAATTATAAATTATGCTCGTTTGCCTCGGTGATCACGTGCAATCACGGGTGATTGTATCTGCCCGCTCGCCTCTGGATTTTTAAAACCGAGCTCAGTATCTGTGCTACTGTGCTCTGCCTATTCTGTGTTCTGTGAAAAATTATTCTATGGCGAAAAAGTTGGGTTATGTTTACAAACTAAAATATTGATTTGTTGTCAACAGTAAATATTGTATTATTGTATTCATTTTAGCTTCAAACATAACTGGTGCACTTCCTTTGAAGTGCTTTTATGATTTGTGTGAATCGTAATATGACATCATTGATGATGGATTATGAATTTAAAATGAAAACTCAAAATGAAAGAGTCAAAGTGGAAGATCTATTTGATTACGAGGGCTGTAAAGTAGGTAGGGGAACTTATGGGCATGTTTATAAAGGCCGTCGAAAAGATGGGTCGGATCCGAGGGACTATGCTTTAAAACAAATTGAAGGCACTGGATTATCAATGTCAGCTTGTCGGGAAATAGCAGTAAGTGGTACCTAGTCGATTACTTATATCGTTTAAAATCTTACGATTTTTTCTTATAGTTGTATGTTATCTGTCTGCACACGTGTAAATGTAAAAATATACAATAATACCACATGTAACCCTCCTTTATCCCAGAAGGCTCTAGAAGAGCCTTGCGTGGGAGGGGGCTACACATTTACAGACAAGGGACATACATCCAATATCCCAAAATCCATCTCGCGGTATTTTCCACTGCCACGACCGGGATTCAAACCCGAAACTTTTGGGTGAGAGGCAGGTTCGCTACCTCTCGGCCATCAGTCATATCTATCTATCATGTACAATAATTCCTTTTTGTTAAGAGTAATTAAAAACAGATTTTGTTGGGTTGTCATTTAACTTAAATCAAATACAGCAGTATAATTTAAATAATAAAACTTGTTTTTCCTTTTATATGTATAGTGATTCATGAGAATTATATTTGTTAGCTATAGTTCTCATCAACCCTGGCACAGGTTGTTAAAATTTTTTAAGTTAAGTACGAATATTTTATTCATTTGGCAATTATTGTAATTCATTAATTTTTATGCACCTGGTGTGAATTTAATTAATTGCAAAATCTATCATGGCGTTACTGAAATTTAATGGGCTATACCCTTCTTTTGTAATCATTGTATATATGTTTATGGAAATGTTTTAATTATCTCATCCTGTACATCCGAACAGGCTATTTATAATTGAAAGTGCATCTTTACAGCTTCTGAGAGAACTAAAACATCCAAATGTAATTACCCTAATTCGAGTATTTTTATCCCACAACGACAGGAAAGTATGGCTCCTTTTTGATTTTGCCGAGCATGATTTGTGGCACATTATCAAGTTTCACCGTGCAGCTAAAGCTAATAAGAAACCTGTTATGGTACCTAAAGGAATGGTAAAGTCATTGTTGTATCAAATATTAGATGGTATCCACTACCTCCATTCAAATTGGGTTTTACATAGAGACTTAAAACCTGCTAACATTTTGGTAATGGGTGAAGTACCTGAAAGAGGAAGGGTGAAAATTGCCGATATGGGTTTTGCTAGGTTGTTTAATGCTCCTCTTAAACCTCTTGCTGATTTAGATCCAGTAGTGGTAACATTCTGGTATCGTGCACCTGAACTACTGTTGGGAGCTAGACATTATACAAAAGCAATAGGTATGTAAATCGTTGATCTAATTTTTTTTTTAAATTCAGCGAAATATGAATTAGGAGTTTTTAAAATATAACTGGTTTTGAACCTAAAAAGGGTTTGTGGTTTAATGTGAACTATTATTTTATAGAAATAACATTGTGATATTCAAGATTTAACTTAGTCATTTTCAGGATTTCTGAAGCCACATATAACATGATTGAAAGTTTTTAGAATTATCAATATTCTCCTTTTTGCTTGTTTTTGGCAGTGATTAAGTAACACTTATTGATAATATTTATTTGAATACTTTATTAGAAACATACATCTATAATTTTTTTTTGTTAAAGATATATGGGCAATAGGTTGTATATTTGCTGAGCTGTTAACTTCTGAACCGATTTTTCACTGTCGCCAAGAGGACATTAAAACAAGTAACCCTTATCACCATGATCAGTTAGACAGGATATTTAACGTTATGGGCTTTCCTCATGAGAAAGATTGGGAAGATATTAAAAAAATGCCAGAACATCCTACTTTGTTGAAAGATTTTAAAAAATCAAAGTAAGTTTTAACATTGATTGACCCCATAAGTTATTTAAAATCTAGCTATTTTTTATTCCAGTTATGTAAATTGCTCATTAGTTAAATACATGGATAGACATAAAATTAAACCAGACAGTAAGGCATTCCATTTGTTACAAAAACTATTATTGATGGATCCAAACAAACGTATCACATCTGAACAGGCCATGCAGGATCCTTATTTTCAAGAAGAACCGCTTCCAACCCAAGATGTATTTGCAGGTGAATAGCTGTAGTTATATTCTATTATATTATGATTATGTTTATTTCCTTGCCAAAAACCTTATGATAATTTCCTTCAAAATTGATATTTCGTAAGAAAATTGCACGTTTTGTGAAGAAAACATAATATATAACAACTATGTACCAGAAAAGTTTTCTTTACCAAGGTTGCAAATTATACAATTCACTAGACGAAGATATTCGAGCTTCTGGTAGTATACATATTTTTAAACGAAAAATGAAAAAATTGTTGCTATACTAGGTTCGGCGTCCAAATAGAAATCGACTCCGCCCCATTAATTTTATGGCAGCGCAGAACGGTGTTCGCAATAGTCAGTTTTACACGATGGAAATTAATGAAAGTTGTGATAGCTTCAACAAAATTTGTTATTATACGTGTTACATTTTCTACTACAGCTGTACTATATTTTTATAATGTTTATACCCATTAAACCTTCTATTATACTTCTTCAATTTTGGACTTTTAAAAATAATACTTTATTCCCGCAAAAATTTAAACGACGTTTCCTTTATTAGTCCGCACTGCGCAAACTCAAGATACTTTTACTCGGCCTCGGCCAGCTGATTGCCTGGTTTGTTTACGTTTGTATTCGTTTTTAGGTTAGGTTCTTTCGCGAGTTATTTCCCCATACTTTAAGAACGTCCGTGGTTATTTAATTCAAAAAAGTTTAGTTTGTGATTTACTATAACAATTTACATAGGTTACTTCACTGGATAAACCCATTGAGTATAAAGTAATATACTCAATGATCAACCCCAATGCAAAATACTCAAAAATAGTCATATCTGCTAAGAGTCGTTTACTTTTTGGTTTTCACATGTCCAAATAAATAAAACGTGTTGTTTACCTACCTATTTTGTCTATATTTTCACAAGGTTCTACTACAGTTCGTTTAAGAAAGTTACAAGAGATATAAATATAATATAAAATAGAATACTTTATTCATCATTTTAATACATTTGGTAAATCAGTAGAAAAAATAGACTTTCAAAGCCCTACGTATTGCATATAACAAATTTGTAAATAACACAACAACGATAAGTAATATAATTCTCAACGAAACCGTCCTCGGATCCTATGTGGTGGACTATAAGATGATTTCCCTTGTCCGATGTATTTTTTAACCCCATCGTGGATGAAAACCTGCCGTGGAATCAGGATTGTTGTGTCCTTCCATACTTTACTTACAGTATGGCCAGCGTTCACCTAAGTCACAGATTAGTATAGTTAATCTGTGCCTAAGTCTCATCTAAAAAGTACAACTTCTTATGCTCTTCCCGGTATTTTCTGATGTCTCGCAGCAATCTTCGCCTCCAAGCGATATCTTATTTTTTTCCCTTGGGCACTATTTAGTTAAAAACCTATAATGCCAAACACAATTACATTACAACACGAAGAAATAAAAAGTCCGTTTACTCACTGAAAGCCAATTTCTGTTCATCGCCTTCAAAAAAATAATGGATTATACGCTTGAGAGCACTTTTAGTTCCTTCATCAATATTGTCCAAAACACACTTTTGGTGGTTGAAGTTGGTGTGTTTGTTTGTATTCACCAAGAATATTATAAACACTTGCAACACTCACACCTGCTGCCGTTGCAGTGAACTTTATGCCTTCTATCTTTGGTTCCTCCCGATTTTCCCCATCGTACGCCTTAAAAATGTTCAGCACGCTTTCCTTGTCTTCCACCGAAAAATGTCTGGACGTTCGTTGTTTCGGTGGAGAAGTTGGCTCCGGGCCCCCTTCAGCCAATTTCCGATTTAACCTTAAAAAAAAACGAGATTTTAACATTTTATCAATGATCATTTTAATCGTTTGCATTACGTAACTTAATACTTTATACACAAAACATATAATGTTAATTTAATTCTTATACGTACCTTCACAAAAACGATCGTAACTGTAGAAATTTCAAAACACAGGCAAAGAATAATACCAGATAATACCAAGGATAGAGAATAATACAGCAGTTGACGTGAGGCTGGCTCTCCATTTATTCGCGTTTTCCATATGTTTAGCGTTTATACGTTTCGCGACAATGATAACATATGCTGATTGGTCTGTTGCCAAAATACGTAAAAATTTAATATATGACGCGACTATTGTAGAGTCGGCCTTCGTCAAATTTAGTGGTTGCTTTGTAATTTGGGTCACCAATAGAGAAGTTCCATTCAAATGTTGCGGGCATTTTTGGGGAGGAGTCGAGTTCCATTTGGACACCGAACTGTGTATAGGCAAAAATTGCTACACTCTTGATGAATTTTTTTAATAGTTTATTCTCTACATTTTTTATATTTTATACGACATAATATATATAGTTTTTCTATAATATATATTCTTTTATATGTATGTGACGGGTACAAATTAATCTGTACATTTTTTTATATATATCTATTATGTTATTTTGTAGTATGTATTTATAATAAAATTATAATGTTTAATATGTTACTTTGCAGTGTTTTTTGCACTATTTATTTGTACTGCTTTTTTTAAATATTTGTGACGTTTTCTTCATTGACTTTTTGTATACCTTTGTATATATATCTTTGCACAGTGGAGAAATAAATATTATTATTATTATTAGTATTATATTTTCATTAAAACTTTGATTAACACAACTTATCATTTTTCGATAATTTCACCATATCTCATAAAAAAAACTGTTTTAGTAATTAAATTATTCACATTCTACCGTGAAACTATGTATGGTTGCAAATTTAAAGTCTTATTCGGATTGATTAAAAAACAAAACTCAAAATAATTATATAAACAAACAATTTCTTTTTTAAGGTTGTTTTATTGATTGACAAATATATTTTACAGGATGTCCTATACCTTACCCAAAGCGGGAATTTTTGACTGATGATGATCAGGAGGAAAAATCTGATAAGAGACAAAACCAGCAGCAGCAACAACAACAACAGCCTCAACAGCAGCAGCAACAGCAACAAACACAACAGCAACAGCAGCAATCCAATCAGCAAGACAATCACAATTCTGCTAAAAGAGTTCGTTTATCAGGACCACAGGGCCATCCTGGGCAAGTTAATCAACAGGTAATATGGATATCTAATTATTATATTATGCAATGTACAGCTACGATGACAAAAAAATTTCCACCTGATATTAATGTTTCCAATAATTTTATTGAGTGTAAGTAGGCCTTGTCGGATCTATTTATTATATTTATTTAAAAAAAATGAGACCTGGGAGGTTCTGAATTTGTAAGGAGATTTTAAACGTACCGCTTTCTATACAAGCATGTTCTACTTTGAGCAGTTCCACCCTTGTATTTTGGAATGGAATATGAAAACATATTAGACATTTTTAAAGATATTATATGATCGCATAATTAATTTGTTCATATGGTAGTTGACGGATTTTTGCTGTGAATCGCCAAATTTTCTTAATAACACCTATTTCTTTTGCTGGACAGAATTGGTGGTGTAAAAAGAAATAAAATTTACTTCATTAAGAGAAATAAAAAACGGTACAATAAGAAGTAACTGATGCAGGCTGGAAATAATTATGTTATCGCAGTTGTATAGTATCGTCTAAATTAAATGTCTGCAGTATAAATTTACGAATGTGTTTATTGGTTGCAGTTTGGGTGCAATGCCATAATTTGAATAGGTAGATTCAAGACAAATACTGACTCACTCATTACCAGATTAAATTGTAACCTTGGGCCCACATCGCAAAATGTTCATGCGAACATTTAAAGTAGATAATACTGTACTGTTTGCAGTTATAAAATGAATAAGCTGTTCATTACTAATGTTACTATTCATTCCAGGCGATTCCTATTTCTCAGCAGCAAGAATTTCACCAGCAGCAGATGATGTACAATAACGGCTCACAACAACAGCAACAAAATTTCCAACAAAGATTTTAATTCTTTATTCAGTTCAAAACATGTAACCGTTAACTTGCATAAAGAGAATATATTTTGAGTATTTTATTCAAGCTAAAGTTGAAATAAAAGAAGTGTTGTTCATGATTTATATGTTTTTAAAATAGGTATACCACTTATCTGTAGATACATTGTATTTATATGAAAATAAAATAGACATATAGAATTATATTTTTCAAGCCAGGAACAGTTTACAGAATTATACAACTTTGTCAATTCACAGTTTTTCTTACACAACCCCATGGAAATTTTATACAGTTGCATGCAAAATAATGTTCCGATTCCAAAACAATAAGAAAATATAGGTGCCATTTAACAAACTGCCGCAGCCGCAGCAATGATAAAATAACAGAGATAAAAATTTCATTGAAATATTTTCCTATTACACAAATTATTAAAAAATACGGGTATTACTTTATACCGATACCAGACCCTGTAAATTATAAAATAATACACTTTCAATGACTACTATAAATCTCAAAGTTGTTGATTTTACTAAATGTCTGACATTTTAGTTCTATAATAAAGTTTTAATCCCTGCGGAAATAGAGTAAAACAATAGAAATAGAATAGATTCTTTTTAAGTGTATAATGCGGTGCAAAAAATAGCGTATACAGAATGCGAAAGTACTCATCTTGACATAGGACCTAAATTTGCAGCTTAGTTTTGTTTAGTATCGCAGCTCTAATGTGTAAAACAGTTCGAGATGAGCATACGGCGACCAAGGACGGCCATGTACGAGCCGTAAAGCACTTGTTTCTAAGGCAGTAGCACTTCACGTCGTAGATATTTTGAGGTTGCCTATGTCAAGAGGAGAACTTTCGCAATCTGTATGTATACCACAGGACTAAAGTACCTTTTAATCCCTCGTGTGATTGTTGCCCTCACCTGAGGGCAACAAACTTCACACTCGGAATTAACAGGCATACTTTAGTTCCTTCGTATTTCTTCATTGTTTAGCCTTTGGTCTCTCCTCTGCACTTTCTGCATTCAACAAAATTACGATATAAAGTCCAGAATCAAACCAATGTTATACCTATCCTATGTATCTTGTATCTTTATTTATTTTTATCATAGTATAAGATAATAAGACAATAGACCACAATGATTGTAAATGACTGAATTAATTCAAAATTGGTTGAATACTAAAAGTGGTGCGCAAACTAGGGATAGCGACCTCCAGAGGGGTCGCGAGAAAGTTTTTGCGGGTCGCCAAATTCAAAGAAATTAATTTAACAATAAAAAATGTAAAGCTTTTCTTCAACAAGTATCACGTACCAGTAAAATAGTGAAATGGAATTATATTATTATTTATAAAAATTGAACTATATTTTTTTCCGAAAACGATAGTTTATAATATCTGTACTTTTATTAGTACCAGGGCCGCGAAAAAAGTTTACACAAAATAGGTAGTTATAAATGAAAGTAATTTGCGCACCACTTCTATAAGGGGGATGAAATTAGTGATGGAATTCTTCGGATTTGGATAAAAAATAATCGGTCATCTTTTTGTATCAACTGTCCTACTGCAAGGTTATCTAACCTGTGGTTTAACCGTTTCACCACAGATCACTAAACTTCTGTGATTTAACCACAGAGCACATTGTGGTTTAACCTACAGTGACTTTATAGGGACAGAGACGACAATAGAGCCAAAATCATACCCACCCACCATTTTGAGACTAAATTTATCAAGACTAACATAACCTTAAATTTTTAGTTTTGCAAATTTATTTTCAATTTTCTTTTTAATTCTTGTAGTTTTAGCTTGGATTCATTGTAACATTTAAAAACTCTTTCGGACAGTAGATTTATAAAGTTTCAATTTTGTAGATTATTTAAAATAGACTGATAATTATAGGTTAGAATTCCAACCAACAAAGCCAACACTTACATTATGAATACAATATATAATATAAAATTATTATATTTAAATAAGTCTTTAAGTAGTTCTTTTTAGAATACACTAATTAATAAATTAATCGACTTACCTGTAAGGAAGATCAATTTGAATTTCTTGAATATTTCCGTCACAAATAGTTGTATAATCACTAGGTAGTACATGTCATTTGCGGCGCAAGTTTTAAAGAATGATTGATTCCTTGTTCCTGAGCCCAATACCCTCATACATAAATTTGTACATAGATCGCTCGGGCATGTTTGGTGGAGGGTGGGTTACAACTATTTGTGACGGAAATATTCAAGAAATTCAAATTGATCTTCCTTACAGGTAAGTCGATTAATTTATTAATTTCTTTTCATATTTCCGTCACAAATAGTTGTATAATCACTAGGTAGATGTTTAAAGAAACAACTGCGATCTATTCAACAAGAAATTAAATTTATTAAATATTAATTAGTATTTTTAATACTATAACAAAAGGAATGATTATTTATAATTATATCAATTTGATAATTCAAAATACTTATACTAAAATTAAACTAACTTTATACATTAATTAGTTTCAAAGGGTCTAAAATTATATGATTAAGCAATTACTTAATAATTTCCTTATTCCTGTTCAGGATTCAGTATGGCTAGCGCAAATATATTTTTATTGTTGGATAAGGGTTTATTATAAAATTTGTTAAACATGTCTGACTTTTGTGTCCAGCCAGCGGTGTTTTTAATTGTGTTAATGTTGACACCCGCTCTAGCAGCCGCCGATGTGGCTGCGTGTCTTGTACTATGCCCTTTATATATATTTGTATCCACGCCACTGGATTTCATAGTCTTTTTTATCCAGCGACTAATTGATTGGGTGGTTGCAGGATGATAGGGTTTTTTGAAAGTTAAAAGTAATGGGGTGTCTGTTTGCAACCTAATATGACGAGTTTTGTTTAAGTAATAAATTAATGTAGTTGCTACACAAAGAGAAGGCTTTTCTTTGAAAAATGGAAAGTATAAAATTGGTTGGGCCCGATTTGGCCCTGATGTTTTAAGTTTTTCAGTGATTTTAATTTTTATTCCACTATCGTTTATCTCGATATTGTTCAGCAAAATTTTTGCTAGGGTCTGAACTCTATGTGCACTGGTGAGTGCCATGAGTGTTGTTAACTTCAAGGTTAGAGCCTCTAGTGTTAGGGTTTCTAAAGGGTATTTTTTTTCTAAGTAGTTTAACACAATCGACGTATCCCATGTTTCTGTATACCTAGGTTTTGATGGTTTAATATTAAAAATACCTTTTAAAAACCTTTTTATATGACTGATGGTAGAGATGGTAGCGTACCTGCCTCTCACCCAAAAGTCCCGGGTTCGATTCCCGGTCGTGGCAATGGAAAATACTGTGAGAGGGATTTTTCCATTATACACGGATATTGGATGTGTGTCCCTGGTCTTTAAATGTGTAGCCCCCTCCCGCACAAGGCACTTCTAGAGCCTTCTGGGATAAAGGGGGTCGTAATTACATGTGGTGTATTTATTATTTATTATTATTTATTTTAAAACCTTTTCATCATCCCCTGAAAATAAGAAAATCAGATTTAAAGCCGATCTATGAGAGTTTAGAGATGTATAGCCCAATCCCGATTGCAATAATGTTGTTAGAAATTTTATGACATTGTTTAAGTTCTTGTTAAGGAAATTAATATTGTTACTTAAGCAAAACTCCCACCATTTTTTATAACATGTGCCATACTGTTTTCGTGTTTCCTTCGATAGAGATGACATGAGAATATCTATAGCCTCCTCCGAATCTATGTGGTGGTTCCTTTTGAATGCCTCCCTGATAATTTGATCGCCACCAGGGTAAGCTTGTGATGCAGGGGGTGACTTTCTCTGGAAGGAGACATGAGTAAGTATTTATGTGGTTTAAATACGATCTTGTCAATCGTATATTTTTTTATGACTGGGTACCACGGTTGGTTGGGCCAATCTGGAATAATCAAAATACCTGTAGCTTTTTCATGTAGGATTTTTTGTAATATTTTATTTATCAAAGAAAAAGGAGGGAACGCGTAGAAATAAAGTTTGGACCAAGAGATAGTAAAGGCGTCTATAGTAATTGAACCTGGGTCTGGGTACCATGAAATATAGGGTTCACATTTTTTATTTTGATATGTGGCAAATAAGTCGATTTCTGGTTTATCAAATTTTTTTATTATTTTATTGAAAGCAAAGTCTGATAATTCGTATTCTGTTTCATACGGTAATGCCCGGGATTCTGCATCTGCAATTACGTTCTTACTGGATTTTATGTAAGTAGCAAAAATAAATATTTGATTTTTGCTCTCACACCACTGCCAGATTTTTCTGCTAATTTCATTTAATTGTTTATACTGAACACTCCCCATGCGATTTATGCAAGCAATGGCAGTGGTGTTGTCTATTCTCAATAAAATGTAACAATTCGAATATGTTTTTGCAAAAGTTAAGAGCGAATAGTAAGCTGCTAGTAATTCTAGGTAATTTATGTGTTGCTTTGCTTCGCCAGTATTCCAAAACCCACGGCTGCTCTTGTCACTACAGTAACCTCCCCAGCCTGTAGTTGATGCATCCGAAAAAATTTCAAGAGAATATTTAGTTGGACATATGCTTTCGAATGATTCGTGGATGTTATTTAACCACCAGTTAAAGTCCTTTGTGAGGTGACCAGAAATTGTCATAATTGCTTTGTAATTTTGATTATTAATTTTAAGTGCCTGAAATTTTTCATGCTCAAAATATTTTATGTATACCCAGCCATATCGAACAGCAGGGCAAGCGGCCACTAGTTTTCCGATGAAGGAAGCAAATTCTCTTATAGAGCAATGTTTTTTATTTTTCATAACCGAAATTTGGTTATGTAATTTTTTACTTTTTTCCCTCGGTAAACTAATAGTTTCTTTTACAGAATTAAATAGAAACCCTAAGAATTCTATTTCTTGACATGGTGTAAGAACTGACTTTTCTCCATTAATTGTAAATCCCAAGTCCTTTAAGAGGTTAAGGGTGCTATTTAGGTTTTTATTTAATTCTTCCTTTGTGTAACCCAACAATAATATATCATCTAAATATATTAACGACATATTACCCCTAGATCTTAGCTGTTTAATTACAGGTTTCATTAATTTTGTGAATATATAGGGCGCTATGTTGAGTCCAAATGGTAATGCATTAAACTCATATAATGTATCATTAAATGTAAATCTTAGGTATTTTTTATGTGAATTATGAATTGGTAACGCAAAATATGCGTCTTTTAAATCAATTTTAGCCAAAAAACAATTTCTTTTTATTATTTTTATCGCAGACCTGTAATCTTCCAGTTTGAAGTGAGGTACTCTAATAAAGGCGTTAAGATATTTTATATTTAAAATAAATCTAAAATTTCCATTAGGCTTTGGCCTTAAAAAATATGGTGATATAAACTCGCCTTTTTCATGTTCACATACTGATATGGCTCCCAAAGAAGTTAGTTCTTTTATTGCAGGGGCATATGCCTCTTTGTCTTTTAATTTATTTTGGCATATTTGTTTGTATGGGAATTGCATTAAAAGGAATTTTAAACCCTTTAACCCAATTTATAATATTTGTATCTTTAGTAATTAATAACCAATTATGGTAAAAATTTGACAATTTTCCTGCGTAATGACTTTGACTTACTTCTAGCGCTGCTGGTTGTATTTCCAATATCGGCTCCCCCCTTCCTTTTCCTGTCTGTTGAATTTTTCTCTTCCTTTGTAGTGTGGGCGCTTGTAGTTTAAATTCTGCTGTGGTCTGTTGTGGGTTTCTTTATATGTATGTTTTCTCTGTGGTATGTATGACTTGAATGCAGGTTTTCCACCTCCTTTGTATTTCGTTTTTGTGATTTTATTTCCTGCCTGTTTTAATGCTTCTGCAGATTTTATTTTCTCCTGAATATTCACTCCAAACAGGTATTCGTCGATTGGTGTTTTTTCCACAGCTTTTCTGACATCTTGTTTTAAGTGAGGGCCGATGTTATATCTTCTGTGTTTCGATATAGCATGATGTATGTCACAGAATATGTTAGCAGCGTTAACTATGTCTGGAACTGCTTCCTGGAAAGAGTTGTGAGGATTTTCCAAAAAAGTATTTATTGGTGTACCCAGGGCCACCAGACCTTTCCCTATTTGTTCCTGCAATGCTGATAGAAATTTATCCTGTTTTGATACAGATTCTTGCAGCCCCGAATCCATTTCGTCATTTAGTTTAGGTGCCTTAAGATTTTGGCAATTTCCCGGAATTCCGTATTTTTCTAAGATTTCGTTACGTAACTCTTTATCTAAGCCTTCCTGAAGAAAGCCTCTCCAGCGCAGTGCTAGTTCTTCGTTTATGTTAAAGTCACATAGTTTATTTTTATTTGGGACTGCCCCTAACCGGAAATGAAGTCCGCTGATTGGTGCACTTGGGCCTCCGTTACTATTGGCATTCTGTTTTCTTCATTGCCTGAAGTAGACAGAAAAATCTTTTAGAATATATTTTTTTTTTTTTTTTTTTTTTTAATAACATGTAACAATACATATATATACATATATACATATATTATATATACACACATATAAATTTGTGCACATTTATACTACACATATGGGCATGTACATGTGTACACCCTGTGTGCAAATTTCATAATTAAGTACATGTGTACTAATTGGTCTGATATGTAAATGTTTACATGACCTATTGTATTTCTTTGTGTGTAGTTTATATTCTACAATGCTGTATTTGCTATCACACATTTGGTAAATCATGCGACTACCAAAGAAAAGAATTTTCTTATCTTTATAAATAAGGAGCCTGTTTTTATATTAACTAATGCAGGTAAGTTTTATATTCTATGTCGCTAAATCGATTGTAAAATTACTTATGTGTATTGAATTTAATTTTACTGCTTAGGTATTTTAATTAGCTATCATTTAATTATTATGTATTAGACTATAATAGCGAACTTACCACTGTTTTCTAGATCCAAGTCCGAGTCAGATTCGGCCATCGTCCTAATTTTTTCTTCCAATCTTGCTAGTTTGGATTTTATTTTGTTGTATTTTTTCTGTTTTCTTTTTCTTTGTCCTGCACTAGTCACAGATTCATCACTATGCACTTTAGGCATTTTGGCAATTTTATAATTTGTCACCAGCACTTCACGCTATGTAGGTGGTCTACTCTCGGCACGCGCAAATTTATGTATGTGGGTATTGGGCTCAGGAACAAGGAATCAATCATTCTTTAAAACTTGCGCCGCAAATGACATGTACTACCTATAGTGATTATACAACTATTTGTGACGGAAATATGAAAAGAAATCACAAATAGTATTTATACGTTTAATAAGTCAGAATAAACTTCAGCATTTTTATTAGCCTCTTAATGGCGGTACCAATCAAAATGCTGACAACCCTTTGTCGCCACTGTCCCTATACAGTCTCTGTTAAGTGTAGTTACTAGTTACGTACGTTACGATTGTCGGTGAAATGAAACAATGCATAATGCTACTGTTGGTTACACTGGGTCATTGTTATAAACATTTGTAGCCAAAACATACTAATATCCTTTAACATATAACCATGAATTTTATAAACAATGAAATATATTTCAAATAATGCAGAAGTTATTTAAGTTAACGTTTTGAAGTTACCCAGTTTCATATATCGCTGAGTAATTTAGTAACATTCTTTGTCATTAAGTTTTAGTCATTTCCGCTTCCGTCGCGATTGGCAGCACTTCTTATCTTTCTTTGTGACATTTCTTCCCTCGTGGTGAGTTTATTTAATTAATAGTTTCGTCTGATTTTCTTAATAATTTTGAAACAATTCTAGTATTATATGTAAACTGTTATATCAGGGTAAAACACTTTATTTGTATTTAATTTTAAATACGTAACTTGATCACGAATTATTTTTAAATGCATTTTCTTATTGCAAAACATGGCGACGTATTGATAACTAAATGATTTTATTTTATATTTAGAAAGAAGAATTCAAAATGCAGTTGTGTTTCCGTGGTCAATCGACTCATGTGCTAGAATGCCAGGGGTCTGAGAATATTGGACAAATCAAGGTAAATTTAGCAACTTACACAGTAAGGTTAAGAAACCAACACATATTATTTGATTTTAGGAACGGATCGCATCCTTGGAATCTTTGACGGCTTCAGAAATCAGCTTATATGCTGCTGGCGTTCCCGTTTCTGATGACAGTCTGGTTTCTACATTTGAAAATACAGACATTGAATTAACTGTTGGCCTACTTGGTGGTAAAGTCCATGGTTCTTTGGCCCGTGCTGGTATGTCTTTTTTCGTTTATAGAAGTATTAGATCGTTATTTTTCCCTGCTTTAAGTAAGACGTAGCTGTTTAGGATAAACATAAACGAAACGGAAGGTGTTTGAAAACGTTTGGGATTTAATATCGCGCACATTGTGAAGAACATCAGTTTTTACAATGCTTAAACAGTTTCTGTATAGAATTTGTGATCGTTAAACATTTTGCATACCAAACTTAAGGGATTTATGGTAAATATTTTTAATAATACACTACGTATCAACGAACATGTTTAAATTTGACTATTCGAGATGTTAACTGGTGTCTTGGTATGTAAATATTTTTTTTATAAATTTTGTCAGAAAACAGTGAAATTTGTGGTTGTTGGTCCCAAGCACAAATGTTAGTCGATAGTAGTTAGTAGTTAAGCATCACTTCACTAGTAAAGTCTGTGTCATATCTATACAGCACATAAAAAGAGCCGGCTTGTTTGAAGTTTTTATGGGCATCAAACAAGCCGCCGGTTTTTTATGTGTCTTACAAATCTGAAGTCGACCTAAAGAAGCTTGTAAAGAAGTAACTCTTCTAGACTTTCTATTTGAAAATCTTAAAAAACGATTATTTTAGTATTGTTTTAACATTTAAAACGAGGCAAGTAACAGCAGATCATGTGTGTTTAAAAACTTATGACCTTCCTGAAACTTGCTAAATAAATCTGAACTGTTTGAGGTGGTTTTGAATAGTTATTTCAAAATTGCTATAGAAAGTGTCAGACATTTTTTTATATGATGATACGTTTTTTTAGATATTAGTTACAGTTTACCTGACGATATGTTTTTTTAAATAGGTAAAGTAAAAGGACAGACCCCCAAAGTAGAAAAACAAGAAAAGAAAAAGAAGAAGACTGGCCGTGCTAAGAGACGTATCCAGTACAATAGGAGATTTGTTAATGTAGTAGCTTCATTTGGACGTAGACGAGGACCTAACTCAAACTCCGCTCCTGCTACATAAGATTTTTTATCTATCCTATATACTTATGTATAATAAAAAAAATACATAAGCAAAGTGCTTTTAATTATAGTTTGTAAAGTGAAGTATTTTTGAAAAAATTTTGGTTGAATGTTTTGAAATCAGCAGAAATAGACCATGAATACTGTTTGTGGATGATCTACATAAAAAATTTCAAATTATCAATTAAAATTGATTAATATGGCGATATAAACTGTGCATGGGACAAAATGGATCACATCTTTAGCACTTGTATGTAGATTATCAGTGTTGTTTTCAGTATTGATTTAATAGGTTGAAATTAGCACTATACTGTACCTGGTTCAGACTTACAAAGTAATAAGGGCCAACGTAGCTTGTTAAATCAAGCATTAGGTACTTGATAATGAACAGATTGGCCATTGTGGTAGGTCTATAACCCTTAGGTAATCATAGTATATACTATATACCATACCGAATTATATTACACACGCTTAATTTGCTGTGTCAAATTAGTTTGTCATTCATGAATTCTGTACGTTACAACATTCTCAGAAGAATTGAAAGTTTATTTGCCTATAAAGATGAGAGTATAAAATTTACGAAAAAAGGCTCTTTCAAAAGCTCACAATTCAGCTGCAGCAATAAGAATTTTAGTAGAATTTTTCAAAGGTAAAGGATTGCGGCTCCTAGATTTTCGAGTTTCAGACCATTTTGTTGCAGTTTTGTACGAAATATTTATTAAGACATGTAGGTAAAGCGACCTTGCAGTCTTGGAAAATGAGTGGGAAAACACTATTCCAGAATTATAAATACCTTTAAAATTTAATTTTTTTAAACATTGACGTTTGTAAAATGAAAAGGCAATATAAGTAGGTAGTGAAATTATGAAAGATGACCAAAAAAATAATTTTGTAGTTTAAGCTCGTAATGAAGATGAAGCATTCATAATTTGTAATTGTTTTCGTAGCAGAAATTTTTGTGGTTAACTCTTTAATTTATTTTTATGTACAGTATCGCCGCCTTTATTCAATTCAAAGAAAAGGCTCATTATCTGTTTAATTATAACATCGACTCTGACAATCAGAAATCCACATGTGAAGTTGATATCGCGATCATTTAAAAGAGACGATACTGTACATGTTCAACTCAAATTTCTGTTTATCCGAGTGATAAAAATGTTTTATTTTGATGAACGACTATGTATTTAGAAATGTACCTTTAGAGTAACAAGTTATATGTACAAACAATAAGGTCTAATTTTATCTTCCTATTTTAAAAAAATAATAGTATACCTACTTATCAAGAGAATTAAGTAAAAAGGGAACATAATCTAATTCATACGAGAAATTCTAAAAACTACATTCAATAGCAGTTAGTAGGTTTGTAATTAGGTCTATTAAATTTATTCCAATTATTCAATAAAACATCTTAAAAATATTTAATATTTATATTTTAACAAAATGAAAATACCTACGATAAATTAAAAATATAATCTGAACATAATTTTAGTTTTTGTTTCATTAAATATTGGTGTACTTATTTTAAAATATATTGACAGTGTGATTAAGAATTAATAATTATACTTTTTAAACATACGGATTCCAATTGCTCCCGTCTTCGGGAGTTAAATTATTTGTGACAAGTAAAACAATATCAACAATCCACCATATTCCCATGCCACCCAATGTTAACAATTTCCCAACTGCTGTACCCGTTTGCCCTAAACAGAATCGATCCATTCCTAAAAACCCTAATAAAATACTGTATAACAAAGTTGTGGTAAAATATTGATCTGAATACTTTACACATGGAACACCTTCTCTGAAAAATGTTCTATTGCCAAAACATTCTATTTTAGGTAACGCAGTGCACAATACTTTGGTTTTTTCGACATCTTCATATCTCATTCCTCCAAACTTAATACATCCATATCCAAGTTCTTCTTTTGCAGTTTTGTTGCCTTTATGATCTACAGGATCTTGACATTCTATGAACTCCCATGAAAGAAAGCTACATTTTACTAATGGACCAAGTGGATCAAAACTGTCAGTTTTGTTTTTCGAAATTGAGTCGCAGTTGATTGAGGTTATGTACAGTATTGTGAAGAGTAAATAAAATATAACCATTATTTAACAACATAACGGCATGTAAGTAATAATTATCTGAAAATTATCACTTTTATTGTAGTGCAAAGACTGATTGTAGTGGACAAAATTTTAAGATAACACATACGACGACATAAACACAGAACACAGAATTGATAAATAAAGAAGTCGTCACTCGTCACCAGCGTTGCCAGGTTCTTAAATTTATTTTCCCCAGAATTATATTAAAAAGTTGCCAGATTTTAAATAAAATTCCCCAGATTATGCAAATAACAATAATTTATCATACAAAAAATATTACATATGACAAAATTTAATATACTCAAAGTTTTATGTTTTATTTTCAACTTTTAAAATATCGATAAAATGATGGTTAAGTTATGGTGAGAGTCTGGTAAAACTTTAAAAATAGATTCAATACTGTGCCCGTTTTTTAAAAAAAATTGTAGGTATGTAACTATGTAATACGTTCCAAAAGTGCTTTTACTAGACTCGCAGGCAACTCGACGTCCAGTAAAATACCACTTTCGGGACTTGTTACGTTATTAGGCTGTGTAACACTTTAGTTTTAGTAAATTTTTTAATACAAATGTACATAATTCCAACTTAAAATGGCGAGAAGTTGGCAACATATTTAGGGAAAATCTAGAATTTTACGTTACAATCCTGTACTTTGTATGAAAAATACTATACTATACTAAAACATGTAAGGTGTCACACAGCCTTAAAATACATTAGTTCTAATTTTCCCCAGATTATAGTTGTTTTAGAAAAGTTTTTCCCCAGTCCCCAAATATGATCAAATTTCCCCAGAACTGGGGAAAAATCCCCAGACCTGGCATCACTGCTCGTCACAGTCGTCTTCTCTTCTTCTTCCTCTGGCCTGGCCCTACTCTTGTTTAGTTCTCTAATTTTAAATTAATTTGATGTGTATTTTCCTAGGTTTTCGGTCATGTGGTAAAATAAAAAACTATTTTCTGACGTTTCGGTTTTATTAAACCATCTTCAGAGAACTAGATAGAGAACTTACTTTAAAAAATTATTTATAATGAATTCACAGAATATACTTACAATTTAGGTGGTAAAAATTATATAATAATTAATATTAGATACATTTTTATGTCTGTTATGGTTGAGATCTTAAAAGGAACTAAATGCTAAACAATTTTGTGCCTGGTGTTTTGAGATGTTTATGCTATCCTTGACAAGGTGTAATTTATGAGATTATTGGTACTTAACTAGAGTGAGTGACATGAATTTAATGTTTGGGCTATTTACAATTAATTTGTTTTGTTGATGGAAAGATGTAAAAATTTTTTTTATATTTATTATTAATTTTTATTTGTCAATTATTATTATTACCCCTTTTTAGTTTATTTTAATAAATTAAAATAAGTTTCGCTTAAATTTTCTATGTCAGTGCGGTTGTTTATTGCGTTGTTATGTCTTTTAATTTGTAACATTTCATGTATAGTTCGTCGGTGGTAGTTTGGTTCTTTATTTAAAATTTGTATATTGTTAAAGTTAAAGTTATGGTTTTGTTCTAGAGCGTGTTTTGTTAGTGCTGTCGAATTTTGGTTGAGTGTTTTTATATTATATTTGTGGGTGTATATTCTTTTGTGGAGGTATTGTTTTGATTGGCCGATATAAGTGCTGTTGCAGTCGTTGCAGTCTATTTTGTATATTGTATTAGTTTCGTCTTTTGGTTGTAGTTCAGGTTTAAGTCTTGTGAAAAATTTTTTTGTAGTATTATATGGTTTATGTGCTACTGTTATATTGTGTTTCTTTAATACGTTTGAAATATTTTCAGATACTTTAGGTATGTAAGGCATGGATATATATTTGCTGTTGTTTTGATTTGATTGATTTGTTGTTTTATTGTATAATGTGTGTATTCTTTTCTTTATTATAGGTTCATAAAAGTGTTTTGGATAAGAGTTTGCTTCAAGAACTGTTTTGATTTTTTTCAAATTATTTGGTCTATATTTTGGGTGTGAAAGTTGAATGGCTCGATCTGTAAGACTATTAACAACACTTTTTTTGTAATTGATTGGTGTATGTGAATTATAATTTAGGTATCTCTGAGACCATATTTCTTTCGTGTACCAATTTGTATCAATGATTCCGGATTCATTGTATTTAATAGTTATATCTAAGAAATTTATGCTATTTTCTTGTTCTATTTCACTTGTAAATTGCAAACGTGGGTGGAAATTATTAAAACTTTCAATAGTGTATTCTATTTTACTTTTTGGTAAACAAATAATACAGTCATCTACATATCTTTTATAAAATTTTGGGGTATAATTTAGAGATTTTAATACATTGTATTCTAATTCTTCCATTACAAGATTTGCGATGGTGGCTGATATAGGTGAACCCATGGCAGTTCCAAAAATTTGAGAAAAAATTTTTTTGTTATATGTAAAATAAGTGGAATTTAAACATAAGGTAACTGCATTGACGAATTCGTTTTCGGTAAGAGATGAATATTTATTAATTTCCGACCATTTATTTTTTATACATTTTATTGCTAAGTCTATTGGTATATTAGTGTATAATGAAGTAACATCAAGTGATATAATAATATGGTCTTTGGGAACTGTTTGGTTTACAAGTGAAATAGAACAAGAAAATAGCATAAATTTCTTAGATATAACTATTAAATACAATGAATCCGGAATCATTGATACAAATTGGTACACGAAAGAAATATGGTCTCAGAGATACCTAAATTATAATTCACATACACCAATCAATTACAAAAAAAGTGTTGTTAATAGTCTTACAGATCGAGCCATTCAACTTTCACACCCAAAATATAGACCAAATAATTTGAAAAAAATCAAAACAGTTCTTGAAGCAAACTCTTATCCAAAACACTTTTATGAACCTATAATAAAGAAAAGAATACACACATTATACAATAAAACAACAAATCAATCAAATCAAAACAACAGCAAATATATATCCATGCCTTACATACCTAAAGTATCTGAAAATATTTCAAACGTATTAAAGAAACACAATATAACAGTAGCACATAAACCATATAATACTACAAAAAAATTTTTCACAAGACTTAAACCTGAACTACAACCAAAAGACGAAACTAATACAATATACAAAATAGACTGCAACGACTGCAACAGCACTTATATCGGCCAATCAAAACAATACCTCCACAAAAGAATATACACCCACAAATATAATATAAAAACACTCAACCAAAATTCGACAGCACTAACAAAACACGCTCTAGAACAAAACCATAACTTTAACTTTAACAATATACAAATTTTAAATAAAGAACCAAACTACCACCGACGAACTATACATGAAATGTTACAAATTAAAAGACATAACAACGCAATAAACAACCGCACTGACATAGAAAATTTAAGCGAAACTTATTTTAATTTATTAAAATAAACTAAAAAGGGGTAATAATAATAATTGACAAATAAAAATTAATAATAAATATAAAAAAAATTTTTACATCTTTCCATCAACAAAACAAATTAATTGTAAATAGCCCAAACATTAAATTCATGTCACTCACTCTAGTTAAGTACCAATAATCTCATAAATTACACCTTGTCAAGGATAGCATAAACATCTCAAAACACCAGGCACAAAATTGTTTAGCATTTAGTTCCTTTTAAGATCTCAACCATAACAGACATAAAAATGTATCTAATATTAATTATTATATAATTTTTACCACCTAAATTGTAAGTATATTCTGTGAATTCATTATAAATAATTTTTTAAAGTAAGTTCTCTATCTAGTTCTCTGAAGATGGTTTAATAAAACCGAAACGTCAGAAAATAGTTTTTTATTTTACCACATGACCGAAAACCTAGGAAAATACACATCAAATTAATTGATACCAACGGTCAAGAAAAGAAAAGCACTATATACTAATTTTAAATGACACAGACAATATGGGTTTACGGAAACTTACTCCCTGTACCCAGATCACTATCTCTGTCTTTGTTATTCTTATAGTTTTAGAAAAAGAGAAGTATATTTGCAGATCGCTCAGAGTAGGCATTTACGATAATTGGAGCGCTACATACCGCAATGTATCAGAGCGTTCGATAATAAGAACATATCTACCGAACCGCGTTCGGTAAATGTATCGAATGTATTCGCTACATCTACCCGATACAAAATTTATGGATCGACTACATCGGTTGGTAAATGCAGTATAACCTTAAAATATGATTAAAAAAACTTAATTTTTGACATTTTGTGAGTATTTTAGACAAATGAAACCCATCACTGACGAAAATAATGAAATAATTTTAGATGAGGACAGAAACATTTATGTATATGTCTAATGAACTAAGTATACCTAAATATGCAATACATATAAATGTTTTTTTACTTTCCATTTTGACATGGCGAGCAGTAAGGACTTATGAATAAGCATAAAATAAAAAAGTAATTCAATTTTCAATTATTTATTAATTAGTCAAGTGATTTAGGTTACATTTGAAATTTTGCGTTCGGTAATTCTTAGCTCGGTAGATGTATTGACATAAAACAGCTGATTACCGCAATGTACCAGGATACATTACCCGCTCCAATTATCGTAAATGCCTATTATGTTTCCGTAAATCCCAAATGTTAACACTTTAAAGAGTAAATTAAAGACATAGGTTAGCTTTCCTAAAATGTAACTACCATTACGCTTTAAGCTACATCTAGTTTTTAAATTTGCATGAATCACTTAATTCACCCCCAGCTACAATAAAAACAAAATAAAACTTACTACAATTATTCAAGTACTCATTATTGTTTATAATTATATTAATTATTGTGAAATCAAACGTGTATTTAAAGTTCATTAGCGTCAGTTTAGGCTTCTTGGTAATAATTAATAATCCAGTACAAACCGCATGCATAGCTGTAGACATATCACTGATCATTTAACTAGATACCAGATTCAGATGGATCGTAATCCCTTGATCATTATTTCTAGTGCTTGGTGATCATTTAACTAGATACCAGATTCAGATGGATCGTAATCCCTTGATCATTATTTCTAGTGCTTGGAGGAACAACGTTTGTTGATGTTTTCACCAGCTACCATGCTTGAGATACCATGACCAGCTACCAGCTTATTCGATCATCAGTGGCGAGTACAAATTTGGAAAAATAATCACCAGAAGTATGTGTACCTAATTATTTTTAATATAAATGTGATTACACATTTACTGACTTTATATAGAATTATAAATATCATTTAAATCGCTATACATGTAGAGTGCGAAAGCAATTCACATTTTATTTACATTAGAGTAGGCTTTGGAAAATCTGAATTCTGTTGGTATGAATGACTGTTTTAATTACTGGGGTTATGTTGAAAAGTCAAAAACATAACCACAAATTCAAATTGGTTCTACATAGTTGCCAGAGTGAAACCCTAAAGAAGCACATTGCAGCCAAGGCTTGTAGACGTACATACAGGTTACATCAATGAGCAGCATTAAGGCGAGGAAAATGCGGGTTGCAGCAGGGCTGGCGACCGCGGTCTTTCATTTATTTTACATACTAAAAAGAGACACTAAACACTGCTTGCTGTTGTAGAACAGAGATGGATATACCGACGGTCGCCTAGTGACGTATGATATATTGAGATAGGTCAGGTTCAGATTGGGTAACCTTTAGAGTTTACCAGCCTTGCATTGCAGCAATGTTATCAATAAAAAATTTGGCATTCAGCCAAAAATAAATGACAGTGACGTTCAATTAAATCTGACACTTCAATATTTTGTCAATAGTAGCATTGTTTATAATTATAAACAATGATAGTAGACAACCCTGAGACAGAGAAGAACGATCACATTCTTCTCTGCCTGAGATAACCTAAGAAAAACATATCATAGCCTCCCCTTATATATGTAAATAAAATGTGAATGGCATATAGGTGTAAAAATATACTTAATTATAGCTTTGTTTGTCATCAAAGTGTAGTGCAGAAAAGTGTAGGTTTAAAAGTGTACAAAATGTTAACTAGTGCAGATGTGTATTTCTATAACAAACAACTTTAGAGTGTACGTACTCTTGTCAGAAAATCAACATAACCTATAAATAATAGCAATAATAGATTCACTATTTCACTACCAGTATCTTTACTCTTATCATTAAATAACTGTGACAAAATCACATTATTTCAATTCATACCTCTGTCAGACAACCCATTTCAGTAAATCTCAAACTTCAAACCACAGAACAGCTTCAAACTTCAGCTCAGGTGCCTGCGCTGCACTATCGACACTCGTTACACCTCCTCAGGAGTCAGTGTCAAAAGTGCAAGAAAGTGTACACTATAGTGTTATACCAAACGGCTAGCACTGTCTGCACTAATTTATAACAAACGACTTATTGGCAAAAAGTGTAAAAAAGTGTACACTAGTGGCTGATGACAAACAAAGCTTATGTGTATCAAAAATTGGCTTTGCCCGTGAAAGAAATATTTTTTCCACGACTATACAATGATGCATATCTTATGCGTTTAACAATTTGCTAGTAATTCTCATTATATCCCTTTATAGGATAAGCACCAACTACTGACCAGTTGGGAACCACCGCATCCTGCTCTGGCATATCAGAAATTGGCTTTGCCCGTGAAAGAAATATTTTTTCCACGACTATACAATGATGCATATCTTATGCGTTTAACAATTTGCTAGTAATTCTCATTATATCCCTTTATAGGATAAGCACCAACTACTGACCAGTTGGGAACCACCGCATCCTGCTCTGGCATATCAGAAATTCACCGATTTTATATAATCACCGGGCAATTTTCATGTCACACAATATAGGTACGGGTGTTTCATGACGAACTGTACATACTTCTAAGGATGATAGAGGATTCCTTGATTATTCACGGATGGGTATAGAAACTTGTCTATTACACTTAATTACTGAAATACAGGGTGCTAAACTACTTATTATGGCCAATATTTATTTTGGCCAGAATTTCCTTACTATTTATCACAATTTGTTCAAATTTTACACAATTTGTGTACTTATCACAGTTGATATAATGCCGTTTTTAATATTTAAAAATTCCAGGACCGGACTTTTTTAATTCAAGTTTTTTTATTTCTGTAGAGAAAATCACCCTGTATAATATTTTTTTCAAATTATATGGGACATTATAAAAGTCCATACATCAGTAAACAAAAGCATGTGAACAGATTTTTTGTCGTACCTTTATTGATTTTTTTTGCGATTGAATTTGGCGAAATGGAGAAACGAAAGATAAAAAATTATAATTTGCTTAACTAAATTATCTAAATAAGAAATAAATGTGTTATAGCCTTAGTATCTACGTATTTATTATCTAAAATGAATCTTTAACACAAGTTCCCTTTTAATAATTTACAAATATTTACAGCAAAATTTCAAAATGAAAACCGCCAGCTTCTCTACATTTTTGTTGCCACCCTCTACTTTGTTTTTCCAAATACAGACCTGATATTGTTTTTCCTTAATTTATTAGTATTTTTCATCATGATTCCAACGATATATTTTAGTTAAGCGAATTATAATTTTTTATCTTTCATTTCCCCATTTCGAATAATTCAATCGCTCGTAAAAGAATCAATAAAGGTGCAACAAAAAATCTGTTCACATGTTTTTGTTTATTGATGTATTGACTTTTATAATTTCACGTATAATTTGAAAAAATATACAGGGTGATTTTCTCTACAAAAATAAGAAAACTTGTATTAAAAAAGTCCAGCCCTGGAATTTTTAAATATTAAAAACGGCATTATATCAACTGTGATAAATACACAAATTGTATAAAATTTGACCAAATTGTGATAAATAGTAAGGAAGTTCTGGAAAAAAAAATATTGGCCATAAGTAGTTTATCACCCTGTATCTCAGTAATTAAGCGCAACAGACAAATTTCTATACCCATTCGTGAATAGTCAAGGGATCCTCTATCATTCTTAGAAGTAGGTATGTACAGGGTGAGTTTTCTAAGATGATACCCCCCCTTATCTCCGTAAATAACGAGGTGTTTTAAAAAACAAAAACGCTGTCAGTAGAGAGGTAATAGCGGACCCGGGACACCCCCCACCACTTTTGCGCCCCCCCACCACTTTTTCTGGGGTGGGGGGCAATTATAGTGGGGGGAGGTAATTTGTAATTGCAATAAATGTAATTAGAATAATTAGATTGGGAGGTAATTTGTAATTGCGTAATTAGTAATTTATAATTGCGTAATTAGTAATTTGTAATTGCGTAATTAGTAATTTGTAATTGTGTAATTGGATTATTTCGCTGTAATTAGACTAGTATAATTGCAATATATCTAATAAATGTAATTAGTCTGGAGGGGGGGATAATTAAAATCCAATTGTCGCGAGAAATGAAAGTAATTGGATTATTGCGCTGAGAAATGAAAGTAATTGAATTATTGCGCTGTAATTGCGTAATTAGTAATTTGTAAATGTGTAATTAGACTATTTGCGCGTTAATTACATTATTTTATATAGTCTGGAGGGGGTTAATTAAAAAACCCAATTGTTGCGAGAAATGAAAGTAATTGGATTATTGCGCTGAGAAATGAAAGTAATTGAATTATTGCGCTGTAATTGCGTAATTAGTAATTTGTAAATGTGTAATTAGACTATTTGCGCGTTAATTACACTATTTTATATAGTCTGGAGGGGGTTAATTAAAAAACCCAATTGTTGCGAGAAATGAATGTAATTGGATTATTGCAATTAAACTAGTATAATTGCAATATATCTAATTGAATTGGTACAATTATATATTAATTAGTACATCAATTGGAGAAATGAAAGTTTATTACGCTGTAATTAGACTAGTATAATTGCAATATATCTAACATAATTTCACGAAACAGGTGCCTATCTGAAAATCAAACCACTCGTATTTCACATACCCTACTGTCACTGTGCCTTTACAAATTATTAAAATTCCAAATTGTAGGTAGTCTTCGACGATTCTACTCGATCAATATCAAAAAAAATTAAACAGTCCGCCTTTGTTGATGCATTTTCCCATGAGAACGAAGATAGACAAGAAATAGTTTATCTTACTAATAGGACAATAATCTATTTACACGATAAAGATCAATAATTAATAATAATTTTATTAATTTATATCCCTTTAGACAGTAAACGTCTTCGAAAATTCTCAATACTACTAAACACAGAAATACTCACATACAGAATACAGAAGGATAACACTTAAAAATAAAAAATTCTTTTAGTAATTTTAAATAATTCTTCACTCCTGACAAAATGTTATTTATTTCGATACGCAACGAGATAAATATTCTATTGGCATGGTATCTCAAACCAGCTAAACCTCTTAAAACACGTTTCTGAACGATAAAAATAAGAGGAATTTCCCCAGAAGTAGACACCATGTCTTAGACGAGATTCAAATTGTGCAGGGAAAATAATGCATTTTTTTTCAACCTCCGGGTCCTCAAAGTCGAAATGCATTCATTTTTCTAAGGACAAATATATTGCACAAAAGATTAGCCATCTCCTATCTAAACAAAAGATACGTCGATTTTTACAAAACAAAGCCACACAATTACCTGAAATTTTAAACTTAAAAATAACAGGTGAGAGTGTAATTCGAATAGGATGGAAGGTTTAGAACTGCCTACTATAAAGAAGTCATTAAATGTCTTTATTGGTAATAATTAAATAGACAAAAGGCAACCCGCCTTTGTTGCACTGACGAGAAATTTTTCAGTCCTTTTAAAGCAATAATGTCACAGCTTAATGGACCCATTTGAAAGTTAAAATATAGCTATTAGATTCATGCTTTGTTTTGCTGTCAAGGGTCGATAAACATAAATGTTTTAAATAGTAAAACTATTCAAAATCCATTTAAATACAAATACGCTTGGCAAAAATAACAAAAGGACACGGTCAAGATCATTAGACAAACATTAATTGAGTACATTCGTTTTATTATTTATTTATTATACATAAAAAAAATATTTCATATGACATAACCATGTAATGATACAATAATATATTTTCTAGACAGTGGCAATTTTAAACAAGAGAAGCTCTATCAACCCACGAGTTGCGTTCTTTACAACCCACGAGTTGCATTCTTTAGAGAGTCCACAAAGAATCCATTTGAATCTTTATTAAATTTTAATTATCCTCAATTATCCTTAATTACCCTTAATTACCCTTAATTATCCATAATTATTATCCTTAATTATCCTTAATTATCCTTAATTATCCTTAATTATCCTTAATTATCCTTAATTATCCTTAATTATCCTTAATTATCCTTAATTATCCTTAATTATCCTTAATTATCCTTAATTATCCTTAATTATCCTTAATTATCCTTAATTATCCTTAATTATTCATAATGATACAATAATATATTTTCTAGACAGTGACAATAGGGACCTTGCATATAATTTCTTTTACTTCCAAAAATGTAATAAAGCACATCTTTTAGTAAATTTAAGAGTCTCTTCGCATATATTTTTGAAAAGAGAATTTCCAGTCTAATTTTCCATTTAAAATTCAAACACAGATCTTTAAATTGACGTCACACGAAAACGCCTTGCCATTGGTGGTGATGTCATGAAGCAGGTCGCCATATACGTTTTTGATGCTTCTCGTCTAATGGCACTTTAATAAATGTTTTTTTTTTTTTTTTTTTTTTTTTTTTTTGCTGGTGTGGAAATCGTAGTACTTTTACAATCGGGTACCATGCAATATCGATAAACCATTGTCTTTCAATATGACGCTCTATGAGGATTACACAGCTCAATTACATTCAAGAAAATTAAGAAAATAAAACAACGTGCAAACCGTCCAGTGTAAACAATCAACACCTCCTAAAACACGCGAGGACTCAGCGCTCATTATTATGCATCATTACATCTTGGCTGAATATGACTCAGCGCTCATTATTATGCATCATTACATCTTGGCTGAATATTTGTTTACTTTAAAGGATAACCTGAATTGAAATTTACATGTTTTTCGATTTAAATATTTAATTTGAGTTTTCAGTGCATAACGTTTGAAATTTAACAATTAATCACTTTTTGCTTTAAAAAAAAAAAGATTAATAAAAGTATTAATAACCTCCAGACATTGAACTGTCAATTTCGACTGTCAAACACTTGTTGAACTACGCTGCTGGCAAGTCACACAAGATGAGTGCCCCTGACATACATTTTATGCAAATGTTGTTCCAACAATTGTCCTCGTACTTACTACAGTACACGCATCGTTGTCTTAATTGTGGTTGGTCTGCTTTGCAAGCTTCACATACGTCTTTCACATACCCTACTGTCACTGTGCCTTTACAAATTATTAAAATTCCAAATTGTAGGTAGTCTTCGACGATTCTACTCGATCAATATCAAAAAAAATTAAACAGTCCGCCTTTGTTGATGCATTTTCCCATGAGATCGAAGATAGACAAGAAATAGTTTATCTTACTAATAGGACAATAATCTATTTACACGATAAAGATCAATAATTAATAATAATTTTATTAATTTATATCCCTTTAGACAGTAAACGTCTTCGAAAATTCTCAATACTACTAAACACAGAAATACTCAGATACAGAATACAGAAGGATAACACTTAAAAATAAAAAATTCTTTTAGTAATTTTAAATAATTCTTCACTCCTGACAAAATGTTATTTATTTCGATACGCAACGAGATAAATATTCTATTGGCATGGTATCTCAAACCAGCTAAACCTCTTAAAATACGTTTCTGAACGATAAAAATAAGAGGAATTTCCCCAGAAGTAGACACCATGTCTTAGACGAGATTCAAATTGTGCAGGGAAAATAATGCATTTCTTTTCAACCTCCGGGTCCTCAAAGTCGAAATGCATTCATTTTTCTAAGGACAAATATATTGCACAAAAGATTAGCCATCTCCTATCTAAACAAAAGATACGTCGATTTTTACAAAACAAAGCCACACAATTACCTGAAATTTTAAACTTAAAAATAACAGGTGAGAGTGTAATTCGAATAGGATGGAAGGTTTAGAACTGCCTACTATAAAGAAGTCATTAAATGTCTTTATTGGTAATAATTAAATAGACAAAAGGCAACCCGCCTTTGTTGCACTGACGAGAAATTTTTCAGTCCTTTTAAAGCAATAATATCACAGCTTAATGGACCCATTTGAAAGTTAAAATATAGCTATTAGATTCATGCTTTGTTTTGCTGTCAAGGGTCGATAAACATAAATGTTTTAAATAGTAAAACTATTCAAAATCCATTTAAATACAAATACGCTTGGCAAAAATAACAAAAGGACACGGTCAAGATCTTTCAGCTTAAATAAACATTAATAAAATTTTCATTGATTTACAAATTTTAACATACAGGGTGCCCCGAATTGTACAGATCAAACATATGTTCTAAAAAATATATATGGGGTGTTCCATTAAAAGATACACTTTCTATACTTTCCAATGTTGCTCTATAAAGAACTACTGATAATAATTGCAGGTAATTGATGTGTAAAAGATGATGGACAGTAGGTCGGCAATACACAAAAAAAAAACCATTCAACTCAAACATGAAGTCTGATAGAAGACATTAAATCTGCCATTGAAAGATTGTCTTGTAAACTAGATGACATAAGGAGGGATTCAAATAAAATACACATTAAAAGATTACAATAATTTTATTTCCTATTTTTTATTACACAACTAAAAACAACCATAGTATAATTAAAACAGTTTTATTTTAAATACACAATTACATTTTTGAGAAAATAAACATAGACGCTTAGTAGATCAAACTTTATGGTGTGATAAACTACCAAAATAATATGAAAAAAGTTCATATGTAAATGTGGGCCGGGAACACATAGTTCCGAGATACAGGGTGTTAAAGAAACATGCAAATTTTTTTTTTTGTTGTTTGAAACACTGAAATGATGGCACACTATATTGCGCTCTAATTAGACTAGGTGCAATTTCTCGAAATTCTATGGTTTATTACCTTATAGAAAAGCAGTATATCTTAAGATATATTTACAGATCAGTATACATCCAACTTGACGGCGTTTTAACAAAAGCAAGCGGAAACGATGACTACTTTGATAATGCATTAAAATGCAATATTTTAACGGAAATTACAGCGATGCTTTAATAAAGCTCTGGATAATTATATGCCTCTTTTAATCTGTTTTACAGAATAATGGGGGTGGCTCTCTTCAACCGTCTGTAAAACTATTTAATGAAACCTAGTTAAAAATTCAGTTCCATAAAGAAGCTACGATAATTTATGATATAGTTAATCACGATCCATTTTATTATTCAACTCAAACATGAAGTCTGATAGAAGACATTAAATCTGCCATTGAAAGATTGTCTTGTAAACTAGATGACATAAGGAGGGATTCAAATAAAATACACATTAAAAGATTACATTAATTTTATTTCCTATTTTTTATTACACAACTAAAAACAGCCATAGTATAATTAAAACAGTTTTATTTTAAATACACAATTACATTTTTGAGAAAATAAACATAGACGCTTAGTAGATCAAACTTTATGGTGTGATAAACTACCAAAATAATATGAAAAAAGTTCATATGTAAATATGGGCCGGGGACACATAGTTCCGAGATACAGGGTGTTAAAGAAACATGCAAAATTTTTTTTGTTGTTTGAAACACTGAAGTGATGGCACACTATATTGGCGTATCAAAGGTAGATATTGATATAGTTTTAAAACTAAAAAAAAAATGGTTATCTTCATATGCAGTTAATGGTCATATTCTTTTATTACAAAATATTGAAATTATACGATTGCTGTGGCTCTCTACGACCCTGAGATTTGAGATGAACATTAAACACAAATAATACAAGGTTTCGTAAATAACCCCTACTTTATTTTATCGATTTCAATTCAAACAAATCTAAATAATTATATGCCTCTTTTAATCTGTTTTACTGAATAATGGGGATGGCTCTCTTCAACCGTCTGTAAAACTATTTAATGAAACCTAGTTAAAAATTCAGTTCCATAAAGAAGCTACGATAATTATGACTTAGTTAATCACGATCCATTTTATTATATTTTTTATCAGTTTAAATACACTAATGTAAACAAACAACATTACTCGTCTGTCAAAATTTGGTACCAAAAATACGTTTTTTTTTATTATTTATTCCCTAGTTCGTTGAAAAATATCAACCAATCTGACAAAGAAGCTAATGTAGATACATAAATAATGTTCTTTTATTTTTATTACCATATTTATTACATCAAATATTGTATGTATTATGTAGTTATGATGGTATATTTTATATTATATTATAAGGTTAAATAAATGAAATACACATTAAAAGATTACATTAATTTTATTTCCTATTTTTTTTTATTACACAACTAAAAACAACCATAGTATAATTAAAACAGTTTTATTTTAAATACACAATTACATTTAGCGGCTCGCTAGTGTGAACGTGTACGACATGATTGATGTAATTAAATTGCGTTACCCAATTTATTGTGGATTACAGCAATAATGGTATAATTCCCCCCCCTCTTTGAAGTTGATGGTGATATATCAACATTGTTATTGGATGCCACATTTACATCGTTTACCTTACAATAGCAGCAAAACATTTTTCGAGGTATTGGACCGTCATTAGCATCAAAACTGCCTTCATGATCTTTAAGGTAATGTTCTGTGCAGTATTGATATTTTATTATATCGACATCGTTCTGAAGATGTGTAGGTAGCTTATCCCATACTAATGCAATTTCATGTGAAGCCAACCCAATCATCACTTCTTTGGGCATATCAGCAAGTTGTTGTTTGCTCATCTTCAATAGACTACGCAAACGGGAGAATGCAATTAGTGAGTGGCCCATTCGCTTGATATCCTCTCGACCCATTGCTGGGGTTATAGTTTTCAGCTCCATGGCGTTTTATATTTCTTTCGTAGAGAGAAACTTTAAACACAAATGTCCACACCACACTGTGTTAAAATTCTGTACACGTTTGTAGTTATAGAATATTTGGTTGCCCCTCCTTGAATCGTTATTGAAATATGTAACTAATTCTATAGGTGGGGGTAAATCACCAAAACTATCAAAGTAATTTACTAAACTACCTCGTTTTCTCCTTCAGATGTCTCACTTGAAGTCTTGTTCTACTACCTAGCAGTTTGCTCGTCAATTTTACTGCTCAAGTGCATAATTAGAATTGTTCAACGTAGAAAGTATCTGTTTATGCTAAATTAAAAAAAAAATACGTAAAAACATCATGTGTGACTCATCAGTACCAACATCGCTAAAAGAAGCTGTCGATATGCTGCTTACTTCATTAAAATGTAGCTTAGGTGGTGAACTACATAAAGACAAATATAGTCTGGGCATAAATTATTGTGAACTTTATATCAGTGATTATATTACGGTGAATAACTTTTGTGATTCAATGGTAAAATGTGGTCTTCATGAACAATTAAAGCAATATGTTTCCAAGTTTATAACTGATGAGGTACTCTATAATAAATATATCGGCGACGATGAGGTTGACTTAATAGAAAAAGAAAGCTCTCCACATCTCATTGCAGAAGCAATTGATTCGCTCCGTTTTATTTTGAGTCAAAGCCTGCAACTATATACTAATCCACTTGATGAAAATCGCCGTACCTATCTGAATAAAATGGGAATAAAATATTGTGATCTTTATATCTGGCACTATATTACGCTAGATAAATTTTGTACTTCGATGAACCAATTGGAGCTGAATGATCTATTAAAAGAACATCTATCTGGACTTGTAAGTGATGAACTTCTCGATCTACTTCCCGATTACGAAGGAGCACTTTAATATAAATATTTAACAAAAATGTATTTTATATATGAATAAATATCTTGTAACAATATCTGTTTTTATTTTAAGTAAAAACTTTTGATGAAACTGTACATTTTACAGCTAATAATAGATATTTAAATCATAAAAACATGTAATAAAGAACTTTGTTTTTAACTAGGTATTTAAAATACATAACAGCAAGTATTATACTCATGTCTAAAGAAATTGTAGTATATATAATAAACTTAAAAATATTTTTATTTTGTTTACATTTTAACATTAAGGAAATAAATTAGACAAACATTAATTGAGTACATTCGTTTTATTATTTATTTATTATACATAAAAAAAAATATTTCATATGACATAACCATGTAATGATACAATAATATATTTTCTAGACAGTGGCAATTTTAAACAAGAGAAGCTCTATCAACCCACGAGTTGCGTTCTTTAATCTATGGGGTAAAAGAACTAATTAAAAAAAAAGAGTAATTTTTTGTATAATTATTTATTTTATGAAAATTTACTATAAATATGTTGTTACATTTTCAAAAAATATATTTACAATAGATATAGTACCTATATAAACACATAAAATATTCAATATGTTTTACCTATAATTATGGCACCAACAATTTTTATTGTGGTGATTCCAGCTGCTATAAAATAAACCAACTCGATCACAAAGTATACTTGCTCCTGTCATACATTTCATGCACATATTATTCCAACAATCGTCTTCATATTTATTGCAATATGTACACCGCTGCCTTAATTGCGATCTATTTATTTTGCAGGCTTCACACACATCTCGACATATGCCAAAATTCACCCATTTGAGCACTTGTAGACAACTTCGGCATTGCATTCCACTTGGACGGCTACCTTGAAATTCTTTATTCTTCACTTTATTTTGTATGGGATTCTCTTTTAAACATCTTCTACATAGGCCGGTATATGGGTTAATCCTATCTTTACGCCAAGCACAAAAGCAATTATGACACATTTTTGACTTATTATAGCTGTATGGATGTGCAGCAATTAGTGGTTTTAATTTCCATTCCTTTGGTAAAACCATTATATTCCCCCTTTTAACGTTATTGTGCTATGTATGAAGTTTTAATGATGTTCGTTTTGTGGTTGCCACTTATTTTATAATAGGACCCTGACGTCATAGAAAGGGGCGTCACCACCAACTATACAGTGCGCGCCAGCCGACTAGGAACATGGGGCTTCAAAATGAATGGGAAACGCACCTCGATCGAGTCTCATCCTTTGTACCGTTGTGCGTTCAATCCGATTCTCACCCGTAACGAGGACACTTTATCGAGTGCGGCTGCCCGTTCATTTCCCGTCCCGTGTTCCTAGTCGGGTGACGCGCGCTGTAGAATTTGTTAAAGTTCTTTGTGCCCAAATTCATATCTCATAAAGAAAATCCGCATTTAAGAATAAAATAAGGTTAATGTCAGGATAAAAATTAAGGATAAAAAGGATGGATAAGAAATAAGGATAAATTTAAGGACAATAAGAATAATATGAGGATAATATACGGAAGACCTATTACTTTTTAGTTATTTGATGCCATATAGTGGAGGATAAACATGTATTATAAATGTCATGTTTGCAACAAAACATTCCATTGGGCCAGTAGTCGAAGTAGACATGCAATTGTTCATAGAAACATCTCTTTCCAGTGTGATTTGTGTGATAAAACATTTAATAGAAAAGATAATTTAATTACTCATGCGCAAAGAGTACATCGCGTCGATGAGTTGCATATTTCATCCAATAGTATGAAGGCGACCTGCAAAAACATTAATTTGCCACTTAAAACGACTGACGAGGAAGATCAAAGGGAAAATTACAATAATAAAGTGTCTAATGTATCCTCACCTAGAGAAAAATATTTATCTATTACAAGAAATAAAACACAAACAAATGGAGAGTTGAAAAAATTTGCTGCACCGTCTGTAGCACCTCGAAAGACACCATCAATCGAAGAACATGTTACAAAACCTTTGGAGAAGATGAAAAATGAAGAAGTATTAGACTGGGACTTTGAAACTAACCCACGAGATATAGTTGAGGCGATAAGAATTAACATGCGCCTAGGCGTAGATTTTCAAATATATATAAACACTTTACGACACATGGGCATTATTGAATAAAATATTTTATTGTCATATTTTAGTGTTGTATCAAAACAAAACAAAAATACCATACTGTTAATGAATGCCTCCACTACAGTTGACGCATGAGGATGGACTTTGGGTAGTCAGCAGCGCAAGCCTTGCCAGCAGCGTAGTTCAACAAGTGTTTGACAGTCGAAATTGACAGTTCAATGTCTGGAGGTTATTAATACTTTTATTAATCTTTTTTTTTTTTTAAAGCAAAAAGTGATTAATTGTTAAATTTCAAACGTTATGCACTGAAAACTCAAATTAAATATTTAAATCGAAAAACATGTAAATTTCAATTCAGGTTATCCTTTAAAGTAAACAAATATTCAGCCAAGATGTAATGATGCATAATAATGAGCGCTGAGTCATATTCAGCCAAGATGTAATGATGCATAATAATGAGCGCTGAGTCCTCGCGTGTTTTAGGAGGTGTTGATTGTTTACACTGGACGGTTTGCACGTTGTTTTATTTTCTTAATTTTCTTGAATGTAATTGAGCTGTGTAATCCTCATAGAGCGTCATATTGAAAGACAATGGTTTATCGATATTGCATGGTACCCGATTGTAAAAGTACTACGATTTCCACACCAGCAAAAAAAAAAAAAAAAAAAAAACATTTATTAAAGTGCCATTAGACGAGAAGCATCAAAAACGTATATGGCGACCTGCTTCATGACATCACCACCAATGGCAAGGCGTTTTCGTGTGACGTCAATTTAAAGATCTGTGTTTGAATTTTAAATGGAAAATTAGACTGGAAATTCTCTTTTCAAAAATATATGCGAAGAGACTCTTAAATTTACTAAAAGATGTGCTTTATTACATTTTTGGAAGTAAAAGAAATTATATGCAAGGTCCCTATTGTCACTGTCTAGAAAATATATTATTGTATCATTATGAATAATTAAGGATAATTAAGGATAATTAAGGATAATTAAGGATAATTAAGGATAATTAAGGATAATTAAGGATAATTAAGGATAATTAAGGATAATTAAGGATAATTAAGGATAATTAAGGATAATTAAGGATAATTAAGGATAATTAAGGATAATTAAGGATAATAATTATGGATAATTAAGGGTAATTAAGGGTAATTAAGGATAATTGAGGATAATTAAAATTTAATAAAGATTCAAATGGATTCTTTGTGGACTCTCTAAAGAATGCAACTCGTGGGTTGTAAAGAACGCAACTCGTGGGTTGATAGAGCTTCTCTTGTTTAAAATTGCCACTGTCTAGAAAATATATTATTGTATCATTACATGGTTATGTCATATGAAATATTTTTTTTATGTATAATAAATAAATAATAAAACGAATGTACTCAATTAATGTTTGTCTAATTTATTTCCTTAATGTTAAAATGTAAACAAAATAAAAATATTTTTAAGTTTATTATATATACTACAATTTCTTTAGACATGAGTATAATACTTGCTGTTATGTATTTTAAATACCTAGTTAAAAACAAAGTTCTTTATTACATGTTTTTATGATTTAAATATCTATTATTAGCTGTAAAATGTACAGTTTCATCAAAAGTTTTTACTTAAAATAAAAACAGATATTGTTACAAGATATTTATTCATATATAAAATACATTTTTGTTAAATATTTATATTAAAGTGCTCCTTCGTAAAAAACGTATATGGCGACCTGCTTCATGACATCACCACCAATGGCAAGGCGTTTTCGTGTGACGTCAATTTAAAGATCTGTGTTTGAATTTTAAATGGAAAATTAGACTGGAAATTCTCTTTTCAAAAATATATGCGAAGAGACTCTTAAATTTACTAAAAGATGTGCTTTATTACATTTTTGGAAGTAAAAGAAATTATATGCAAGGTCCCTATTGTCACTGTCTAGAAAATATATTATTGTATCATTATGAATAATTAAGGATAATTAAGGATAATTAAGGATAATTAAGGATAATTAAGGATAATTAAGGATAATTAAGGATAATTAAGGATAATTAAGGATAATTAAGGATAATAATTATGGATAATTAAGGGTAATTAAGGGTAATTAAGGATAATTGAGGATAATTAAAATTTAATAAAGATTCAAATGGATTCTTTGTGGACTCTCTAAAGAATGCAACTCGTGGGTTGTAAAGAACGCAACTCGTGGGTTGATAGAGCTTCTCTTGTTTAAAATTGCCACTGTCTAGAAAATATATTATTGTATCATTACATGGTTATGTCATATGAAATATTTTTTTTATGTATAATAAATAAATAATAAAACGAATGTACTCAATTAATGTTTGTCTAATGATCTTGACCGTGTCCTTTTGTTATTTTTGCCAAGCGTATTTGTATTTAAATGGATTTTGAATAGTTTTACTATTTAAAACATTTATGTTTATCGACCCTTGACAGCAAAACAAAGCATGAATCTAATAGCTATATTTTAACTTTCAAATGGGTCCATTAAGCTGTGACATTATTGCTTTAAAAGGACTGAAAAATTTCTCGTCAGTGCAACAAAGGCGGGTTGCCTTTTGTCTATTTAATTATTACCAATAAAGACATTTAATGACTTCTTTATAGTAGGCAGTTCTAAACCTTCCATCCTATTCGAATTACACTCTCACCTGTTATTTTTAAGTTTAAAATTTCAGGTAATTGTGTGGCTTTGTTTTGTAAAAATCGACGTATCTTTTGTTTAGATAGGAGATGGCTAATCTTTTGTGCAATATATTTGTCCTTAGAAAAATGAATGCATTTCGACTTTGAGGACCCGGAGGTTGAAAAAAAATGCATTATTTTCCCTGCACAATTTGAATCTCGTCTAAGACATGGTGTCTACTTTTGGGGAAATTCCTCTTATTTTTATCGTTCAGAAACGTGTTTTAAGAGGTTTAGCTGGTTTGAGATACCATGCCAATAGAATATTTATCTCGTTGCGTATCGAAATAAATAACATTTTGTCAGGAGTGAAGAATTATTTAAAATTACTAAAAGAATTTTTTATTTTTAAGTGTTATCCTTCTGTATTCTGTATCTGAGTATTTCTGTGTTTAGTAGTATTGAGAATTTTCGAAGACGTTTACTGTCTAAAGGGATATAAATTAATAAAATTATTATTAATTATTGATCTTTATCGTGTAAATAGATTATTGTCCTATTAGTAAGATAAACTATTTCTTGTCTATCTTCGATCTCATGGGAAAATGCATCAACAAAGGCGGACTGTTTAATTTTTTTTGATATTGATCGAGTAGAATCGTCGAAGACTACCTACAATTTGGAATTTTAATAATTTGTAAAGGCACAGTGACAGTAGGGTATGTGAAATACGAGTGGTTTGATTTTCAGATAGGCACCTGTTTCGTGAAATTATGTTAGATATATTGCAATTATACTAGTCTAATTACAGCGTAATAAACTTTCATTTCTCCAATTGATGTACTAATTAATATATAATTGTACCAATTCAATTAGATATATTGCAATTATACTAGTTTAATTGCAATAATCCAATTACATTCATTTCTCGCAACAATTGGGTTTTTTAATTAACCCCCTCCAGACTATATAAAATAGTGTAATTAACGCGCAAATAGTCTAATTACACATTTACAAATTACTAATTACGCAATTACAGCGCAATAATTCAATTACTTTCATTTCTCAGCGCAATAATCCAATTACTTTCATTTCTCGCAACAATTGGGTTTTTTAATTAACCCCCTCCAGACTATATAAAATAGTGTAATTAACGCGCAAATAGTCTAATTACACATTTACAAATTACTAATTACGCAATTACAGCGCAATAATTCAATTACTTTCATTTCTCAGCGCAATAATCCAATTACTTTCATTTCTCGCGACAATTGGATTTTAATTATCCCCCCCTCCAGACTAATTACATTTATTAGATATATTGCAATTATACTAGTCTAATTACAGCGAAATAATCCAATTACACAATTACAAATTACTAATTACGCAATTACAAATTACTAATTACGCAATTATAAATTACTAATTACGCAATTACAAATTACCTCCCAATCTAATTATTCTAATTACATTTATTGCAATTACAAATTACCTCCCCCCACTATAATTGCCCCCCACCCCAGAAAAAGTGGTGGGGGGCGCAAAAGTGGTGGGGGGTGTCCCGGGTCCGCTATTACCTCTCTACTGCTGTCCTATACAGTTTTTTCTGAACTTTTCAGATCTGCTATCAGAATTTTCCTAGCTCGCTTAATATACGAGGGATGTTCAAAAGTAACATTTTTTTAAATGGAACACCCTGTATATTTTTATATATTTGGATTTGCCTCATTTTTCTGATTACAAAAATGTATAATTGTTATATGTTTGTATCAATAATAACTGCGAAAACTATCAATCTTTATTCCGATTCGCACCAATCTGGACGGCTCGTTTATTTATTAAATTTTATTTTCATTAGTCTTTTGTTCTGGCCTTGCTTTTTAAATTTGAAAAAGGAAAATAGTAGTAACAAAACACTTTTAAACAAAACATAAAAACAGTATTTTACTAAAAAACCAACTCGGAAGGAATTTTGCTAAGAATACTTTTCGATGTTTGGCAGTTATTATTGATACAAACATATAACAATTATACATTTTTGTAATCAGAAAAACGAGGCGAATCCAAATATATAAAAATATACAGGGTGTTCCATTTAAAAAAATGTTACTTTTGTACATCCCTCGTATATTAAGCGAGCTAGGAAAATTCTGATAGCAGATCTGAAAAGTTCAGAAAAAACTGTATAGGACAGCGTTTTTGTTTTTTAAAACACCTCGTTATTTACGGAGATAAGGGGGGGTATCATCTTAGAAAACTCACCCTGTACAGTTCGTCATGAAACACCTTGTATAGTAAGTTAGAGACGAGTGGCATTTTAAAATTAAACAAAGTTCTTCTGACAGTTCTGACAATTTTTCGCGTGGTTGTCAGTAATTTGACGTGTTGACGTGTGTGTTATTTATTTAAAATATTTTCCCGAATTAATATAATAGTTGTGGGAAAAGTATAATATTCTACTCACGACTTATGGCTATTACTCATTCGATTTACGCAAACTATCCGAATGAGTAATGACTATCATAACTCGCTTGTTGAATAATATGCTTTTAATTTCCTATATTACCCTGCGAGTACCCTGTGAGGATATATTTCCTTTACTTCACGTATGCCGCAACTGACACTAATAATTCTATTCAATTCAATTCAATAATGAACCTGTTACTTTCCTCCCGATGGAATATTCAAGTTTTAGAATTTTTCCTATTCCTATATTTTCAAGTTTATTCTGTTTGCGTTTTTTTCCCTCGTCCACTGTCAAGCTAGTACAAAAGTTTAAACGACTTTTTTTCCTTGTTTTTGTTCTTATATAGAATACGCCTACGTTTGTTATATACGATAGCATAAACACCCTGTATAAACATTCGTAAATGTAATGTACCCTGATAAGTAGTGCTGCTAATATGTTTAATAGCAGAAGAGTAACCATATATATCAGATCGTTATATTCGTTCGTATAAACAATACGATAGAACTATATTGAAGAATATATGTAAGTATACAAAAAAATAGTCAATAGTAATAGTAACACGTGAAGTTTTAAAAGTTTATTTATAATAAAAGTTATTTAAACTCTGAATCGACCGAAGTCACTTACAACTCCTCCAAAAAATATCAATCTGAAAAAAAGAATTGTTCGCAAAATTGTCTATAAGAAAACGAATATGGACGTTGTATAGAGAGTTCTATCACTGAGACATTATTTTAGAAAAAAAATATAAAATAGGTACCTACTTTAAAAGAAAATGACGCCTTTGCAAACAAAACTTTTTTCATTTTATTTTTTATAAGTAAAAAATGTTAAAACGTTTATCATTATCAAAAATCGGCTTAAGGGATCTATGCGAAATTTAATTAGCATTAATTTTAAATAAAAACTTTTCAATTCATACGAAATTGTGACATTTTCCTTCACTGTGCTATATACTATAATACTATATATACTATAGATCTAAATAATAATCCCCACCGACGCCAGAGACTTACTTACTTGTTGATTACTATTATTGTTGTTTAAATATATTATATATTCTAGGCCTTTTTGAAAAATAAAGTAATTTGAATCCTTCGTCAAGTTTTCCAGCCAAAAGTATTTGCGTTGTGTAAGCTTTCGGCGACGTTTTGAGGGGCAATTATATTTTAATAAAAAATGATGTGACGATTTACGATTACTTTAGAAAGTAGGAACAACAAGTTTTGCTTTACATATGTCCAGCGTCGGCGCTCTTATTTAGCATCTCGCAAATAATTCGCGCGTCGTTTTATCATCAGTTGAAAAGCGTCGCTGGCGCGTGGTAGTGACACTTATAAACACGGAAGCATCACCTCGTGGTTTCATGTTTTCGAACGAGTAAGTAATGATCTTCATATTAGATCTAAAAACTATGCATTCCAAGAAGATTATATCTACCAATTTTCTAATAGATTTATTTTTATTTATTCAATATTTTCTTGAAGTTCAAAAATAAAAATAGGACTAATTTAAATTTTTAGATACAGGATAAATTTTTGCAAAAAATATAAAATTTGGAACTATCGGCATTTATTATACTAATGTCAAAAATTTATTCTGGGACGGACTTGAGAACAATAAAAATAACGAGAAATGTTTATAAAAAGTATGAAAACTACACCAAGAGGGGTGTAACGTCCCTCTCTCAAGATTTAATTTCTTAGTTCCTGAAGCATATTATACAATATATACAGTTATTATGTTTTTATAAGAACAGTGTTTCTTTTTTAAATTTTAATACTTAGATTTCGTGTAGAAGCTTTAACATTTGCATTTTTGTTAAAATATTAATGCTCTTTTCTGCCGGAAAATCTTTATAAAAAAAAGTTTATTTTTTTGTTTTTATTTTCACTTACCTCTCTAATTAATACCTTATTGTGTATATAGTATAAGTACAAGGGCAGTAAAAAATAAAAATGCTTTTATTTTTGGATTTTTTTTAGATAAAAAAGTTAACGCAATAGCAAACAAGTTTTTAACTGATATCTAAAGTAGTATATTTTCCAAGAAATGCAATAGTATAATCGGACACAACCATGACTGAATATTCTCCTAACATTAATGTTTTTAATATAGAAATTCAAAATGATTTAGAAATAAACTAAACCTAATAATAAAATAATATCAGAAAGTTTATATTATCGTGAGAATATAATTTCTTTCTTATCAGTTATAGGAAGTGGAAATAAAAAACTCGGTTTACAGCAATTGTACGACGCCTATAATTAGTTTTGTTCCATAACTGGTTATTAGGACACATCTGTGAGGAGCAGTGGCGTACTTAGACTTGAACCTTGTGTAGGGAACATAAAAAATAATAGTAATAATAATCATAAAACATTTTTATTTAAAGATAAAAAGATATTTTTTTAAATTAGTTTGCTATCACGCTAGTATAATAGTCGGTGGATCTTTTAGTTTAGCCCGAGTCCATGGGGCGGGATATATTCCCTTTATTCCCTCCGCAAGTACGCCACTGGTAAGGAGATTCTTAAATGCAAACTGAACGGCTGAGCGACTTGTACAAGGAAAGTACAAATACAACACCGATACCTAAAGCTAACCCAAAGAAAATATTAACTTTAATTAGCAGTCGTTCCAAAAATTTGAATGCATTCCATCTAACCGGAATTACTACCTATTCAATTGTCCAAAAAGCGAGTTCTCTAAATTCACTTATTCACTTTCCAGAGCAGCCTTTGTAACAAATAATTTTCAACCTACGCAAATCGCAAACCATAAACTTCGTTATTTTTATGAGAGTTAAAGGGCCATTTGCAAGTCATTTGTAATTAAGGTTAGTTTCTTGTACAAAATAAAGCAACTAAGAAAAATGGCAAAATAAATAAGTAACCATTTTTTGGAAAATTTTGTCAAACAAAATGAGATTGTGAAATTATTTATATCACGTATAGTTTCGGAGATATCTGGTAAAATTCAAATTGTAGAGTTGGACTTTTACTGTACCAATATTCACAAATTAAAGTACCTTCTAAATTACCTAATTAATATAAATACATGTATTTTATGGTACACCAATGTATAAAATGCAGCGACACAATGAACTTTAGCCTAAAGTGAAAGTAAAAACAGAACATCTCTCGAACTTTATTAAAATAATTTCTGTAAAAATGAAATTTAATGCATGTGTCAGGGATAGTAGTAGCTTGAGATGTATCAATCATGCTACAGTTGGCCTAACAGAGTAGAACATTTAGTTCCGGTTGACAGTGATAGTCGTGAGTATCCAAGGCACATAAAAGTTAATTATCAAAAGAAAAATCCTTTTATAACAACAACAGCTGTGGCAATGATATCATTTGTGTTTTTAGTAGTAAGTGTAATATATGAGCTTATTTCTACTACATTTCCATCCATTATGTAATATATTTATTATGAAATACTATCCCCAAATAAAAATTCTAGATGCGTACGCCACTGGAGCTCATGAGCTTTTTCCATTTAGTGAAGAGTTAAATTACGCTAATTACGTCATTTCGATTATTTATGACCTATAGCAAATAGATATGTGTTTTGAGAAATTACATCTGTTTCTGGATGAACAACAGATAACAATGTTGGTAGATCAAGTTACCGTGATCCTTGTTTTTCTATCTATTTCAAAGTTAATGAAAACATTCTGACAATATAATCTGCCTCTGAACAAATCTTGAAATTGTATGTAGGTACCTACTTATTTGGCTTAAGGATGAAATTCCAAAATCCAAAAACTTTTGTACAAATCATCAGCTCTGAGAGAGCATTGGAATTAAAAGATTTTAATTAATATTTTAATTAATTCATAAGTACTGTGATATATGGGTGTTACCTTAACATACAAACAACGGCGTTAAAGTTTATATTACCATATGCATTTAATTTAGCCTTTCACGATAATTTTACTAGGAACTAAAATATTCAAATGACCCAAAAGTCATAAATCAACATAGTCTAGTTTTTGCAGTTTCAGAAATAAACCGCATCCTTTCAAGGGTGTATTCCTCATGAAAATAAGAGGGTGTATATTAATGTGGATCCGCAAAAGCTTCGTTTCGAAATACAGGGTTCCAGCACCCATTAAACTAAAAATTTAATAATTTTGAAACAAGTTTTGAAAATTATGTTCTAGGTATGTTAAACTGGTATGATGTATCCTAGCAGTCAATTTTAGCTTCTACAGTGGCGTAGCCAATTTAGAATTTGATTATATTGATAAGAAACATATTCTTCGAAATTTATTTTGACGCCTCCCTCGAAAGAATATTGAAAAAACCAGGACGTCATATTAGCGATTTAGGCAGAGTATTTGTTTTTTCAGAATCTTGTTGGATAGGCCCTAAAAGAATTGTTCTCCAAATATCATTAAAAAATTCCTTCTATAAAGAAAATCGAAATTACCATTATAGTTATTCTAATATCCAAGTATACTGTCAGATATATTTACCAAATTTAGTAAGTTTATAAAAGTGACGTTAATAAAGCATTAGACAATTTTTTTTTAAATAAAACCTTATTTGAAACGTGAATATTGAGACAGATAATTTTTCCCCTATTTTTATTATATTTTAATAGTATTTGTTAATGAAATTTTAGGAATGGGGGTTTAAGGCATATAAAACAAAATTCTATAAAAGAAAGTACTCTATCTAACTTCCTGATTTTTAAAAATTTCTTTTTATGAAATGAAAGAAATATATTATATTGAATAAAATCGATCAATAAATGGTTGAAATATGGGGTACAGCGGCATACATATGGATTCGTTAATTTTAATTTTGTTTGGTATTAATGAATGCATACATAAATGCAATTTTCTAGAAAAACATTCAATAAAAATTATATATTTCGCAATGAAATGCCAAACGCCTAATTTTTATAGTTGCAAAATTTTATGTAACTCTAACACAATCCATAATGTGGTTGTGGTTATGATACATTTATGTTAGTCATTAGTCATATATTATCTTATTATCTGACAAAAAACTTTAATTGCTAGTGGGCAATAATTGTAATATGGATAATGTATGTAAATTGGTGTTTACGAGTATATCTTTCAATGGCAAATTAATCAGTAACATTTTCTATGAAGTAATTTAATAAAACAGTTTAAATATTTATAGGTCCACCTACTATTTTTCATCAACGATGGTAAGGATTTTGGATATTACAAATATTATATGATGTTCTGAGAAATAACGCAATTTTCTTATTTATACAGTGCTTTTAGTTTTACCGTTTTACTGTTAATTAAAGCAAAGAAAATGAGATTTAAAGCTAATAATGCTTTTAATTTTTGGGTGCTCGTGAGAGGCCGAAACATAATTTTACCACAAGAGTCAACTTATGTTAGCAACAGCGATACAAATAGAAGTTAAAAGAAAAAGATACTTGAAATCGTATAATTTAAAATTTGATTGGAAAATTCTGAAAAATGATTTTCCACCATTTTTGCAACACTTAAGTTGGAAACAAGGCTCGATCATTGTTAATATTCCTTTGACGGAAAAAAATATTCTTTAAAATTTTCTTTTCTTCTGATTGCGCATCCTCTTTTAAATTAGTTTATACCTTTCAACAGATTTGGCAAAATTTTTGGAAGGCATTTTTTAATTAACCACTAAAAAATGATACTAATCGGGTTGATTCAAAGCGCTTACGGCCATTCTCACCGATTACTGTTTAAGCAACCCTTAGTTAAGGTTGCTTAAATATTTAAATATGGTTTAACTTTGTTTGCATTGCACCGCAAAATATTTAAGTCCGCTTTAATAAGTATAGATTTTATTGTAATACACCTACTTTTAGGTCATTTGTAATTTGTTGGCAACTTCGTTACGTTCTTTGTTATGTCATATGTCATCCATTATTTTATTCTGTCTGTACCTACATCACGTTTTGTATTTAGAAAATAAGAATAAAATGGAAAACCCGAGGAAGAGAGTGAGGTCCGCAAATTTTACAAACGATGAAAAGATCCTCCTCTTGAATATTATTAGTAACTATAAAGGTATAATTGAAAACAAAAAAACTAACTCTGTATCCTGCGAACAAAAATCTTACTTACGTACTGTACACTTAAATTATGGAAGGGAATATATTTTAACACATACATATCACTGGGGAACTCCAAATTGGCTTCAATTAAAGTCAAAATATATAAAACAGTATCTTTACGCAATCTAAACCGCCTAAAGAAAGTTAACTCATCTAATTCAGCAAAATAATTTCTTCTCACATAAATTCTTCTGGGAAACTCGAAATCGATAGTTTCCAATATATCAATATCGTCCTCAAAGATATCTTCATCATCAGATTCCATTTTCTAATAAAACAGGTAATTTAAAGATTGAAAATTGAAATCAAAATCAAATAAATGTCAGTAATGACACGTAATTTGTAAAAATGCGCATGCTCAGAACTATTCTTAAATTTAAACCAGCTTTAAGCCACAATTTTTCAGGGCTTAAATTTGAGGAACCTTTAAGGCGATTTAAGAACGCTTAAGCAACGGTGCAACGAAAAATTCAGATTTAAGCACGCCTTATTGCTAAACCTTCCTTTAAAACTACGGTGAGAATGGCCGTTAGTGGAGTAGATATTGGGGAGTTCGTAATAGAAAATAATCTAGATATTTCTAGAAACGAACAAACTAATATGTTGGTTTGAAATAAGCAAGCTAGTTTTTTAAACATTATTCATTTATTTTTTTTATTAAATGCAATGCATTCTTAAACCTTGCATATCTCAAAACCACTAACTAAAAAAATTATATGTTGCAGCAATTGAAAATAAATATAACCAATTTAATTACCAACTCTAATAACCTTAAAAATTATAATAAGTTATTATTAATTGTATCATCTTATACAGCACTATTTTAAACATTGGGCAATAGAAAAAATTAATCACAGTGTTTTATTAAAATGACCATCACTGTATTAAAAGATTGATGTCGCCAAATTACAGCGAATAATAAACCAAAAATCTTGTATTCAAACAACTCTTTTGACTAGTATTTAAAATACAGACATCGTTCTATTTATTTTGCTGGATATTATTTACAAAATTTAATACTATACCAAGTCCGTTAAGCAGGATAAGCTGCCATCCATCATCAGTGCATATTCACAATTAGGTTATTAATGAAGTCTGTGGCAATGTCCCATTATTCTAATACAGCATTTGCAAAATCATTTTATAATAATTAATTAATTCATCGTGGACGTAATAATTGTCGATGTTAACACGTTATATTTGAAGATTATGGTAGTAGTCATCATAAGTTGACTGATAATAGTGATTGAATAATAATACAATTCCCATGCCATTCAATTCTGAGGTAACATCAAAAATATTTTGTTTTATACGATGTCAGTTTTTTTTATATTTACTATATATGTAGTAATGATTAAAATCAGTCGGTTGTATGTATCTGTTTATTAAACTAAATTTTTACAGCTAAATTTTATACAGGTAATATTTACATGCCCGTCTTTTTGTTATAAGCGATAGATTCTTTATATTCGAATATACAAGTATTCGTTATAGCTTTATAATAATTATCTATGGAGTGAAACTGTAAATATTTCCCTCGGTTTTTTTAACACTTTACGAAGCCATTGAAATTATTTTTAGTCTGAAGAAAGAATTGCGTGATTATGTCGTACGCGTACGAATAACATATTTTTTAGCAGATCTTGTTGGTTTCTGTGGTACTACCTCCAATATGACCAAATTTATTCACCATGCAAGGTTCAAATTACTATTCTAGTTGGAGTTCCTAAATTTTCTTGGAAATACTTTTTCTTTTGTTTCCATTAAACACTGGTTGCGATATATTTGCTTCAAAGAAAAAATATTCGCATTTTCATCAATGCAACTTTATAACCACCCAAATATAATTTAATTTTCTAGATAAGTCTCTTGGATACCATGCAATATCACATAATATGCGAGATTATTAATATCTGAATATGCCAGTCTTAGATATCTATTTTAGTGACATTCGTATGTAAATTCATATTCCTTGTATAAATTTGCATACATACACGGCGTTTGTATATAACAGTATTACAGGTAACTTTCCTTTTCCTAATGTACAATATTTTGTAGCATATAACAACAATGGGTAGTTTTACCACATCGACGTTTATTTTTTATTTTCTACCTACTAAGTATTAATATGTCCTAATGGTATCAAAATGGTATCTATAGTTGCTGGCACATTGATAAAAATATCATATGACATAATCTGTTATCCATTCTTCAACAAAACTGTCTAAAGAAATGTATGTAGCTTCAACTGGTCAAAAGTTACTTATAGTCTATACTTATAATATCTATTGGAAATAATGTAATGGAAATGGTATATCAAATATCATAAAAGAATATTTCCGCAAATACATTAATGGCACTAACTATTGTCAACCAAGTATTTCAGAATATAATAATATACATTATATAATCTTGAAGCGTGTCCATGTGAGAATATTTTTATTCAATGGGCACGTAAAAAAAATCATAGTTCTTATAATTTCTCTTTTTTCATTAGTAAGTGCTTGGTTTAAAACGCTTCAAAATTAGTCTCTTTAAAAAAAGAAATATATACGAGAAAATAGACTATTTTCTACCGTTTTATTGATTTTATTTCAAAATAGTTGACCAACAGATAACTGAAAATTTTTAAAGCAGAGGAATAAACATAAATATATCATGTTGAAATTTTTGGGTCCATTACTATTTCTACTATTTAGTTAGTAGTGATATATTCAAAACATATCGACGAAATAATTAAAAATGTTTTTTGTTGTCATAGTTTTAAAAAATAATTTTATATAATTTATTAGTATGATCGTTTTAATTTAAGAATTGCTTTTTTTTTCTATCAAATTTTCAAATTTTGATTTTCGTTTAAAGTTCTAATAAATAAGGGAACCATTTGCGATCCTTAATCAAATTTTTATCCAGTTAATCCCACCATCACTATTTTCAAATATTTCTATATTTCTTGACTGTTATTTAGTTTGGTATGTTTTTGTATGACATTTTACTTTAATCTTGGTGTTCTGAGTTCGATACCCGACCAGGATTTTTTCTGAAGAACAAATCAATTTGTACGTATAGGTACTTGAATATTGAATGTGGGATCCGTTGTCTCTAAATGTCGACGAATAAAAATGAGCTATGTTTGCAAGTAGTATATTTAGATTATTCTTACGCATTTCTTTGTAAAAAATAGGGAGTATACAGTCGGATCCTGATAAATTTAAGTAGTCTTGCGGATAGAGTTATCATTTTTATGCAAGTTGGTTTTTTCCACACGATGTATAATTATTGATAATTAAACATTTTAATCTATTAGTATAACTAATTAAGTACAATAATTAACAAATTAAAAGTTAGCTTTGTTAATTTGCGACGTATCCCATACGAAACAGAGCAGCTTCCACAATGTGTAAAACCCTTTGTAATACAGCTGTCTCACCAACTTAAGATAAGGGTGGGGACATTCAAAGCGGTTGGGATGATATTCTAATTTCCTTTTATACGCACCTATTTTTTTATTCAACTAAACTAATTATAGCGATATTAAATTTCGGCAATTATCAATTGCAAACTTCTAACAACTTCATTTTTTTTCTAATTATAAATTTAAAATATTCGCTCTGCGGCTCTGCCACTGGGAAATAATATAATTTGATCTGAAATTCGTTCCGAACGTTGAATGCAACATTTATTTGGATATTTGCGATTGCGAATAATGGTTTTAAAAAATTGTAGGGCTAGAAGAAAATATAAATAGATTACAGTGAGTTTAGACATACATAGTTTTTCACAACAATATATATAATAGATATAACAAAAACACAATGCATTAAGTTTACTAGAGATCTTTAAGTAGGTTTAAGACTGTCGAGAGCTTTAAATTTTTGGGGGATAAGAAAGGAAATTTGACGAAATTTGTCAGTGAAATTTTTTTTTCATAATTTGTAATAATCTATGGATTTATTTTAAATCAACAATTTGAGGATTTTTCGACATCTGCGTTATTTAAAATTCATGAATTTTAAAAATAAAATAAAATTTTTATATTATAAACTAACGCTTAACATTTATAGCTTCATATAAAAATATTGTTTTCTCCTAGTATTATGTAAAATTATACACAGGGTCACACAAAAGTATGGGTAGGTAATTAGAGTTATTTAAATTAAAATTAATTAATTATGCAGCCAGTCGAATTGAATTTGTTAAAGTAAAAATATAATACGTACCTATTACCAACGTATACGTACCTATTTTTTTTTTTTTTTTTTTTTTTTTTTTTTTATTGGTTCAATAGATCATTTACATGATATAGAACATGTCAATATAATTACATATATATATATATATATATATATATATATATATATATATATATATATATATATATAATCTTATTCAAATAAACAAAAACAATAAGAATAAAAAGTTTGTAAAATAGTACAATTATTATTACATCGTCCATTGGTAACACACAACACATAATATGTATATTAACAATAACATCATACTAACATACATATAATAAAATTAAAGCCTATCGTTAAGGTATTCACTTAAAGAATAATAACATTTACTTCTGAGTAAACATTTTATTTCCATTTTAAAAATTTTTTCGTTCATGGATTTATATGATTCAGGTAATTTATTGTATGCTTTAATAGCTAAATACTTTGGGCTTTTTTCATATAATGCTAATCTGTGATAAGGAATTTCCAACAAATTAGTATTTCTTGTGTTATAGATGTGATTTGAATTAAGGGTAGTACCGTTCAGTTGGGATTTAGCATACAATAATATTACCACTCTTCATAAAAATACCTCTAATTGAATATATGAAAACTTTAATATAACTTGAATTTTGTACGAAGCTGTGTATAAGTTGAAATACAGATAGCAGATTTCAGTGCTTGCAAAGTTTATTGAAACTTTACAGTTGGAACTAAATATTGTTCGATTTTGTGACCCACAGGTAATATAATATTTCAGGCACCAGAGAGTACAACCTTTTTATTCATAAACCATATTCATTGAATTTAGATGCAATATCCGTGTATAATAAAAGTAATTTTTTTCACAGTTGATTTTATTCCACGATGGGAATCGAATCTGGAACTTTTTAGTGAGCCAAATTTAAAATTTTTAAAAACGGTTAATTTCAAGTTATAAAATTTAACATATTCATTCTGACGTGGACATCTGGAGTCAAATAAACATTAATGGCGATAAGCTCCGTGGTAATTGAGTGGTTAGGTGTTTTCCGAGCTGGTCAAAACTAAAAGCAATTAAACGAGAAAATAGTAAAGAGTAAGATGCTAATTTCCAAGTCTACAAATATTATCTACAGGGTGACCATGAAAAAAGTGCAATGCATAGTGCCACACGGTAGAGGAGCCTAAAATAATGAAAAAAGTTCGTACACTTAGGTCCTAATTCATTTCGTTTTCGAGATAGAGCGTGTTAAAAATATTTTTAAAATATTATTTTTTTCTTATTTCTCAATTTCTTTTCGTTTTTTTCAACGTTTTTTCACAATGAAAAATTTTCCCCTCGATTTTTCATTTTGGGGGTTCATGAAAAATGAAGTATATTCCGAAGAAATAAACAATGAAGAGCATTTATGGAACAGAGTTATTGAAGCTGCTGATCAGTTTCGTAATAATCCCAGGATATTTCAGAGATGTCGTCAATCAATTTTGAGAAGATTGGAAATGTGTATTCAAGAAAGAGGCCGACAATTTGAACACCTTCTTTAAAGTTGCACTTTATTATTCTTTGTACTTATGTATTATTATTTTTGTTAATATTAATGTTCATATTTTTGTATGTTTTGATTGACCATAGTTCATAAAAGTATTATTGGTTTCCATTGTTTCATTGCGTTCATTAGTTATTTAAGAGAACATGGATTTTTTATTAAATCAAATAAAAGTAAATTTTTAATTGTGAAAAAACGTTGAAAAAAACGAAAAGAAATTGAGAAATAAGAAAAAAATAATATTTTTAAGAAATTTTTAACAAGCTCTATCTCGAAAACGAAAAGAATTAGGACCTAAGTGTATACGAACTTTTTTCATTATTTTAGGCTCCTCTACCTTGTGGCACTATGCATTGCACTTTTTTCATGGTCATGTATATTATCTCATATTATGAAAAAGTATACAGGGTTATTGGTAATTCAATACATTTCTTTAGAGATGTCATATTAAACCCATTTTGCAATATTTTGAATCACAATGTTTATTATCCAAAAATCATAAATTTTTGAGATATTTTAATTTTCGTTTTTTTCTCAAAAAAGTAGAATTTTATGTCTTAAAAGTTCATTTCCACAAAATCTACTTGACAATTTTTAAACTTTTTTACTGGATTACCTACATGCGCAACACTATGACCATCCGTGAAATATAATTTTTTATTAGAACTGTAGGTAGGAACATTTGTACTTTTATAGATAGCTATTGAAATAAGGAAGTATTTAAAATAATTTGTGCACAGGTTACAGGTATAATATTCTGAAGTTTTAAAATTTTCACAGTTTTAAGACATTTTTCATGCCAAACGGATGACTATAATGATGGACATATAATCCAGTGAAAAAGTGGAGAAAACCTCAAGTAGGATATTTTAAAAATTATTTTTTAAGACGCGAAGATCTACTATTCTGAGGAAAAAATTAAAATTGATATATCTCAAAAACTAATGGCTTTTGGATAATATATATTTGGGTTTAAAATATTGCAAAATGGGTCTACTATCACATCTCCAAAGGAATGTACCAAACTACTAAGATATAATGTATTTGCCCGTAAAATTAAAAATTTATTTATGACTTGTTTCGGACATAGAGGGAAGAGATAACTGTTGATGAACTAAATGTGGTTCAAATTCCACTAACTGTAGTAAGTCCATCTTTATCTAACATTTTATATACTAAAATATGATTGCAGTTTATACTAACTGTAAATTTACAAAAACAGTATATTTTAATTCCAGGCCCTGAATCACCTACTCAAGTATTTTCGAAGATTCCGCTACAAACAGAATCCGAAAATTTGTATTCAGAAAAAAAAACGTTTAATATTATTTCAAATATATTTCTCTCTAAGATTTTGTTATTCCCAATAAATATTTCGTTTTCAAATGATAAATAGTCTAGAGCGCTTTTCGGAAATGACGCAATCAAAGTAATAATCAATTTTGTGGTGCAAAATTCCCATTACTGGACCTGTTTAGAAATATACGCCTACAGATTAGTGAAATTTTGAAACAGAAAAACCCAACACATTTCTAGTCTAAACTTTGGCATGCTGTAACGAAGTGATTTTTCCAGTCAAGGAATATCTGTTTTTGCTTTAAATGTTACCGTCACTTGGGTACACCCTGCCGCCGCTTGTTAGTAAGTAAGTCCTGTTTTAGTTAAGTTAGTATTGAGTTGTAAAAAACCAGCTGGTAAACAAGCAGTTAAATAATTAATTAATTAATTTTCGACAATCCCACGTATAACTAAAATCCGTGAATTATTATAAATAATGACCGAGTCGGAAACAAAAATCATTAGTTACTAAAACCGGTTAAAATATTAATCCATGTCCGTTTCTTTTTGCAATATAATCCAGAAATTGCAAGCAACTCATTTCCGGTTAGTAATACTCTGGGGCAATAGTATTAGTTACCTAATGCGCCCGACCTCAGTAAAGAACGTTGTGCGTACGAGTCCTTCGTTTCAAGTCAATCGGCCGTTTAACGCGCATTCTGCATACGTCATCAAAGTAATAAAAAGCCAGCGGAACGTCCAGTCCGGATCAGATCTCTCAGATCCATCTAAGCAATTCGATTGTAATCAGTTCGAGCCATTCGAAACCGTCACCTTGTTCACCGCGACTTAGTCATAATTTCCTTGAAACTAGTATTGGTAAGAATACACGGTAGTCCGCTATTAACAGTCCGTACTGTCTTCAGTTAAGTATAGATATTCAGAGTTCTTCGGGAGTATCGCTGTATTATACTACTAAATCAAACCAGAGCTAATTAATAAGACCTCCGTTGGTTTCTTTTGTTGCATAAATTGTGCATCGGCTGGCTAGATTTGCTCGGTCGGGCAATCTACAGGTCTCCCTGCACAAAGGTTACCGGAAAACCTATTTTAATAAAAATAGTCATTGATAAATAGCTCTACGTTTGTGGCAGTAGTTCGCCGTATTTAAAAAATCCAGTATAGACTAAAATATCTATAGCTAACCGATTGTCCGTCGTACATACAATATATCCTGTTGGACATCCCGCGTGCTTGCCGTTCGAAATCTTTCAGTCGCTAAAATAGACACCGGCTACCCGAAAATTCACCGCCGAAATAAAATAATATTCGCGTGCATATACTCTTGGTTACCAGCCAGCATATTTATTTTATTTACCAAACTTGTAAATATTCGACTACAAAGTCGCTTAAGTATCCTGTCCATTTATGTCTGCATTCCTGTTAGAATAATAAATACGTTGTTTTACATAGTTAAAGTTCACGAGTTATTATTTCCGTTATTTGTTGCTAATTAACCCGTTTGAGAAATTGTTCAAGTCACATTGACAAAATAATCATCTCACGACCCTCTGGCAAAATTACCGTGTCTCCAGCTGTTAGCTACCTACCTAGGGTTTTCTTGGAAACCGCCAGGAAATAAAAGTGCTATTCTTTGCACTTAAAAATTAAAGAACTGGCGCCCGAGATTTCCGTCTAAAAAGGTTACGTAAGTATACGTCGAAAGTAAGCGCCTTTACAATACAAATAAGCAAATATCATTAGAGTAACTATTTGATGTAACAATTCACTGTTTACTGTCGCATTATTTCGCTAATATCCATGCTAATCTAGTTCTGTTTACCTCTTACCTCTTCGTATCCTAACACACCTATCAATTTATTTGCATTTGTGATTAATAAATATTGATAAGACACGATTGCTTATAAATACACATGTTTTTAACAGAAAACATTGTCTTACTACATCCAATAGCTACTATGTTATTTGCTAAAGCTTAAACAGAAAGTATATCAATTTCGTTTCCATCGTTTATACTCTATCACTTTTGTTCCTAAAACCTGAGTTGTATTGCATTTATTGGCGAATTTCTAAAATGATAACTATCAACTGGAGCAAATATTTTGAAACCACTGTGTCATCGAATTTTGAACAACAATATAACCAAAATATCCGTCTGTCCCTTGTCAGCAAGATAACTCAAAAATGAAAATTTTGATAGTATTAAAAGTGTATCAAATAAAGATTTTAAGGTGCTGCAGAAAATGACAATCTTTGAAGTGAGATTAATTATGAAATAATGAGACTAATACAAAAATAGTGCATATTATACTAGAGTGCAATTTTACTAGTAGTTAGCATTATTGGGAGATGATGTAGCTCTATTTTTACTAAAACAAAACCATAAAAATATTTAAATAATTTTTAATTTGTTTTTGTTACTTTTTTCAATCAATATAATAAAATATTTGAAAACGAATACGACCCTATTGTATGCACAGCCCCAATTATTATACATCACCTCTTTGAAGTAAAATATGTTTAACAATAATCGTATCAGGTCAACTGTAATTATCCAGTGAACCAAAGCAGGGAGTCTCCTTACGCCAAAAATACATTTCTTTATGATTTCTTAGTACAGAGCTACAAAAGGCACTAACCAAATCAGCACAACATTGTTTTTGAATCTCTAGAGGGACGTTAAGCAATATATTATAATTGCGTTTTCTTTTACATCGTCTGTCGTCTGTAGACTATGCGATGTTGAACGCTTTGTATGTTAATGAAAAATTATACTTCAAAACTCAATTACAGTACTTTACTAAAGGGAAAACTTTTATTCCGTTTCATAATAACACCAATTATTTTTCTTCAAGTTTATCTCTTACGTCTGATTATTTTGGCATTTAATATATTCCTAGAAATAAAATTAACAATAAAGTTATTTATTGCAATAACTGCTGAAAGTATATAGTTTTTCCAAGATAGCTGAAAAATAATCTCCACCATTATTTCGTTAATAGTTATAGTGTGAAGGGAAATATTTCTGTTATGTTTGTATATTTGCGAACCAATAACAATTCATTAAGTGCTTCTTAAGAGAAAATAATCTAGTACTCTAATTGTCGTGTATTAAATATTTAATAAAATAAAATTTATATTATGTAAAGTTTAATTAATTCTGTATGCGTAGGGCGCTCATATTATAATACAACGTTCTGGCAGTACAATAGGTGTGTACTCTTATCAAACTGAAGATAGGGGGATGTTAAAATTGTTTGCTCTTTGTAATATTAAAGGGGAGAATAAATTATACGCATATATTTGAGAAAGATTTAAGATAAATACCAGAAATATTTCTATAGAGGACTTCAATTTTTTCCTGAAATTTGTTTCGTCGTCACTCTAAACTGTCTAGAATTTAAATGACATACATCGAAAATCTTAAATAAATACTTGTATATGCAAACGCATTTCCAAGGAATCTTAAGTTGAAGAAAAAGTTTTTGCTTATGTGTACTTTATTCATGGTAAAAAAACAATGGACCAAAAAGTTGTCATTATACTACTTACTGCAATCTCTCGACATTTCGTGAAATGCTAAAACGTTAAACAATATATGATTATTTTACTTTTATGTTTCATAAAATTAATCCCAAAATAATGTTTTTTAATACTTTAACAAAACTATTGTTTTAGACATTAAGTAAACAGGAACTTTAAACTTTTCTATATTAATAAAATTTCACGTCTTTATACTGTTTCGCCAACATAAATACAAGATGGATAATAAAAAAATATAATACACTTCATTGGAATCAGATACTTACGTTTCTAGTTAATACGAAGAAGTATTGAAGTATATCGTAGAACGGCATTTACGTAGAATATATATATCTGAAATACCTATAAATAATATAGCAAGTGGCGTATAATTTATGTGACAAGATAGTTCTACATATAGTACAGTTCTCCCTACATGTTACTACATGTAAATGTAGCTTTGAATTATGCATATCCACATCCATCCTAACACTAAATTTTGCGACTCATTGTGGAGTAATTACTTGCTTAATTTAACCTAGCTAGGCCTACCTGAGCTCAAGATAATGTGACGAAAATTGAAATGATTAACGTTTGTGTCATTATTAATTACACTTACACATCTACATATATGTTCTTATAACAATACTTATTGATTTGAGGCAAAGAAGAATTAACACCATAGAATATACAGGTATATTAAATATTTCCTTTATGCAACAAGTCACAATAAAATAAGTTTAAGAATGACAAATTTTAACCATTCAAACTTGGGTTTTTAACAATAAAATATTTTAAAATTGAAATAATAGAAAAAGACATTCAAATACATATCTTTGTCATTCTATTGTATTCTTATCTCTGAAATGATAATCAATTACTTATCTTCACAATAAAACTCTTTTGAAGACTCTTTAGTGCTAAATCCCTCAAGCATATCTAGTGCTCTTCCCATGATGAACGGTTATTTAATGTGTGGCCTACTAACAAGTCATATTTATTTAGCGACATTCATTTCCATGTCTGGAGAAATTTAATAAAATTTAGTCGGAAGCCCTCCATCATTAATTTATCAAGTGGTTCTGTGGCTGTGACAGGATTTGGTTCACGGAAAGCGAACGAGTACATCCTTTTCATTAAAAAGTTTTACGTATTGCAATCGTTAACGTTATACGTTGCAGTTTTCAGCCAAACCTGTGGTTGTGTGCAAATTATGGGTATACCTTTATTGTGGAAATAAAATTTAAAATATTTTATTATTACACAACGAAAATGATTGACGATATAGATATGAAAAGGAACATAGTAACATGTGTAATAGTAAACTAATAAATCAATTACGGATACCCAGAGATGAGTTACCTGCAACCTAGAAATTTTGCCGATTTGCCGAATCTTTCCTCTGTCTGATTTAATTGCCTGATATCTAACAGCAAGTACCAATTTTTTATATCCCCTCCAAAAGATGGCATATCAACTATGCAACTTTTGCCTAAATTTAGGCGCTTGAAAGTGGAACGAGACCCATCTATCTTTCTATTTCACATTGTTAGCTACAATCATTGACACATACTATTTAATAAACAACAGAGAAATGCGAGGCAATACTTCCGGTCCGGTGTTTAATATTTTGAACAAGATTAAATAGATTAATTATATTATATATTTCACCAGTACCTTGACCCTACATTGGAATTTAATCATGTCAGACGATTTTTTGCCTAACGTTGTCCCTAACAGACCACATCAAATTTCCCATGTCAGTTACGGCAGCAACCCTTAGTGCGTAGCAAAAACTCTTAAAGATTTTAGGAGAAGGTAATTGAAGGAAGTTTTCTAGACAATGGGTAATTTATAAAAAGTTCTAATGGTATCATCCTCATTCTGCCCTCTCCTGTGTTCAACACTACCATCAATAATGCAGGAAATTTTATTGCAGCTATCTTTTACCGAATACATCAGTATTTCATTAACTAATAAACTAATAATAATTTTATTTCTTTACTGTAATAATATCATGCAGGACAGAAATGTGTAGGTAGAAAAATAATAACTAAAATTTTGTATAAGAATAGGTATATATTTTTTTTGTAGCAGAGTAAAGTTGTCGTGGAGATGTGAATGTTGTTGGTCTGTGAGCTTCTCTATGCGTAATGAGTTATGCGTACCATTGATGTCCACGTCATCGGTAGGCGTGATTTGTTTCGTAAAGTAGCCACGCCTCCAGCAAATATACAGTGTGGAACAGCAAAATGGAATAAATTCGATATCTTCATATTTTGACACATGTCAAGGAAATGCCGAAACACGTTAACTTTAGATTTTGGAATGACATCCTGCAACGCAAAAATTTCATCCCTAAATTCACCCCCTTTGAGTGACAGTTGCAATCCCCAAGTTTTTAAAATTTGAAGTAGGGGTTTGTAATACCTCATTTGAAAGGTATTTTCATCCTTTATTCAAAAATAAACATTATTGCAAAAATTAACAGTAAAAATAAATAAATTAATATGACTGACGAAATTGACAAACTAAAAACTTAGTACCGTTTCGTTTTTGATAATGTAATACTGGCGAAAAAGGTCATTGAAAATTGTTTTTGCTTGTTTTCTGATTATCAACAACGAAACAGTATTAGTTATAAATTTTTCCGTTTGTTGTACCGAATTTCGTCAACCACATGAATTTATTTATTTAACCTTTAATTTTTGCAATAATGTTTAAAATAGCATTTTTGGATAGAAAATTAAAATACCTTTCAAATGAGGTATCACAAACCCCTATTACCAATTTAAAAATTTGGGGGTTGCAACTGTCATTCAAAGGGGATTGAATTTAGGGATGAAATTGTTACGTTACAGGATGCATTTCTATGACGTGTCAAAATATGAAGATTTGGCCATTTGGCTGTTCCACACTGTATAATAGAAGAGCTTAAGTTGTAGTGATGAACAGAATTGTGTAATTTTAATAATCGAGTTAATCAAAGGTTTCTAAAAACCGTGTAAAGTACTCGTATTAATCACTTTGGTTGCTGTCGGAAAGTAGAAAGAACTAACGCCATAGGACTATTATGTTGGTTGGTTATTAAATAGGTAACAAAGGAAGATTTGGATAAAACAAAGTTAAAAATAACTTTTTGTAAAATTGATATTGCATATTTGCACTTATTGCCATTCCAATACTGATATTTGTGTTTTGATCCAGTCTGTTAGATACGCGAGTTAAAAACAAATCGATCGAGTGGCCGCACACTGAAATTGTTCTTAATATCCTACTTGAGAACATACCTACTTGAATTAACTTGAAACTTTCAATAAATGAGTATTATCGATTATTTTACTCGATTTTGTCGCAGAGCTTACTTCTCTTCAGAAGAAGACCACGACAAGATGATAGAAACTTCAAGAATTTAAAATTATCAACACAGAAGGTTAGCCTGAATTGCTCTTACATTTGTAAGAGCAATTCAGGCTAACTATGCAAAGGCCTCCTGCGCCAATGCTGATAATTTTATCAGCATTGGCGCAGGAGGCCTTTGCATAGTTTACAAATGGTGGTACATTTCGCGCCACAACAACCTCCATGGTAATTTTTAGAACATGTTTATGCATCATATGGTTTTCAGGAGTTCCTCCAGGTGTTCTTTCTTTAGTAGTAGGTTTTGGTTCTACAACATTTTGCGTTAAAGTTGGCCGATTCATAGATATTCTACGTTTTATAGAGACGAGAGTTTTTCGAAAAGTGTGATAATGGGCTCTTACACCTCAATTGATAGATCAATGTCAAAGTTAATTGAATACATATTATATATAATAATGCAATAAATTCCAATAAAATAGCATGCTTTAAATATTAATAAGTTGTATCAATTTAAAAAGTCCCGCCAGTTTTCCGTTAATGAATTCAAAAACGGACGGTTTTGCTATTGGTTAAACTCCAAACAAATTCGTTTGTGCTCGTGATGTCACAATACTAACCTCAAAAATATGCATTTTTACGATTTTCGAATATTATGTCGCTTTTATCAAAATTTCTCCTTAGTTCCTGTACTATCAAGTAAAACCTTGTTCAGTGCATTATTAATGAAGTTTTAATTGCTTTGATCTAATAAAATAAGATTATTTTTGTTGGTTGAAAATCCTACCTATAATGGGCTCATTTCGGAAATTTTTTTTAATTCATATTCCGAAAGTACACCTTGTAATTAATAAATGTGCAAAATATTAAAAATTGCTTTCAACTGTTTCTCCCTCAAAATAAATAATGAAAATAGAGCGCTGTGACGTCACACCACTCGCAGCGGTCGGCCGCTAGCTTGTTTCCTATAGTTTCATACCGGCGGCAGGTACTACACACACGGCGAAAGTGGTAATTTCGTTCATCTTTTAAGTGCTTCGTCCTTATTGGTACAGCGAAATCTAAATACCATATATCCGCATAACTCATAGAACCAGTGGAGTCGGGTGGTGTGACGTCATAGCCGTTTCAAATATGTTACGAATTTGAAATCAAATATTAGGGTTAATATTAACGCTAGCGATCTAATTTTTTCACTATGTACTTAGAGGATGAAATACTTACGGAAAATGCTAAAATAAATTAAAAAGCAAATATCACGAAATGAGCCCATTAGCCGCCTATTTTTAATAATTTACAATATTAAAACTTTATATATCTTCTGTCTGTTAAAACTACAAAAATTAAAATTAAAATTGAAAATAAATTTACAAAAACAAAAAATTTAAGGTTGTGTGGGTCATATGATATACACGACCTATACCAATGACTATCCGTTTTTGTAGTCATAAAAATTTAATGGATTAATTACTTCGGTTTAAAACATTTTTTTTGGCCTTAAATGAAAAATACTAGCAAAAAGAAAAAATACGTCAGAGCTATTTTAAAAAACACTATAGTCTGGTATCATTTGAAAAATTTCGAGGAAGAGCCCATTGACGTTTTTTGACGTAGCTTTTCCACAAGACCACTTTATCAAATTCCAAAATATTGAAACTCAGTTGACGTAGAATTTAATGCTCTACATTTTTGGTAATAGTGGACATTTCGATTAAACGCTTAGTTTCGGAGAAATTCGAAAAAAATGCGGGAAAAGTCCGAAAATTTCGATGTATTTTTAACATCATGGCTCTACTCGAAAATCGGGGCAAACTCAGATTATTCATATCAGAGACCTACTTGAGTGATTGAAATAGTTTCTACAACTCCATCCGTCTTTGGAAGGCAGCCTCCTGTTTGGACTTAATTTTACTGGCCACATATTATATTTTCTGATGCAACAGATTACTTTGACATAAGAATTTGATTATAATTGGATGCGTGAAATGTCATAATTCTGATAAGCATGAATTTTAAAATCCATCTTATTATTAAACCGGGATCGGTAACCATGTAAGTAAATGCGTTGATACCAATTTACATGGATGCAATATCGATGACTTCATTCTGAAACAGATTAAAATTGATTTATAATTTGTTTCGTATTTGGAAAGGATTTGACAATGTTGATGCTCTAAAGTCTAGACTCTAGAGGTAAGGAAGGCCTCGTCTCCCTTACCAACACAAAATCTGAAATTTTCAGAGTTATTCTGGAGGCTTGGGCGGTGGTTAAGAAAATATTTTCAAGAAATCGCTATTTAATTCTAAAATAATTTTTGTATAAAATTATTATATAAATTATTCTTTTCATATAGTACAATTTTATTGAACATTTTTTGGTCCTTATTTTCAGAAGACGATTTTTTGAAGTCTTGATATTTAATTTGAAGCAATACCAGATTTATAAACAATTGTAGTAAATGTGAGGTAATTTTATCCTAAGGCTCTAAGACATTAAAGAAGTTGTAGAAAAATGTGGAACTGAATCAATTTTTTTGAACATATTTTTAAAATTCTTATACGTTTTAATTGTGGTATATTTATTTCTACTAATTTATCTGAGTGATTTAAAATAGTATAAGGAAAAATAGTGTGGGCATGCATTTAGATATTTCTTTAAGGAAAATTTAAATACTAAAATATATGTTTAATGCTTAACTTTTTAAATTATTATTAAAAAAATTTACTTTGTAAAAGTTGTCATTCTTGGTAATTCCTAATAAATCATCAGAATGAGACTATAAATTATTCGTTATCTAGTCCTCTAAGGAATTGAAGTACCCACCTACTATATTTTGTTGGTCACGAATTCTAAGAATTGTTCTATAAATTATGCAAAGCTGATGACGTAATCGACTGAGTACTTCCTTATTATTTCTAATTTTATGATACAGAAATTTTTATACTTTTCGCATCCTTCCATACTAAAACTAAAATGATATAAAAGAAGTAATAACGTGTTCACATACCTAGAGGTTTTAACTGAATTGTGTTTTTGACTTACTGAATCAAAAAAAAGTTTTTATATTGTGGAAAAAATAGAATACTACTCATAAAATTCCTTTATTGGACGTTACCGGTTTCGTGAACAATATTCTTTGCTTCACATCCTCAGACGTAACAGGACTACAATTAATTAAAGTAATAAATAAGGTGACTTTATGTAATAATTGATCTTAATAAGTTATTAAAACTTAAAATAAATCACAGAGAGCAACCACATTTGACTATAAAAACACAAGAAATCTAAATAAAAACACACACTAAACATAGAATAATTTAAAAAAAAAAAAAAAAAAAAAAAAAAAAAATCTTAAAAAATATTGGATAACACCTTTAAATTTAGTTTAATTATAACATAATATTAAATAAAAATTAATATACAGTTACAAATAAAGAAAAAAGAAAAATACTTACATTTTTATAAATTGAAAACAAGGGTAGTCAAAATTTTTGGATTGTTTTCCAACATAGTCAATAATTTAAAACAATGTACTATATGTATCTATTTAAATTAATAATAAAAGTGTTTTTTATTTATTTAAAATTTTGGTTTCTTATTAAAATTCCACGTGACAATACAACGAATTAAAATCAAATGAGAGGAATCATTAATCTAGAAAATTCCAAAAAATATATGATGCCCTCTATCAGTAAATTTAAAAACATATAATAATAAGTTAAACATCAATAAAAAGGAAACCACGTATAAGGAACCATGTGATTTGGAGTTTATTCTATTTCATTATAGATGGCATAAATAACAATTAATGACAATATGGAGAATAAACTATCCTATGGTATCACAGAACTCTAGTCCCGTATGTTGCATCTTCCATAACCTTTATGTTCTGTGGTATAGTTAAATTATGAATAATAACGGATTGATTAGACTAAATACAAAATTAAATAACAACAGAAAAGGTAAACGAAGATTCAAATTGTACTTGTGCATTAAGAGATAATGAATTTGGGTTTTTTGATTCTTTCAGAATTTCCAAACTTTCAAGGTTATTAATCAAACGGCCCTTACCCACGAGGTGTAATATTTTAAGGTTATTATCAAAAATGTGATTGTTATCTACTAAGTGTTTGGCAAAATGTGAGAAGCCTGACGATGAGTTTATACAACGAACATGTTCTTTTAAACGTGTTTTAAAATTTCTATATGTACATCCGATGTAAACGGCGTTACAGGAATTACATGCAAGCTTGTATACCCCACATCTATCAAGAGGGTCCATTTTATCTTTACCATTGATAAATAAATTTGCTATGGAGTTGGATGATTTAAAGGCAATATGAAAATGATTTTTGAGACAATTTGAAATTTTGTACGAAGCAGGTCCTATAAAAGTGAGTGTACGATATGGGATTTCTGTAGGAATGTCTCTATATGAATTTATGTAAACTGTAGTTTGTATATATTTATTCAATCTTTTTATTAGTAAGGTATCTATTAAGGAAGTATTGTAATTGTGAGTAATTGCTATCTGTTTTATAACCGAAAGTTCTTGGTTATAATTTTCTAACGATAAAGGTATTTTTAATAATCTATTAATGTAACAATTGAAAGCTGCCATTTTATGTGAAAAAGGGTGTAGGGAGGTGTTGTCAATGACTACACCTGTGTGAGTAGGTTTCCTATAAATATTAAAATTATGTTTGTCATCTTTTAAGGTAATGGTTAAATCTAAGAAATGTAGGGATCTATTGTCAGTCTGTGTTTCCAAAGTGATCAACCCATATTTTGAAAAATAATCCTTTTACTCAACATTTACAATATTATTATCGTTATGTAGATGATATCTTAATTCTATGGTCTGGTCCATCAGAATTGCTACAAGATTTTCTATATTATGTCAACTCTATACATAATTCAATTAAATTCACTTTGGAAACACAGACTGACAATAGATCCCTACATTTCTTAGATTTAACCATTACCTTAAAAGATGACAAACATAATTTTAATATTTATAGGAAACCTACTCACACAGGTGTAGTCATTGACAACACCTCCCTACACCCTTTTTCACATAAAATGGCAGCTTTCAATTGTTACATTAATAGATTATTAAAAATACCTTTATCGTTAGAAAATTATAACCAAGAACTTTCGGTTATAAAACAGATAGCAATTACTCACAATTACAATACTTCCTTAATAGATACCTTACTAATAAAAAGATTGAATAAATATATACAAACTACAGTTTACATAAATTCATATAGAGACATTCCTACAGAAATCCCATATCGTACACTCACTTTTATAGGACCTGCTTCGTACAAAATTTCAAATTGTCTCAAAAATCATTTTCATATTGCCTTTAAATCATCCAACTCCATAGCAAATTTATTTATCAATGGTAAAGATAAAATGGACCCTCTTGATAGATGTGGGGTATACAAGCTTGCATGTAATTCCTGTAACGCCGTTTACATCGGATGTACATATAGAAATTTTAAAACACGTTTAAAAGAACATGTTCGTTGTATAAACTCATCGTCAGGCTTCTCACATTTTGCCAAACACTTAGTAGATAACAATCACATTTTTGATAATAACCTTAAAATATTACACCTCGTGGGTAAGGGCCGTTTGATTAATAACCTTGAAAGTTTGGAAATTCTGAAAGAATCAAAAAACCCAAATTCATTATCTCTTAATGCACAAGTACAATTTGAATCTTCGTTTACCTTTTCTGTTGTTATTTAATTTTGTATTTAGTCTAATCAATCCGTTATTATTCATAATTTAACTATACCACAGAACATAAAGGTTATGGAAGATGCAACATACGGGACTAGAGTTCTGTGATACCATAGGATAGTTTATTCTCCATATTGTCATTAATTGTTATTTATGCCATCTATAATGAAATAGAATAAACTCCAAATCACATGGTTCCTTATACGTGGTTTCCTTTTTATTGATGTTTAACTTATTATTATATGTTTTTAAATTTACTGATAGAGGGCATCATATATTTTTTGGAATTTTCTAGATTAATGATTCCTCTCATTTGATTTTAATTCGTTGTATTGTCACGTGGAATTTTAATAAGAAACCAAAATTTTAAATAAATAAAAAACACTTTTATTATTAATTTAAATAGATACATATAGTACATTGTTTTAAATTATTGACTATGTTGGAAAACAATCCAAAAATTTTGACTACCCTTGTTTTCAATTTATAAAAATGTAAGTATTTTTCTTTTTTCTTTATTTGTAACTGTATATTAATTTTTATTTAATATTATGTTATAATTAAACTAAATTTAAAGGTGTTATCCAATATTTTTTAAGATTTTTTTTTTTTTTTTTTTTTTTTTTTTTTTTTTTTTAATTATTCTATGTTTAGTGTGTGTTTTTATTTAGATTTCTTGTGTTTTTATAGTCAAATGTGGTTGCTCTCTGTGATTTATTTTAAGTTTTAATAACTTATTAAGATCAATTATTACATAAAGTCACCTTATTTATTACTTTAATTAATTGTAGTCCTGTTACGTCTGAGGATGTGAAGCAAAGAATATTGTTCACGAAACCGGTAACGTCCAATAAAGGAATTTTATGAGTAGTATTCTATTTTTTCCACAATATGAACAATTACTCATATGGGATTAACCTTCCTAACTTAAAAAGTTTTTAATTTATTGTGATACAGCCACGCGGTCTGAAATTGGTTCAAATTGGATTATGTTTCCTTATAAATAAATGTGTTTCTTGTAAGGCTACTATATCTATTCCTTCCCATCCAATTTCTTGCTAACCTGGTTCTAGGAACACTATCTGTACATTGTGATTATGATAATGGAGGGCACCGCTCTCTTCAGAATCAATTTTATGATCTTTCGATTTTTTTAAAATACGGTCCTCTTCTAGCTAACGCTTATCGGCAGTTCAAATTTCAATAGGATCAAAGACTTTTCCATATTAATTTATCGTGGATGGAGAGGAATTGTTAATGCTAGGAATTGTGAATGCTAGGTACAAAACACGGTAGGGCCTCGTCTCTGTTTACCTAACACAAAATACTATAATTTTCCAGGAGTTACGTCGATGACTTAAGAGACGGATATAATAAAAGAAAAACATTTTTAAGATATTCCAATGAATATTAGGCTACAAGAAGGGGGTATACCTATTATGCAATCGTCCTAGAGAAGTGAAAACATCATCTTTAACCAGCTCTTACAATTCTCGTGTCATTTGAGTGATTTTAAGATTAATATGATCTTTCATACATTCCTTCTATATATTCTCTATTTTGAGTAGGATAATATTTAATATTTTACTTATTTTAGATGTCGTGGATTGAACGTACTAAAATAACGTTTGTAATATTGTCCTTCAGTTATAAAGAAATCTGTTAATGTCAGAAGAATTACTTTTATGTCTTTATATATCTCTTGAATTTATTTCCTCTTGGGATTCCTTTTAGTGATCGCTAAGAGGACGTAGAACATCCCACTCCCGTTAATTTACTCTATTGGCAGTTAATCAAAGACCATAAAACAGCTCCTTTGATTTAACATTTTGTTTTTGGTTGAATCTTGTTAAAACCACAAAAGTGAAAGTAAACTTCAGATAATAAATCTCACTTAGTTTATTATTTAATGCTTGGAGAGCATTTTTGTCTGCATCACCAAAATAAAAGTTTCAAAGGGAGGAAATCATAGGTATTAGAATACTAGAAAATATATAAAATTTTGAGACTGGTCCTGATTACACACAAGTACGTTTTCCAAATGATATTTCTCTTCTCTCAGTTTGCGCATGGCAATTTGTTAATATTGTTCAACGGATAAAAGAACAAACTTGACGCAGAATATCATTTTATACGCCAGTCCAGTTTCGTACAGTATGATGGACCAGTGGTCTAAACGAAACAACCACTATTTGGTTATCAACTATCGTGGTTAAGATTGAAGTTGATAAATAACTTGTTTAGAAGCGTCGTCCAATAATCAACTTATTTAGACTGTGCTTGAGGGTTGTTATCGAGGGGCTGGAATTTTCTTTATGGAAGTTACTGAAAGTAGAAAGATCCAAAGACAATTTGAGGAACTGGGTTTTTTCTATAGACTGAACCAACCGCAAATATGAAGAAGAACAAACTACTCCTCGCATACTGCGATGAACACTATGCTCCTCGACTTGTACAGAGGAAGGCCTCTCTTGACATGGCCCAATATTACTCGAATGCATGTGATTTATCTTACTTGTCTGTTTGTATAATCTTATATGAATGTATACCCTGTATGTATGTATTTATTGCTTCTGACGCAATTAAAAAATGCGGCTTGACATATTTCGTAATAAAAATGAATTTTCACTTTTGAAAACGCCTGTATACACATGGTCGATGTCAGCGTTTGAAATTCATGCGTATTGCGTGTTGTCTTCTTTTTGTATTTGGTTACTAAATCGTGAAGAGGTATTTGTTGAACTAAAAATATAATATGTCCAAAATACACTGACATCTTGAAATGCTTTTCTGGAAACAAGTCAAGCGCATAATGAAACAAAGTGGAATTCCTATGTTTGCGAAATATGTATCAGTCTGAAACGTGAGCGTAGGTATTACATAATTTTTTCATCCTTGTTGTTGGTAATAACTGTAGTTTGCGATAGCTTCCATTCATATATAATAACTTGAGGAAGGATGCCTTGGATTTCTATATTTTGCTGGTGAAACAGAGTGCTTCTCATAGGTTTATATGTGTTGTCCTTAGAAAATGAGAATTCCGTTCTGGTTCAATGTGCTTCTGAAATATTAAATATTAAATTTCATGTTAAACTATAACCGACTGACTTGAAACTTAAACAATTACAAAGGCGCATATTATGAAATTAGTTTCAGGCATGTATCGGTATACGCATTAATATAGAGAATTATGTTACTCACAGAATAGACAAATTCTAATATTTCAAGATATGTTTTACGTCAAAATCTAATTGTTGGTAATATATCTCTTATAATCTCTTATATAATAATTTAGTTTTATAGAAGTTATTTTTCGGCTTACTATGCAGTTTATCAAATAAGGTAATTGATCTTCTCTTAAATTTGGATATAGGCTGACAAAGGCACCTTCCGTAGATCTTTCTATAAAAACTGAATGTGCCCAAATAATTCCTGAAATTATATTTTTCTCTTTCTTAGCTCTGATAAGTCTCTTGCACACAAAGTGAAGCAACGCGTTGCTCCGCAGATACATTTCTCCAGCTGATCAAACGTTTGTGAAGGCAAGATTATCGACTGTTTATTTTTTTAAGATTGATCATTAAACTGACCATCAGCAGTTTGTAAAACGGTTCTCAAGGGGTTACTATACTATTTGACAAAAGAAGTTAAAATCGTAGCTCATGGTGATCAAATAAAAAACAAAACCAAAGTTGAGGTTTGCAATCTTAATATTTCGAAAAATTGTCCAGAAAACTTGACAACATTGTGTTGGATTTGAAATATAAAATTTAGCTGAAAGTACACTAAGCCGGCAAATTAAAATATAATAATACCCTTATGTATCTTTATTAGGACACCCTTGTTTAAACTAAGAAAATCACCGAATGTCTTCGAGTGACAAAATTTTTTAGCTTATTTAAGTCTCGGGAAATTTCATCGTTGAGATTGTCTTGGCGATACAAATCCTTGACGTGGGAACTATGTCTAAACATGTCGACACCATTAAGTTTCCAACCTGTACTGTACCGAGAAAGTTCAAGAGGTCCTAGGATTCCTTCATTACATCGATTCTTTCTTGAAGTCACAGTTTCCTGAGTATTTTTTTATGATATCGACCTCCGACTTAGAGCACACTTTCGCAGAATGCATCCATTCATTATTTAGAATACTCGTAATATAGGATAAGGCAATTAGTACGCCTTACCCATTTACCTAATTTACTAATTAAAAAATGACTACACTACTACCGAATTGCGTGTGTGTAAAATTTACATCAATATTATGATGTCACCGCTATTTAATAGGTACAATTATTATACCGAGGGTAACGCAAGTTAGAAATCTCACATTCAGTAAATAGACAATGAAATTAAAAATCGAATCAGTAATTTAATTTCTAATTAATTAATAGGCACTATTGTAAAGAGTATTTAAAAAAAATTGGCACATACCTAAAGAACAAAAGTTATAATTTTTGCACGTTTTACTTTCTTCATTTCATTGTTATCTTCTTGTTAGAAGAGCCGTAGTCACATGTTTCGAGTAGACTGTGTTGCTGCGTTTATGATATTCCTCCACCCAAGTGGTTTGCATGAGAACGCAGTTCTTAATCTCATCTATTTGATCCAAAGTATTTAAGAATAGGAACAGTCGTTAGATCATTTTCTATTCTTAGCCGTCGATTCTCTTTTGTTCATTTTACGTACGCTTGATCCAATTGCAACCACATTCATTTGTTTTTGCCCAATTTCTCTTATCTGGTTTACTGTTTTGTCGGTCTATAACCTTACTTTTGGTTTAATAGTGGTTTTCTCAAGTCTGTAACTTCTGCTCTCTTCTTTCAATTTACTCATTATCTGCTCTAGTTCTTTGATAGTATTTAGAAAGAGGATTTGGACATCAGCATGTCGCAGATTGCTCCCTTTGATTTACATGATAGAGATGACCAGTTCTCATGACAAATTCCTCGTGAACTTTGAAAACCTAAAATTCTAATCATACGGTATTTAACGATAAAATAGATTCACATGTGGTTGTGTCCCTTTCCTATCCATTTGATTTTATAATTCTGAGATAATATGTTAATGAATTCAATTTTAAAGAATATGATTATCTGCCATTTTGAAAACCCAATTATTTCTAAGAATGCAAATTCTTATGTGACTGAAAATTGATATCGAATTCTGATGATGAAATTAATTCTTTCAAAACCTTAATATTAAAAAACAGTCTAGTACTTTAATCCACCCAAAATAATATATCTAATAATAATAATGCTACATATACAGGGTGGTCCAGATTTTAATACATTAATTTTGAGAGGCGATAGAGAATCTAAAAATAAGGGGACTTTTCTTAATAAACATACCTCGAAAAATGCACCATAACTTAGATACAGGGTGTTGAAGTTTCATTAAAAAAAAATTATAATTTAATATCCTCGTTAATATCTAAGGAAAGACAAAAGCCATCTTTTTCAAATTTGGTACACCGCCTTTCTATGTAAATCTGCCATCTACCATTTAAGTCAAAAATAGTAACAGAAAGCCATTGGCGCAGATATGGGGATTACATATCCCCTTTTTAGAAATATATAGTGCGCCACTGGATATTTTTGAAAAAATTGTTAAACTGCTAAATTGCCCATGAAATTGTGCAGGAAAATGTGTTCTTATAAAATTTTGATAGAACAAGCCGTTTCCGATTTATTCGTCAAGCTTGCCATCAATTACGCGAAAATCGACTTCAAATATTGGCGGCAATCAACTCCATTTCCAGAAAATGTCAAAAGTGTATTGAAGCCGAAAGATGGCACTTTGAAAATTTATTGTAAATACATATGTGAATTTCTTTCGTTCTGTTTTTTGTTAATATTTTATTAAATATCAATAAAACATATTTTTTAATCATATTTGGATGGCTATTATCTCCTTTATTATGCCTGCACAAAACTGTTTAACTGTAAATAAATCGGAAACGGCTCGTTCTATCAAAATTTTACAAGAACAGGTTTTTCTTCAGAATGCCATGGGCAATTTAGTAATTTAATAACTTTTTCAAAAATATCCAGTGGCGCACTATATATTTCTAAAAAGGGGATATATAACCCCCATATCTGCGCCAATGGATTTCTGTTACTATTTTTGACTTGAATGGTAGATGCAGATTTACGTAGAAAGACGGTGTGCCAAGTTTGAAAAAGATGGCTTTTGTCTTTCCTTAGATATTAAATTATAAAGTTTTTTTTAATGAAACTTCAACACCCTGTATCTAAGTTATGGTGCATTTTTCGAGGTATGTTTATTAAGAAAAGTTCCCTTATTTTGCGATTCTCTATCGCCTCTCAAAATTAATGTATTAAAATCTGGACCACCCTGTATAACTCAACTCTCTGTATTCATAATATAACTAAAGAAAATTGTAAAACGCTACCACACTCAACACATACTTTTTCTCTGTATTTTTGTATTCCTAACTGACTAAAATGGCATTAATTAATGTACAAATACTTTTAATTCCTCAACACAAAAAAACTTGTATTTATATTCCGTGTAGTTTTCATAAATGTATGTGCATTAACTTACAGTCTTGCAATTTAGTCGACGAGGTTTATTTATTGTGTCCCCTTTGGCTAAAGGCCACGGCTTTCAGTTGAAATGAATAGTTTAACAAAAACATACACATACACCCATTCTCATTAATAAAAAATGTTAAAGCTGCATTTTGCTATGTCATTTTACGAAATTTATATTTTAAATTAGTTATGTTGGATGCATATGTACTGTTTATTATTTATTGTGTAAATGAATAGTTTAACAAAAACATACACATACACCCATTCTCATTAATAAAAAATGTTAAAGCTGCATTTTGCTATGTCATTTTACGAAATTTATATTTTAAATTAGTTATGTTGGATGCATATGTACTGTTTATTATTTATTGTGTAAATGAAAGCATTCGTGAAGCTTTATAATAAAGTGAATATAAAAGAAGTAATACACGAGTGGAATTTCATGGTTTGTTACTATAAAAATCATGAAACCATAAGGGAACTTTTTTTCACGATATAAAAGCACAATTTATTAGAATTACCGGGAGTTTCATGAAGAAAGTTGTGATAGACAGGAAATGATATTCATTTTATTTCTCAAGGTCCGAATCGAGATATTTTCTAAAACATGATTTTTAAACATTTTTAAAATTTTTGTATTTTGTATACCTACAGTTTCACCCATTTGAGAACGGGTCACCTCTGTAAAGTGGCTATTTTTGGTCAGATTTTGATCAACTTTTTTTTATGTTATTGCTCATGGAAAACTGCATATTTTATGGCAAATCGATAGATTTCTATCATAAAAATCAAGACCTACTTTACAATTTTCTTGGAGCGAAAATTCGAGAAATTGTATTAGTGATTTTTTTAAATGAAAACTAAGTACGTCACTGTATTCAGCGGCCTCTAAAATGAGTTTGTACCAAATTTCATTTAAAAATACTGCTTGTTAAAAATTAATATTATTACTTTTAAAAATAAATTTATACCCGGAAATGCATTGTGAACATCAAGTAACTCATAAAATAAGTGAATAATAACAACTCAAAAACAATTTATTTTATTTAGAAGATTACTTACTTATTTGAACATTTTCCTCGAATTTTCGCCCCAAAAAATTGCAAATTAGGTTTTGATTTTTATGATAGAAATCTATCGATTTGCCAAAAAATGCAGTTTTCCATGAGCAACAATCTAAAGTTGATCAAAATCGGACCAAAAATAGTCACTTTATTTATTTATTTATTTTATTTATTTATTTATTAGATACATTCACCCAACGGGTGGATCCCGCTTTCAAATGGGTCACACTGTATGTATAAGGTAATTCCAATAATGTTCTCGCTTCAATTTGTGGGTTTGCCTTTGGAACTAATAGAAACATGTTTACCGTAACTTATTGCATTTTTTTGAGGATTTCGAAAATGCAACAAAATAAAATAGAAAATCGAATACAAGTGGGAAGAAATATAACAATGTGTTTTGAATGAAACTCCCTGTATACTAGTGTATACTCCAGAATTAAATCTACTGGACACTTTTTATGAGGACACTTGAATACAGAAATCTCGAAATGGAGGTCACGGGGTAGAAGAAGCAAAAGTTAAAATTTCGGCAGAAATACAAAATATATAACAGAAATTTATTTGTTTCAAAAATAATGGAGGACATTTTGAGCAGTTCCTTTAAATGTAAACACATTTATATTCAACTTCGGAGGAGAATTCGAAAACTTTTCCACAAATCATTAGCTCCACGAAAATTTTAGAACCAAAATAATGAAATCAAAGAAATAATATCAAATATTTTTATAAACAAATTACATGTTATTTGTTATTTGTTCATAAAAATATTTGATATTATTTTTTTGATTTCATGTTATTTTGGTTTTAAAATTTTCGTGGAGCTGATGATTTGTAGGAAAGTTTTCGAATTCTCCTCCGAGTTGAATATATTGAATTTCTGACTTGAAGTCACTTCACTTCAGATGTAAACGTAAAACAATCCTTAATATTTATAGAGAAAGTTATTGCCATTTACCTCAATAAAGAAGCATGATGCAGCTACGGACACGTGTTTCGGAGTTATTGCTCCTCATCAGCGTAGCGTAGCTTAATGGATCCGTGCGAATAGGATCAGAAACAATAACTATGAATGGTTAGAAAGTAACAGCACTCAGTACTCAATTTTTGTTTTTGTGCACCATGGGCTCAAATGGTCAGCACATAGAGCTCTATGTGTCCGTAGCTGCATCATTTTCTTTCTTGGGGTATATGGCAAAAACTTTCTCTACTTTATTTAACTTCCCCAAAAACTTTCTCTTCTTTCTTTTGTTTGATTATATTGCCTAATATTTATTTTTTTGTATATGTGAATATACAGAATTAGTCAAATTCGAGCCTCATCATTGGGATCTCGTAAGCCGCAAGAGACACAAACAAGATTAAATTAGGAGCAAAATTGTGGAATGTTGAATTTGAGTTTTTGTTTTTTTTCGATAATTCGGTTATGAAGAGACAAATAGAAAAAGCAAAAGCACTTCATCACAGCACATTTTTCTCCTTTATACATAGGTGGCCACCAATTTTTTTCACAACGTTTCGTTGCTGCAGTACCATCATCAACTTAGTTTTTTTAAATACGGACCTGGATACTTATTTTTTTTATTTAACAGCTTCTCATCTCCAAAATGCAATGACGTATGAAACTTTTCGATTTTCTAAGATTTTCTCTTTAAAAATATATACAGGGTGGTCCAGGTTAAACGTCATTAATTTTGATAGATGATAGAACAACTAGAAAAAAGTAGACTTTTATAAGAAAGTTTTGTTCAAAAACGTTTCCTAACAAAGATACTGGGTGTCAAAGTGGATTCCATTTTGAGAATTTATTAGTGTAATTATTTATTTAATTTGCTTCTTTTTGGAATCTTTGATGTACATTATGTCTAGTAAGCAATAAAATGTTTAAAAAAATTTTGGCCTCTCATATCATATTTTCTTGGTAGTTCAGTTCTAAGTTTTGGTCTGCTTGCAACACTTTAAATTAAAATAAGTATCTCAAAAACAAAGCCAGAAATAAAAAATTTGCAGGGGTAATTTTTTTTTCTAAATTAAACAGGGAATCCAAAAATTCTTCTTTGTAAAATATCCAGTGGCGCCAAAGACTGGGAGGGGAGAAGGGGGTGCCTACCACCGGTATCTACGCTACTGGAGAATTTCTTTAAATGATTTTAATCATTACTTAGAGATGTACTACATTAGTCTGTGAAGAAATTTGATGAAAATCGATCGAGTGGTTTGGAAGTTATGATGAGAAAGCCAGATTTTTTTTACAACTTTGACACCCTGTATCTTTGTTAGAAAACATTTTTGAACAAAGTTTTCTTATGAAAGTCTACTTTTTTCTAGTTGTCTATCACCTATCAAAATTAATGACGTTTAACCTGGACCACCCTGTACATAAAATTTTCAAAATACGGATCTGAGTTTTATTTATTTTTAATAAAAGGTATGTGTGATTAAATAAGAATAAATTTTTACTGTTTACCTGAATTGCCAGTTTGCCTTGTTGCTATGACTGGGAAAATTATATACTTAATATAAATTTTTTTTGTGCGAGAACCGTTAAATACTGTTTAATTACAAAAGATTTTCTGGAGCAATCGCCTGGGTGGAAGTTATATTGGAGGAAGTTTATCTCAATTTATCTTCCATTCTGGAAACCGCTTTTAATAGTCGTACATTATTGATAAAATTACCTATACCTTCCTACTGCGACAGTGATAATTGGGGAAAAATTGAGCTTGAGTATTGGCATGGAAAATCTATCAATATTCCATACATTTTTTCACATATTTTTTAAGTTATTCAATGTAATGTAAAAACTGGAAATGAAAAAACGGAAAAGATAAATTTTGCGTCTAATATGCAAGGAATAATAAATATTCACATTTGTTTCGTTTTTATGACACTTGAAAGTTTGAACAACTGCCATACATAAGATGTGCGTGTAAATAAATATATTCCCTAAGAAATTGAAAGATATTTTTTATAGTTTAGGTGATGAAAACTTTGTATTTACGGTTTTGTTCCTCCAGTGTTTAGATTCTTAACTTATAACTTCATGATGAATTATTTATAACTTTGTCTCATAAGTATTTTCTTTCAATTTTCTTTATCCGCCCTAGTTTCAACAAACCTGTGCCTTTGCGTTATACGTTAATATATGTATTAGGTATGGATACCATTTTCCAATCATTAAATTTCTATTCAATTTACATCCACTACTTTCTCTTTCAAATAAATTCAAATTTAACAATTTTATTAACAAGTTTGGTCTATGCTCTATAAAATAGTTGAAAATAAAATAAATTCTTATATTCTTTAAAACCATTGACTAAATAACTATAATTAATTTAAAATATTGTCGAAAGTGCAGATTGTTAAATAATTTTTTAGATAAAAGTAATAACATACATAAAGCAGTCTAATGTTCGTGACTATTAATTATTATTACTTACGCAGTACGCAAAATAAATTCATTGATTGCAATAAGCTAGCGTAGGATCAATTTTTGATTATAGGAAATTTTTCATCAGACAAGGCGCAATCGAGGTAAATTGACGGAACTTCCTCTCGGATGTGTTAAAACAACGTTATCGTGTAGACGGTATATTTAATTTGAGTTTTAGTAATAATATGTGACAAACTGACATTAAGAATGGAGATTAATATCGTTGAAAAATGAATTACAAAATTTTCCGAATAACCAAATCATTTTTACTCAGTTCATGATTAAGCTGGCGCCATCAAATTTAATTACCCAGATCTATTTAGAATTTTAATTTATAGTCTGCCAAATTAACGCTTAATTAAATGGAAATACATTTTTATGCTACACCAATTAGGACTATTATAAATTTTCAACAGAATGAATAATTTAATTCCATCTTTTTCTTTAATTAATATGAACGTCCGCATTACAATATAATTTATAGTTAATATACATTTACCGTAGGTAATATTTTCAAATTCTAAAAATGAACGGTAATTAAATTTATTTGCGGTGGTGACCGCCTTGGATATAAATTAGTCTCTTTTAATGCGGATACATTTTTTCCAATTAATATATACCTACCTTATCTTCATTTTAATTTAGGGATCTTGGCGACGTCCATTTTTGTTCAAAACATTTGCCTCACTCGTTTCTTCATATTTCCATTTTATTAACCGTAACAGTAAGTACCTACATTGAAAAATATACCTAAATCATGAGCACCTAATATTTTTGCTACTGCCATTAAAGGAAATAAGATATTTAAAATTGATCAGTCTAAGGAGTTTAAATTTTTTATTGTTTCATTTTTTAACTTTGCTATTGACGAAATTCGTAACTAAGTATTATTAACAGCCAATGAAATAAAATTAATTCGCTAGATGTGTAAATATTTTATAACAAATTATTTTTTCACAATCACTCACAAGATTTCTCCTAGAAATTGTACAAGTTTTCTCAAAATTCTTAGTTTCATTAGGGGGCGCTAATGGCTGTATGGTCCTTGATCGAAAGCCAAAAAAAGGGGGCGTTAAAATCTTAAAACAAAAAAATTGTTTATGTAAAATATAAATAGCTATTTGTTATTAAGGTGGATCGAGAGGTGGATTATGCATTTACATTTAAATTCCTTCCATATATTGTTGATCTTATTATAAAAGCTATATTAATACAAAAATTTTAATAAATATACACTTACAAAAAAATAAGGAGTTTTTAAAGGTAAATTTATTTTTGAGAGTTTATTTTTATCATTACATTACTGAATTTAACGCAAAGATATAATACCACGCACATATATTGAAATGTAATTTTGCATTTAAATATGTGTTCAATAAATAATACAAAAATATAAACACATTTCGCACGGGAAATTTCAATTTATCTCATTCAACTCTGTCATAAAAACAGATATATCTCTGCAGAATGTTCACGTTGTGTTTATCAATTCCCACGGGCTTAGATATGTGTGTCCTTTACGTTTCATAAATAATTCGATAAAGTTTAAGTAGAAATTTATTGATCGTAAATAAGATATATTTTATTTTATTTATGAAACATGTTGACACATTTTATAAATATTGGTAATTTATATTTTTATTTTAAAATTGAATTACGTTACAAAATAAACAAAATCCACTTTATACTGTTTAAGCATATTTCATATAATTAGAGTTTATTTTTACAGATATACAGGTCTGACTTCATCATAGAATTTACGAAAGTTTTTTATATATTTTTGCAAAAATTCACGATCTAGAAAACGGTGTAAAAGGATGTTCTTTGAATTTACCTAATTGATGTAAAATTAATGTAAGAATATTAAAATTGATATAAATTAAAGAAATTAGAGGCCTTCTTGCCACATCCGCATAGTTAATAATATTAGGTCTGGCAATTTTTAACGATATTCCTTGCATTAATGCAGTGTCAAATTCTACGGTATATGGAGAATAGAAATTAAATATGTAATAATTTCGTATGTATTTCAATTCAAATATTTTAGGTATTTACATAGACAAAGCCAAACAAATTTTCACAAGTAATAATTGCTCAAATATCATTACGATGCCTGAATTCCAAAGGGCATATAATTAATTGCATGCAGTTCGAAAATACCAAACATTTCTCGCTAAATTAAACATAATATAAACGTTTGTAGACAAAATGTTTTATTTATATTTTATTTCAAACAGTTTAGTTTGTTGAAACTTTGTTGTTTTGTCGACAAGTTTTCGAGGCCTTGGAACTGTGTGACTCGAATTGATGTTATATTTCGATTAACATTTATTTCATTCTAAACATTGAATATCAGAGGATATGAAAAATACTGATGAAATCAGAATCACACATAAATTAGACTGATGGAATAAGAAACGCATTTTGTATATTTCAGAGACCTCAAAGTTAATGGTTGTCGATTTGATTTTTTCATATATCTTTTATGCTAGAATGGTGTTTGCAGTTTTGTAAAAAACAATAAGGGTACACAAGTCAGAATACCTGAGATAAATCATCTACCGAACTATACAAACACAGCAAATCCGGAAGAACGAAAAATACTTTGAAAACAGGGTATTCCTGCAAGCGTATATTTGCCAACAACTTTTTAATGCGCGCTCGCTTGGGTATAACTTGTCTACGAACCTTACTCTGTCTAATAAAACTATTTATTTTTAAAGAAAACCAAAAGCCTTTCTATCACAAAAAATTCAAAAATTTATTTTTACAGCTAAATAAATTTTTGAATTATTTGCGAGAAAATGACTTTTGGTTTTCTTTCAACATGAACTACTCACATGGAATTGACCTTTCTTCGTTAAAACTATTTATATTTAATAAGTTAAAGTTTTGCCGGAGTCGCCGGTATTAACATTAAACTCAAGCTAAATAAAAATATACTTATGAGCTTGAACTAATTACTTATTGCCTTTATAAATTTTAATTTAAATGTAATAAATATATTTAGTTGTCTTTTCAAAATCTGCCCGTGTAACTGAACCGTAGTAATCTAATTTTCCAAACCACTCAGCCTAAAAATAACATTTATAGACGTCAAATATTATTTCACATTCACTTTCTCCTGAACAAGATAAGTAACGTAATTATTTGATTAAGTAACCACCTGTCAGTTGCAATACTCTCAGGAAATGAGGGTTCCTTCGACGTTCGGTGGTAATAAATATTATTTTTTGTCTCATAAATGTTCTACTTAGACTTAAACAATTTAAAAGTTATTATGTTGGTTGTGCGATGGCTTTTAATAATACGTGATTAATAACAATTTTGAATATTTTACAATTTGTATGTATACAAAATATTGTTTACAATTTTTATTCATCATATGGACAGTATAGGCGTAACCTTCGCAATTACAGGCCCCTAAAATCGAATATGACCTTGACGTGACGTCACTTTACCCGGCTAGCACCTAGTTGGAGACTAGCTGCCACAGTGCCACCTCTAAGGGAGGCTACGCTCTGGAACAAATGCTATATCAAAACCGATTTGCGTCGGTTACGGCCGTGTTCATTCGAGCACCAATGGAAATGAAGTATTTGAAAATATTCAATTCCTATTGGTTGTTTTCAAAGCATCATATCGTGACTACGTGAACCGACACAATCCGATCTACGCGTGGTTTTATTTAGTTAACTGACGTGATGTAAACCGGCGTTTGTTGTTAGTGCATTTTTACTCATATTTTGTAAGAAAAGTGTTTAATTTATGTGTTTGAAGTAGTTAATAAGTAGTTAATATCATATCTTAATGTGAAGAAATCCTTCTGTGTATCCAATTTCATATTTAATACGTAATATATTAGTGAAAACGGAATAGGTAAATGAGTGTTACAGGTTACAGTGCACCGCCATTGTTTTATTTGTGACTTACGATTACGGCGTGTTTCCTTGTTTTATAATAAATAAAAACTTGTAAAAAGAGCTGTTATATTTAAAAATTTGTATAGGTGTCATAACTAAGGTAATATTTTAGAAGGATATTATTTATCAGTCAATACTAGGTAAGTGTTAAAAACTAGGTAGCTAAATCATAATTTCTTTTAATTTATATTTCATTATGCCCGATAAATGTTGTGTACCTGATTGCTCAAGCAATTATGACAATACCAAAGATACCGGTTATCCGTATTTTCATTTCCTAAAGATGAGGAAAATAAACAGAAATGGATTAAGGCCATTCACAGGGAGTCATGTAACCCTTCAAAATATTCGGTTGTCTGCATAAACCATTTTCATGCGTTGTAAAAATTGATAAAATGACAAGGGGGGTCCATTTTAGAGGTACCTAGAAAGAGGCCAAAACTTACCAAAAACGCTGTACCTACAATATTTCCAAATCAACCATCCTATATGACTAAAAAGTCACCAATTAAACGTAAACATCCAGATCAAAGGCGACATGAGTTAGAAAAGCGGGATGATGCCATTTTTGAAGGATGGGCCCGGGTGGATGACGTTTTAAATTTCGACAATTTTTTACTTAAATTTAAAGAGAAAAATTTATTCGACTTCCTGTTTAAAATATCTGAGGATTTTATTACTTTTTTTAAAGTCGATTGCGATTCAAATGCATATCCTACCATTGCTCTTGGTTTTAAAATATTTAGGGACTTAAAGGTTGTATTCTTTTGTAATAATAAAGTTATTCCTTCGACAAAATTTTCGTGTATATTAGGAAATGAGTCAATTTGTTCAAAATGGTCACAATTTGATTGTTTATTAAGCCATATAAATTCAAATGACATAAGTAAAGTTTTTGACAAAGTTGAGGATGTAAAATTAGCATGCAAAGCATTAGAAAAATCAATTAATAGTTTGTTAGATAGTGATGTGAATGATGAAACGATTCCTTTAAAAAAATTGTACTTTATTAAAGATCAGTTAAATTTAGTATTTACACGTCGTCCACAAAATTTAACAGAAATGTTTTTGTGGGTATCAGATAAGTATGAAGATGAGTTTTTAAAGAGGGGTAAACAAAGAATTATTTTGCGAGAGTTGATAATTTTAAAACTAGAAAAATATATAGGGGACATAAACGAAAAATGTATTACATGTAACAAAACATTAAGATCAATACTATTTAAAACCAGTCATATTCTTTCAAATATATTTCTTAATAACTACTCAAAATTAATGAATAATGAAATTGATACTCAAAATAAAGCCAAATCAAATAGAAAATTAATGAAATTTTATGTCTAGTAAAGCATTAATCAATTTATATCTATTTTAATGGAGATAGGGCTACTGGCGAGGCCTGCTATAAGAGCCAACGCATCGATTAGAGTACCTCCATGGGTGGTGTGGAAACCTTTTCCCATTTAGTTTATCGTAAGTAAGTGAAAATACTAGGTGTTACTCATTTTTACTTGTAAAAACATGGAAATGTCCATATACACTGTTCTATCGCGCGGACGGGTTTCGTGACGTCACGATTCCTTGTTGAAGGCCTCTAGTATTCACGATGGCTACGGTATAGGGAATTCTAACGTCTAACAATTTTAGAAAAATAAGAAACCCAGTTAAACAAAATTAATTTGAGGAAAAAATTAATTTTGAAATTATAATTTGAAATCAGTACCCAAATTTAACCTCAATTTGTTAATAAAATTTTTTTGTCAAATTTTATCTAAAAACAGGGTTACATGTTAATTATTTGAAAATATACCGCAATTTGATTTCTTACAAAAAAGGTATTTTTTAAAATATATCAAAAATATATTTTTTAAAAAACATGAAATGTAGGTAACTAGAAATGTTTTTCTCTTTTTCGCTAAAACTAAAGTATTCGTTTAAAAGTTACAGGTTGTAGAACGATACATCAAACAGGGAAACCATATAGGAAATCAAAAAATTGCCAAAATTGCAGCAAGTTATGATTTGGCAAAAAAATTTGATTAATAAATTTAGAGTAAATTTGGGTGCTGATTTTAAATATGATTTCAAAATTAATTTTTTCTCAAATTATTTTTATTAACTCGGTTTTTTTTATTTTTCTGGACTTATTCGACGTTCATTTGTTTTTTCGAAAATACGAAAATGTAGCTCATACAATACAGAATTATTTTTTCCTCTACACTTTTCTAATATAAAACAATTCGCTTAAAAGATAAATCAAACATAGGAAATCAAATATTTGCCAAAATTGAAGCAAACTGTGATTTAGCAAAAAAATTTTTTTAACAAATTTATATTAAATTTCAAAATTAATTTTTTTCTCAAATAATTTTTTTGAATTTGGTTTTTTTATTTTTCTAGAAATATTAGACGTTCATTCGTTTTTTCGAAAATACTAAAATGTAGCTCACACGATATAGAATTTGTTTTCCCTCTACACTTTTCCGCTAAAACAATTCGCTTAAAAGTTACATCAGGTTGTAGAACGATAAATCAAGCACCCTGTATATACATGCAGGGTGATTTGGGAGGAAATGGAACTATTTTAAGGGCATATTCTAGAGGTCAAAATAAGAAGAAAGTTCCTATAAATAAGAGTCCGAAAATGCTTCCTTTTTTAAATACAGGGTGTCAAAAAAAAGTATTATAAATACATTTTTCTGCAAGCAAAAAACTAAACTGGTGCACAATTGAAGTGGATATTGGAGAATGATGAAATTTAATATAAGTGGATAATCACCCTGTAGATAATAGAAACACCGACAATGGCGACAATTTAAAAATCTATTATTTAACAAACAGTTTGAAATCGGAAACAAATATCAGTGACGGAGAAATACAGTTTTTAATTATTATTCGAAAACGATTTGCCTTGCCAGAAAAACCCAAGAGGCCTTTTCTTTTTGGAATTGGCAGTAGATAAAGAAACTAATACCTGTTTTGAATGAAAGCAGGGCGTAATATTTTCTTCGTCAAAATTTTATATTTTGCTGTCGCGCACGTCACTGGTGGAATTGTCAAAACTCGTTGAGTCGAAAATAAGTATTTCTATGCCAGTATAGTGCATACCAAAGCACAATTAAATATCTTAAATCGTTTTCGAAATATTAAAAAAATAGGAATTTTAATTATTTTTTTTTGATCTCGAAAAGGAAGTATTATTTGAGACTCATTTATAGGAATATTTTTGTTATTTTGACCTCTAGAACACGTCTTTAAAATGGTTCCCTATTTTATCGAAACATCCTGTATATCTAATATTAGTATATAATTATTGTCTAATTAGGCTCTGGAGTTCGTGGTATAGACTCCAGAGCGATTAATGCTACAAATATCAAGCTCGGCTCGATCATTTGCATAATTTAATATGGACAATTAATAGGTCTTGATGGATTACAAATAATACAATGTATGCGGCGACTGTAAAATTTATTTATTTGATAGTCTCTTAATAATTGAACTCCGAAGTTTATGGAATATAATCATTGCACGTATAGTAATAAATTATTAATAATACTTAACTACATATAGGTAAGTTACCTTCCGTTCTTTACAAATTTCCAAATAGTTTAGGGCAACAAAATTAAATTTAAATCAATAATATGTGACGGAATTTTTGACAGAAATAAAGTTTTATCAAGAAATACGTAACAAATTCGTAAAACATTATAAAAAGAAAACTGCACGAGAAAATAACACCGGAAACGTATGTAATGGAATAATGAACTTAAATCTTCATAAATCCCAACTCTACTTTATATAGGAAAGTTCATGATTTTTTTCTGAACTCCTATTCCAGCAAAAAAATTAAAATATAAAATTTTGTGAAGAAACGAACTTGATTTTTTAAATTATGCTCATGATATAGGTATGCTATCTTTCCAGTTTTTTTGCTGTGATTGGAACTTAAGAAAAGAATCATAAACTTTCCCATGTAAAGTATAGGCGATCGCTTAGCCTTAAGGCATGCAGGCTATATAATAGTAGATCAAATATGCAGGTGTCCCATTTTTTAAGAGCCTTATTATCTATTGCAACTAAATTTTCTTTTATGAAATGTGAATTTTGAAAGATGTGTGTTGTTATATATTGTGCTATAAGAGTATGATTTTTTAAGATAAAGAATCTTCCAATATTCACAAAATTATAACAGACATTTTTTATTAAAAAATTATAATAAGAAAGTTGATTAGAATCGATACAAGAATCTCTACAATAAAAGACGTGCTGAGAAATAACTGCAATTTTTTAAATCTTAGAATCCTCATTAAAACAGCATTATTAAAGCAACTAAATGAACAAATCGAAGCAACGGTTTTTGAAAATGTATGTGATTGTATGTAGTATTGTCTGGGGACCGTTAAAACTACTCAAGCATTGAAATTCTCGTTAAGCCAATTCCTTCCTATTCTTGCATTCCAAGTAAAGGCACGTTCTACTAGTCTCCATTAAGATATTTCACATAAAATCAGGCATTCAGATTTTAATTAAAGAAATTTGATGATGTGGTTAGTCAGAATACTAAACTATACGATCGCTTCTTAAGAATATTTTCTGTTGCAAACAACTGCTTTTCATAACTACGTAAAGCATTGGTTTAAATAACAAAATTCATATATTTAGCAAATTTTATATTTGTATGTTACGAAAGACTTTATAATGAGCATCGGAAAGTTAAGAAAATACTATAACTTTTTGTTGTTTTTTTGTTAATGGAACACCCTGCATATTATAACCTAGAATTGAAAATCTTTTTCTTCTCATTCCAAAAATACATACATTGTTGATATTTGGTTCGGCCGTTTTGGAAATATGTAGGTACCTAAATTTAAAGTGGTAAATTAAAAAATAATAAAACTAGTATGCTGGGAAAACAATAGATTGGTTTCTAGTGACATTAAAATTGTTTGTGTCTGCATTGTTAATATTCATTGTGCGTTGTCATATTTAACCAAATGGGGTATTCAGATGTAGAAAAACATGAAATAGTTCGAAAATTTATTCTGATAATAACAGAATATCTATACCTAGTTTCACAAGAACTTCATACCATTTTTTCAGAGAGACGAGTACCATAAAAAATATCGTCAAAAGTACTATTCGAAAATTTAAGATCAGCAAATGAATAAAAAGGAAAAAGAGAACTGTTAGAAGGAATGAGGAAGAAGTGTTAAATATTTTATTATTTTTTTTTGAAATTTAAGAAACTCAGAGAGATCATCGCGTAATGCTGCACAATCTTTTAATATATCCAAAATTTTAACCATTTTAAAAAAGCATAATTCTCTCTCTTACGAATTTATGCCTGTGCAATAGTTAACAAAAAAGCATAAAGTGCAGAGGTTGTGTATTTGTTAAGAAATGGCTGGACATATTGAAGATCCGAACTTTTTGGAAATAATATTTACTGATGAAACTACCTACGTTCACTATAGCCGGATGTTTCGAATCAGGCGCAATGGAACACTTACCAACAGTCCCGATCTGAACCCATTGGATATATTTTTATGGCATTATCTTGCTTAAAACTAATAAAAACTGTTTTTGTTTTTCCAGCACACTAGTTTTATTATTAATTTTGATTAACCACTTTTTGAACCTAAATATTTCCGAAACGGCTAAACCAAATGTCAATAATGTATATATTTTTCAAATTAGGAGATCTTTTATTAGGGCAGTCTTTAACTATGGAATTGGGGGTTGTCCAATTTCTGTTTTTTTTTATGTTGTTTATTATAGGCTATAATATACCTACCGGGTGTTTCATTAAAAAAAACATAAGTTATAATATTTTCTTAACTTTCCGATGCTCATTTGTTTATTTTGATCTAACCAAAAAATAACACACTTTCAAAAATTTCTATATTTAAACTTTTATTGTACCTTTTATAATAAACCCTGTAGGTTGGAGTCAAAATATAAACGACCACCTTGTACATTAAATTAAAATATAAAGGATACCAAGAATATGGGTGAAATATTAAGAGTCTTTTAAATTTAGAAATTAATTTTGTTTTGTATTCAAATTGCAGAACAAAACATTTAATCAACATGTCGGGTGAAGACGATGCCAGAACTGACAGATTGGGTTATGCCAAGTAGAAGTTAGTTTAAACGTGAAACTTCGCGGGAACGCCCTAATCTTTATAAACACACCAATAACTTTATAAAACCAATTTATATTGCGGGAAATTTTATTGTCATTAATTTCCGTTTCTTGTTACTTTACAAAAAAAAATTTTAGTTACAAATGTTCACATACTAAGAATCTTAGTTTAAATCATCAAGAGGTTGAATGAACAATAGAAATGTTTTTTGAAAGTAAAACCTTTATTTTTACTTCTTTGAAATCCAAAGAATGGTACCGTTCTTACAGATATTCTTATTGGGTACGTTTATTCTAACTGACAAAATTACCAAACTGGTATTTAAATTTTAAGAAATGTTCAAAAATCAGAAATTTTCATTTTCAAAAATGTATGTCGACAACTAAAAACTACCTAGAGAAATGTCTTAAAATATGACTTAGAGCTTCAGCTTTCACATTGGAAAGCTAAAAGAAATTCTCAAAAATGAGGTCTTTCTAAATATTTTGTAGGTTTATACATCTTCCCTTTACCAAATGAACTTAATTTTAAAAATCAGTATAACCAGTATAATAATTTTCTATTTTTATGAAGCTCTCTATACCTTCTATTTTGATTCAAACATATGAGATTAAAAGGTATGCAACGCGAAAGAACAGACGACAAACATTTACAAATATATATCGGTACTAATACAATGAGAGAGCGGGTCGACTAGTTTGGAATGTACGAGCTTTCGTAAACTCTAGAATGACAAAGGATGAACGTATAAGACAAAATGAAATTTCTTTTTAAACTTCAATATCACAATTCCCAGAACAAATGCTGTGACCATCTGTTTTTTTTCAATCACTGCATGCTGTCGACTGCATTTTATTTGAAAATCAGGATATATACGCCCGACAGTGAGTGGCTTTAACAGAATTTACTCATTTATCCATTTCCACATCAAGTTAATTCTTTAAATCAATCGAGACTATAGGCTTTAATTAAACATATCAAACGGTTCAAATCCCCTTATGCCTGTATTTGATATCATAAGTCTGGAATATATGAAAAACTTTATATTTCATTTTTAACGAAAAAGTTTTTAAAGTAGGAAAGTTTCCCCTTTCTCTAAAACCAGAATGTTTGTAAAATCACTTTCAGTATTCGTCGCTAAGCAAAAAATTATTAATAAATCTTGTTTATCCAAATCTTTTTACATTTTCAAACTTCAAATCATATGTCACGGTTGGTTATATCAGTAATATAAAATATAACAGTTACCATACACTACAGTTATTGTTAAGAAAGAATACATTACAAAAAGGAATATATTATTTGAAAACTTAAAACAATTTACGAATAAAAATGTTTAAAAGTGCCAATCAGTCACAACAAAATTTCGCAGAAATGTAATTTTTTATCAAATAGCTCATACGTTAACAGCTAATAATTAAACTTAACTATTAATAAAAATAAGTTGCAGAACTGATGAAACTGAACATAACCACAGTAGAAAATTTAGATGATTTCTTTATCTACAGTGTTTATTTTTCCTCTCTCAAAATTTTTGAGATAAATGAGAATTATTTAAAAAACAGAAAATAAATGTAACGCGTGGGATGTCATCAGAAAGCTCCGGATAACAAGATAGCCAGATAATAATTTATTGGTTGAGTAAAATTAATATTTACATTACGCAATGAGAACACTAATGTGAATGATAAAAATTGAAATACGAACAGAAATCATTAGTGCCGGAATTGTCTAATGGGATATAACATAATATACAGGGTATTTATTTTAAACTAACAAGATTATTGAAATTTTTATAGTTCCAAGTTCAAAAAAAAATTATGAATATTCTGTAGATAAAATTTTAAAGTCTATGAGTGGTTTGGAAACATTTTTCTCCGTTGATTAATCGCCATAATACAATATTTTAAGTCATTCCAAATTAACATTCCAAGAATACCTTATGAATCTTATTTTACAACAAAATATTTTCTTCAACGTTTTGAAAATATTTTTTCCTATCTTTCTATAAATATTCAAAATATACATCAGACTTGGCGATACCTTGTCATTTTATTTGTTTCTGTACTGATCATTCGGAAAGTACTACAACAGGAGTGGCCTAAAATTATTACCTAAATAAAGATCAAGTGCTGTGATTTATGTAGCAAAATGGACAATAAGCATAAATACGCGAACAAAAGAATAGACATCTAATATGCTAATATAATATAACATTTGTGAAAACGGGTGTATTACGGCTTCTCTTTTACATTATGGTTTCACACAAGGCCATTTTTCTCTTAACATAACTGTTTCATATAGGCTATAAATCTCATCCTTTTTGTAATAATAGGCCTTATCATACATTGTTTTGGAACATCACAGCGGTGCGCTTGAAATATGTTGGTTTAAATTACATAGCAATTTTTAATAGTTACGAATCGTTTATGTATAGCGCTTGATTTACTGTATACAGGGTGAGTTAATAAAAAAGGAAGAGCTCATTTAAACTTATATTATAATCTTTTCACAGCTATAGGCAGAATTTATTAAAAATTTTTCAAAAATTATTTTTTACAAAAAATTGCCGCCTCGGTGATTATTCACATTGATAAACAACATTTAAATGATTATAGTAAGGTATTAAGCAAAAGTATGAAACGAAACACTTTGCATTTCTGTATTGAAGAATTTTAGGATATATAAGTTTATATATACCTATGTTTTCCATAATCTTGTATCCTAAGCCTATTCTGACCATTTGGTTTTTAAAAACTGATTTGAGATGTATAAAGATTTCATGTGAAACATAACTTTCCACATTATTTTATAAAAAAATTATGAAAGCAGGCTTACCGTTCTTGAGACTAAGTCTTATCGCGATCACCCTGTACTTAAAAGCCATATAATTTTAATTATTGAACGCAAATTTAAGTCACCCCAGTTATTAAACATTTCATATAATCATGATTGAGGTATGGAAACATTAAAAATGTAACCCGGTAGACATTTCAGTATAAAGGTAAATTAATTTTCAGTTATCTCTTAAGTGCTTTGTAAATATTCATTATATTCCTTAAGCATTTTAATAGTTACGATATAGGATTTAACGGTACAATTTTCTTGTTTAAATTAATGTTTTCATTGCGAGATAACACGATACATTAAATGTTAAGTTAGGTAAAGTCTGTGTCATATCTATACAGCACATAAAAAGAGCCGGCTTGTTTGAAGTTTTTATGGGCATCAAACAAGCCGCCGGTTTTTTATGTGTCTTACAATTCTGAAGTCGACCCTATTTTGTTTTGAACTCTTTCTTGAACTCGTCCTTATCCAATGTGCATTCGTTATTTTTAGGAAATTTGGATAAATATTAATTTTATAAAATGCAACAACTAACAAGGCAACTTACCTACATATTTGTTATATAATGATTTTGTAAAGCGTTTATTATTACATTTATTACTTCGGTTACCGCCAGACATGTTAAGTTGTGTAATGCGGTAATAAATCATTCCTAATATCAAAATGCAATTATTTTATATTTATTACCAAAACAGTGCGTAATTTATTTCCCATTTTTACGTTATCCTTATTAAACAAATTAATTCAGATAAACGATAAACCTCATTTAAAAATAAGTATGGGTTTATTCATGTCAACTTTGTAGTGTTTATCTGATATCAAGGATTACATATTTTCATTTGGTTAATGATCATTTATTTTTAATACTGTGTTAGGTATTTCATTCTTTTTAGTTAATATTCTCTTTGCTTGAATGGCACTTCACAAAGGGCAGGTTTATTACCCTAAAGAGGCACTGGTGTGAGCGCCTGTTTATCCCGGGTGCTCCTTCATGAAACAAGTGTGGGGTATTTTTTATTTCGTTTAATAAACATATGGCAATACAGACACTGCTGTTAGAAATTCGGGAACCAATGCAGATGTCATCAAAATGAAATTAATAAATTCGACTCGTATCAGCCTTTGTCTCCTTATAATATTCAACTCATTTAATTAATTTCTGGCATTCAAGAACATAAAAAATAAAAATCATAAATAAGTAAATAAAAATGTATTGCGAAGGGAATCCATATGTGAGTAATATGATATATAAAGGGAAGGTGTAAAATAAAAGTCTTGATCATCACAACTCCCTTTAAACAAGCTACAGGTTTCGGAACCTTTATTTAAGTTCCATCTGCAGGCTACGGCTAGATACAAAATGTTAATGATATTTTTTGTATGAGAAAAAACATGAAAAAAGATAAATATAAAAGTGTAAAAACATATAAAACTGTACAAAATAATTATATCAAAAATAAATAAGATAGTTTTTAGAAAAATTAAAAGTTCTAATAATTTAGGTTTAGGTCATTTTGACAAAAACTTCTTAAAAATTCGGAATTAATAAACATTTTTCCTTCTGCAGGACAATTGAAACGGACTAAACGAATTTTTAGGTTAACTTTGAAGTCAAATACTTCGCGAACGAATGAAGATATCGGTGCGCGGTTTGAAGAATTCTGAACAAGTCTGCTTGTTCCCATTTTTTTGGTCTCAAATATCTTACTGTCTACAGGAGGTAAAGGAAAAGTATGTTTTTTTAACCAACATTTCGCTAAGCACCGGGTTCTACGAAATTTGCTTTAAATTTTTTTAATTAGCATTTCTTTGGTCTCTTGTGTATAAGGAAAAAACTAATTTCTCAAATTTTTAAAATCCCTCTTCGTTCATGAAATTTTTATTTTTTTCTAAAACCCTGTAAATTTCAGGTATTTATGCTAGTAGACCTTACTGTATTTTGTGTGATTGTGTTTCATTCATAAACATACGGGGTACTCGATTTTATTTTGTATTGGCTTATTCTGGAGAACAAAGGGAAACTCAATTTTTAGTTCTTTTTTGAAATAGGACTATTTGGGATAACAAAACAATTCATAAACAACTACCTACCTACACATTTCAAATATTTATATAAGATAATATATATCTACCCATTTATACAGTTTTAATATTCTAATAACAATAATTGAAATAATATTTACGTGACATTAATTAATTTTGGTTTACAGTGATTGAAATGCTGAATATAAAATAATAATTCAGAATAATTGTTTTTGTGGATTACCTACATAACAGTATGTATTTTCAGTAAGATATCAAATATATTTAAATTTAATTACGGCAGGATTTTGGAGATTTAATTTTAATTTGTTTTTAAATTAGTAAGTATACAGTTATGCCGGAAAAATCAATTTCATGGCTATATTAATTCCATATACTGGATTTCTTTTAAATGGATCTTCCAAATCAAATTCAAAACTGGTCAGTGGATTTTAAAAAATAAATAAATGTTTGATTATTAGTACTTCTATGTAGTTTCTTAAGTTAAACATTTTAATAATTTTTATGTTTGTTAGGTATATGAATGTAGTTAATATGTGCCAAAATACTGGGGAAGAAATTCACCTTATTTGAATTAAAATTCTAATTATAATAACAATAAAATAACAAGTTTTTGAGTTCTTAATGTACTGTTCTAATAACGAAGAACAAGCATGTTGCTGCCATTATTGGTGAATACGTTGACATGTATCTTACTCTTTGGAATCGATTTCTAAAGAGTAAGATTTTGATAATAAGGATAAAAATTAGAAGCTGCAAGACGCTTATTAGACCAGTGATAATGTACGCAACGCTGGCGTATTATTGAGATGGATATTAGGGCCAATTGTAACTGGAGAAAGTGAATATAGAGAAGATCAAATCAAGAAAACCTGGAATTTTTGGGGGAGGAAGACGTAGTCGGAAAAATTAAACAACAAATAGTAAAATGGCTGGGACATGTAAATCATAAGTATAATGACAGAGTAGGCACCAGAAAGCAAAAGAAGAAAAGGAGAACTGACGTTAACATGAATCAAGGAGGTGAAAGAAGATTTGCCCGAAGTAGGAATAGACAATTGGGTAAGAATAGATCAAGACAGAAAGAGATGGCGAAAGATATGCAAAGAGTAACGTAGAGAAAAAGTGGATTGATCCACCTCATGGATCTAGAAAACTACTAGCAGCGCTACCTCCACGGGGATGTCATTCATTCATTCAGGGTGACATGTATTTCAAATAGCCATTTTGATTACAAAATTATGCATATTATGTAGGTGTTTAATGATGAAAATTTTCTTTCAGAAATTTTATAGAAAAAATAATATAAATAAAATTTATATTGCGAGTAAATGAAGCAGCACTTTGAATTGAAATAAAAAATTTCAAAAATATTTTAAAATACATATTGTGCATAATTGTAGAGACTTTATAATGTTGATCCATCATCCATCTGAGAAAATTGCAATTGATACCAATTTCTATTATTATTATTAAGGGTTTTGAAGAAACTATTCTTCAATAATTTTATTTGCAGTTTTGATTATGAATTAATTTGCCATAGGACGCAAAATTGATATTCTCGCTGTGTTATCAATTTATTAGATGTACCGTATGCTAATATTAGTATTCCAAACTTCATTGCTTTTATAGTATTAAATTTAGTAGTATAGGTTGTAAATTGAGGTACCTACATATTGGTAACAGTATTCTTATTGGATGTTTTTTTAAAACGAGATCAGTAGTGGAAGCATATATTAATATATTCGTCCTTGAAAGCGCTAGTAGTAATACTAAACAGCAAAATTCAGAACAAGCCCAGGGGAGCTTATTTTCTAGCAGATAAGATTCTTTGTAAAGTGATGTACGACATGTATTTGACATGACGCGTAGAATTCCTTTGGGTGTATCATCAACGCAACTGTAACAGAGAAAACACTGTAAGCCTTTTTCTAGAATAAATTAATAGTTTCATTTGTAGTTAATTTTAATGTATCATTATTATTAATAGGGAATCAATAATGTTTATCAGATTAAACTTTGCCACAACAAATGGGGAGCTTATAATAATATTTTCATCAATTAATATTTGGTAGGAGTGTTTGGAGTTTGGGAACGTGGAAAAGTTTAAAACTGTTTCAAGATGGCATATCAGAATTTATACCTTTTAATGCTTTAAAAAAATCTGAAAATATTCCTGCTTCACCAATACTAATTAGGTATTAAAATATGGATTCATTTGCATTACTTTTTTATATTTTCTAGCGTATGTAGTACTTTTGTAGTGTAAAATTTAATATTTTACGTTGCACGTTGCACTTGTTGAGCAGTTTTTCTTAAAGTAACTAAACAATTGTCCATTAAATTCGTTTCTTTTTTCGGATATTCAAATTGCAGCAATTTTAATTAACAACGTATAGTAAGTCTTTAATAACATCAATTATTATGGTTGGCAGATGGTTTTGTTCATTTCCTTGGGAATTTTGGCCCATTATTATTTTTGTTATCTGCTGATTATTAGAAAAACGTTTAGTTATCGCTCAATAAGCTTCGTGTTGGTGATCAAATACGTATTATTTTTAGATAGTATTTTTTAATAAATAATGTTTAGTTACTTATACTCGTAGATGAAAAGGGTGATAATATTAAATTGTGTGTACTATTAGTATAGACAGGTAAGTCTGCTTATAATTATTTTTGGCTTAATCTATATTATCGTATTAGTGCTGCAAAGCTATCTGCTCTTTTCCTTTACTTTTATTGGTATTGTTTGTTATTTTCTTGTATTATCGTATGACTAATTTCGGTTTTATAGGTTTTCTCTAGCATCGAGTTACTAAAATGTTTCAGTTTATTGTGTGTTCCTGGATTGATATCATGCATTGCAATTCTTCCATTAGCATTGAAATCATTAATAGTTCAATGTCAAATATTCAAGATATACCTTAAAATCTTTCTGGAACCTTTGGAAGAGTAGTGGTAGAAAACTATATATTTGTAATGATTTCTTCTGGTTTCTCAAAAATATTTGAATAAGATATACATTTTTATATCGACTAATGAATTTCCTTAAAAACAGTAATATTTTGACAGAAAATCTACACGGTTTTCGTTGCATCAAATCTACAGATATTGGGCTGGACTGCTATATATACTTTTCATGAGAGGTTCTTAGGGCCGTAGGGCCGAGGCAAATAAACCACATGAGTGATAAAAAGGAACTTTAATGCCAAGGTGCATATTACATTTTTTTTTAAATCCAGAAACTGAAATTAATATTAATTAACTCTGTTTTTTAAATATTATATTCAGTGACATTAAGAAATGTCAAAATTATTTAAAATTTAGGTGACATTAGGAAATGTCAATTATTCTTAAATGTCAAATCGGAATAATTTTTTGTAGGAAAACCATTATTTTTGCAATTATAATAGTGATAATACAATTCTGAATTTAAAAAACTATATTTATTTACCTTTTATTACAACCCAATTATTATCACAAGCAATAGAAAATTTATGTTTACGTTTATCTGTCACCTTTGCCAACTACTAAAATCGTACAATAATGGATTACTTTAATGACTATTTCTATCACTTTAATGACGATTTTGAGGTACTTTAATGCTGATTTAAAAAAATTGTTATTTATTTATCAAGGCATTAAAGTTTTACTTTTTATCATGAATGTGGAGTTTAGTTGGCGAGGCCCGTAGGGCCGAGGCAAATAAACCACATGAGTGATAAAAAGGTACTTTAATGCCGAGGTGCATATTAAATTTTTTTTTAAATCCAGATACTGTGAAATTAAGATTAATTAGGTAACTCTATATTTTAAATAATATTCAGTGACATCAAGAAATATCATAATTATTTAAAATTTCAAGTGACATTAGGAAATGTCATAATTATTTTTAAATGTCAAATCGGAATAATTTTTTGTAAGAAAATCATTATTTTTAGCAATTATAATAGTGATAATACAATTCTGAATGTAAAAAACTGTATTTATTTACTTTTTATTACAACACAATTATTGTCACAAGCAATGAAATATTTATGTTTACGTTTATCTGTCACCTCGGCCAACTACAAAAATCGTAGAATAATGGATTACTTTAATGACTATTTCTATCACTTTAATGCCGATTTTGGGGTACTTTAATGCCCATTTAAAAAAAAAGTTTATTATATACACCTATGTGGACTATTAACGTAATGACCTAATTGTTGGAAACCGTTGTATCTACCGTATCATTTAAACTGAGTACTACGAAAGCTCTGAAGGGCCACATGATATTTTTTTAAAAAGGTGAAATTTCAACATTTTTTCTTGAAATTTCAAGAAAAATGTTGAAATTTCACATTTTCCAAAACTTGAAATTTCAACTTTTTAAGAAAAAATGTTGAAATTTCACCTTTTTAAAAACTTGAAATTTCAACTTTTCTCTTGAAATTTCAACTTTTCTGGAGACACAATGTATGTTCTGTCAGATACAAGCTAGTCTACAATCAATAATGAAATGGTGAGTAAGTAGTGCCAGTTATCATCTTAAATGGTACAATTTTGATTAATTATTACGTATAAACTTTTTTTTCAAAGTGTTAAGTATAGGTACAGTGTGGGCCATTGAAAAGGAAACACGCCAGTTTTGGGACACTTAGGCTAGTTTCTTGAAAAAACGCTCGGACTCATGATTTTTGGGGGACAACTTTTGATGTTAAAGTTGGCGTTGACACATCAACCCCCTAGCCCCAGCCGCCCCTAACTTAAGAATTTAAATAGGGTCGAACGACCCCTCATTTGAATCGTCTTTCAATTCTCTATGCGACAGCATGGTGGAAATTAGTTTTTACAATTTTTTTTCGTCCCCATGAAAATCACCCTCTGGATAAACTAAGGTAGGGGTGTTGTTTGGGAAAAAAATCCTGAAACACGTCCCCTTTTATCTTTTGAACGGCACATTTTAATGTCAAATTTGACTTTATCAGGTCAACCCCGTAGCCCCAACAAAAACAAAAATTACGGTAAAGTGGTCGTATGACCCCTCATTTTAAAGGTCTTTTGATTCTCTATGTGAACTAATAAAAATTTCTTCTGACGCTGAATTTTGATGTTTTAATTTTTTTTCTACACTTTTCCCATTTTTGTAAACCTAAAAACAATCATGCACTCGCATAGAGAATCAAAAGACCTTCAAAATGAAGGGCCACTCGACCACCGTACCGTAATATTTGTTTTTGTTGGGGGTTGTTGGGGCTAGGGGATTGACCTGACAAAGTTAAATTTGACATCAAAATGTGCCATTCAGAAGATAAAAGGTGAAGTGTTTCAGGATTTTTTTCCCAAACAACATCCCCACCTTAGTTAGTTTTATCTAGAGGGTGCTTTCCATGGGGACGAAAAAAAAATTGAAAAAAAACAATTTCGACCATGCTGTCGCATGAAAGACGCTTCAAATGAGGGGTCTCTCGACCCCATTTCCCTATTTAAATTCTCGGTTAGGGGTTGCTGGGGCTAGAGGGCTGATGTGTCAATGTCAAGTTTGGCATCAAAAGTTGTCCTCCAAAAATCAAGAATCGACCTGTCCGAGCGTTTTTTCAAAAAACTAGCCTAAGTGTCCCAAAACAGGTGTGTTTCCTTTTCAATGGCCCACCCTGTACCTATACTTAACACTTGTGAAAAAAAAGTTTATACGTAATAATTAATCAAAATTGTACTGGCACTACTTATTCACCATATCTTAGATATGGGTACCCAGTCAACTTGAGTTTCAAAATTCCCTGACTTTTCCAGGTTTTCCAGGAACATTATATAGAAAATTCCAGACCAAATATGCAAATATTCTAATATCAAAATATACAATACATAAATTCATATACAGGGTGGTCCAGTTTATAATAGCAGGACTTTACCAGGAGCTAGTTCAGCGTAAAATAAAGACATTTTGTCCTATAAACTATGGTCGAATTCTGCTTCGTTTAAGATCTACAAGGTGTTAAAGATGAAATTTTTTTTAGAATAATTGGCCATAACTCTATACTAACAAAAGATAGCTCTTTGAAATTTAGCATAGAGAGGTTGTTTTACATTCTTTATCGGAAAATGGTTGCAATTTTTTTATCAAGAATACAGGGGCGTGCGTACGGGCTAGTCAAAAATTATCTTAATTGAAAACAAAAGTACGCCAGTGTTTTTTCACAAAATCGATGTGTTTGTGTTATTGCCTGTACCATTTATCGACTTTTTTGTATGTCTTAATATGTCAATTAAATGCATCGTTTTCGAGTAATTCAACTTCAAAGACGGAAGAAACTTGAGTGACTGATTTACCATTGCCACCACAAAAAAGTAAAAGACACTAGATAAACAGGACTACCATCTCACCTTATAGTAAAATGACAAAATCGTATTTTATTCATATTTACTACTAAACTAACCAACCATAGGATCTTACCATGATCCAAGGGCGGTTTTTTAGTTTTACAAAAAGAAATTGTGGTAAAACATTTCATCATATTAAATAATAATAATTTAAAAAATAATAAAGAAGAGGTTTGAATTCTGTTGCATATTTTCCAGACAAAAGGTAAAAAATTCCCTGACAATTTCCGATTTTTTACGATTTCCCTGACTTTTCCCTGCCTCATAAAAATTCCCTGACATTTCCCGGTTTTCCCGGTCGCTGGGTACACATTATTGATTATAGACTAGCTTGTATCTGACAGAACATACTTTGTCTCCAGAAAAGTTGAAATTTCAAGAAAAAAGTTGAAATTTCAAGAAAAAAGTTGAAATTTCAAGTTTTTAAAAAGGTGAAATTTCAACTTTTTTTCTTGAAATTTCAAGAAAAAAGTTGAAATTTCAAGTTTTGGAAAAGGTGAAATTTCAACATTTTTCTTGAAATTTCAAGAAAAAATGTTGAAATTTCACCTTTTTAAAAAAATATCATGTGACCCTTCAGAGCTTTCGTAAAGTGCCAAGAGAACTGAAAATAATTATATTAATATTCAAGGCTTTATCCGATTATCCGTATCAAAATCGACGTGCTTGGTCACTCTGGATATCGAGAACTAGATTCCATTCTCAGCTCTAGTAATGATGAATGTGTGTTTTTTAAATTGTAAAAATATTAATAATAATAAACCACATAGTAAAATTCTCTAAACTAAGGTTTTGCAGGATGGAGTAAAAATTTAAAGATAACAAATCACATAACAAATGTGTAATCTCTTTCCAGACCTTGGCTTTGGTGATTGGAACTGCTGTTGGTTTAGGCCTAATACTGTCAGTACAGATTAAAATTTGAAGTAGGAACTTCATTTCATATATTATGCGGACCGTAACTCAGTGGTTAGCGCATCTGGCTTTCGACTGTGCATACCTATAGCGGAAGTGGGTTTGAAAACAAATTTTTCATTATAAATTATGCGCAAGACGTGGTTCGGACTCCAGAATAAGGATCACCTGGAAGGGGGTTAACATTTACATTCACGTTTCGATTAATTTTGAATGTGGTCGTAAGTTTGAGTTGATCCTGGCTTATATTAGGATAAAAGGTTGCATCAAGTCTCAATCATAGCGGCTTATAAATATTTACTGAATTTCCGTAATCCAGATACCACACACATTATCTCCGGGTTAACTGCGATAGTTCACCTTAATGCTTTATATATTGCTGGTTTTATCCTCTCCGCCCTCATTAACATTTATGGAACCATATATTAGTAATGACTAACAGCATCCTAGGTCTACCTCAACATCAGCTTAACATAATAATATTATGCTCATGTAGATATTCCATATATTTTATATAGGTGCTCAAATTATTATCATAATTCTGTGGACAGGACTTTTAAATAATTCAATTGCGAAACAGTAATCCAAATATAACTTTATAATTAAATTTCCGTGATAAATATGAATTCATGTTTGTTATTATTATTAAAAGCCAATAAAGGCAATGGGCAATTCCAAAATTTGTGCAAAAGGGAATGCAACATACACAACATAAATACAAGCCACGCTAGATGCAGTGACATCCTAGTCAAATGGTGTATTCTATAATACTTACACAATAATAAAATTGTATTATTATACAGTATGTCCTCGATTTGAGTTTACGAAAGAGAAAACTTCTTTATTTTTATTATTGCGAAATATTTGATTCTCCATAAAAAGTTTTGCCTCGGTCATAAATAAGAATGAAGATGTTTAGTCGGATTGGATAAAAAATTGAAAGAAAACCTAAAATTCTCATTTAGTCGACGTTTCGACAATATTTATTGTCTATTATAAGTTACGTTATTTTTATTTTTATTTGACGATTATGATTTTGCTGACTGTAAACCAAATACCTCATTGGGTAAGTGTGATGTTCCTAATATTTTATTACTTTAAAGTTTTTAAACATTTCATTTTTTTAAATTTATTTATTCCTCATTTTTATCTATATTTTTTAATTAAAAAGTTATATACTGTGTTGTTTAAATGTTGTTTTTACATCTTTATTTATTTGTGTGTGTGTGTGTGTATTTGTGATTTAATTTATGTTATATTTTGTAGTCCTGAGGAAGACAATAAATATTGTCGAAACGTCGACTAAATGAGAATTTGAGGTTTTCTTTCAATTTTTTATCCAATCCGACTAAACATCTTCATTAATATATTTGTGGATACGAAACTCCTTTGCTATAAATAAGAATGCCATTGACAGAAATAAGATTTCAGGTACAGGGTATCCAAGAAAATCAATAATGAATGAATGTAACCTGAATTTTAGTTTTATAAAAAAATGTCAAAGGAATAAAATATGTTGATTGTTTTAAAACTACCAAATCAGTGATGGAAACGTCGACGGACATTTTTCTTAAATTTTCATTTAAAAATGGTGGATTTTATATATGGGTCTGGATTTACGAAATACCCTCGTTTTTATGTAAATGGACTAGCAAATATCGGCTGAGTCAATAGAACGATTGGGCCAAAAAGGAAGTAGCTGAATTATGGATCTAAAAACGTCATTGAAGAACCTCTAGTTCATGCACTAAGAATTCTTCTCCCACTCCTTCACATTAAACTCAGTCTGATGAAGCAGTTTGTCAAAACTTTGAATAAAGAAGGCTCACGCTTCCATTACTCGTATATGGTACAAAAACTTCCGAATATATTAGACGCTACACTAATGGAAGGAATTTTCCATGAATCTCAAAATTGGACCCTATTGAGGAATAAAATATTCACTGGTCCTTAAATGAATGATATCGAGAGAGCTGCAAGGCCTAGCTTTCAAAGGGTTGTTGAAAATTTTCCAGAGAATAGTAAAAATCAAATTACAATTACAATTTCAAATTGCATTTCCTCCACTCTCATCTTGACCATTTTCCTGAAAATTTCCACCAAGATATCAAAGGAGGTAGGAAGAACATATGATGGCTGCTCACTCAAGAAGAAAAATCCGTCAAAAAGGAAGAAACGTAAGTGAAATTCCGTGCACAGATTGTTCCAGAAAAAAAAAAAGATGCGTTATCATAAAAAACAAAAATCGATCTAGTTCATGTTGTCTGGTATCGTTGTAAACATAAATATCTGAACATGAAATGAGACATTTTGCCTTCTTTGCCCTTACAGTGAATTAGATCCATGTGAGATGGAGGGCTTATCCTACAACTCTTTTGTCTTCAATAGCTTAACCTAAACTATTGAATAACTATCACCCAATGCTATATATTCGTTCACATGGCATAATTCAATTTATTTATAACCAGTTTTTTTTAGAATATATTATAGATATCACTGTTTAGAGTGTTCTTTGAGGCATGTGAATCTTCCGGCATTACCTGTTACATCAAACTACTATAGAATCCCATATGACGTTATTTTTCACGGTTTAAAATAATTGGTGCGAAATCAAGTAATTTAGATGATGTGCTGATACCAAATCATTTGGTAGCTTACTGCCTATCACTTCTTTAAATTCCTTCAAGAAATGAAACCAAATTAAATGAAATGATTTACTTGCGTTTCTTACTCACTTTTGAAATAATTATTTAGATTTCTAGTTTAAAATAATTCGCATATCAACAGACGATAAATATTTTCGTGTAATTTTTACTTTAGCACAATATTTCAAGATAAATTTAATAACAAGTAAAGAAATATATTTATCATTTTTGTCAAAGTAAGTAGTTGACGACTTTTTTTTAAACCTCTACCTTGTCACGGTCTAATCTAGATTCTAGTAATATTTCATACTTCGACTTTAGAAAAGTATTAGGTTCATGAAAAACTGGTTTTCTTTGCATACACTAGAAAAATGTAAAAGGTAAAACCCACTTTATAATAAATCAACTTCAGACACGGATCAGATAAATTGCATACACAAGTTGAAGAATAGTGCCTTTCTCCCTCCATATAAGATAAAAAAATTAATATCCTTTATAAATATTTAAAAACTTGATAACATAGAATAGAAATCGACGTATACATGCAAACATTAAATATTTAGGTAAGCAAGAAACTCAAAACTATAAGACTTTATCATTTTGTAATCTACGTTTTCACACTAAAGCAACTATACCAAATGTAACGAACAATTTACTATATGAATTCGCTACTTAAAGAATTTTTGTTTTCACGAGTCAATTTAAAGATAGAGTCATGGTAAGCTATAAATCCTATTTTCTAAAAATAACTTTTCTACCTATAAAAAAATTGCAAAAATTATGTATTTAGGTCAACGAAATATAAACTGTAACTGTACCTACTATGTCTCATTCTATTTTTTTTGTCTTACTGAAGGAAATTACGTGGTGTAAAAATGTAAACTACGATTCAGACAGGCAGAATAAAATTTGAGGTGAAATGTGGAATAATTTGCAACACGTGTCGAAAAAGCTAAATTCAGACAGGTGTAAAGAGATGCGGCATCTCTTGTGTTTAAAAAACGTAGTACTTTTGTTTTAAAACATTAGGCGAATATTTATTAGTCGCGTTGGATTGGGATGTACTGAGGGATTAAGTAAGTTGTGTTTATTCAATACTGTAAGTGTTAAATAAGTCATAACCATTGCTCCAAATGACGCCCTCTGTATTGGCAAAGAACGATAATATTTGTCATTGTAAACTAATTTTGAGGGTGAAAAAATGCAAATTATTCTTTAAAATTGTTTAGAAGTTGCCACAAACCGCTTGTTGGTTGGATCATCTTCCTCAAAGAATTATATCTTTAATATTAGCGACCACTTCTTCTATTCTTTTGTTTTTTCTCAAATCTAACCACCAACGTAAAAGCAACGTTCATAACAATTTTAGAGTTCACTACAAAATCAGTAAAATGCTCCCTCAATTTCTTGTGCCGTATGACGTTTAAAATGCGTCCTGGATAACAATTTTTGTTGATCTCTCTGTATCATATATAAAATATAGGTACATACTATGCTAATATGTTACTTTTAAATCATGCCACAAAATGAAAAGCTATAGATCTTAATCAGAAGCCGGTAGCTATATCGAGAAAAGTTTATGCGCTGCAATTAATCACTACAATTAGCAGCGCTTTCGTAATAACAAGATCATCATCATTCAGTGTGGAATTATTATGAATGTATACATATTTTGCGAAAAATCCATAATGGCACATTGAAATTATTATATTTCTATTTTGATGCTGATAAAATATAAATTAAGTCTGGTTATACGGGCTATGATCCCAAAGTCACAAAAAAAAAAAAAATCATAATAAAAAGAGATATATTAACATCTTATCGGTTTTGGGGAAATATGCACCGCGATCCGTAATGACTGAGTGCAAGTGAGCGTGACTGAAATTTATTGACAGCAAAACAGATCTTTGAACAAACTTGATAGTTATTCTTTGTTATAATAAAATTGTTATATTAAAATCCTAGGATTTTCCGGGAGATACTTCAGTGACTTGAGAAGCGGTTAAAAAACACAAAAACATGAACAATGAAATATTTACACCAAAATCTCCTTAATAGTTGGTTTGAAGGTGAGGAATTTTTTTTCTCTGATTATTGACCTTGCAATCTAAGTGTTTTGGCCACGAACATATTAAAGCACTTAGAATGCTTGATTAAGGACGTGCTGACTCGAATTTTATAAATAAATTTAGTAAATTATAAAGATTGACCTTATAATTTCGAGTGGGAGAGAAAAACATAACGGGGAGGACACTCTTCTTCTTGCCCAGCGGTCTCTCAGGGCATTTAGCAAGACTGACGTAGGTAGACTACGGATCAAAGGGTTTTTAACAAAACGTGCAAAAACAAAGGTTCTGGGAAATATTAAGTTAAATGATATGAGAAAGAAAGAAGAATGATTCCTCAAGAATTTAGGATTTGGGAAACTTAAAAGACATGGTAACCATATGGGTGGAGAGAACCAAGTAATATTTTTGAGTTCTGTTCGGTTAGGGGACAGTTGAAAATACAATGATTAACGTCATCCACTGCGATACAGACAATATGGATTTTTGCGTACTCCAATTTTAAACTGATGGACAGAGAATTTCTCATGGTTAAGTTTATTTCTGCTGATAATAATTGATATCATTTCTCTACTAGTGACCCTTTTGGTACCAATGCAACCTCAGAATATTTGAGTGAATATTATAATAATATGTATTGGTTTGTTCTCCATAATCTTGCCATTGAATATTTCATTTTTGACGCAGGTATTTTTTGATTACAGAGAAAAGATCAGAGGAGACGTTAGTAGTGTCTTCTCCGATCGTAACTATGCTTTGCGATGTTGTCTACTTTGTTGTCTTCTGGTATAAACATATGGCTTTTACCCAGAAAAATGGAAATTTATAATTTGAAGTGAGGTCTTTGTCAGCTTTTCCGTGATTTTAGCAATGGCATGCAGTGATCGGGATAAAAACTGTTTCACTAGTTTCACTCAGGAAAGTTTAGAGATGGCCTAATTCTATACGACATGGAAAACAGCCGCTAAAAAAATACTGAGGAAAACATTTAAGATGAGGAAGTATTCATAATTATGGGACGGAATATAAAATGCTGCGCTTAGATTTTCCGCAGTCTTGGAACCGTCGCGTCAGAATAAACTTTAATAGCATTCAAGAATCTATAGTATCCGTGTATAAAATTTTTTGATGAGGGAACTTAGTCGGTGTATCATGCAGATAGTAAGTAAAAAGACGTCCATGTATACAGGCACCGTCGTATAAAATTGCTAAGTTTATGCCTAACATTTTTGATAATTTATCTCAGATTTTTCAGTTCAATATAAAAAATCCATTTGAATTTATAGAAATCATTAAAGACATAACAATACCTCCTGGATATATTCTTATTAGTCTAGATGTGGTTAGTTCGTTTACTAATATACCAAAAGAGGTACTTAGTTATAAGAATTGCAGAGCAGGAATGGGAATTTTTGAAAGATTTTACAGATAGGTATAACTTTAGAGTTTTTATTGGAGATGATTATTTTTTGTTTTGATACCAGTTTTTTCTTTTTCAGGGTAAGTTTTACAAACAAAAAGAAGGTACGGCTATAAAATAAAAGATTAAGCTCGTGACAGTGTTGGTAGGCAGTACATATTGGATGGGGATTTTCTCTGCCCAATAGAGGTCACTCAAATTATTTGTAAAGGATTTTTGAACTTTTCTTCTCTTAGGAAAAAAAGGAATTTTGTCGCTAGCAATTTTCTCCAGCTCCACAGAGGGGGTTCCAAACCTTCCAATAGAATAGCTTGATTAGGGGATGATGTCATAAGTCTCAGGCATATTCTAATTGCTTTAAATTGAATTCTATCGATCTTTATTAAATGGGAATTGTATGCAGAGCCATAAAGGATGCAACCATAGTCAATTATGGATCTTATGTATGGTCTATAAGAAAGTAATAAGGCAATATCCTGGTTTATTCCCCAGGAAAGGCTATTTTGTTTTAGAATGTTGATACCTTTTTCGCATCGTTTAATCACATTTTCTATTTGGTATTTCCATAGAAGTTTAAAATCAAGAGTAATTCCCAGATATTTAATGACATTGGACACAGGAAAAGTCCGTTTAAGGTACCTTGTAGGTTAATTCGGTTTATGTGGAAAGAACACAACACATGATTTGTTTGTTGAAATCCGTTTATGAAGCACCACTCTTTTAACGAATAAGTTGTATGAGTTAATATTGTAGTATTTTCTTCCTGGTTTGTGAGGAACTAAGCTATGGAAGTTGAAATAATTCACAGTGTGAGAAAAGTATTTCTAGTCGCATTTCATGTGTTATTTTTGTTGGTGTTCCGTATTGCGTATTTTATCTCAAAGCGCTAGTAAATTATACAATATCCCAAGAGAAATGCAATTTGGTTCATAACGTAAATAACACAAGTCATGAATTATAACAAGTGATACCAGTTCCTAATGAATATTTACAAAGTAAAAATTAAAATATTTCATAACAACATACTGTTATCATTTTCATCAAATAAAAACACTGTATTAACTGTATTACATATTAATCCAATCTGTTGTGATTTATTTGGGCCAACTAGCACAAAAATACTAACCAGGTACCTTTCTTAAGTTAACTTTGCTTACGTAAAAAAATTAATTGTTTTATATATTTAACTTACCGATGGAGTGAAAAATTAACTTGACTACAGTGGAAAACTTTAAGCAAAGACAATTATTTTCTCTTATTCAAAATCAATAAGTTTGTGTGATTTCGGATACCCTCTGTATTGAAGGTATCAAGTCATAAATTTTTGTTGGGTTCTGTTAAACAGTACGGCGTGTCTGTTTAATGTGATAATTAACATCAGAGTTCGATAAATCTGTTTAACGAGTACCTAGTTGAAAATACACGCACAGTATCGAATAAAAGGGGATTTATAGTGCGGATCACTGATCTATCAAATCCGCTGCGAACAAAGCGACTGTTACATTTTCGTTCATTAATTATGTGCCATATCTGCAACTTTACGCTGACACTAGAATCCGGTAACAATAAAATTATGAATGACCGTCGCCGCCGCGCTGTGCAATAAAAATAGTTACTTTTAATTTTTCCAAATATTAACGAGTCATAAAGTACATTTTATTGTTGTGATATTGCTGTAAAACATTGTTTCGACTGCTCTACTAATTTTTGCAGAATTTTAGAAGCCACGTTGTTACAATAAAATATTTCAATTGGAATATTATTAAAACTGGTTTAGTTTTAATCGTCTTCCGATTATGACAACATAGTTGCTAAACTGCGCATCTAGTTAAATAATCGGTGCTTTGGTGCAGGTTAGTGTTCTTGCGTTATTCAAAATATGTGCTTTATTCAAATATTATGAACTATTTTGAAACTTCGTTACGTGGAATGTTACAGTTATAAACTAACTCGTCTTGTAGGCAGGCTCACAACTATTTAAAGTTACAAATGAATAAAATCAGCCTCTATACAAAATACTTCGTACGGTTTAAATACACGTGAAAAATATATGAACCTGTGAAATTTATTTGAAATGCACATTTGTGGAATAAGCTTACCTACCGCTTATGCACAAAAGCTTTGAAATTTCCAGAAATACACGTCGCCCCTCAGGCTGTAAGTATTAAAATTGTATCAGTTTTGTTACCACTTCTTTGAGTTTCTAGACCAATTCGAACAATTGTTGAATAAGTAAAGCTTGGATCTGAGAATTGAGAGAAACTTTCAGAGAATCATAAAAATTATAACATTTTACATCAATTAACGCCTGTCACGCTGGAAATTGCCCGTATTCCTGTTAACGGGAGGTAGACTCCTGTAAATTAGTTAAACCTTCTGCTTTAGGCGTTTCACTCCTAATAGTTTAATGATTTGTATGGCCAAGGAAGTGGTAGGCATCTGACTCTAGGTAACTTCTAGTGACTTGTTGGGTGATTACGTAATTTGTATCCCTGGGGGGTAATTATAACTAACACACGCATGTTGTAGAAGTTAGAAAATACCTCCATGCTGTCTTCCACAGTAACAGCAAATTTTAATAAAAATAATAATAATAATAATTCCATATAGTATAATACATATATCTGTATAATAACGTTGTTCGAGAAGTAGTATTCATTTAAATACAACGGACAGATACCCAATATCCGTGTATAGTGAAAGCAATCTTTCTTACAGTCAATTCCATTACTATACTACATTTTTTATCATACAAACTAGATTTCAATATACTATTATTGAAGTGAGCCCAAAATTTGATCTTAATCTTGTTCAAAAATATATTTTATATAGTATTCTTCACTTATTACTAACCACACAGGGATTTTTCCTTCATAATATTAAATACAGTAACACTGAATAACACACTGTTCAACACAAAAATACTGCGAAAGCTCATCAAAAACCCTTAACTCCACCACTCATGAAAAATGCGTATGAACGGTAAAGTTGGTAATCAAGACAAGTCATGGGATCAAATTTGTTGCAGTTCGTGTTCGACACTAATAGGGTGATTGAAAGGTACTCATAAATCTATGCCGTTCGCAGTTCCAGTTGTTTGGAGGGTACCTCGTAATCACATGGATGACTAATTTTTGCATGACGAATGCCAAAGGAATTACTAGCAAAACCAAGCATTACCCCAATATTCCCTCTACAATCAGACCAGTGCCCCATGACATCTCATTGCCAATTCCCCAGCGTCTTGAAAGTTATACTCTTGATTCGGAATCGGAATCTGAAGAATCTCCACCAGAAGCTGGACCAAGCTACATCCATAGTTCTGATGAATCGTTTCCTAAATCTTATTTAGTCGCCCAAGCTGAGTTAAGTGATCTTGTTTGTGACAAAGACAAAAACGGAACTTCCATGGATCCCGTTTGCAGCAATGGAACCTTTTAGAAAAAGGGGTTAAGATAGCCATAAACAGGAAAAGACAAGCAGCATTAACAATTTCTTTTGCAATGGAAACGAGATGAATGGCGGCTATTTATAGATTCATCTAAAACAAGTTTGAAAGCTGTTTTCCACGTAGAAGTGAGACAAAGATTAACGAGGAAATTTTAGTTGGACCGCCAATTAGACAACTGTTTCAAGATGAAAATTTTAGGATAACTTTAAATGGCACTAAAAGACGAGCACGGTATGCATTGGAAAACGTTTGCAACTATTTTCTTGGAATCAAGAAATCAGAGTACTACCACGATCACGTGAAAGAACTACTCGCGGCCTACACGCGGGTTACAATAAGTCGTTAAAACTCCACTTTCTTCATTCCCATTTGGAAATTTTTCCTGAAAATTTAGGAGCAGTATCAGATAACAAGGAGAAAAATTTCACCAAGATATTGGTGGAAAAGGTATACCGGAAAATGGAGCTCAAAAATATTGGCCGACTTCCGTTGAAGTCTAATATGGGAAACTCCCGGTGGCTCTTATAAAAGAAAGGTCAAAGGAAGTATAGATTTAGAAAATTAATGTATGATAAGTTTCTAATTGTTTAAAGCCAATAAATTGGATATAAATTGGATTTTTAATGAGTTTTTCTTAATGTCAAAATATCGTCGCCTCCCTCATCATTGGAGGCTTCTGAAGTCAGAACTAGATTCAGCAGACCAAAATACATAAAAACCAGCCAAAAATATTCCAGGGAGGAAAAAAAGTTTCAAATTGTTGGACAATGATGATTTGATAGTAGAAGCCATTACGAGAATATGAAATTAGTATGTTAATGCACGGGCAGGTTAAAAATGCATTTAGAGAATGGTAAAAATGAAGTAAAAACGACATTTAATTAATAATTTCCAAACCCAGTCCTTGTATTTACTTAAATGATCTTATTTTTACGCTTAATGATAATGAAATCTTAACTAGATTCAGAAACGCCTTCTACATTATTTCAATATTTGCCAATGTGCCGTAAAGAAACCTTACGAATTAATAAACTTTATTGTAGTAGTTACTTAGTGTTTACGTGAAACGGTATTTTATGCAACTTTTTCGATTCACAAAGGGTTAAAAATAGGTCTCAAATTCAAAAAACAATTACATTTCTTTCTTTGTTCCAATAATAACGTTGTGTGCTAGAATTGTTATTTGTTATTTTCCGCTGATTTCAATTAATGGAAATAATGTTGAGAGCTACCGTAGAAATACAACAAGAGAATATAAATATAAGTGCTTGTTTGACGTTGATTGCTTACGTTACTCAAACATATCGCTTCTAAATAAATACGTGACACACTTGAAAAAAGTTTGAAGACTATCCTACATGTTTGCAACAAACAGAGAAGTTAGAAATTTTTCTACACTTGATTTTCGAAAAAAATGTGGAGAATGATTAGGATTTTATTTTCTCAAATAATAAACTATTCTACTACTTAGTCACAGTTTTGCCCTTGGTTTATCTTTAATTGAAGAACCATTAAGTAGACAAGATTTATTGTTGTTTGAAGTGTTTCTTGTCATTATATTGAATTATTTTGGACTAGTCAGACACAGTTAGATATTTGTTGCTCGTAAACTTAAGACAAATAACAAAAGAGAAGTAAAAACACTTAAAAAAAAACATAAACTATTTTAGTGGTCATATTAGCGAAAATTTTCGAGAATTGGAACTAGGAGAAATCGGCGATTTCTCAGCAGGTTCTTGAGAATCATTAGGGATACGTACCTAAATTTTTACGTCTGACAACATACGGAACGATTTTTTTTTACATAAAATATAATCGTTATTTGTTTTGTTCAATTTAGTGAGTATCTCTGGTTATACCGGGTGTAAATGACATTAGGCTCACCCCTATAACTTTTTTGTTTTTTCAGATATCATTTTGAAATTTTGGCAGTTGCAATAACAAGTAAATTTGAATTAATGCATGTTAATAAAATGATTCTAGCACTTCCGGTTTCACTGGAAATGACCGTTACATCTATTTTTTAAATGGAACACCCTGCATCTATATTTTTACATTTTTGGATTCAGGAATTCATTCTGCATACGATGGTATCAACTTCGAGGAAGAAACATAACCTCAAACATTTTTTTACGATAATTTAAATTGGCATCTAGAGAGCCATGACTGCTGAAAAACTTTTCTTTCTGAGTCATTGAGTATTGGAAAAATAAAATCAGGATATTAAGTGAGCTAACTTTGCTTTCATAGCCATTTAAACATCTCGAAAATGGTTTTTTCGATATAAGTATTTTTTTTAAATGGCATCATTATACCTCATTATGTTATTTTAATAGAAATTTTCTCTACCTACATTTCGATACCAAACACTTCACCATTAGTTCATAAATAACTTACAAAAGATACTTTATGACCTTAGTTCAAATTTATTTTAGTGAGCTCTGACCAAGTTAACCATTTGATATGAAATTAATCGGAAATGCCTTGAAAAAAAAAACAAATTTATTAAACTAAAATAAATTTTCACTTTATCACGATTTTAACTTTCCAATACTTAACGGCTCAGAAAGAAAAGTTTTTCAGCAGTCATGGCTCCCTAGATGCCAACTTAAATTATCCTAAAAAAATGGTTGAGATTATGTCTCTTCCTCGAAGTTGATACCATCCTATGCAGAATAAATCCCTGAATCCAAAAAAATGTAAAAATATGCAGGGTGTTCCATTTAAAAAACAGATGTTATGGTGATTTCCGGTGAAACCGGAAGTGGTAGAATTATTTTATTAACATGCATTAATTCAAATTTATTTGTTATTGCAACTACCAAAATTTCAAAATGATATCTGAAAAAACAAAATAGTTATAGGGGTGAGCCTAATTTCATTTACACCCGAATAGAAAAAATAAAATGTAGCAATTTTCTTCGTTATTAATTGTCTACAAAACAACACCTAAAAATTCCAAAACCAAAAGAAATGCCTGTCTATATTTTTGAAAATTTTATAAATAATTGAATTTTAATAAAATTTTGGGAAAATGTAAATATATCTAGTATATAATCTAATCACGTTAGTCAAAATGAAACCTTGGAAAACGATAAATGAAAAATTCTAACAATAATCCTTCGTTTGTTTACAAGTTGAGACTGCGATGCTCAAAACTTATTTAAGTAAAAAAATATCGATCTGTATAAAATCCACATTATATTTATTTGTATTGTTTGTTACAGAATAAAGTAAAAATGAGGACCTTTCGTCGCACAAAGAAACAACTGGCAGCAAAAGAAAACAATGACAGGAAACTGGCACACAACATTCATAGTAGCCACAATATTAACACAACTACTTGATATAACCGAAAATACTGATCAGGACAAACGCATATCAGCGTTTATAAACGGCGATTTTATAATAGGCGCTTTGTTTCCTCTACACCACCAACCTTCTTCAAAGAAAAGACCTATAGCCAGCTTGGGTATCAAATGCGGTGATATTCGAGAACTTTACGGTATCCAGAGAGTTGAAGTTACCTTACAAACGTTGGACAAAATTAACCGTGATCCAAATTTATTGCCGAATTTAACGCTCGGAGTTGAAATTCGAGATGAATGCTGGTATGCTCCCGTGGCCTTACAGCAAAGTATTGAACTCATTAGGGACGCCATCACGCCAATATCTAACACGGATTCATGTCCTGGCATCGAAGGACCTGAATTAACAGTCAACCAAGCAGAGAGTCGAGGGCCCTTAATCGGAGTTGTGGGACCTGGTTCCAGCTCGGTGGCTCTGCAAGTACAGAATCTTCTACAGCTCTTTCATTTGCCTCAAGTTGGCTACTCTACTACTTCTCGAGATTTGTCAGATAAAAGCCGATTTAACTATTTCCTTAGAGTGGTGCCTTCCGATTATTATCAAGCGCAAGTTATACTGGATATCGTTAGATACTTTGGTTGGACGTACGTTTCAGCAGTGAATACAGATGGTAAGTATTTTGAAAAAGTAGTTTTAATTTAGCTGTTATTCGAAAACTAGATCTCAAGGTCAAATTATAAATTTAATATGGCCGTAGTGGGAATGAACTGTTTTTTTTGACATATAATATATCTGTATTTTTATTTTTATTTTATTTATATTACATGTAAAAAAACCAACCTTTAACTGTTCCTTTGACGTAAAGTCACAAGCGTAAAGGTCATCAAAAATAAAAAACCCGATATTTTTTAGATTGTCTGGGAGTATTCAAGAATGTGGTAATATGTATGACTGATGGTCGAGATGGTAGAGTACCTGCCTTTCACCCAAAAGTCCCGGGTTCGAATCCCGGTCGTGGCAATGGAAAATACTGTGAGAGGGATTTTTCCATTATACACGGATATTGGATGTGTGTCCCTTGTCTTTAAATGTGTAGCCCCCTCCCACACAAGGCTCAGCCTTCTGGGATAAAGGGGGTCGTAATTACATGTGGTGTATTTATTTATTTATTTATTTATATTCCAAAAAATAAAAGAAAAAAATTAATCGACGCCACTAATAAGATTTAGACAATGCCAATAATGGTTTCATTGACAAAAATCTAAATATTATTAAAAATACAGCAAAATTTGTAAATTCGATGATCCGAAATGATAAGAGCATAAAATTAGAAAAAAGACAAATACAAATTCATTTTACAAAGAAATCTAGGTGAAAAAAAGTTTGAATTAAATAGACCGCGAATTTCTGTAAATCATTTAAAATATTAAGCACAGTTTTTGATAGACACTTCCATTATGTGGTAATCATACAGATACTCAATGTAATAAATTACGAAGCGGCTGTTATGGCTTGAGGTTCATGTTTATACATTGCATGTGATGTTCTCATGGACTTCCACTGACATGGTGAAATATGCTGATGATATAATAACTGTTCTTTGTGAAAAAAGCCTTCATATTTGATGTAATCATATAGGTGTATTATAAGCGGACCCATTTTTTTAATAATCATTGCGGAAAAACATGTTTAGGCAGAAATATGTTTCACACACGCTAAATTCAAATATCAAATAAAAAATGTGTATAATCCGTTACATAATATAATGTGTGTAAACCGTTTTCCTGTGGCTCATAAGTGAAAAGGAAAAAAAATATGAAGAGATACTGTTATATTGATTGATGAGAGATTTTATTATAATTCTAAAGAAAAAAATGCTTCACATATTGAATAACACACATTTTTATGTGCTTTTGAAATGATGTTTCTACTGTTCGTGAAATTGTTGGTGTGGTGAATCAACGGTGTGGTAAAGTCCAACACTTCCTCTATTATCGATAATACAAATAAAAACTTTATATAGAGTTGTAGGAGACCAAACTTTCTAAATTAGTTTGAAATGTACGAGGTGCTATAAATGCCAATTTTTTTAAATGGAACACCTTATATATTTTTGAAAATTTGATTTCTCCATGAAATTTTTCTTGTTTTGTATTGTCGATAATAAAGGAAGTGTCATCGCAACGTTGACTCATAAGTAATTTTATTTGGGTGGTCTCTTAATGCATTTAAATAATGTGGCGTAGCATCATCTTCCTGAAGCCACGTTTTATTTCAGATCCTTTTCTAATATTTCGAGAAAACAAACACCTCTAGTCAATGTCTCCTTAAAAAAATGTGACTTTATTACATGTTTTGCAATAGTTTCACTCTAAACGTTTATGAACCGTGAGGATTTTCCAAACCATAATTATTATGAAAATTGTTAATAAATCTATTTTTATGAAAAATTGCCAGATCAGTGAACAAAACAATATTAAAGAAAGTAATATCTTGCATTTTACCTCTGGTCCACTTACAAAGTTTTAAATTCCTTACTTATTCCTGTAGCAGTTCATGTGATATGCATAATTTTTTTTCCTGCTAATGAACTCACTTCTCTCTGACTAATTTGAGGATCCTCAATCGTTGTCAGCTTCACAGATGACTAATTTTCTTCGTTCACTACATTCTTAATGTGTTTACTATTTGGATAATATACAGTTTCGATAAACTTATCACGGTTTTGGAAATTTTCAACGGGTAGGCATCCTTCTTTTATAATAGCGGGTGGTAGATCCTACTGGTAGGCCAACAATTTTTTTTCAACTCACCCAAAACAAAAGTTATGTCTATAAGTTCGCTTTTCTTTGTTGGAAAATTCCAATTACCTCAGATTTGATAAAATAAATATTTGTGCAAGGCAACCGAGGTGTTTTGTTTGACGTAAACAAAACAAGCAATGAATTATTGACATGCTGAATGAGATCGAAACACAACAATTATGAAATTCACTAACTAAAAAATGCATGTTACTTTTAGGGGCAACATGTGTAGCACTAATTTTTTTTTTTTTTTAATCTTCATTGTTGAATTTTATACTTCAACTACTCAGTGCTCAATAAATCAAAAATGACTCATACAAAAACATTCGTTTTTTAAATTTTAATTACATTCGTAAAATATGCCTATGAGATGTTCTATTTTAAGAGTTACAAATTTAAAAATCATTTTTGGCCAGTGAAAACACTCCACAGCTATTTCGTATCCAGTATTAACATATATTTTTCAAAAATACATATTCGCCGGTGAATGGGCAATGACCAAATCCAACTTGGGGGGGGGGGGTGGATATAAAATAAATGAATGAAATTAATGGTCAAAAATTATCCCGTTAGGGTAATTCACATTTTCAAACTAAAAAATTAAATAAAAATGTAGCGCTTCGTATTCCAATAAAGGAATAATAATTTAGGATAAACGTTTTTATAAAAAAATTTATAGATACCATTTCACCGAGTTCTATTGGCTTTCAGGATGATGCCCGTTAAAGTGGACCCAGTATATGCATGTACTTTATTGAAAAATGAATGTAAAGCTACAATACAAAATTCTACAACGGAAATTGCGTTTAATTAAGTTTTAATTGGTCTCCAGCTAACTTGGAAAATAATGTCTGAGAAACCTTAAAATTGATTGGCGACAATTTTATCGTAGAAGTTTTTTATTCATTTACTTTTGAAATTGAAATTTCTTACTTTATACCCTTTGGGAACATTTTGGACTGATTTGTCCACTTTTTATTATTAAGTGGAATATTAAAATACCTTTATGTTTTTATATTAAATGACAGAAGGAATTTGTTTAAAGCCTAAAGTATATTGATACTGTCTAAAAATTATATATTGATACCTAATTAATCTTTATAAAAAGAGAGTTTTTAACAAAAATATTGCCATTTAAAATTGCTTCAAATAATTCCATAGAAAATCGGTGTCTAAACAAAAGATTTGTAGTACGTACTGAGGGTTCAACAACTGAAGGTGGAAACGAGTAGAAACTGAAATAATTTAAATTACATATAGTTTTGCTATTTGTGTCACGTTATGTTTGTGAATTCTTTGAAAGTTATATAGATTGTAACACCCAAGTTTTTAAAATTTATGTTTATATCCCTACCGAAGAAATAATAATATCTACGTTTGTAAAAATTGTTGGCTCTGCGGCGTACATTCTTTTGTAAAAATATTTACTTCCGTAACATATTTCTCAGTTAACGTATTCAGCTGCGGTAATAATAAATTTTAGCCAAGTTTTCTTTATTTGCGTCCTATCTACTGAATTAGCAGATGCAGTCGATCCGACCTACAATATTGAGAGATGTACTTTCGCATAAATTATTTATTATTCATGAAATTATCTTGAAAATAATAAGATTTATGCTGAGTAATAAATGAAACAAAATATACACGTATTTAAGATGAAGTTGAGCACGTGTCTGGACTGAAATATCACGTGGAATCATCCAGTTCAAACATTTGTAAATATTAATATTCTGGCAAATATTTGAAGTCTCATTTTTAACTGATGGCTCCAAAATAACATCGATTTTTTTTTGTTTTACACTCATAGCATCGAATAAGTAGATTGTTTAAAATGTATTTCATAGCATTGGGAGAGTATTGTATGCAGTGCATTTGATTAAACTGTGTTTAGTATAAGATGGGTACAAATCGAAATTTAAGTTTTCAGGTTGCACATAAGTTTTCACTGGCGCATTCGCCATACTCTCTCATAGAATATGATTATACTAATAACTAACTTAAATGGATTTTGAAGTAACATTAAGCATATTAGTGAGGATTTATCAAGGGAATAAAAGTCATAACATCTTCCAAGAGTTAAACATTTGGTAGTATCATAGATATAAATATACCTAATTTTGTAAATAATTAATCATTGAATGATTTGCTGTTTCATTTCGTACGAAGACAAGCGTACAAATTGTACTAAAATATTTAATTTAATAAGAAGCCATTACACTGTTTATAAATAAAATGAAAAGTGAAAAATTAGCGCCATTATAAAATAAAAAAGGTATAGTTAGTCTCTTTACTATAACGTACTAACGGTTGACAAAACATTGTCAATAATAAAAACTAAATTATCAAACGATAATACTTTGGCAGATAGAACTAAACTTAGTGTAAATAGTATTATGGAATTATTGACAATTTGTATCAAAACAACATATTTTCCATTAAAAAATGACTTCTATCAGCAGGATTTCGGTATGGCAATGGTGTCTCCATTATCTCCAATATTAAATAATATATTTATGGAAGATTTTGAAAGTAAATATGTTCAAAATTACCTATATATATATAAACCGGTCATTTGGTGGAGATATGTTGATGATATTTTTGCAATTTGGCCCCACGGAATCGATTTATTAAACAGCTTTTTGGAAAATATTAACGATAAAGAACCATCTATTAAATTCACATTGGAAATAGAAAATACTAATGAATTGCCATTTTTAGATATTTTAATTAAAAGTTAACAATAGATTTGAAACTAGCGTTTACAGAAAAATAACCCATACAAATAGATATCTAAATTATAACTCAAATCAATCAAAAAGTGTTAAAAGAGGTGTTATAAAATGTTTATATGATAGGGCAAAAACAATTTCTTCTACTGAAGAAATATTAAATACAGAAGAAATATTTATTAGAAACGTACTAATTAACAATCAGTACCCAGAAGTCTTTGTTGATAGAACATAGAACATTGACAAATATTGAAAATAATCAACGCCAACAAGTACCCGAACGGCAATACACAACATTAACAATGATTCCATATGTACAGGGATTATCTGAACAGCTGCGCAGTATCGGTGATAAATTTAATGTTAGAACGGTATTTCAAACTACTAACACTTTAAGATCTATACTTACAAAAACAAAACCGGTTAATAGTGATCAAAATTCAAAAAACTGTATTTACAGTATTCCGTGTTGTGAATGTGACAAATATTATGTTGGTGAGTCATCCAGACCCTTCAATGTAAGATTGGGCGAACACAAAAGTTATATTAGAAAAAATGAAATTGAAAAATCAAAAATTTGTGAACACGCTTTCGAAAACGGACATCCAATAAATTGGAATGGATCAAAAATTTTAACAAAAGAAACGGACAGTAAAAAGAGAAAAATTAAAGAATCTGCAATAATTTTACTAAATGAAGACAAATGCGTATCAAATTATTCTGTAGATTGTTGTACAATATGGTTACCGATGCTAAAAGAAGAACTTAGCAACTTGAATATCTAATCTAATCAACTATTCTGTGAGCGTAGTAAGTATCTATGGTTATGATATAAACATTAAAATTGTGTAATTTCACGAATTACACAAGAGAAAGACTATTTAGCATTGAGAAAGGAAACAGATTAAGTTTTCGAAACATCTGCAAAACATCATTGTTTTTATTTTATTTTAATTATATTTTATGTCAAAACACCAACCTTTAACTGTTCCTTTGACGTAAAGTGTAACGAAGTGATTTTTCCGATCAAGGAATGTTCGTTTTGGCTGTAAATATTACCGTCACTTGGGTACACCCTGCCGCTGTTTAGTAATTAAATTCTGTTCTAGTTAAGTTATTAATGAGTTGTTAAAAGGTCCGCTGGTAAACAAGCAATCAAGTAATTAATTGATTAATTTTCGACAATCCCTCGTATAAGTAAAATCCGAGAATTATTATAAATAATGGCCGAGTCGGAAATAAAAATCATTCGTTACTAAAATTGTTAATCCTTGCCCGTTTTAATCCGTTTCTTTTTGCAATATAGTATAGAAATTGCAAGTAACTCATTCCCGGTTAGATACGTTCTGAGTTGATGCGCCAAATTGCATAATCCGCTGCACCTCTGCACGTTATGCCGGGTTGTGCATCCAAGTCTGTCGTTTAAAGTCGGTGACCACCTCTCTTTTAACACGACAGATACGTCATAAAGGTTACAAAAGGGAGAGGAATGCTCACTTCGCCCTCATTCTCATTCCGAGAAATCCGGCAGTAGGTCATACTCATTCCGAGAAAGCCGGCAGCAGTTCATGTTCATTCCGAGATATTCCGCATTATCATATCAGATCCGATTTACCGTCAGCCATTGAAGATATATCCAAAGCCGTCAACATTTCAGTACCGCCGCTCCGAGTTTTTGATAGTAAATTTCTTTGCATTGAATCTTGTTAAGAATTCACCGTAACCTGCTACGTTCTGCAGGCACTGCCTTCAGTTAAGTATAGATATTTAAAGGTCTTAGTTTCCGTGAGTATCGCCGTATATTGCTACCAAAGCAAACTAGAGTCAATTCAGAATACCTCCGTTGGTTGATTCATGTTATTATTTGATAAATTGTGCACCAACTGAATAAATTTTTCTCGCTCGGGTAATCTGCTCAGTTTTCATGTACAAGGATTTCCGGAAAACCCACTGTAATTAGAAAAGTCATTCCTAAATGTGCACCCAGTGAATAGATTTTTCTCGTTCGGGTGATCTGTAAGGTGCCAGTGTACCAGGGTGACTCGAAAACTTGCTATAAATTAAAATAGCCGTTCAAAAATAGCTCTACGTTTGTGGCAGTAGTTCGCCGTATTTTCAAGTACCAGAAAAAGACGTAAATATCTATAGCTAATCGATTGCCCGCCGTTTATAATACATCCTATTGGAAAGGTCTGTTTGCTTGTCGTACACACTAAAATGTTAATTCAACGTCTCCGAAAATTCCGCCGCAAAATCGCGTCAAGATTCTTAATTGCTTGACTTGTTCGTAATTATTTTGAAATAGTTTTATACACACTCGACTGCACAGTCGTGGAGGTTTTTAGAGTAAATTAATTTGTTCATTATTATCACTAAATAAATACGTTATTTTAAAGAGGTAAAATTCACGAGTCATTATTTCTGTCATTTATTTCTGATTAACCCGTTTGAGCAGCATGATCGAAATCCATTAGATAGATCTCCAGCTCCGACCCCTGGCAATTCCGTATCTCAGCTGTTTCGCTACTCAGGGTTGTTCTCCCAATTAGGAGAGCCAAAAAAGTGTAGTTCTTTGCACTTAAAAATTAAAGGACTGGCGCCCGAGATTTCCGTGAAAAAAGATTACGTAAGTATCTGACCGAAAGCACCGTAATAAATAGCCACCATCACAAAAGTTACAGGCGTAAAGGTTATTTTTTAAATAATCCAGATATTTTTCAGATTATCTGGGTAATGTTCAGAAGTGTGGCCGTAAATCCCAAATAAGAACAGAAAGAAAATAAAAAAGGTATCTAAAAAGTATAAAACAAAATTTTCCTTACGGTTACCTAACTTGGACCTTATTACTTAATACCAATTTGAGGCAGTGTAAAAAACGTATTCTTCAATTCTTCATTTCTGTATCGTTCCAATTTGATATTAGATAAAAAGATCCCAATTATACCTGTTGGCTTCTATTAATAAGGAGATAATGGATGTAAATCTCGTCGAAATTTAATTTAATACTTATAGGTACCTAGAGGTGGTTCAATATTTAAAAAATACTTTATATACCTTAAACAAAAATCAACCTAATAACAGCGAGGTATAAAATTATTCCGGCGAAGGACAAAATTATCCCTCTAGTGGTCAGTTGTTGCTACTAACTGTCGAGACATACAATGTTAGTGTGACAGATAGCAACTTTACTAAAGTACCAAAGAGCAGTCGACCTCTAGCCCTGGTGGACTAAACTATTAATAATAAATAGGATTATAGGAAACAGCTATTCAACGGACTAAAGCCCCGGCTTGCGCAGCATTATACCTGCAAATCCAAATGGGTAGCCAAGTTTATTATTATGGGTTGTCTTTATTATTCGTCTTTTCAATTACCTATGGCACGCTGACGAGATCACAAAAAGATCGAAACCGGTCTATGTCTGGTGTAGAAAAGACGAATAATAAACTTGGCTGCCCATTTGGATTTGCAGGTATAATGCAGCACAAGCCGGGGCTTTAGTCCGTTGAATAGCGGTTTCCTATAATCCTATTTATTAAAAATCAACCTATTTTTATTCAGGAAAAATCTATTAAAAAATATGTAATGTAATAAATAGCATTGGTTCTGTACAACAGTTGTGCATTTTACCTTTGGCTCACTTACAAAAATCTAACAAACACTTTTGAAAATTGTCATTACTTAGTTCCTGATACATTTAATGTGATTTCTTAAGATTCATACCTAGTAATGAACTAACTTCTCTCTGACTAATATGGAGACTCTAATCCTTGTCAAAAATTGACACAAATGAAAACTTGACTGATAACTAAAATAAATATACCTACGTGTGTGCAAGGTAATCGATATTAAACTGAGGTGTTGTTTTTTGCGGTAAACAAAAAATCATAATAATTTACAAATAAGAAAATCACAAAATATTGATGATGCGCTGAGTGAGACAGAAATACAATTATTATAAAATGAACTACTTAGTTAAAAAATTCATACTGTTTATATGGGCAACATGTATAGCACTTACTATAATTTTTTCTCTTTTCTTCTACTAGCTTTCATTGTTAAAGTTTAGACGTATTGCTCAATAAATCCAAAATGGTCAAAAACATTAGTTTTTTAAATTTTATATCGTCCAAAAATATACTTACTATGAGATACTATACTTATTTTATGTTTGTTAGTTTTCAACATGTAAATATTTTTCTAGTTATATTATTAATCCGATTGTCTTCTGTGAAAATACATATAATATTTATTATAAATATATTATTTGTTATTGGCGCATTCGCCATTTCATTTCAATGAGGCACTAATGAAATTAGAACTAATTTAACCCGCAGCATTATATACCTACTTTAGCGTGTTATGATATATAGTGTACACAACTAGCAGAAACATTTTAATTACTATTTTTTAAATTTATACAAACATTTCTTGTTAGAGAGTTAAATTGCATCCATATTTTTTCACTTTTTTCTGTCGGAACACTTTTATAATGAAATACAGGAACAAACTCATACTAATAACGAATAACTAGCACTTTTTTGCGCTTTCCGCTAATGGCAATAAAAGTTCTTGATCTCCAGTCTCGATCTCTTAACGACCTTAACGGGAATTATTAAGTCGAAACATTTTCAAAGTCATATTCTGTAAAGAGCTGGTTTTTCTCTGTTAAAAGTTTGCACCCCTTTTCGAACCAAACTAATTAACTAAAGCACTATTCACATTGAAGAAAGAAATATGTAAATTGGCTGATACTCTAAGGAGTAGTTATCGTTTCTTTACGTCTCTATTAGTTATAATTAATGAAAATAGAGAAATAAGAATTATAAATTTATGATAATTTCGTTGACGTAATTTCCAAATCCTATCTTTTTAAGGATAATATTTATGGGGTCAAGCTCTGAAAAAAATCAACCATTCACCAAAAAGTTGTGTTTTTAAAACTAAGGAAAAAAAATCCAATATACAGAGAGAAACATAGCTATACCTTATAAACATTCTTTGAAAAAAAAAAATTTAATGAAAAAAAGAATAAAATTTCACTCTGTACCTATATTTCACAAATAATTTTAAGTTTCATTCAAGTACTATAACCCATATGCAGCTTATTCACTGTTGGATAAATGATTAGGCAGTGTCAAACTATTATCAAGAGAGCTACCGAGTAGGTAAACTGCTTGAGGATGTCACATTACGAATTGTTTTTCTCAAAAAGTCCTCTTACATACCCATCCACTAGATGGATTTTTAAAACTTGTCTCTTAGGGCACAAAACCTCATTTCTCTATCAATATAGAAATAGATCAAAAATATTTTTTGGGTTAGCGTTTGCTGGTCGACGTCGAAAATCATTGATCTTGATTGTATTTTTCAGTGTATCTTTCAAGTTTTGAAAATAAAATGTTTTTTTCTGACACTTAAAAATTAGGATTTAAGAATGTTGTTACATGCGGCAAAAGACCCTTGCTCCTTAGTTCGGTGTCTCAGTTTAATATTGTGAATTAACGACTAAATATTTTTGAGAGGGTAAACATTCCTCTTCCTCAACAGTATAATATGATAAATGTTTCTCACTATTTGTAGAGTCTCGTTTTTGACAACACTTTGCATTTAAAACAAGAAATATTAGATTATAATTATTATATAACTGCTTGACGTTTATATTTTTCTCGATTTTTTTCTGACATATATCTGCTGAACAGCCGTTATCTATTTAATCACCGAGATGCTTCTCGACTATCTGCATTCAGGTCTGCGCTTGAAAGACCGGACTAGCTGTCCTTACAAGCTGTGTCAAATCTAACGTTATGAGCAAAAACAGCTGCCTGCCTCGTCCCATCCATTACTTTAAATTTGCGTTTTTTATCAATTATAGATCCGCTTTTAAGGACCCTTTAAAATTGCCGTTCGAACAACAATTTTCATAAACATTTCCTGGAAGATTTATTTTAGCATATAAGAGCAATCAGTATTAAGCGAATATTTGAAACCTTAACTTATCGGATAGGTATAGCGCGATTAATGGTTTTTTTATTCAAGAGAACCGGGTTCATAGGGTATGCACATATGCGAGATTTTTAAGCAAAATTGGTTATAAAAGATAGTTAATGCTATAAAAAAATTAATAACAATAAAATTGTGTCAGCAATGTACCGTATATTTATGTATTTGTTAATTAAAATTTATATTATTTTTAAATTTACGACCACTGGCCGAGAACAAACGATGGAATTCGAATCTCACCGTGACGTCAATCACTCGTTTTTTTGACAATACTTTAGAGAATCTTTTAGGTTCGCCGTTGTGCAATATGTCATACTGTTTACTTGTCCATTCAATGTGCGATTTCGGTGTTAAATATTAACATTTTTCACGGAAAAGTGAGTGGAACAATTTTGTAAAAGCCCAGAGAGATAATTTGGAAAATGTTGCTCTCTCTATGTTGCTGTACTACTTTTAAGTGGAAGGCGCCTTTTTCTACCAGCAGTGGCGGTTTTAACATGCTTGCCGCCCCGGCACTATTTTAAAATGCCGCCCCTACTCAAAAAATATAACATAATATATATTATACAAAAAATGTGTCCCATCCCATCAAAAAGAATACTACTTAACATTTTTTCATTAAAAAACAAAGCCGACAGGCGGCCGCCTTTGATCTTTGATTAAAAACATGGAACACAGGAGCAAGAGTAGACATAATAAATATTACCTATTTTTTTTAATGGCTTATTTATTACAATTTTCTTTAGTTCAGTTAAATCGTTTAGAGAAATTGAGCGAGTTGTAAAAACTTTACTACATCTTTATAGTGCACGCAAAAAACCGGCCCGTTTCAAGTTTTTATCGGCATCAAACGAGAGACGGTTTTTTATGCGTCTTATTATCAAGATGTAGTCAACTATAACTATTTATCAAACCCCAGATAATTTATTTTTTATTTCGTTAACGGACAAACGGTTTACGGTTTACCTGCTTAAATGAGATTATGCCGCCCTTGAAATTTTGCCTCCCTGGGCACTCGCCCAGTGTGCCCAGTGGTAAAACCGCCCCTGTCTATCAGTTTGACAATCAAAATACATGATCTTTTAAATGTATGAAACTACCCATTAATTTAAACATCATATAGTTTTCTAAATCTTCCTCTAATTAAAAAAGAAAAGTAAAATACATAACCTAAAATTGTATGATTTTAAAAAGGTACAAAATCGCACTTACGTTGAAATGATCCTCACATACAACCCCTTTAGTGTTTTCTGATATATCAGATTTACTCCTTCTCATGGTACGTATCCATAATTTTCGTTTTTTCTTTAATTTAGCGCTTGATCGTATATTGGTAATGAGACAAATCTTTTTTCTATAATAAATAAAACTTATCTATACGAATAGTTTAATAAAAATAAAAATCATAACAATTATTGGTTAGGTACAGATTTTGGTTTTAAAATTTTCAGTCTATTTTATAAAAGAAGTACCTACTATTTATAATAAACATACAAAATAGTTTCACTAAGTAAATTATCTTTAAAGTACCTACCTAATGAAAATGTCGATATGAACTCAAAAGGGTGAAAATGACAAAGTGGAAAACAAAACACAATTTGGTTTTCTCTTTTTTATTTTAACGTTGTTGAATTTATTTCAACATTTTTAACATTTACTCAGTTAACGAAACTATATTGTGTATATATTACATACAGTTTTTTTTAAAAAGATAATAGACTAAACATAGGGTTTTCTAGCCCCGAAAGAAGTACCTACAAAATTTTCAATAAACTAGATAAGCGTCTATTTTTCTTGTACTATACATTATTTAACATTGCCATTTTCCAATTTTATAAATTATACAAGTTTAACATTATCTTTTAAGCATTCTTATTTGTAATCGGTAACCGATCTTCAATCCATTAGCAAATCTAAGTTAGACAGTAAATTGTAAAGCAAATAAAAACAAACAAGCTGAAATAATTCAGCATAAACTGAAATACTGGAAAATCCCTTTAAATTATTCCTCATTTCAGCGTCTTTTAATTATAGATTAATCTAATTTTTCAAGGCAGCCGTTTGCGTCTGTCATTTTATTAGTTTGGAAGCAAAATTAAGTTACCGTTTACCGAAGTCTTCAGGAAAATGGAATTTGTTAGGAATTTTAGTAAATAGATCTATATAAAATTTTACTGTAGTGGTTGACGGCTGAAGTGATAACCGAACTCGTTGTTTTCACCAGTTTAACGCGACGCATTTACAGGCTGGCTGGTCGACCACTTAAGTTAATTTGGAGTTTATAAATACTATTATATCAATACTGTCGTGCTTTTATAAAAAAAAATTCATTTGTGTAGTATGGACAAAAGTGTTCGCGTATCTAAAATTTATCATAAGTGTTGCAAGAATCTATCAAGCAACTGTCTGTTAACACCCTCATTCCCGAAAGTAAATCTAAATTTCTAGTTTTTGACTAAAGCCATTATCTCATGATATCCCAGCCATTGTTCTCCAAATGTGTTCCTTAGAGCCGATTCAATTGTTCTGTTGGCTCACCGATCTTTCGTATAAACTGAGTATTTCCCCTTTCAACCAGAAGTTTATCCGAGTGCAATCCATATAAAAACAGAAAGGAGACAGCTGTACTGTCTAGCTTTCTAAAAGTCTTCAAATCGGTAGATAGCTTGAGCGATTGGCAATATGGTTTTTGTTGGAAGCATTCAACAGGAGATATACCCTCATATATTAACCAAATGAGAAAAGATGCAATTGAGATAATTGAAGAATATTGAATAGTGGGATTTGATATAGTATGGCATCAAAATCTCATCAGAAGCTTTCTCGAGCGTTCCACAAGAAGTCGTCTTATCCCCAACTTTACATAAATGAATTGTTTGTTTTAGCAAAAATTGCAGAATGGAGTTCAAACAATCTTGTACACCACAAAGCAGATCATTATATTTTTTAAGAAATCTGACAAAAACTGACTAAACACGCAATGGTAGATCGAATTTGAATAAATTTGAAGTGGCTTCGTCTGATAATATCTTCTGAAATATGCACCGACACAGTTAAATCTGCTGCAAAGAAGCTTGATATTCTTTTATGTGTAACTATAAAACTCTACTTCACTTCACAATAATTGTTCTTTCTGTATAAAGACACGTGCTGGTTTGGAATATTGCTCACACATTTGGAAAGCTGACCTAAAATAAATTTTAGCTTTAATCCCTAATCATTGCTTTGCATCATTGTCGAACTGTTGGTGATTTTCTTTGCATTGCATTTCTAATATCATCACAGGCGACATTTACTTGCTCTACTAGATGAAATGTAACAGTTCATCCCTTCACCCAGAAATTTCATAACTATCGATTCTCGCATTATCAATTCTCTTCACCATTTACTTTAGCAGAGTGTTTTACTAAACAAACTCCTCATACGACACAAAAATTAACATATTCCACTTCTTATATAAGTATAGTTACAACGCATCAGATAACACCCTATTACCAACAAGTAGAACTAAGTGAAGCAGTTTCCATCACTCATTTAGTTATTTGCATATAAATAAATGCAGATGCAGCTCAAGAATTGTAATGTTTATTGTTTTCCTCTATAGTACATGTTAAAGTTCTGACATTGACAGACAGCTTAAGTTCTCGCTGAAGTAAAGAGCTGTTAATCGCAATAAATTCATTGCGACGAAATAATTATGTATAGCCTTGTCAACAGAAAGTAATTACTATACAAAATAAGAAGTCTGAAGCTAGTAATTATTTGGAATCAATTATTGCAGACAAAATAAAATAAACAAGAATATATCTTTAGAACTTTTAGGTAGACCCTAAGAAGTATGTTTGTATAGTGCTAAATCATATCAACTTGTGTTGTTGATTGTCGTTGTTCATTAGTAATAACGAGCCAATTCTATAAAAGATTTAAAAAACCAAGCTGAAGATTAAACACTTAAAATTATTCGCTACTATGTTATAAAATACTTAATTATTTTTCGATGATAAAAAATTAGTATTTCGACAATAATTAGGTATTATTTTTTTATTATCTTAATTATTAATTACTGGAAAAACGTAGTTAAATAAATACACTCAACATCTATCACCACCTGAATTGTATTTGATTCACTTCACAAATTATCATTGTTTGTCCCTATTATTAGAATCGCCATATATCAAGTGGAAGCCACTCCAAATTATGGTTGCATTGTTCGTACTTCTAGTTTAATACAAAGGGCAAATGTATGACCACGTTGGTAAATTAAATCGGAATCAAAGGCAAATGGGTCCTGAGGAATTATATATTATTATGAATTGTTTCGTTCGAAAACGAGCTCAAACTAATTTATTTTGGCACGTAAAAATAAACTAATGTACCTAATGCTTGCTTAAAAAAAATAATGAATAAATTAAACGACGTTATGAAAAGTTTCTTAATTGTAGAAACTCCAACCTGCGCCTAAATCAAGAACCAGTCTCATACAAATGTGTCCACTTGGGGAATACACATTAAAACTTGTGGCTTTTTGTAGTCGCCTGTTGCATTTTCTACATAATTGTTACACATTCTATAAGACACTGTGAAGTAGTTTCTTGCAAATAATCTTAACTTTTTAAATAATTGTTGTAAGAACATACGACGTCGTTCTGCAACAAATTATTACTTAAGTAAAAATAGTGCTAGATCATTCCTTGATGATGGCAACTTAATAGTAGTGTACTGTGCTTTTCCTGTTTATATAAATTTACTACAATAATAAACTCATTTTTGTCTTTTATTTTTATACCAAATTAACTTTATAATCTTTCTTCGTTCCGCGAAGTTCTTAGGTAGTTACTTTGACGACTGAGGGGCGGCGGCACATGCAGGACGGTGTATCTCAGGCGCCAGTTTCTGTTTTAGAGTGTAGAAAAATTATAAACAGGTTTTATTTACGATCAATTAACATCAAACACTTATTACTATGGTTAAATACAAACAAATGTATGTAACAGGAGACCTACGACAGGCAGTGAACTACGGTTGAAATCGGTAAGACGGCAAGCAATAATACGTTTACCTACGATCACTAACGTAAATAGCTGAAAACGCACTCTCCGCCACCTATGTAAATTGAACCTTACACACCGTAAACAAATCGCACGCTCAGCCGCTGAAATGTGTTGCAATGTGACCACGTGACCAACTTTACACAACACTTGTAGTTCATATTTCTGACACCAGGCTAAAATTATTAAAAATGGCAGGTGCAAAACTGAATTTTCTAACGCTGTCAAAACTGACATAAGCAACAAATAATACTAAATTGTGTTTTAATTTCAATAAATACGATCGTAGGTAAAGTATAGTACATAATTCGAGTTGTAAAGCAATTACGCACTCTTGGAATTGCCGCGTCGTGCGCAATTTTTCCGTTCGTGCGTAATATGCTATTTACAACTCTCATTACGTAATATACTATTAAGCAGGCAAAGCACAGGATTTTACTTACTCAAGCTGGTAGACGGTCGATTTACTTACTAGTCAGGAATCTAGCATCTCGAAAGACGCTCCTAAAAAGTCGCACCCACCACTCGAAGATATAGTTTTGAAAAAATATGTACATTGTCCGGAATGACCTTGCGCATCTAAATATAGAGGGCGCCATTTTGTTCGCAATTGCAAAAAGGCGTAAAAAAAAAATTTCCGAAATTTTTTAGATTACTGAAAATTTATTAATTTTGTCTTTATACCGCATTCCCAGGCTTATTTTTTAATATTTCTTAATGATTTTCAAAGCAATTGAAAGTTTGTTCTTTCTAGATTCAGGTGTTGATAAGTTATTCTCGAAATTTTCATTAACAAATGCTACATAAATTGTTTAAACAATGCGTGTCAGAAATGTGCAATGTAAATTTCAGCATTGAGTGATTTTGAAAACTATTACAGATAGATGCATACTTCTATGATGCGAAATATGCAGAAAAGAATGGAGCAATTTTTAGTCAAAGAAATATCTGCCTTGCTTTATCCTCATAAGAAATATGATTATTTTTGTACAGCGCTCCGTTGTTTTCGCTACCGTTTTACGTGTGTGCAATATCCAGTCACCACGTCAGCGCATCGCGCGCGCTCTGGATCAGTGACTATTGACGATATACACTGTATTTACAAAACCTTTACAATGCTTTCTTAGTGTAGGTACCTATTACTTTATCGTAAATATTATCATTTTAACATGGACAATAAAACAGAGACATTTAAAGATTAATTTACTTGGGAACAAAAATTATTATAACAACTTAAAATATTTAGGTAGGTAAGAGGTATGTAAGAAAACAACTAAATGAACTTAAATGTACTACTTGGGTGGGCTTAGAAAAATGATAATATAGAAGTAATATACAATACATTATGCGTGTCTAATAATCTGAATTAACACCTAATATTAGTACATTAAACAAGTTTAGAAGAGCAAGGTTTTACTAAACGAATATAGTGTTTGAGTACGAGCGAGTGCAGCGAGCGAGTAACTCAAAAACTAGGTATATGATATGATAGTAAAACTGCTTTTCTTACAAGATTTGTTTATACTATTTTTTCACATTTTGTGTTAGTTAACTAATTATAAGCAAATAGTGATCGATATAAAAGCATTACAAAGTTTTAAATTTAAAAAAGTCTTAGTAGGTACTTGTTTCCGTAACCATAGTAACTGACACGGCTTTGTTTATTTATACCAGCAGCAGATTTCGAACGTAAAAATATTGCGATTTGGCCAAACTTGCCTTAGTCCAAAAGTTAATAATAACCAAGATACAGGGTGTCAAAGTTAAAATTTATTTTTTAATTTTCTTTTGTAAATTAATGAATTTTCATATTTTTCTTGTGAAAATTTATGAGTGGGGATTATTTGGTGTGTGAAATCATAATACACCTTCAATTTTGGTATAACTCCTAGAGGACGCTACGTATGCTGGGTTTAATGTGTAAAGATGACCGTAACTTTTTTCACACTAATTTCATTCTTCTATAATTTCCTAATAAAAAATGTATACTTGTTTCAAGTCTCTAAATACAACAGTTTTTGAGAAAAGTGCAAATCAAAAATTCTGTGCGTATTCATTATGCACTGTAAAAAATTATTTTTAAAAGTAGGCGTTGAGATACAGCATTATCAGAGTAAATAAAGATAAATATTTATCAAGCATGCATAAAAACAAAAAGTACCTGTCAAACAACCAATCTTTTAAACATTAATTAATTGTTGTAGAAGTGTTGTGTTTTTTATTTCTTTCTAAATTTTTTTTAATACCTAAAAACTGATCGCCACATATTTTTTTCGAATTCTGAAAAGAGAGAAGTGATCAAGTTGAATATTTATTGTAGTATTTGTTGTTATATGTTGTTGTTATTATATTTTGTGATGCATTGTTTACCATGGAATAAAATTATTTATGCCTACTAGTTAAAATTGTTTTGTTGTAATATCTGAAATTTTGAGAAATTGTTTAACGCCAATAACCACTTAAACGGGATTAACTACATAAGAGAAAACTACATTTCCAACGAAAAATTGTCGAATTTTGCCGCCAAAATAATAAAAATAATTTTTCACATCTCATAGTTAATTTGCATGGAATTTTTGATTTGCACTTTTCTGAAAATCTGTTGTATTTAGAGACTTAAAACAAGTATACCTTTTTTATTAAGAAATGATAGAAGAGAATAATTTTTAAGCGAAATCTGCCGTATGGGTGCGGGTAAAAAGTTACGAATTGAAGGTGTATTATGATTCCTCACCCCAAATAACCCCCACTTATAGATTTTTACAAGAAAAATACAAAAATTCATTAAATTGCAAGAGAAAATTAAAAAATAAGTTTTATTGACACCCTGTATCTTGGTTACCATTAACTTTTGGACTAAGGTAAGTTTGGCTAAATCGCAATATTTTTACGTTCGAAATCTGCTGTTGGTCTGTGTACCATTATACCATTACTTATGAATCACCCTGTATAATAACATTTAAGTATAATTTTTGTAAATCGAATTAATTTTAACTTATATGTATATTAATTATAATAATGAATCTGGCTACTGAAACACAATTTAGAAAATTATTCTGAAGACATTTTAAATGCCGTTCGAGCAACTTCGGGCATACTTCCTTTAAAATCCAAGGAAAAATACGAGAAGGTATATGAAATACTTTCTGTCAAACTGTTTTTTATTAACACTGACATTACTATAACAGTAAAGTGACATTTTCATGTGGTAAAGTGCCACTTTATTAAACGATTTTGAATTTAGTAGAATACCATATTATGGGTCAAAATACGAAAAATCCACATTTACCCTCACAATAGCAACCTATTAAGGACGACCATTTATAGTTATTAATTTAGGGATATATACATTATTCTTCAACTCCCAACCAAAATCATTTGGATTGGGAATTTCTGGATTTACCTCAGTCGCATTTTTCCAAACAATTATTTGATACGCGGCTCTTAAAATTTGTTGATAAAAAGAATCCTCGGTTGGTGGTAAATTTCATATATCAACGCCTTAGTGCGGCCTTAGAGATACTGTGGCCTTAGTGTCTAGGCAGGTACTTATTCGGTTAGAGCGCGCGAGATAGGTATGTTACAATTATTCAGCGCAACAACGCAATGCCGCCGTGCAAAAAAATTCGTATATTTTATAACATTAAAGCAATGTAGATAATTCTTTGACTAAAAATTGCTCCATTCTTTTTTGCATATTTCATATCATAGATGTATGCATCTATCTGTAATAGTTTTAAAAATGTCCCGATACTGAAATTTGCACTACACTTTTCGGGGACGCTTTGTTTAAACAAATTCTGCAGCATTTGTTAACAACATTTTCGAGTATAGTTTGGTAGCATATGAATCTAGAAATAACAAGCTTTTGATTGGTTTGAAAACCATGAAGAAATATTAAAAAATAAGCCCAGAAACGAGGTGTAAACATAAAACTAATCAATTTTCAGTAATACGAAATTATTTTTTTTACGCTTTTTTGCAATCGCGGACAGAATGGCGCCCTTCACATTTAGATCCGCATGATTATTCTAGATAAGGTACCATTTTTTTCAAAACTATATCTTTGAGTTCACCCCCTATGAACGAATTTGCGACTCCTGATTCCCGACTATACTAAACTAGACTGGTCGGGTAGACTGCTATAAGCAAACTGAATTCTAGTCTTCTGGTTTTCATACTCTAGTTCGCGGAATTAATTCTGGTTTTCATACTCTATTTCGCGGAATTAATAACCGGTACAGAGTGGGAAATGTGCAGTAGATCGGCGCAGTAAATTCGTCGTGTTTCAATCACTAATGCCGGCACAATAACGAAAATTATTCTATTTTACTTACTGATTGGTAGACGGTGCGGTGCGGTTTGACTTACTAATGCTGGACTGCTCGGTTTTACTTCCTCTCCGAAGTGTTGGTAGTTGAGTGTTTGATCGGTTGAAGAGCGGATTCCTAACTAAAAATTAAATCTCGCGGTCTAACGATTCGATCAAAGCGGCGGGGATTAACTTACTAAGTAAGTAAGTAAGTAATAGCTGGATGAAAGTTTTGAAACTTATTGACTAACGCAAAGGTGAAAAAGTTTTTACCTTAGGCCATTGAGTAAAAATAATAAAGAGGCGCAACTGTCAAGGTTTCGAGATTTTAGTGTTGTATTTTTTCATCAATAGCTTTATGATTGTCTTCAATTTTAAGGGCTATACAGCCACATTACAAATACCTTTCCGTAGCACTAAAAAAAAAAAAAGAAATACAATACTAAAATCTCGAAACCTTGACAGTTGCAACTCTTTATTATTTTTTACTCAATGCTTAGGCTGATATTCGCCATTTTGAAAATTCAATGTATTTTATCGAATAATTGAATTCTCTTTGGTTGAATTGGTGAAACTAGGCCAATATGATTTAGATCAGGTGGATTTAGTTATAGTGGATATGATGCAATTTCAAGTAATTTAATTGTTTTGGGACGAAAGAAGTAATGAAAAAAGGCAAGTTACTGTAATGTTTTATATAAGTTTAACAATATATTCGTGAAATCTATGGATATAAATTAATATATCCAACATGTGTAAGTAGAGTGTTATCATTTTGTTTGGTACACATTTTAATCAGAATTTCCGAGTTTATATTGTAGAAATTAGAAAAAAAAATGTTTTATACAAAAGTTGCAGGGTATTTACTAAATTTTTATTTGGCAGTAAGTAAAAATACAATTTAATGTCGATTATATCAGATATGAACAACCTATATTTTTTTTTAAATGGAACAACGTATATTATATGTTTTTGTTCGGTTAGATTCGGTTCTTCTTCTGATTACACTGATATAGCATATTATTATTTGATAGTTTTATTCAGGATGCTTTGAATTATTAATCAAAAACAAAAAGATTGTAGGTAAATTTTTCTACAAGAGTTTAAACATATTGCGTTAGCAAAGAGGGCCGTGGATAAAAACAACAACAAAACTGTTATTGTTTTGACTAATGTCATTATTTATATATCAACGATTAAACTGGTGAATTCTTACATTAAAATAAATTGCAATTTAGAAAAAAAATGATAAGCTTCAATTATATTTAATAAACAATAAAAGTGCAACGGTTATATTAGAAAATATAGCAGGACATATCCACAGCGTACAGTTCCATCGAAGCGATTGTTTAAAAAACTGACGAGACAATTACGTGAGAGAGGAAGCCTTATAGTTAAATTTTGTTAATTTATTATATTATATACAATAATTGTTATCCAGTTGTTTTTATATTAGTATGTACCACAAGTTTAGAAGATATTCCACAACTTTTACATAAAACATTTTTTTGCATTTTCTAAAATAAACTGTTAATTAAATTAAAATGTGAATTATAGAACAGTTTCTATTGTTTTCATCCACGGCCCTCTTTGCTAACGCAAAAAGTTTAAACTAGTAGGAATACTTACCTACAATATTTTTGTTTTTGATTAATAATTCAAAGCATTCTCAATAAAACTATCAAGTATGCTATATCAGTGTAGTCAGAAAAAAAAATCAAATCTAACTAGATAAATACACATGGGGCGTTCCATTTAAAAAAAAACGTAGGTATTGTCTATATCTGAAAAAATTGACATTCATTTGTTTTTTATTACTGTCAAATAAAAATGTGGTAAATACCCTGTAACTTTTGTATAAAACATTTTTTTTCTAATTTTTACAATAAACTCACAAATTCTAATTAAAATGTATACCTACCAAACAAAATGATAACGCTGTACATATGAAAGATCGTAGCTAATCAGGTGTTTATTTAATATTAATTATTTTTGTTATTTGACACAAAATTGATAAACGTAAAGCAATAGAATGTTTATGTTAAATAAAAATATATTTCCGTATTTCATATAAGTAAATTAATCTGCTGAAAGCGATGTAGGTATTTCTATAGTATATAGCTCCACATAAAACGCTGTTAATGAGAAAAAACTAAGTTTGGATCTGTCACTGAGAATAAAGCGTGATAAAGAATAGGCTTCTATACCGCAGCTGTAAAGTCGTTGAAGTAAATGGAATTGTTGGGTTAAATTCTATTGAAATTTATACAACCACATTAGACATACACAAGGTTAAAATCTGTGTTTATTGTTTGTATTTTAGTGAGTATTTCGATTTTGGTAAAATATGTGTAAGTTAAACATTAAGTCGTAGATAGATACGCAATATTATTCTTTTTATACGACATTCTGCAATTGAAATACAAATTAAATTATAAAATTTTTGTATGTTTCAAACATACAAAAATTTTATAATTTCTTCGCTTTCAAAGCGAAGAAAATGATTCATTTATTAGAATACCCAAATCTATTATACAGGGTGAATCTTAGAGTGGGGGCCATATTTATAGTAGGCGACACCGTTCACTATGGGAACACAAATCTACAATTTTTTTTTTTCGCGCCTTGAAAAATGAATATTGTTTAAACCCTTTTTATTTGAATTTGGGTACCCCGCCAGTGGAATGCGCTAGCGAGAGTTTTATATCATCTACACTTGGCAACACTGTCGACCGGTCACACGTAATGCAGTAAGTGCTTGCCCAGCGGCGCCGGAATTACAGGAAACTTGAATCGCGAATTTTTTTTTTAAATTCATACCTCGGCCATTTTACAACCTACAAAAAAAAAAAATTCGGATTCATGTTCATGACGACTAGTACTATTAACCCCAAAAATATGGCCGCCACTCTAAGATTCACCCTGTATAAGTCAGAAAGCGTTTGAAAATATCTAATAATTTAATATTGGATATTAAAATGTAATTTATTATAACACAAACAAATACTCTTCTAAGACTCGAAAAAACAACAAATGAACTATAAAATGCGATTGTAAAACTGAGCCAAAGTGAATGAGTTAGATTAAATAAAATATTTATGAAAAAATATAATTCAAAGAGCTTATTGCTGGAACTCTTATTTTTTCCATTGGGTATGTAAAATTATCGGAGTTTTTAAATATATGAAATCATCCCAATATCATGTCCATGTAATTTATTGGAGAGTTGATCGTGGCCAAAGTTTCTTGCCAACAGGTTAAACCCTTATATAGTGATGTTAAGAAAGTTTCTACATGTGTCCTCACCAAAGGCGAAAATCTAATATACATATAGGTACCCACAGTTCTAGACTACTTTAAATAAAATAGCAGCAAAACATACATGTTAGAGAAATTAGTTGAAACTACTTGTTAATATCCACAGTATACTTAAAAAATACCTCATATTATACATATGTAGAAAATACAATTTCAAACTGGATATTCACTTATGTACTTCTAATTAAATGGGTGGGCTAGAATATGTAAAGTTTTTTCTCAACTCTAGACAAGAAGTATATAATATGCATAAAACACATTTTCTGTGCATACCGCCATCAGAAGTCTATCCAAAATATATAATAATGGGATGCATATAAAAAACTACAAAGTGGTTAAAGATACTGAATTCAACGTGGTAATTATGCATTACATTAAGGTTCAGTTTTTGTTTTCAAATTTAATCTAAAACGTATATATCCAAGCGTAGAAGCTAAAATAATATAAAAAGCATTATTATAACGGAACTATTTTACAAAACCCTTTACTCATCTTTCCCTGAGAGGCACAATATAATTAATTGAATTCACCATCAAGATAAATCTACAATACCAGCATTTATGTTTAGTCTTTGTTATGCCATGAATGAGTATAATCTTAATTTTCTATCTTCCATTGTTTTGTTCCAGAGAATTACGGTCAGTCAGGCATCCAAGCCTTTAGAGAACTGGCAGAAGAAGCGGACGTCTGCATAGCCAGGGAGGACTCGGTTTTAAGTAATGCGGCGGAAGAAATATTCGATAAAGTTATACTTAACTTGAAACAGGATCCTAATGCTAATGTGGTTGTCTGTTTTTGTGAAGGGCTAACAGTACGTGGTCTGTTAATGGCGACTCGAAGGCTCAATATGACCAACCATTTTTTATTCATCGGAAGGTAAAATACAACAAGTAGCTTTAGAGTTTTAGTTAGTATCCCTTTATATTATTTAATCATAATGTAGTGTAGTCACTACCTGCCTAGTATTAGCTCTGCTGTGACGACAAATCCAGTGCATAGTTCAATAAAATATCATTTATAGAGCATTTTCAGAAAATCGGTATTCTGGTTAGATAAGGGTTGTACTTGCAATCCTCTAAAAGTTTTAAGGCTTATAGGTGTTTAGAGATACATAAATGGAAAAATAGTGTAGAAAAATAGCTGTTGTAAAAAAACAATCATTAGTTATTTTGATTTCGTTTGTAAACACAGAAAAATCTTCTAATTATAGAAAGAAATGTGGCGTTAGGTTGACTGTACTGACTAACGTAAGAAAAAAGCATCATTAAACCGAGGAAAGAGAATGGTGGTAATACGTACCAAATCTAAAGATGGATGGGCAATATGGGCATCAAGCACTGTCGTTATTAGACAAAAATATAAAGGAATACTATGTTGATTTTCATGAAAATGCAAGAACAGAATTATTTGAAATTTTGTTCAAAAATAAGATAATCTCTGATATTCCTTCATATACTATATATTCACTCCATATTATTAGAAACGGTGCAAGTTAAGAGTAAATTATTATTAAATAAAGAGAAAATAAGCTTGAACTCATGCATGATCCTACAATGAACAGTTTTGGTGATACAAAGTATTATGGGTTTGTAAGATATTAAAATACAATATTTTTTTCATCGTGTCGTTCTTCTAAAGGGTTGAAAGCATAAGTTACTCCCATTAAATATTCACCGGGGTGCCTCAGGGTACAGTGTTGGGCCGTGTCCTATTTCTTGTCTACGTCTCCGACATATATCAGTCCACAAACCGCCAGCATTGTGTTATGCGAACGACAGCAAAATATATCGCAACCCCATCACTACTAACCACGCTTCTCTTCAAGCAGACCTGCTAACCATAGAAAATTAGAGTAACATCTGGTCCATTCCATTAAATAGTCACATTGTCACATTGGTAGCAAAAATTTCAATCTAGTCTATAACATCTATCATCAGGCCCAGTTAGGTCCGTGGATAAACAGTCCGAAATTATTATTAAATCAAAATTATCTTGGGGTGACCATTTATCTGCAGTGACCTTAAAGGCTAACACAAAGATTTATCTGCTGAGAAAATTATTTTGAAAATCCAGATGCCTTGACCTATCCATCTATCGACCGCTTCAAAGGTCATTCTCTAAAACTGCTACGCGAGAATTTACGATACAACAATCCATCAGCACTTTTTAACAAATAGTGGAATTCCATCATACAGTGGAATTCTCTACCCGAGAAATTGCATTGGCGTCTACCATTAATTCGCTCAAGAACAGAAAGATATGATCGTCACATGTTTATGTTGGCGTATGTGAAGAATTAGTATATTGGGCATAATACTCGTAGGTTTCCTCTGCCTTCATTTGCTGTTAATAATAATAATAATAATCTACGATAAATATTAATCGAAATGTAAACTCTTGTTTTTGATCCAAATTTCGACATAAACACCCCAAAAACGATCCTCATGACTCTCATGTTGTGTATTCCTGAATATCAGTATAGTAAATATTGACAATAATACGATCTTCTTATTGAAAGACTTTATTTAATCAGCAACTATCATAACTTACTTAACTGACATAAACTAACAATAACAATAGCTGACAACCTGACAACCACAGCAGCTTGTTTGATATAAAATGAATATAATGTTTTAGCCTTTAAAGTTTATAATATTTCTCTTCTTATTTATTGTAAGAAATAATAATCATTTCTTGGCGAGATTGTTTGTAATAATAAAAGTGTTTTTAAAAGGTTCATTAAAATTATTTCTTGTTTAATTTGTGCTTACCTTTTAAAAACACTTTTATTATTACAAAGGATCTCGTTAAGAAATGATTATTGGCGAAAAAAACTTTTGAATCATTATGTCCGATTAATAAAAAAAATAGTAATGGTCCCATTTAAAAACTTTCCATAGGATCCCTACTGAAAAGAAAATGAAAATTAAATTCCGTTTTTTGAGAAAAACCTAAAAATAGTCCTATCTATCAGTCATTTAAATAACTATTTTATTCTTTACAGACAAGCTTACTACCTTGCTAATAATTTCCATAGCCTACTTAGTAATTTTCTTACATCGCATTCATCTGACGCGGCCATTTTGTAAAAAATAAAAAATCGTTCGAATCTCACTTATTTTTTAGAATTTTTAAAATTGGAAGAAATTGTTGCAGTTAGAATTTCATACTTTATTATAAAACAACACAAAAAAACACGGTCATCCTATTTAAGAAAAAAAAGTTGATGTCACTTCCGGTTTGTAACGAAGTGATTTTTCCAATCAAGGAATGTTCGATTTTGCTTTAAGTACCTATTACCGTCACTTGGGTACATCCTGCCGCTGTTTTAGTAAGTAAGTCATGTTCTAGTTAAGTTATAAATGAGTTGTTAAAAAGTCCGCTGGTAAACAAGCAGTCAAGTAATTAATTGATTAATTTTCGACAATCCCTCGTATAAGTCAAATCCGAGAAATATTATAAATAATGGCCGAGTCGGAAATAAAAATCATTCGTTACTAAAAATGGTAATCCTTGTCCGTTTTAATCCGTTTCTTTTTGCAACATAGTATAGAAATTACAAGTAATTCATTCCCGGTTATATACGTTTAGAGTCGATGCGCCAAATTGCATAATCCGCTGGACCTCTGCACGTTATGCCGGGTTGTGCATCCAAGTCTGTCGTTTAAAGTCGGTGACCACCTCTCTTTTGACACGACAGATACGTCAGAAAGGTAATAAAAATGCCAAATGGCACTCGAGTCGGGATCAGATCCGTTCGACCGCCAGCAATTGACGATCAAACTGAACCCGTAAAATCTTTCCGTACCGCCGCTCCGAGTTTTCATAGTAAATTCCTTTGAATATAATATTGGTAAGAATTCAACGCAACCTGCTACATTCTGCAGGTACTGCCTTTAGTTAAGTATAGATATTGAGATAATTTATTGTCCGTGAGTATCACTGTATCTTGCTACCAAAGTAAACTAGAGCTCATTAGTAATATCTCCGTTGGTTCTTTTTATTTTGTTAATATATGCAAAGACTGCTGAGATCTGTTCACTTGGGCCATCTTAAAAGTCCCCTTGCATAATAGGTTACCGGAAAACCTACGTGAAACAAATAGTCATTATATGCATCATCTGTGTGTATCTGTTCACTTGGGCCATACGTACAGGGGATCCGCATAGAACTGACTCGCAAAACTCACATTATTCAACATAATTATTTAACAAATAGCTCTACGTTTGTGGCAGTAGTTTACCACGTGTTTCAATATCTTGTCTAGCCTCAAATATCTATAGCTAACGGATTGCCCGCCGTTTATAATATTTCCTAGAGGAAAGGTCCTTTTGCTTGTCGTACACAGTAAAATATTAACCCAACGTCTCTGAAAATTCCGCCGCAAAATCGCGTAAAGACTTTTGATTGCCAGCTTGACTTGTTTTTAATTGTTTCGAAATAGTTTTATACACACGCGACTGTACAGTCGTGGAGGGTTAGAGTAAATTGATTTGTTCATTATTATCACTGAATAAATACGTTATTTTAAAGAGGTAAAATTCATGAGTCATTATTTCTGTCATCACTTTCTGATTAACCCGTTTGAGTAGGGGTCAAAGTCCTTTAGACCGACCCCCAACTTACGACCCGCTGGCATTTTCCGTATCTCCAGCTGTTAGCTACCCCGGATTGCTTTCCCAAATAGGAAAGCCAAAAACTGCTGTCCTTTGCACTCAAAAGTTAAAGTACTGGCGCCCGAGATTTTCGTATAAAAGATTACGTAAGTATAGTGACTAAAAGCATCGTAACAAAAAGGCACCCCATCACAGGTTCAACCAGACATGATATTTTTGTTCCTGTTAGTCTAAAAATAGCCCAATTTTGTCTTACTCACGTATACCAAAAATGAAATTTTTAAATTCAAAAACAACCAAGAGATTGGGGGCGTACATTGACTCATGGTCACCCGGTATAAAGCAGGTTAGAAATAGACTTCAAAAAATTTACTGATGTACTTACATAGATTTCCATTTCTGTAGAATAGGCTTGGATTCTCCTATATATTCGAAAATAACTTGCGATCTCTTTTATTTAGTTTGTTTACTTACGTTGTAAATCATAGAACTTGATATGTCGAAGTCGAATGCACTATTATTGACCCACCCTGTATAATAACCTGTTAAATATTCGGGTATACATGTTCTTCCTTCATCATTAATATAGATCTAGAAGATAGTAACGTGATCTAATAGACATAAGCAGCGTATTATACCTTGTTGCGTTATGGTATTTAAACTGTCAATCCATAATGTGAAATCAAAGGCGATTAATAAAGCCTTGAGTAACTTCCCATGGGAAACTCGCAACAATAACTCATACGCCAAGGGCTGTCTGTAACTAGATTATGGTAATTAATTATACAAACACACTATAAGCTACGTTATCTTAAATTTACTATAGCTGGGAGGAAGGAAAATTTTCTGTATCACTGAATCATGTGCCTTCTTGTTCTTGTTCTCATTTTTTTCTTCGTTATTTAACTTCGGTCTGATTTCGCGACTGAGGCTAATCATTAATGTAAGCTCCAAACTCTATCGAAGAGTAGGGACCTTATACTCGCCTAACATCTAATGATCTAAGTAATAGACAAAGAACCGACTTCGAGGGATGGTATATCCGATATATAGAGGTGCGCTCGTCCCTGCTTTTTTATTATAGAAAAGAATCCGGTGCCGATATATAAAACGTAATGAAATTGTTTTTTCAAATGAATTCTTCACGACAAGAAATTTGGTAAAAGTATAGTTTTAACATTTTAACAAAATCAATATCGCTAATAAAACTGTTAAAGGTTGTCAGTCATTTTACTATTCCTGATTAAAAACTTATTATTATCTAGGATTTCTCATCTGATCTTAGATATCAAGCAACAGCTAAATAAGAAATATGCACAATTAAACGATTAAGATATTTAAGATACTAATAAATAAAATTTAGACCTTTCCTCTAACCAGAAGGCTGCTTTTAAAAGCATACCAGTGCTTAATCTATTATCGTAAAGTAAATTCACTAATTGCAATAAGCTCCAAGTACGAGATTTATTTTTAATTTTAGAGAACTTCCCACGCGTCAGGTAAGGTGCAAGTACCATTCGCGGCTCCGTGTTGATGAAAGTCCTTTGCCGGAAACCTAATTGAAATCACCAGAATCCACATGATTGATTTTTATATTGAACAGAAATTTTTGCTATTTTAAATTTTGAATAAAAGAACACAAGCAATTCGAAAGTAAAAAATTTATTGGTAACAACAAATTTGAAGTACGAACTAACAAATCTTTGGTACTGAAAAATTCAAGTTAATAAGGCACCAACTTATTTAGTTTAATGATTTAAGGAAACTCAAAGTATCATTGGTGGATGGAACCATGCATATGGCGTCTACTTTTAAAGCAGAAATTGTATCCTATTTATAGGTTGAAAGAATAATTATTGTGAGTCGTATTTTCTTACTATTAAAGATATTCCATATATTTGCTTTTATGTTTTAGAATTTTCTATTTCAATTCACCCAAGATAATCCTTTTTCCATTGTAGGTATATGTCCTTTTCGTTCCAAATGATAAAAAGGCAATTTATATTTAGTATTTTGATAAAACTTTCTTAAACTTTGTTTCGACATTTCCACTGTCGCAGAAAATTTTTGCTCACCATCCTTGTAGAGTTTAGCACCTGAAAATTTATGGGAAATTATTTATTATTTTCATGTCAATTCGGAAAGGAAATTTAAAACGTGATATAACCCTCTACCTTGTTAAACTTTTGGCAGAAATAAATTTGCCGGAATTTGCAATGTTCAACAATTAACAAATATATAAAATCTGCAATAAATTGGTTGTCCATGAAACTCAACGCATGTTTCTCATAGTGTAGCATTATAATTGCTATTGTTAATTTCGTTTTCCGCTTTATGTATTTCTAGTACCTACCTATAAAGTTTTACAAATAAACTAAACACAAATGATTTTAAATAAATCCTTTTATGATTTTTATCAATTTTAAAATTCGAAATTCACATTTTATCATTTTAAACGGTTATATAGGATTGTGATGTTTCATAAATAATATCCGGAAATCACGTCAGATATGTATTTAGTAATGTCACTTACGCTGCAAAATTCAGTGCTGGAAATTCTCCTCTTACCATGTCAATTTTATTTTGGCACATCTGTAACTACATGCAACCACAGAAATGGAACCTTGCAATGTCTGAATGAATATCGCACTTCCTTTCATTTAAGTGGTTTATAAAACCCTTTTAAGCAATTCTAGGTGCAAGCGTGAATTTAGAAGCATATATGAATTAATATAATTATGAAACAGCGTCTTGTTTGTAAATGAATCTAAGGACTAGGTTTAACGAGCACGATTTAGAATTCATAATTTATCTTTGCCACCTATATTTTCCGACGTAATAAATATAACATTTATATATCCGGCGCAGTGAGTTAACTGAGCTTTTCACAAAAATGTGTGATATGTGTAAGGTTTTAATTATATTTATATTTTCATGCGTAATCCGTGGTTAGATATGAGGTATCCAAAGAAGACCATAATACTTCTACAACTTTTTTCATTATGTTAGATCTTTTAAAGTGGCATTGATATAGTTTCCACTTTACATCAAAACTTTGAACTTACTCGGTTTCAACAATTATTTCATCAGATAAGGTTGAACGATTATTTATACTTCTTTTCCATTTTATTAAAAATTTTACCTTTCAGGACTTTAGCAGTCTCTTTTTGAACTTTCTTGAATTGTTCTTTTGTAAGTCTTTTATCTCTTCCTTACTCTTTCATTCTTTGATTTTGGATATCTTCTGAAGTTGTTAGTATGGCACGAGTACGCTTTCTAAATGAAAAAAGACGATCGTTATTTGATATAGAATATAGAAGATAACTGATACAATAGCTTGGAGTTTCTTCATAGGAGAACCCGAGAGTAATGCAACTCGCGGACACGAGAAAAAATTTTGCATTTTACAAGTACATAAATAAATAAAATGGACAATGGCTTTGAATCAAACTGCATAAAATTGAAAATTGGCATTTCTAACAATGTATCTCCATTATTTAATTTACCAAATTATGTTGGTGGGATATCTCTCTTAATTATTTTATACTAGGCTTAATCGTGTCACTAGGATTTTTTGCGGGCTACAAGTTATTATGATTATTATGAATATATATCTAAATTTCTTTATGGTTGTAGATTTTAAATCTGCAAAGTATCTTGTCCATTTTCTGCTCTTTTCTTTGACCCTTCAGTACGCGTAGTTGATTTGCAGGTTCACCTCACCAATATTGAACAGATACATTTTACTGAATGACAAAATATTTTTACCAAGAAAGCCCAAGAAACCTTGTTCTACTATAAATCGTGCACCTCTAGAAATTAGTAATATTATTTTATATTAAATCTTTGATACAATGTATAAGATTCTTAATTTAATATATGGACTTACAGATCAATGCGCTTCTTTGAATAATCAATCATTTATACTGATTGTGTGAGTATGAATAATAATTGAGATTATCCTTGTATTGAATTTACATGAACACGGTCCTATATGCTCACTTGATAACGATCCACTAAATTACACTACGAGTACTTAAGGAAATCCCAATATAATGTTTTAGTGTTAATTATTCAAAATCCTTAATATAGACGTGACAGAGGGAGACTTGGTATTAGTAAGCGGGTAAATTGATTTAGAAAAATAAATGGCATAGATGAAATTATTTGTGGTATATAATATACATGAATGTCAATAACATATAACATATACTGAAACAATTTTGAATTTTAAAGTAAACATAGAGCTTATTTGGGCAATATTTATTCATCAGTAATATATTATTTCTTTCTCAGCTAGTTCGAATTGGGAACTCTGATTCATCTGTTCAGGCGTGCCCCAAGACTCAATCTTGGGTCCTCTGCTTTTTACAGTATATATTGCTGATTTATATAACAAAGTAAAATATGTACAGGGTGATTCCTATAACGATCTCACTCCAATTTTTTTATTTGTCTTAGAAATAAAATAAAAATGTTTAACGCAACTTATAGTATTTTTTCCAATGATTCCGAAAATTTCAACAACAAAACAGTTGAAAATCAAATAAAACTGGGAAAAAATAAGGCATGGTTTTTAAATGGAACACCCTGTATATTTTTACAATTTTGATAAAAGATTTACGCTCTATTTCCAAAAATATAACAACATATAAATTTTCCTTCATATTTTGTAAAATACTGATAATAATTGAAATTATTTAACAGCAAGTTGGCTTAGAGTGTTTTTTGAACTCAGTATTTTACTAAATATGAAGGTAAATATACAGTGTGTCTCACTTTTCACCACTACACCCCAATATCTAGGCCATTTGTTGATCGATTTAGATCAAATTTGATATACTTCTTTTCTTTCAGATTGCGTTTAAAAAGTTATTAATAAAAAATTTTTTAAAAACTTAAATACGGCAACGAAATTTGGTATACAGGCGTTTTAGGTCATGCTGAACAAGAATCTCTAAAAACAAAAACCCTATCTCAATCGTTAATATAAATTCCTAATTTTTGCCAATTTCTTTTGATCATAGTTCCTAGGCGTATTTAAGTTTGAAAAAATTTTTCATTAATAACTTTTTAAACACAATCTGAAAGAAAAGAAGTATACCGAATTTGATTTAAATCGATCAACAAATGGCCTAGATATTGGGGTGTAGTGGTGAAAAGTGAGACACACTGTATATATTATGTTATATTTTTGGAAAGAGAATTCAATCTTTTTTCAAAATTTTTAAAAAATATATTGCATTTTGTTTTTTAACATTTTTATTTGACTTTCAATTGTTTTTTTGTTGAAATTTTCGAAATTCTTAGAAAAACACTATAAGTTACGTTAAACATTTTTATTTTATTTCCAAAAACAAACCAAAAAATTGGGGTGAGAACGTCATAGGAATCACCCTGTACGTGTATATAAATTTCTCAATTTTAAGTAATTTCTGGTAAATCGGAAGTGATATTAAAAAAAATTACCAAAATAATTCTCTTATAGCAGGGAAAGAAGTTACCAAGAACCTACATCCAAAAACCAATATTAAAAAATTTGCCGCAATTAAAGAATAATAAAACACTATAAAATTAGACAACAAAAATAAAATATCTCAAAAACTACTGCAGATCTAACTTTTTTTCGAATAAAATAATTTTGCTTAGAATTTAGTTCGTAATCGAATGGCATATGTTTCCTTGAATGAAAAATATTTTTAAACTACAGCGCCTTCGATGACGATATTATATTAGTAAATTCTACTTCCTAAAAAAGAATAGAATAGAATAGAAATCTATTTATTACTGTCTACATAATAAAAATATATCTTTTGTTTTCCAAGATATCGGCTATGGATTAACTGAAATACCCTACAAATAAAAGATGACCACTATCGATATACAAAACCATTAAATTTATAAAAATGATTTTGAATTTTTAAACTAACTTTTGGTATTTAGGCAACAATTATGCCTGGGAAGCCCAATGCAAAGTATAAACTAAGAACCGCAGCATTGAAAGTAATAACTTAAATACTTAACCCTAAAAACTCAAAACTGAAATACGGAAAAAAAACTTAAAAAAACAGAAACCGGTTTCAACCGAAAACGCAAAAAAATAACGGGAAACCAATTTTCGAAAACCAAAAAAAAAAACGAAGAAAATCAAGAAAATTAAAAAAAACGAAAACCTATAAAATAATCGGAAACCCAAAACCAGAAACTGAAAATCGAAACAGAAAGTAAAACCGAATTTTATAAATAATTGGTAGTGTTTTAGAAATTTATTAATATTTACTTAAAATATATCGACAAAACAATAAACCAGTAACTAAGTTGATGCAATGTCGTATTGAGTGATATATTACATGTTAATACAATCGATTATTTACGTTTATTTTACTTCCTCACCAAAAGTGAGGAAGGTACATAGGTACCTTATTATTGCATTTCTGGACGAATTTCGACCAATTATGACGATATACAAAATTTCAGGCAAGAAAAATTTCTGTCTGTGTGTGTGTGTGTGTGTGTGTATCGCTATAGTAGCTACAGATTTTGAGATAAAGGTTTCAAATTTGGTACACACGTTCTAGTGGCCAAGGAAAAGATTGAGTTCGTTGATGAGCAATATCGGTACGCTGGAACGGGGTCTACAGGACCCCAACATTTCTATTTCTAACTTTACAAAAAAATTGATTCGTGATGAAAGATTATAAATAAGATTTGATATACAAACCCAATATAATATTGTGTAAAATGTTGAAATAAACAAAATATGTCAAAAAACAATATACGAATTTTATCCACCACCCACGTGAGGAAGCCCATAATTGGCAGCGGTTTTAATACTAAATTATTGGTAAGTGTACATATCTTTCCTATTCTTTACCCATGTATGGTCAGTGCTTACATAATCAAGTTACATTAAAAAGATCGAAATATATTCTACATACATACATACAATATGCACTCAGCCATATTTCATTAAATATTAAATTGACATAGTTATTATGCATAATTGTTCATATATAAATCCTTTTTTCAGTGATTACTCCCGGTATTAATAAGATAGAAATTTTATTATGAAGCAAATTGTATTTATGTTGTATGGAATTACTATTAAGCTCTCGTATCTTCAAAGCTCACGAATGGGCATATATATCAATTTAACCGTACGTGCCTGCTTATTAAATGCAAGTGGCAGGATATATCCTGAAGTTTACGAGAATTCCTTATCGTTAGCAGGATTGGAATATCCAACTAAGCCTGGCGGTTTTACTTATGTATCTTTTATATCTATTAATTAATTGTATTTAAAATCATATCAAAAGATAATATATTTTCACATACAAAATAGTTATTACGATTATTAATTATTGAGAGGTATATATATTTTTATATCGTATATCGTATGCATCAATCCAATAAAATAATTAACGTTTACGATTAACGACTTTTGCTAAAGGATATTGGAAATATGCAAGTTCTAAAACGTGTGAGGGAACAAAGAAGTGAAATGTCTCGGTCCTCGGTTGACTGTATTTATTTTTCAGTTCACTTTAGCCAATCATTGGTGAGATTTTTTAATAGAACATTTCTACAAATTAGGCAAAGCAGTCAGACTATATAAATTTTAATATTTTTTATGCTCTTTTCCGAATTTTTAGAGATATTTCAAACCATTTTTGTACAGGGTGTCCCAAAGTTGATGTCTCGAAACTATATCTAGAGAATGAAAAAAGTTATCACAAAACCGTTTACGTGGATTAATTTGGGGTGCACTAAGGTACATTTTACGCTAGAAATTTTGTTTTTTCGAAATCTGGAAAATGGCGAAACTGACGTCATCAGAAGTTTTTTCCAGGAACATACACTTTTTTTGCTACCTGGAAAGTGCTATTTTTTCTAAACATTTTCTATTAAAAAAGTTTTTTCGTATCTTTTATTTTTAAAAATATACGGGGTAAAATAGTTTGGAAAATACCCTCAATTGCATACGAGTTAGCCATGATGTAATCGAGTGGCTTATGGAAAACAATGAACTAGGGCTGTTGACATAAGTTTGTTTAGTGAATATATTGTTTGTGTCAAATAGTTTACGGGTGTGAATTAATTTAAATAGCGCCGAAATGTTTACAAACAATGAAAAAGTAGACATGATTTTAATCTATGGTGAAGCTCAAAAAAAAGATTTAGAATTTTGTTACTGTTTTAAAATATAATATTTTTAAATATACTGTTACAATTCTTTGATAAAACGTATAAATAGCTTTTGTTCATTGTTTTCCATAGGCCATTCGATTACATCATGGCTAACTCGTATACAATTGAGGGTATTTTCCAAACTATTTTACCCTATATATTTTTAAATATAAAAGATACGAAAAAACTTTTTTAATAGAAAATGTTCAGAAAAAATAGCACTTTCCAGGTAGCACAAAAAAAGTGTATGTTCCTGGAATAAAACTTCTGATGACGTCAGTTTCGCCATTTTCCAGATTTCTAAAAAAAAAATTTCTAGCGTAAAATGTACCTTAGTGCACCCCAAATTAAACCACGTAAATGGTTTTGTAATAATTTTTTTCATTCTTTAGATATAGTCCCGAGACAACAACTTTGGGACACCCTGTACTTTAAATGAAATAATATTTAACAATTATTTTTATTACTTCTAAACAGAGGCACAAGTCTTTTGAAACACCCTGTAATTATATTCTTTTATCCCTGTTAGCTTATATTTTTTTTAAATAAGAACTGCGAAAAACTTGTTTACACCTTCTCATGTTCGTTTCAGTGATGGATGGGCAGATAGAAGCGACGTAATACGTAATTTTGAGGAAGAGGCTTGGGGTGGACTGTCAATAAGAATTCATTCGCCACACGTCCGCTCTTTTGATGATTACTATTGGTCTTTGAAGCCATCAACAAATACGCGTAATCCTTGGTTTAAGGAGTTCTGGGAAACGCGGTTTTCATGTTCTTTCTATAGTGAAGAAAGTGCTCTGTCAGGTGCTATTAACTCATCACTCAACTATCCGGACACTGAAGTTACAACTGTAAACAACACGGTGGTCGTGGAATCGTCTCAAGACAACATTTGTACGGGTAAGTTGAAAATTTAACTTGGGGGTCACTGTAATATTTCCATATTTGTTTTACGAGCCAATCAAGAAATGACCATCAAATAATTTCAGTATGTAGAAAATCACCTTCAAAATTACCGACTAATATATGAAGAAGTGCAAAGAGATTTATTAAATTCAATAGTGTTTAATATCTTCATTTTTTGCCACGAAAGACCCGGCAGACAAAAATAAATGATCTAAACAGTCATTTTAGTCTTAGTCAGTCCTATTTTGGTTAACCAGTTAATTCAATTACAGAGACATGCATTTACATTTTCTATGATTTTCTATTATAGAAGTGTATTTAATTAGCCTCACTAAAGTATGGAGTGTCTTATTGATTACATATTTGGCGACATTTTAATCTAAATAAATGATATATGAGTAAGAGAAATTATTTTTTGATAACTTCTTACTCGCATTTTCGTGAAACTATTATATGGGAAACTAGTAGAATATATTAAATTTGTTCAGAATCTACACATTAAATATTATTGCTGGGCTAATAAACTTGAACATGCTAGGAGAGTACTTTAAATTTGATTGTTAGTTTGGTGTCTCTATTTTTCTACAATTTTAATTTCAAAAGCTGCTCTATTTTGTGTGCAAATACATGCTGAACATGATTATAAAGAGTCTTTCTAACAAGTAGCAATCTCCTCGCTGAAGACATTTTAATAAAATTAAATGAATTTAGTGATTCTAAATTATCGCGAATAAATTAAAAACAGCTTATCGGATAAAAATAAATTGTGTACTGTATTAATATGTAGAGTTTTCCAGCTAGTTCAGTACTAAATAATAAAGCAGAAAAGTTAAATTTTTTTATAAGCATAATTGTGTTCGTTATAGAAAATACAGCGTTGTATGGTATAGGTAAATATTTAATTGCAAATTTTAATTGACGAATAACAAAAAAATTAAATTAGCAATACGAGTAGTATGAGCGAAACAGAAATGGGTATAATAATGCTTTGTATCTTTTGTCTGAAGGGCTACGAAGCCGTACATAGTAAAGCTTGTCCCTTCTTACGTACAGATCTGTTATTCCTGTTGGTTTATTGAACAACAGTTGTGATCTCAGCAACGACGTATTGTCAGTTGTATTTCAAAATCCTTAATAATAAACAAGAGAAATTAGTTTCTTCCTGAATCAGAAGCAACATAAATTAATTTACAAATTCCTTTTAAAAACAATAATAAATGACATGAAGCAAAATGCCTACATTTGATTTTAAATCCCATTAACAAATTTTTATTTCGGACAACTAGAATAGCCAGTTACAATAAAAAACTAGTTAAAAGTTAAATTTCTATACTTCGTACAAAAATGTGAGAACATTAAAATTACTATTTATGTATTGCAAAATCATCGATTTTTTTCAAGTAAAATTTTAATACGTTATAGGAATTTTACAACGTGATACGTATAAGATTTGTTATTATTTGATAACAATTTAATAAAATAAAAATTCCAAATTTTAACAGTTTACGCATTCTTTTTATTAAATATATGTGTTGCCATGCAATGTCCTTAAAATTAACATAAAGGAAAAACTGAAAAATAAAAACAAATGTATCATCGTATCTGTGTTCAACTGTTCAGTTATCAATTATTAATTTGAAATATTCATATATCAAAAACATTGTTTGTATTAAAATTTGTGTTCACGTAATTAATTTGTCTACAAGCGCACACATTTTAATTTCGAAACTATTTCACACTTGTTACAACTTTCTCACTAGTGTGAACCCAACTGTCATTTCGCAATTCAATTGACAACCGATATCATCATTATAAGATGAAATTATTATTATGTGTTGCAAGAAATCCTATTTAGCAAAACTATTGGATATATCTTGTCACTTCTTTCGAACACTTTTTCTATTAACGCTAATATAATTTTTGAAAAATAAATTACTTATGTAGTGGGCATTTTTTTTTAAATAAAATAAATGGTTTTCAATAATAAAAGAGAATTTAACCATGCAACATACAAAAAATTAGCAAAGTTAGCAAATCTAATAAAAAAAAACATAGAAATTAATGTCTCATAGGTATTCTGAAAAAAAAACACGTAATGTAGCTTAGTTAGGTAATGGATCAGGCAAGAAAATAGTAGCAGTATGTAGTTAGAGCCCTTATTTCCATCCGGCAAAATGATAAAGAAACAGCTTTAAATTATAAGCGAAATTGTGTTATAAGTAGATATATCTATATACCCCAAAAAAGTGGCATGTCGTAGCTACGGATACATTAATTACTGCTCTCATCAGTGTAGTGCAGCTCAGATAACTGCTGTTTTATTTTTGTTCTTAATCTACTTTGCACAGATCCACTAAGCTACGCTACGCTGATAAGTTACAATAACTCAGAAACCCATGTCCGTAGTTGCATTATGTTTCCTGTTCCGGCTATATTGTATAATTCCGGGTTTTATTATTACTTAACCCCGCTAACTCTTTCACCAGAATATGTAAACGTAGAATTTAAAAGGATGCAGAATCAGTTTGTAATTGCAAGAGCATAAACTGATGTAAACGTAAATTAAAACACCTAAATTAATTAAAACCTCTGTTACCCGGAAAAAGTAAAAATTAATTAATTTACCTGCAACATAAAGAAGAAAGAAAATAATTAGAATTTCCGGTTACTATAATTTAACAAAATATTTACGTATGGAGATCATGCTCTTCAAATATTGTAATAAATAATTCACAATAATTATAAACATAAGTCTATATCGATATGGTACATATGTTAAAGGAATAGAATAATAAATGGGTAGTACTTTTTCGTTACCATGATTCAGTTTATCTTTTTTACGCAGCCGATCATTTTTTGGAAATGAGGAGAAATAGTTGATTTTTATCGTTAGCTCATTAGTTCCTCTTAATTTTTTGTTATTTTTCTCGTATGTAATATCATAAGTGCTTAAAATTTTATCGATAAATTAACTCCTATATGAAAAAGTCTATTTGACAGTCACGTTTTGTCACTTTGACAGCGATAAAAAAGGTGCATCGTTTTTTATCACCGATAAAAATGCCTGCTCCTCAAAATCAGTGTACAGGGTGGCCCGTTTAACTTGGGCCTATACCTTATCTCAGAAACTATAGGTGTTATGAAAAAAATGTTGAAGTAAAAGTTGTTCGAAATCAAATGAAGTATTATATTTTAATAAAACGAGATCTCTATCTTGCTTCTATACAGGGCGATAAGTTAAAGTTGTATTTTTTTAAATGGAACACCCTGTATATTGTTGCAGTTTTAGATTCTACGTAAAATTCTCATCATCGTCATATACGGTATCATGTATCTAAAATGCCTATTGTTTGAGTTATAAGCATTTAAAATAAAAAATTGACAGATTGGGATCAACTTTGAAAAATTGATAATTCCGATACTAGATATTATTATTATTTGCAACTTTGCACAGACGATTTGCACATGCCGTTGTGTAAAACAGTCGCAGGAAAATTTGAAATTTTTTGTACAGGGTGGTTGCAAAGTCGCTGTCAATTTCCAAAGCTTTAAACCTTGATAAGTCAAAAATCTTAAATGGAACACCACGTATTTTATTCCCTAGTTCGATGTAGAATTAAATTCCCTTCAAGCTGGTATATGGTTTCCCTATACTTAAAGTTGCTCGTTTTCATGATATTTGACATTTAGTTTACATTTCTTATGGTTTGTCAAAATGTCACAATGCACATTATAAAAACTCAATTATCAAATTGAGGCAGCAAAGTTGCTAAGAATAACAAAATAAAATCGTAAACAGAGAGACGAAAATTTTTTGACCGATACTATGAAATATAAAAAAAATTAAAGTCGTACATTTTCGGTAAATAACTAACAATGTTTCTACACGAACACTTTTTACTGATATGAAATCTAAAAAACTAAACAAGAAATTTAATAGCGCAGTATACCCCAAAATAGAAACATGACGCAGCTGACACGTGTTTCGGAGTTATTGCTCCTCGTCAGCGTAGCGTAGCTAAAATAAAGGAAGTGATGTTTTGCGGGGTTAAAAATAGTACAAGAAATTTTAGCACCGTATACCCCAAATAGATAAGTATGTAAGTACTACTTAAAAATAAACTACAAGAAATGTCAAATAATGTGCAATGTGAATTATTTGTTTTATTCTTTCATTGCTACCTGCGATAATTTATTGATGCAAAGAATACCCCTTTTATAATTAGTAAAAATTAGAATATGAATCATATGTGATCTACCTACCAATTTGATCGACTAATAATAATTAAACGGAGTAGTAAAAGATTATCAAAACGAGAAGAATAATATCACCGCTTATTAACTGTCAACTATTTAGTGGCGAAAATGTTTAGTCAGTTTCGGAATTCTTAAGAAGTAAAAATGGTAAACTTGTATGTAATTGTCAAATATCATGAAAACGAGCAACTTTAAGTATAGGGAAACCATATACCAACTTGAAGGGAATTTAATTCTACATCGATCTAGGGAATAATATACGGGGTGTTCCATTTAAGATTTTTGACTTATCAAGGTTTAAAGCTTTGGAAATTGACAGCGACTTTGCAACCACCCTGTACAAAAAATTTCAAATTTTCCTGCGACTGTTTTACACAACGGCATGTGCAAATCGTCTGTGCAAAGTTGCAAATAATAATAATATCTATTATCGGAATTATCAATTTTTCAAAGTTGATCCCAATCTGTCAATTTTTTATTTTAAATGCTTATAACTCAAACAATAGGCATTTTAGATACATGATACCGGATATGACGATAATGAGAATTTTACGTAGAACCTAAAACTGCGACAATATACAGGGTGTTCCATTTAAAAAAATACAACTTTAACTTATCGCCCTGTATAGAAGCAAGATATAGATCTCGTTTTATTAAAATATAATAGTTCATTTGATTTCGAACAACTTTTACTTCAACATTTTTTTCATAACACCTATAGTTTCTGAGATAAGGTATAGGCCCAAGTTATACGGGCCACCCTGTACATCTAGTAGTCGCACGTCACTTTAAAATCAGTACACCAAACCAAACCATTTATAACAACTGTATTTTTAATAACTGTTCCTTTAAATAATTGTATAAATAAAAATAATTATTGTTGTTGTTCGTTCACATTTCACATATTCTGTCGTTAATTTATCTTGCCAAAAACACTCGAGCTTTTTCTTTATGGATAAATTTCTTTGTAACTCAAAATTTTGCCAATGAGTAATTTTGCTCGAAAAACTGACATTTGACAAAATCGCTCGACCTCCGGTCTCGCGATTTTTTCATGTCAGTTTTTCTCTTAAAATTACTATTTGGCAAAATTGTTTCGTTACGAAGAGAAATTTATCCGATAAAAAAAAAGCTCTTGTGTTTTTACTGTTGATAAATTTTTTTCGAGAGCGATATTGCCTAGTAATATTAAGAGTGTAAATTGGCCACTTTATTATCTAATTAAATCACGAGCGCCTTAGCGCGAGGGATTTACGGCCAGTTTCATAATCGAACTTTAAAATGTACTTTAACTAAAGGTAAAGTTCGACTTTAAGTTCACTTAAAAGTAGCATTAAAGTCGAGGTGTTTCATAGTCATAGCTATTCGAACTTTTAACTAAAGTTTCATTACTTATAATCAGTACTTTAGATACAGCCAAAAATGGATCATGTGCATCATATGACTAGCATAACCCTAAATTTTTAGTTTTTACACATTTATTTTTAGTTTTATTTTTAATATTTATAGTTCTAGCGTGGACCCATTATAACATTTTAAAATTCTCTCAGACAGTAGATTTATAATGTTTCAATATTGTAGATTATTAAAATTAGACTGTTAATTATAGGTTGGAATTCCAACCAACAAAAAGCTTCTTATTTTATTAGATTAAGGCAATTAGAACTTTATTAATAATGGCACTCAGCAAGATTTCAGCTGATAGTACAGGAACCAAGCAGAAATTTTGATAAAAATTGTTGTAATATTCGAAAATTTTAGAAAATTTTTATTTTTGAGGTTAGTTATGACGTCACGTGCAAATGCCTTATTAGTATACGGCGCATTCTTAAGCATTGTGAGCGCGCATTTGACAATTTAAAAATAGTCTTGCTAAACAACATTGGTGATACAAATTATTATTACGATATTCTTACCTATTGTTGGTAACCTAAACATATTTTCAATCTAATTTAAAATGAATAAAGCTGTAGGTTTTTTTAGGCGAAATCTATCAAAGGAATCAACATCTTCGTAGCCATCGAGCCTGTTTTTCTATCTCTATAATTTCCTTCATCTTAAAAATATTTGTGGTTCATTGGATGAACTTGAACTTGAAGGCGAAATTTCTCGGTATTGGGCCATAATGTGGAAAATTGAGAACAAACAAATTGAAAAATTCATAAAACGACACGTAAAACAAAGAATGTGATTTTTGTTAGGTTAGATTACACTTTAAAGTCTGCTAAAGCGTCAAAACTAACACTTTAACTTAAAGTGCAGTTAAAGGGACTTTAAAGTATTATGAAACAGCACAATAATTTTAAGTCTACTCTAACCTGACTTTAAATTTAAAGTTCGATTATGAAACTGGCTGTTAATTTTTGATAATAAAGTGACCAATATACACGAGTAATATTACTGTTGGCAATATCGCTCGAGAAAAAATTTGTAGGTAAAATTTTCAAGCACGAATGGTATTTGCAGAGAATATTTCACGAATAAATTATTTAAATACAAAAACATATCTTTAACGACGAAATGTCAAAGTAACGTATTAAGTGACAGTTGACATAAAGAATGATTTTATCGCGATAATAGTTATTTATGATACAAGTGTTAAAAATGAATTTTTATTTTGTGAGTGGAGAAGTTTGCGAAACGAGCGTAAGCGAGTGGAGCATCTCCACGAACAAAATAAAGTCATTTTTAACGCGTGTATCATACAATGTTTTTTCTACAAACACCATTAAAAGAACAATAAAGTCAAAAAGATTTCAAATCCTTTTAATGGTTACCTCATAATTCTAGTAGTTTGTAGAATTTATAAAATAAATCAATCAAGTTTGCCCGTTGTTTGACACATGCTTGTCAAATGTGAAAAACTATTGCAATATGATGAGTTCCAATATTAATTATAGTCCAGAAGGAAGCGAATCGATTCCTCAAGAAATTGAAGAAGCAGCTAAGGGCAACTTTAGATTTGTTGCCCACAAAATCCAAACAACAATATGAATTAGCGTACAAACGCTTTGTGGAATGGTGCGATCGGAACAATGTTGCAGGCAAGTACAGTGAAAATGTAATGTTGGCCTATTTCGAGCAAAATTCTAAAATTTGGAAATCTTCGACGCTTTGGGCACATTATTCAATGATAAAGGCTATGTTAAATGTTAAGAACAATCAAGATATAAGTAAGTTTTATAAACTAATCGCATTTTTGAAGCGCAAAGGAGAAGGATATCGTCCAAAAAAATCAAAAATTTATACACGCCAAAATATTGATAAGTTTATTGCAGAACTAAATGCTCCAATTGTACAATTAATATAAATATTTCTACATAACTTTTTATAATAAATTTTTTGTTAATAAATGTCATTATGACAAACGACTTGTCATTTTACTTTCTGCACTCGTGTTAAAAATAAATCATGTGATCATTTTTAACGCGAGTTTATATAATATTACATTTTTAATTCAAGTATGCCGTGTTAAAAATTTAATTTTTAATGGTGTTTGTAGAAAAAACTGTTTCAGGGATTTTATCGATATAATACTGCTGTCATTGGTCCAAATTTAAAAATTGTAGTAGTTTCATTGGTTAATAATTTCTGAGTGAAATAATCAGTTTAAAATACATTAAACCAATGACAGTACCGAAAATTACTTTATCGATTTTTCAATTAACCTTTATTTTCGCAAATAGATCCTTCAAGTTTTATTCTTACTTGACAGATACCATAGCTACTGATAATTTATTCAAATGAAAATGTTAATGCATTCATCTGTATACTTTAATATTTCTCTGTCTGCACTTCATAAAACAAGATTTACTTTATGCCTATTCTGTACATATTTTAGGAACCAGGACACCATTAGGAAAGTTTATACACACTCTTAGTTGTGATTTTATTTCTTCGAAAAATTTATTATACCTCCATTTACATAAACAAAGCAAATAATCTAGAATAATTGTCTTATAAATACTAATAATCTACTCTGAAGTAAAAATCGTTAATATTCTACCCTTCGTTGGTTTTAATGAGCTCAACAAACAAGATAGCTGGATAACAAAACCACGCAAATATAATGCTTGTGTTAATTTGCATGAAATGTACAGTTCTAGGTTGTAATTATTTCTTTAAGGTTTTAAAGGAGTTCTTACAAGAGATTTAACGTTATTTCTTGTGCTCTTAACAAGGACTTAATCCTTAATCCTTTTTTGAAAAAAGTAACTTTCTAAGTCCTGTTGTTATCATTGGTTTTATTACTTTCCCTTCCAAGATTGTTAAAAAAAACTCGAACCGCCTTCAATACGTTTTAAAAGTATAAGATTAAATTTTATTCAGTATAAAGTTATAAAAAAATACGCTTTACTACCTCTTAGTAATATGATATCGGTTCAGAGATTTACAAATGCATCGACACTAATCAACAGGTATGACGATGATTCTATTTTTTTTTTCAAAAAGTTTTTTTTTGCTAATTTATTGCTTTTAATTTGTTAATATTATTTCACGTCTAAACAATTGATTGTCAGAAAACATATTATTTTCACACATTATTTAAACAAATTTAATGTTGATAATAATTGTAGTGCGGAGTTTCTGGGTTTTCCACGTCGATTATTTTGCCTTCTTGACATTTCGACCATCTTGTGTTCTTCTTCTGAAGCGAAATGGACTTTGTTGGCCCGAGCTATATGTGATTGGCAAGAGGCGTGGCTTCGTACTGGTGACATTTTCTGGCGAGTCCTGTGACGGCTTATCTATCTACGTTGTAGGTAGGCGCGGCTAAGTCACCTGGCCAGTCATGCTCACCATCGAGTTCCACGTCACCGGGAGGCGTGACTTCGTTCGGTTGATGACGCGCAGTTTAATTATGCGCATCAATGAAATCTACATCAGGACAGGAGCGGCTTGATACGAATTACATCACATGTAGTGCCATATTAGTTATGCGGAATATTTTGATTTCTGCGACCGGCGCCACAGGTAAAATTATTTGAATTCTTGAGTATTTCTATGGCTACTTTCTCGGCCAATAAATTTTTGTGGATGTTAATCTTTCTATTTCGTCAAATTCTATCGAGTGACCAGCTTCCTTCGAAAGTTCTGCATCTGCATTGATGTTTCAATTTTTTATGTTACTGATTTGTTCTTTAAGCCTAGTGTATATATATTTTATAAACTCCCCTTTGTAAACGTGTCCACACGAACCAGGAATAAAAATATAGAACTCACTGAAAACAACCCTCATTGGAAAAGCAGATTAGAAATATACTCAGAAATTAAAATATTACATGGTAGAAGTTGAGGTCAATAAAAAAATTCATAAACAACGTATTTTGAGAAGCGTGGATTAAGTATACCCTTTGCGATCTAAAGTAATTAACTCGGAGTTATTAGATATTAAAAGTAGAGTAGAGACAAATAAATATTTTTTTTTTGGCCATTTTAACAAAGATATAATTATTTCATACTATAAAGAAGAGTATTACCCTTAATGGTGCTTGTGCACTTTCGATAATTAAGTACTTAATGCAATGTTAAATAGAGCAAATGGGGAGCAAATATGTATGTCTTCCAAATTACAGTTGATTTGATAATGAGTTAATACTAATTAAAGTAGGTATGTTATCTATTACATATAAATAACGATTTGAATTTCATATAAGTCTATGTACTTATATTATAATTAAATTTAATTTATAATGTAATACATAAGCTAATTTTAGTATTTCTTCCTCCGATGTGCTAGTTTATTATTTCGATTTGCAAAGTTGTGCAATCTTTTAACAGGAAAAACAGTTTTTTTAGCAATTTGATTTTGACAATATTTTAACTTAATAATTCGCGTTAAAAAACCGAGTTTAAAGGTCGAGGGCTTTTACTGTTATTAACATAAAGTGAAAAAAAGTGGTAGCTATCCCTTACAAGTTAGTTTCTGTAATCCATTATTATTAAAGTGATAAAAAAGCGCAAATTTTTCTATCCCCCCCACTTTTAATAACTCTTTTAACAGAAAATAGCTAAAAAATATAAGGAAGCAATTCAACAAGTTCTACTTTAGCCCTAACAGGAAATAATTGCATAATCGAAAAAAAAATAATTAAAATATTTTATATTTTAGGTTCCAAACAAATGATCAAATAACTTCATTATTTGAATCAATCTTTTAAGTGTATACACTACACTAAAGGAGGTAGACAGATAATGCTGGAATTTAAATTGCTTTCCATTTTATTAGCGTCTCAATTAAATGTTAGAAGAAAGTGAATTATTCAATTAAATGGCGAATGCGCCAGTAACAATGATTTGCTCAAGAGCCAGTCTGATTCAAAATTGAACTAGAATAGTATTTGCCTGTTGAAAACATACAAACATAAAATAAATATAGCATCTTATAGCGAGTTTTTTAAATTAATTTCAAGTTTTTCTGGCAGATCTCCTCTCTAAATATTTGTATTATTACGGTCGTCATTACTCTCACCTTCGTTAAAAAAGTTAATATCTTCAATTCAACGATAAAATTTTATTTAGTTAGCCGCCTAAAAATCTTATACAAAACAAATGTATTTCAACATTAACGTTTATATTTCGCAATTATTTTGCTGAATTAAATTTACTCGTCATAAAATCAGTCTGCAACTGACAGGTTGAAAAGCCAAGGAGATCAACATCAAATACAACGAACGATAAAATTCGCTATTAAGTACATTAAAGTTACTGTATCTCCGAAACAGCTTAAAAGCTTATTTTTCAAAATATTATACATATACATACATAGGTACCTACTCTTATTTAGTTTTACGCTAATGGTCTCGTATATACCTTATATGTCCTCACTTTAAGACTTTAAGGCTAGTAAAATAATTTTATTGGTTTCAGGATATTAATACTTTCTGTCAACAACTGTCCAGATGAAATAATAAATAATGAGACTATAGGGCTATTTATTAATACAGACAGAAAACTTTAAACGATAATAATTAAATACTGAAATGTATCACTACTGCTTCTGCTTCTAATAATATCTATTAATAATGTCTTTATTTTCTGAAACCGATAAACTATTGCACAAATCACGGATGTTATGGATCACAACAGCCTTAGATGTCTTAAAATCCTCGCTCTACGAGCTCGGATTTCAAATCGACATCGGCTGCAGTTGATACTCATAACATTCCTAGATATGTTAATAGCTATTGCGTACGATAGATACTCCGAGGTATACTATAAACCTCAGGGACACTTTGTTCTTAAGGTAGAACAAAATATAGGTATATAAGAAAACCAGGATATTAATAATTAATAATTTAAGTCAATTAATATTACAGTAGTTGAAGAACGGGAATAGCAAAGATACCAAATTTGAGCGAGGTAAAGCCTGAACACGAATTCCAATACCCCAGTTATTAGTTGGACGTAGGAATAATTTAAAATATCCGGCCATAATAATTAGCAGTATCTACTAAAGCTTTACTGAAGACTGGTGGCGGTAAGAAGAATAAGTTGCCACCTATGGATAGGATTATTGCCTCTCAGCGCCCAATTTTGCTCTTGTTCCTCAACAGTAGGTATTAAATTGGGGGACTAAAGTTAAAAAGTGAAAACTTTAACTTCACTTCCATTAATTCAGAAAAAATACACAAATTCAATAAGCTTTATTGTTGGCACCTCGAAGAGACAACCCCTAATACGGGTCTGATTAAAGTTTAATTGATGGCTTGCGCCAAATTTAGCAATTTGTAAATATATCTTAGCTCCATTGTGAAAGGCACTGAAATATATATGAAGTTGCAAAATGTTGCCCATTAAAGGAACAGCACGGCAACTTTTCCTTGGGCGAACACTTTGAGCAGACTCCTAAATTAATTATTACTTGTACTCATTAATAATGAGAAATTTTCTGCTTTCATTAACGTGCACTTACAACTTTTACGTCATCGTAAAAAGTCTCAAGGGTCTGCTTTGTCGTAGAAAAACCTTTACCCTATACCTACATAGTTAATTGTTCACAGATAGTTTACGCTATAACGTTGTGTAATGGTTATTATCAAAATGAGGGAAAATATGTAGTTTGCCACTATTTATTAAATTAAGAAAGAGTTTAATGTTATCTAAAAGAATACAAAGCGGCTACCAAATTTCTTAAACTGTCGAAGTATTGTCTTTATTTAAAGACAATCCTCAGGGCAAGTTAGTTAGTCAGTTTTGCTTGTGAATTATATATTTTAAAAATAATGGTAACCAAAATGTAGGTTAAACAAAAATCACAACCATTGACTGGATTCGACCAGAGAGGGCAGCTGTAGATGCAAACTAACCAACTTGATGAATTCTGATTTTGATAAAATTGAGGAATTGGGTTTAAATAATCTTGTAGGCTTTAAGTTGTGGATAGAAGCCTCTCAATATCTATGCCTGGATTGATTATTCCCGATAATCTCTTTTGTAAAAAAGTTTAATTTCCTATACATATAGACCTAACAGTTACTGTTGCTATTTAAAGATGTTCTGATTTGGAATATTGCTCACACATCGGCAGTATCGGCACCTTAAACGACAATAAAAATTTTGTCAGTAAACTCGGTTTATTTTATTAATATTTTCATGAAGATTGTTCTGCAGAAGTGGCATTGCTAACCACGAGCGAGGTATATTCGTGCTACTAGACATAATGTAGCAACTCATCCCTTTATCCTTAATTGTATAGGTAGCTCTTCCAAACGCACGGCCGCGGCACTCCTGTGATGTAATAGGGCTGTCCTTCGTAAAGTTTAATAAGAATTTGTCATGACAGTAGTACGTATGGCTGTATGTATAATTCGGGGATACTGCACTAATGGTGTCTCTTGTACTACAGAAAATACGTTTCTATTTAAATAAAACGAATAATTTTCAAGGCACAAAATAATATATTTTGATATAGTATGTTTGATGTCAACAAAGAAATGACCTATGTCAGAAAGGTTGCAAAAAATAGTTGACAAGCAAGCAGGATTAATCTCGGCGGGGCAAAGAATCTCTAGTGTTTTGGGACTTGTGTAACTCAACTGTATGAAATTGTAGACAGATTATATGAACGACAGTTTCAAGATTAAAAAGACTTCTTTCATGTCACAGATGTGTAAAGTAGTAGTAGTGAAGGGAAATTAGAATTTAAAAGTGATATACCTAATCGGGAAGTTGAGTTTTTTGTTTTTTTTTATACACGCAAATGAGTCGAAAACCGAAAAAATATTGCAAAACCGGGCTGCGGCTTCGCGCAAAAAGAGCATAAAAGTGCACTTTTTATGCATTTCTAGTGCATCGCTATACTATTTATTAAATATCTCCGGCTCTATTGGTCGTATAGAAAAATAAAAAAAAAACTAAAATATTATCAAACTGTATACCGTAAACCGGGGTGACTTGAAAAGGCGGGGCGTCATGAACTAAATTGACAAGTAAAACTTTTAAAATTTCCTGAGATCTACCTGTTGGAAGCCGAACTACCAGACTCGGTAGATGTAATAAACATATGCCTAGTTAGTTCTCTTAACCATTTGTTGACCGGCAAGAATGTCTTTACTATTGATCTAATTAATCGGAATTTTTGGTAAGAATTTTGCATTTTTTTCACCCTGTATACTTCTTGTTGCGTAGCAATTCTAGTGAAAGTGATAGTCACGTTATATTTTTTTTCTTATGGCCCATTTATATGTAAAGAAAATCGTAACCTAAAAATTTCCAATGAGATTGATTTCCGCCAGTGGCGTATCATTTTATTTTTCGATGTCATTTCAGGGGTTACTTGAAAAAATGGTCTGGAAGTACATTCGGCGGCCAGGGAGTCGAAAATATAAAGACTACAATGATGAAATGTTGGAAATTGCATTAGAACGATTTAGGAATGGAAATGGCAGTTTAAAAGATTTATTTTCGTTATAATATACAATTAAATAAAAACCTACAAATAGGCCTTTTTTTTGTAAAACAAATGGTCTGAAATATTTTTAAAAACCATATTTTGTTTTCAAGTCGCCCTTTTAACGTTTCTACTTGATAAATTAGGCAATTCAAAGGCGTTTTTCAAGTCGCCCCATAGTGGGGCGACTTGAAAAATGACCTTTGAAAATTTTTTTTGGAAAAGTGTCGGGTCACGTAATTTCTTTGGCAGTGTAAATGTGTTCCCTAGGATCCAAAGTTATGTATACAATTTTTAATTCTGATCAAAACAAAACCGTTCGGGAGTTAAAATGCCAAATATACAAAACCGTTAGTCAAGTCACCCCGGTTTACGGTACCTAGTTACCAAATTTCTCAATTTATTTTTTTTACTAATAACTAAGTGGAGTAAAAACAAAAAAAATTTCATTTTTATGGCCACAATTGAACGTCTTCGAAAAAAATTTAAACGCTTGCCATTTAATGAGAAATGGTCGTAGGTTAAACTTTTTTTTTAAAGTGTAGGTTTTTTGTGAAATTTTTTTGACATTAAAAGATCTTTCATAAGGTGTATTATTATATTTACTTTTGTTTTACTATACGTATAAAATAATGAGCTTTAGTATACTTCTTTTGAAATACTTGAAAACGAAAATGAAAAATCACAATATTCATTTAGGTATGTTTAAAATCGTCTTAAAAACTAAAAATTTTATACAATAGTCTTTCTTTTTTTAAGATAATTTGAGTCATTTAAATCACTATTTTCACTTGAAATATTAGAATCATATGTATCTTCTTCTATTTCACAAACAGGTTCGTACTTGCTAGAATCCAAAATTTGCGTGCGTATCCGATTCACTTGCTTAATCTGTACTTGTCTCACTATCAAAATTATTAGTACTACTATAAACAGAATCTTCATTAGCATCACTGATCATTTCAATATTTTTCGAATTTATCATCTCCAAAAACAGCATTGTCTTCTGTATCATCATATATAATAATTCAGTAGGTGCTTGTGCACAATTTGTGCCTTTGCAAAAACGACATAAACTATTACAATTTCTATCTTTAGATTTGCATGAGCATGCATTTGTTTTGCAACCTTTTCTGCAAGAACATTTCATTTTTTCTATCAAACTTTCCGGTATGACTGATTGATTACTAGTGATTGGCTTTAAGCCATTTTCAGATTTTTCCAACCAAAATCCAATGGATTTTTACCGTCCCTTCCAAGCCATGTTTGAATTTGCAAATAAATTCTTAACGAGTGTTGATATAGGGCATCAGATGTTGGTGGAAGTAAAGACAAATTACATGCAAGAGTTCTTTTGGTTTCAACCGCTTTTTGAAATAACATGAACCTCATAACATTTTAAATCAATATGTTGATGGCTTAGATCAATAAACTGCCCTAACCATGCTTCACCGGCTCTTCGTAATACTGCCTTTGTAGCATCTGATTTATAAAAAGTTAGTTGTAGTCACTTCCGGTTGAACCGGAAGTGACTACAACTTTTTTTTCTTAAATAGGATGACCGTGTTTTTTTAGGGTGTTTTATAAAGCATGAAATTCCAATTGCAATAGTTTTTTCCAATTTCAAAAATTCCAAAAAATAAGTGAGATACGAACAACTTTCTATTTTTTACAAAATGGCAGCGTCAGATGAATGCGATGTAAGAAAATTACTAAGTAGGCCGTGGAAATTATTAGCAAGGTAGTAAGCTTGTCTGTAAAGAATAAAATAGTTATTTAAATTACTGATAGATAAGACTATTTTTAGGTTTTTCTCAAAATACGGAATTTAATTTTCATTTTCATTTCCGTGGGGGTTCTATGGAAAATTTTTAAATGGGACCGTACTATTTTTTTTATTAATCGGACATAATGATTCCTAAGCTTACATTTTTTCTTAACGAGATCCTTTGTAACAAAAAAAGTGTTTTTACAGGCCTGGTTTTCGACTAAACAAAACAAAAAACAAAAAAAATCAACTTCCCGATTACATCACTTTTCATCAATTATTTTGCCTAATTTCCCTCCAATGTAGTAGTATATTTAATCGAATGTTGCAAATAACTTTATAAATAAGAAATTGTGACTGATTTTTTTCTTAAAAAGATAAATTCATGAGAATGTATTGAACCCGGTATGTCGCGAAAATATCCTAGTGAATATTATAGGTATCCTTAATTAAGCAACATGGCACATCAGTTCGGTCTGACAGTTTTTTCCAACGCACACAATAAAATTGGTAATATCAGAAACGTCAATCTCTGTAACTAGCGTTAAATACAAGTAATAGCTATTAATTACTTTTACAGTTGTTATCTGCATCAAATGAATCAATAATAATTGCCAGTTATTTGATACTGTGATCTAAATTAGTTCTTAGTTTAATTAAACATTTAAGTCATTCAACGGTAACTTATTCTACCACAGAAATAAATATGGAAGAAGGTTTAACGTAAGATGTTGTGTTCCGTAAATAAACATTGGTCATTTTAAAATATAATCAAGATTGGTTTATTTTCGAAGTTCTAAGGGCTTTTCGCGAGGATTACTGTTCCTGTTAGTCGGGAATCAGGAGTCGCAAATTCGTTCATAGGGGGTGAACTCAAAGATATAGTTTTGAAAAAAATGGTACCTTATCTAGAATAATCTTGCGGATCTAAATGTGAAGGGCGCCATTCTGTCCGCGATTGCAAAAAAGCGTAAAAAAAAAATTTCGAAATTTTTTGTATTACTGAAAATTGATTAATTTTATGTTTACACCTCGTTTCTGGGCTTATTTTTTAATATTTCTTAATGGTTTTCAAACCAATCAAAAGCTTGTTATTTCTAGATTCATATGCTACCAAACTATACTCGAAAATGTTGTTAACAAATGCTGCAGAATTTGTTTAAACAAAGCGTCCCCGAAAAGTGTAGTGCAAATTTCAGTATCGGGACATTTTTAAAACTATTACAGATAGATGCATACATCTATGATATGAAATATGCAAAAAAGAATGGAGCAATTTTTAGTCAAAGAATTATCTACATTGCTTTAATGTTATAAAAGATACGAATTTTTTTGCACGGCGGCATTGCGTTGTTGCGCTGAATAATAATTGTAACATACCTATCTCGCGCGCTCTAACCGAATGAGTACCTGCCACAGACCTACCTGCCTAGACACTAAGGCCACAGTAAGGCCGCACTAAGGCGTTGATATATGAAATTTACCACCAACCGAGGATTCTTTTTATCAACAAATTTTAAGAGCCGCGTATCAAATAATTGTTTGGAAAAATGCGACTGAGGTAAATCCAGAAATTCCCAATCCAAATGATTTTGGTTGGGAGTTGAAGAATAATGTAGATATATATCCCTAAATTAATAACTATAAATGGTCGTCCATAATAGGTTGCTATTGTGAGGGTAAATGTGTTTTTCGTATTTTGACCCATAATATGGTATTCTACTAAATTCAAAATCGTTTAATAAAGTGGCACTTTACCACATGAAAATGTCACTTTACTGTTATAGTAATGTCAGTGTTAATAAAAAACAGTTTGACAGAAAGTATTTCATATACCTTCTCGTATTTTTCCTTGGATTTTAAAGAAAGTATGCTCGAAGTTGCTTCTCGAACGGCATTTAAAATGTCTTCAGAATAATTTTCTAAATTGTGTTTCAGTAGCCAGATTCATTATTATAATTAATATACATATAACTTAAAATCAATTCGATTCACAAAAATTATACTTAACTGTTATTATACAGGGTGATTCATAACTAATGGTACACAGACCAACAGCAGATTTCGAACGTAAAAATATTGCGATTTAGCCAAACTTACCTTAGTCCAAATGTTAATGGTAACCAAGATACAGGGTGTCAAAAAAAACTTATTTTTTAATTTTCTCTTGCAATTTAATGAATTTTTGTATTTTTCTTGTAAAAATCTATAAGTGGGGGTTATTTGGGGTGAGGAATCATAATACACCTTCAATTTTGGTATAACTCCTAGAGGGCGCTACGTACGCTGCGTTTAATGTGTAAAAAAGGTCGTAACTTTTTACCCGCACCCATACGGCAGATTTCGCTTAAAAATTATTCTCTTCTATCATTTCTTAATAAAAAAGGTATACTTGTTTTAACTCTCTAAATACAACAGATTTTCAGAAAAGTGCAAATCAAAAATTCCATGCAAATTCACTATGAGATATGAAAAATTATTTTTATTATTTTGGCGGCAAAATTCGACAATTTTTCGTTGAAAATGTAGTTTTCTCTTGTAGTTAATCCCGTTTAAGTGGTTATTGACGTTAAACAATTTCTCAAAATTTCAGACATTACAACAAAACAATTTTAACTAGTAGACATAAATAATTTTATTCCATGGTAAACAATGCATCACAAAATATAATAACAACAACATATAACAACAAACACTACAATAAATATTCAACTTGATCACTTCTCTCTTTTCAGAATTCGAAAAAAATATGTGGCGATCAGTTTTTAGGTATTAAAAAAAATTTAGAAAGAAATAAAAAACACAACACTTCTACAACAATTAATTAATGTTTAAAAGATTGGTTGTTTGACAGGTACTTTTTGTTTTTATGCATGCTTGATAAATATTTATCTTTATTTACTCTGATAATGCTGTATCTCAACGCCTACTTTTAAAAATAATTTTTTACAGTGCATAATGAATACGCACAGAATTTTTGATTTGCACTTTTCTCAAAAACTGTTGTATTTAGAGACTTGAAACAAGTATACATTTTTTATTAGGAAATGATAGAAGAATGAAATTAATAAGTGAAAAAAGTTACGGTCATCTTTACACATTAAACGCAGCATACGTAGCGTCCTCTAGGAGTTATACCAAAATTGAAGGTGTATTATGAGTGCACACACCAAATAATCCCCACTCATAAATTTTCACAAGAAAAATATGAAAATTCATTAATTTACAAAAGAAAATTAAAAAATAAATTTTAACTTTGACACCCTGTATCTTGGTTATTATTAACTTTTGGACTAAGGCAAGTTTGGCCAAATCGCAATATTTTTACGTTCGAAATCTGCTGCTGGTCTGTGTACCATTACTTATGAATCACCCTGTATAAATAAACAAAGCCGTGTCAGTTACTATGGTTACGGAAACAAGTACCTACTATGACTTTTTTAAATTTAAAACTTTGTAATGCTTTTATATCGATCACTATTTGCTTATAATTAATTAACTAACACAAAATGTGAAAAAATAGTATAAACAAATCTTGTAAGAAAAGCAGTTTTACTAAACTCATATACACCTAGTTTTTGAGTTACTCGCTCGCTGCGCTCGCTCGTACTCAAACACTATATTCGTTTAGTAAAACTTTGCTCTTCTAAACTTGTTTAATGTACTAATATTAGGTGTTAATTCAGATTATTAGACACGCATAATGTATTGTATATTACTTCTATATTGTCATTTTTCTAAGCCCACCCAAGTAGTACATTTAAAAGTTCATTTAGTTGTTTTCTTACATACCTCTTACCTACCCAAATATTTTAAGTTGTTATAATAATTTTTGTTGCCAAGTAAACTAATATTTAAATGTCTCTGTTTTATTGTCCATGTTAAAATGATAATATTTACGAAAAAGTAATAGGTACACTAAGAAAGCATTGTAAAGGTTTTGTAAACACAGTGTATATCGTCAATAGTCACTGATCCAGAGCGCGCGCGATGCGCTGACGTGAGTGACTGGATATTGCACACACTTAAAACGGTAGCGAAAACAACGGAGCGCTGTACAAAAATAATCATATTTCTTATGAGGATAAAGCAAGGCAGATATTTCTTTGACTAAAAATTGCTCCATTCTTTTCTGCATATTTCGTATCATAGAAGTATGCATCTATCTGTAATAGTTTTCAAAATCACCAATGCTGAAATTTACATTGCACTTTTCTGACACGCATTGTTTAAACAATTTATGTAGCATTTGTTAATGAAAATTTCGAGAATAACTTATCAACACCTGAATCTAGAAAGAACAATTTTTCAATTGCTTTGAAAATCATTAAGAAATATTAAAAAATAAGCCTGGGAATGCGGTATAAAGACAAAATTAATAAATTTTCAGTAATCTAAAAAATTTCGGAAATTTTTTTTTTACGCCTTTTTGCAATTGCGAACAAAATGGCGCCCTCTATATTTAGATGCGCAAGGTCATTCCGGACAATGTACATATTTTTTCAAAACTATATCTTCGAGTGGTGGGTGTGACTTTTTAGGAGCGTCTTTCGAGATGCTAGATTCCTGACTATGTAGCATTTATTGGAGAGCCTATAGATACCGAACAGTACAGCAGAAAGTTACACATAGAAATAAAATAGCGTAATAGGTAGGAAAACAAAGTCTAAAGAACACGTGGGCAAATGTACGCTGATTGCCAAATTTCCCATTTCCATCAGCCAGCGAACAGATAAAGGAAGACAGCATTAATTCTTTTTACATATATCCTATGTACAACTTTTTTCTGGGTTAACCGGCATACGTTGATAGGTATACAAACAGAATAGATTATCTGAAGTAGTCTTAATAAACTTTCAATATTTCAGATATTAAATTAACGAAGTATACTTGATATATCAGCACAAAATATTGGCTGCGTATGTTTACTTTCACCACATACTTTCCGTTCTCAAACTCAACAAACTCGAAATGTATAGCCTGCATCAATCAATCGGTATTAGCTTTGTGTGTATGAAATGAATTCTAGAGCAGTGAACTCAGTTTTCACACTCTCATGGTAAGTTCCTCCGCTCGGAAAGAATTTGCTATTTTTATACGCTTGAGTTTGCCTAAACCAACTATTAAATCAGTTTATTCCAGAAGAAAGCGCTTGCTGTTTGCGATGTGAATTCTAAACAGGAAATCCAGATAACTTAAGTAAATTTATTGGGTAAATTGTTTGTACGATTTCTCAGAATTTGATAGATTTGTTCAATTTGTTGTTACTCTGATAAGCATCTATAGACCTTTAAGTAATATATTAATAATAAGGTTAATTGCAGGACGCAATAACAGAACATCAATAATCACAAAAAAATTGCAATTAAGACAAATAATTCGAATATGAAAAATAATGTTTGTTTATGAAACAATTTTAACAAATTAGTTACCAAAAGTTGGAATAAACGAGCATTTAGTTTTATAATTTTTAAACAAAAGAAATAATTTTATTGGGGAAGTTAAATAAAAGAGATGTTCTTTGCCATTTACCCCAAGAAAGAAACATGATGCAGTACGGACACGTGTTTCAGAGTGATTGCTCCTCATCAGCGTAGCATAGCATGGATTCGTGTGAATAGGATCAATAACACGTGTCCATAGCTGCATCATGTTTCTTTCTAGGGGTAAATGGCAAAAACTTTATCTACTATATTATTATTATTCTTTGTTCGAAAGTGCCTTAACAATAAAATTTTATTGAAGCAGCTTGAACCACCCGTTGGCTTTCCGTGCAGTGTTATGGCGGTCAGAGCCGAAGTTTGCGAAATATTCTCCTTCCTCTACTTATAACCAAATAAATCCGTTTAAATTCTATTTTTTAAAATCCCCTATTTACTTCATATTTTCAGGCAAAGAAAACCTGGCCACGAAGTACCGTCAGGATTCGAAGCTGAGCTTCGTCATAAAAGCCATCTACACGCTTGCTCACGCCCTCCACGACATGCAACAGGATATGTGCGGCCACGGAATGTGTGATAAGCTCCTTCCTTTTAATGGATCTTTGTTTAAGGTAGGTTCATTCACTCATACTGCACTGCGTTCACTTAAACACACATTGCTGATCGAAGATACAAGGATTAAATGAGCATTAGTAGGGTTAATATGAAATCGCTTGTTGGTTTAAGGTTTGGAGGTCCTGTGTGGTTTGTAGTAATTAACATAAACCAACTTTATCCTTTAATTAAATATACCCCTACAGGAGAATATGTGACAGTTATTTTAAGTACGTTGTGTCCTAAGGGAGAAACTTGACATGCACTGGGATTTATTTACCTAATGTAATAACGAACCATATCTTTTAACTTACAAACCGTTTGTTAATTAAAGTAAGAAAAATATTACTTGCTGTACAGGGTGTCTCAAACTGCTTGATTTTGGCTGGTTTTCCTATTTCCAGACCAGGTAGAGAAATACTGACATATGAGTCCAGAGCTCGATTTTTGTGAAACGCCGATTGGTGAAAACCACATTTCGATATCTCTAGCCGTTTCCGAGATATCGGCAAAAATTGATATTTTACAGATTCCGAAAAACTTTTTTTTAATGTTAAAAAATTTCATTTTTAAAGAGAAATGTGTTATATTGGCAGCAAGGATGACTAGACATATCTTGGCATATATATTTTTGGAAAGCTTATTTTTTTTTTCCTATTTTTTAAAGTCAAAGCCAACTATGGTTTCCACAAAGTTAGCTTTGATATCAAACAATCGAAAAGCGATAAATTTTTTTTGACAAATGCATCTTATTCTACGTCAAAAAGTGCCTGTATAAAGTTTTTACCGTTTGAAAAAATATCCACAAATAAAAAAGTTGACAGTTTTTCGAAATCTGTAAAATGTCAATTTTTGCTGATATCTTGGAAACGGTTAGAGATATCGAAATGTGGTTTTCACCAATCGGCGTTTCACAAAAATCGAGCTCTAGACTCATATGTCAGTTTTTCTCTACCTGGTCTAGAAATAGGAAAACTAGCCAAAATCAAGCAACTTTTTTTAAAACAAATTTGTTATATTCTTTAAATAAAAAAGTTACAAGCGTTAAAAAAGTAAATCCTCAGTTTCTTGGTCATATGTAAATAGTATTTTATATAACAAGTGGCTAAAAAAGTGTTTTTTTACTAGTGTGGAATTTATAGTACGAGCCGAAGGCATTTTTTTACTAGTGTGGAGTTTATAGTACGAGCCGAAGGCGAGTACTATAAACCACACTAGTAAAAAAAACACCTTTTAGTTAATTGTTATATATAAAAATTCCTTGTATCGCCCGCCATTCAAAATTACAGAAATCCAATATAATAACTTTTTAAAATAAGTACAACAAATTGACAAATTATAATAATTACTATGTCGTGATACTAAATTGTTATTTTCATGGAAACAATAATAAAATAGTGTCAAGATTTTAAAACTTCATACTATAAAAAAAATCCTTTTTTCAAGCTTTTTTTCTTTTTTTCACCCTTGTCCGCACTGATCCACAGTCAATAAAATTACGTTCTAGGATATGGCGTCACAAAAATTTGTGTTTCTCATGGCTTACTTAAAAAATCATTTATACTATTTTTCTATCATAATGGAAAATAACAAATGAATTTTTTTGAATTAATGGATTTTAGGTTTGACGGTACCGTTGGATTGGTCTTGAAAAGTTATATTTAATTGAAGGGATGCTGCAGAGTGTTACTATTTGAAAAAAAAGACTTTTTTGCAAGAAACTAATTTCTAAAGATTGGAATACACCTAGTTATTAAATTTGTTGGTTAAAAGTCAGATTTGTAGTTTCTGTTATTTTTTATATCATTTATGATGATTTAAAGTTAATCGCGGCACTCTAGATTCGAAACTAAACTTGGTTTTAAAAAAATCAAAACGGCATAAAAAACCCCCACCAAAATAGTTCAAGCCTATTCAAAATTTTCCTAGGATTCCGAAAGTGCAATAATATACAGGATATTCTATTTAAAAATCAAGAATTAGTGTCAATTCCTGTTAAACTGAAAGTCCGAAGAAATTTTTAAATACGTCAAAATGTGACATTTCACGTCAATATTACCTCTGCCAAGTTTTATTTTGATATCTTGAAAAACGAGGTGCTAGTGGTAATGTTGTCACCCCGGTATAATGACCCATATTTTTTTAACTACTTTAATTACTTTGAAAAGGATTAGAAGTTTGGAGTGATTTGAACACGTATTGAAGAATTAATCGAGTCCATACAAAAATCAATAGAAAGGTCGGTTTAATAATATTGAGAACAACCATGAAAACAATACAACTAAGTACATTAAATATACAAATTTTGATCCTGCCCGAATCGGTCGAACCGAAATATTTTTAATAGCATGTGTTGACCCATCTGTGTTTTTGTGTGTACTTCAAAAATGGAATGTGGGGGATTTTTCAAATTTTTCAAAATTCTGTTTTATTTTATACGTCCAAGGAATTCATTTTTACAATGTAAAAAATTATTAGATTTCCTTAAATACTTTTTAAACTTCTTACTGGCACATAAATAGGAACTAACTAGTCAACGAATAATAATAAATTGTAATATAAGAAATTGCACTCTTGTTAAAATTCTCAATAATGAAAATAATAACAATACAATTTCTGGCAATTATTAAATCTTTCTTTTAAGGACGATAGTTATTTGAATTGGCAACAAATTCAATTGGAAAACATTTGCCACTAAACATTAATTTATAAAGACTACATTATTACTACTCCCTGTACCACTAAAAACCCTGAGGTGACAAGTCGTGTACATTCGAGTGTATGCAGATGAATTCTGTCCTTAAAAAAATATAAAATACCACGTTGAACGTTGTAGACGTAACTGTACAATGCATCGAAAAGCTGTTGAAGTATTCAAATAATGTCTGTGCCAAACCTGAAACTTCCATCTGTAGCCGTATCTGAGAATGAGATACAATTTTAGTCATTTCATACATCTTAGATTGTATTTTCCTTAGAAAGCAGCTTTAGATATTTCAATATTCTTCAAACCGTCTTGTTTTTAATCAGAGAACAGACTTATCTCAGCAGCAGACAAAATTCCTATATCTGACACGCACTAAATGTGAATGGCACGGTAGATTGTATATGCACTCTCCTTCTTGTTTATTATTTAAACGCTATATAAACCAACTTCTAGTTTTATTTGCCTCCAATGACCAATGACTATACTTTACAACATGGCCATATATATTATTGAAGATCGCAGTCACAGTTTTCAGTATATTTAAAATTCAGTAACTTATGCGGATGCTCCACTAGAGATTTTCGTCTTTATACGATATATTTTCAGAATATTAAATACAATTTTAAAACATTTGCAGAATGCAATTATCGTTAATAAAACGTATTTGGTAAATTAAAGAAACTACATATGTATTTAGCTTAAGTGCACGAATGAAAAAAAACTTTATTTATTATTATCTCGGTAAATTCGTTATTAATCGTGATAGTAAAGGAATGTACCGCACTATATGAATGTAAATTTTCTGTATTTAATCAAAATAAACCAAGATGGATACATGCCTAATATACATATTTCTTTACAAGAAGAGGAATGTGAGACAAAGCAAATGCATTACCTCCACGCTGAGTGAAATTGTTCGGTTTACTTATATACCATTTTCCTCTGCCTCTGCTATAACTTTAGGCTATTCAAATAAAGTAATCATTTAATATTATCTTCGAGTTCTATTTGCATACTATGGTTGTATAAAAACCCTCGGAATAAGATAGTGAATAAAAATAAATTTATAATAACTGTACTTCAGTTATACCAAACCTGTATTAAGTACTAATTAATATTTATTTGACGAATTTAAATACGTATAACTAGACCAAAACTTATATTAACGGAACTATACGTAATAATTTTACGTCATTGCGCAAAGGTAGAAGCTTAAGTAAATCTTGATCTAGGAACTTGTTTCTAATTAGTTGTCACACTTCTCCAAAAATATACTAAATAGGGTAGATACAATATTGGTAGTTAGATACAAATATTTTAGAATTTCACTGGATATTGCCTAATTAGACATCTCTTTAGATTATTTTCAATTTTGGAGAAAAATTACTTATTTATATCGTACACCTCGAACAAGGAGCTATAGTGAACTACATAGTTCGACAATGTAAGAAGTAGCGCCAATAAATGTCTAAACGTTTCCTGTAATATGCAACAAATGTCTAGGTTAATTTTAAATTAGGTATTTCAGAACAGTAGGGCTTAAATACATAAGGCGACGTTTAAACTTGAACAGGCAAAGATTGAAATACGAATAATTGAAATACGATAGAGATTCGAGTAACTCATAATATTATTGGTCTATTGTAAAGTGTTACTTTACTTAATTAATGATGACTATTATATAGTCATCATTAATTAAGTAATTGTTAGTGTAATTAGTTCTCAAGTTAACAGAGGAGTGTTTAGTGTTACGAGGTGTTTCAATTTACGAATTTAGGGTTTAGTGGGATTGTGTGAATAACAAATACGTGACAATAGATATATTTTCAGAGGTTAAATCTAATCCTACACGAGAAAAATTGCTTTAGACAAAATACATAAAAAATGGTGTGTTAGAAAGTTACGCATTACAAACTAACAATGTCTTCTCTATTGAAAATAAATGGGATTGAAATAGAATATCCTTGTGGGTCTTTAGGGAATTACAGCTCTGTTTGCATTAATAGTAGAAACAGGCCCACATTACGGTTGGCATTTTACAAGATAAAACGTGCTGTCTGAAATGTCTTGAAAACCCATATAACGCGAAAGTAGTAGATATTTCTTTTAACAAATAAAAACTCAAATAGTCTCTTTAAATTCGTATCTTATTATTCGCTATCAATTGTATTAACATTTTCATTCAGACAAATTTCTTTCATACTTTTAAATCAAACATTACATGCATGTCTAAGGTGTCTCGAGAGTCGAGAGTAAATTTCTACCATAAAATTTGATATTTTTTGGTATATTCCACAGTGCGCCGTTTTTGAAATACAAGAGCGTTAGATATCACTACTGAGTACCATATTTTTTTAAATTTTTTCGGAACCATTCAATATATCATATCCAATTGTAAAACAGGATAAAGTAAAGTTCATTTACGCCCCTGGTAGATTTAGTTGGCGTCGAGGTACAGGACTGAAAAATTTAAACAATTTACAATAGTATAAGAGATTGACCTCGAATTACGTGTGATACCTTGCATATATTTTTTACAATTCACTTTTTTCTCTCTTAAATTCAAATAGAAATAAGTTTAAGTTGCGGAAAATTGATATTTTGACGTCATATTCAAGTGGTGCTTTCATTTCATTAATTCATTTAGGAGCAAGAACAAATATGAGTAATTTTAAATTCTTAATTCGAAATAATCCATTTGTTTGATGACTAAGGAATAGTCTTCTTCGAAATTCAATGGTTTACATAAATATTCCACAATTTAAAATATCTTTATAATTCAAAAGTTTAAATCCAGGTTTATAGGATCAATTCTAGTGCCATTGAAATGTGTGTTTCATTGCCCAAATGTACGTTTCCTTTTGATGTATCTATTTTATAAAAAAAGTCGAGAAGATTTAAAGAAACAAACGGATAGTATCCGACATATATTTTTATTTAGAGATATATGTTAAAAAAATACTATTCCTTTGGCGCAGTCACCGACGCCGAGAATATTTCCCAGCAATCGTATTACTTTGAAATTACTTGAACTTTGAATACAAATGAGGCAAAAAACTCTAATAAGGAGAAAACATTTCATTCCGGTCACAACCGTCTATAGTATTGGAGATAATTAATTAGTAACTAGAATACCATATCTAACGGTTTTAATAATGTTTAAGTTTATGAAAATTTAACATCTATATTTATTGACTATTCAAGCATTTATTTTGAATTTAAAAATTTCCTTTACATAAACGAATAACAATAAAAAATAAAATACCTTGAAAGGTTGAAAAGTCATCATGACAGAAAGACCGACGCGACAGACAATTATCTATATGAAAAATAAGCAAGTAATATAGTACGTTATAAAATTCTTGATTCCACTGATATTTTTCAAAAAATTATTCAATGTATAGATATTTCGACAGCTAATTAAAAAAAGCAAATTTTTTGTGCCTCTTTTCATAATCACGATATTTTATTATTTAATTTTATAGTATAATAGTTTTTGAATAAATTGAAATAAGTAAATAAACCGAAATTAAAATTTAAAAAATTTCCTTTTGCTACTACTTTTAGTCCAGTGACAATAATTTGTTTTCAAAAAAAAATTCTTAGCAGTATATGGATGGTCGGAAAATTTTTGGTTTAATGGTATATAAATGGGGAGAAATAATAATAATAACCAGAAGTAGGGTGGGGGTGTTTTTAGGGATGAAACGTGATTTTTACGATTTTTGGCAAACTAGACTTCCTATCGAAAAAGTTAAATGCAAAAGTTGTAGATAACTGAATGATCTACAACTTTTATTTCAACCATTTTTCAATATAACTTCAAAACTATTGAGAAAAACGCCAAAATCCAATTTTTTTAATTTTTATTTTTATCTCCCACAAAATTGAAAATTTTTTATTTCTCAAATAGGCTGTAATTTTTTTTAAGCGAAATATTTATTTTTTGATTTTATTGCGAATGTAATTTCAAAAAAGGCCTAATTTTCAATAAAAAATGTTGATTAACAAAAGTTTGCTTTTTGAAAATTTCAGGACGGCATTTTTTTAGTTGAAACCTCTACTTTAAGATGGTGTAAAAAATCATACTATTACCATGGAAAAACATTGTCAAAAATGGAAAAAACCAAAACAAAGAGCTTTTCAAGATAAAAAACAACCATTAGAGGGAATCAACGATTCGAAGGAAATTGATGATGAAGCAACTACAAATTGTCAAATTAATATTGGAAATAAAGATCTTGGTGAACTTGAGGATCTTGACGAAGTCGAAGACCTTGTCAGAGATCCTGAAGAAACCGAAAACTATGTTGAATCTGATGATGTAGAACAGCTTCCCAAAAAAATTTGATTAAAATAGAATTTTGATTTTATATTCCTACTTTGTAAATTGAAATAATTTTAAATATTTGTTTTAATAAACTTATTTTCAATTTATTTTTGTCCATGAAGCATAAAAAAATTTTTCTCGCACAAAAACGGTAATTTTTAGCAATATTTTTTTGTAAAATTACTGTTTAAACAATTTGTATTTCACCATCCCGCACGGTTAATCAAAGTTCCCTTATTTGATATTATATTGAAATTACCATTTTGCATCACTCTCAACACTTTATTTCAATAAACAATGAAGAATTCGTGACGGAAAAATCGAGATTGAAAATTAGGCTTTTTTTAAATTAAATTCGCAATAAAATCAAAAATTAAATATTTCGGTTCAAAAAAATTACAGCTTATTTGAAACACAGAAATATACATTTTCACCAAATTTTATTAAAATCAAATCATTTTTGTGGGAGATAAAAATAAAAAATAAAAAAATTTGTTTTTGGCGTTTTTCTCAATAGTTTGGAGGTTATGTTAAAAAATGGTTGAAATAAAAGTTATACGAGTAGATCTTTCAATTATCTACAACTTTTGCGTTTAACTTTTTCGATAGGAGGTCTAGTTTTGCCGGAAAGCGTAGAAAAACACGTTTCACCCCTAAAAATACCCCCTTTCCTACCCCCACCCTACTTCTGGTTATTTGTCGGGTCCAATAGATTTTTCCCCATTTTTATATGTATATACATACCATTAATCCTAAATTTTCCGAGCATCCATATACTGCTAAGAATTTTGTCGATTTTTGGCCTCTGAGAACCGGTTCGGCGCTAGACTAATTATTTTCAGCTTTGACCAGTTTATTAAAAGTAACTACTTATTGCCCGTGTTTCTATATGTACATAATATGTAAGTACATATAGAAACAAGGAGAAAGCAGATGATTATGTAAATTCTCATCTGCTTTCTCCTTCATAAAAAATTAAACTCTGATCACAAAAAATTATATTTTAAAATATTCATTCTTCTGTAAAATATGTTACTGCTCCTATATTTCGTTCATGGTTTCAGAACTACTTACTGAACGTCTCCTTTGAGTACGATGAAGAAATAATAGAGTTTGACGAGAATGGTGATCCTCCTGGACGTTACGATATAATGAATTATCAGAAACTTGAAGATGGGACCTTCGATTACGTTCAGGTTGGTAGCTGGAACAACCGCAGCCTATTATGGAACAGTTCTCGCTCATTACAGTCGGGTCGCAATGGGAGAACTGTTAAGTCGGTGTGCTCAGAGGAATGCCCAAAGGGTCAATATAAAGTAAGTAGGTTTATAGTGATTGAATGGCTTCGATGTTTTCTGCGTCTGCGCTTAATTAATCCAACATACACTGAGTATCAAAAGTATAGAGCAAATTCATTAAATAGTACGCAAAAAATAATTTGAGCATACGACATTTTTGAGTGGTTTTTGAATTATTATCTTCATTTGTTTAGCTATTTATGTGGTGTTTTCTGTCTTTTGTTTAACCTAACGGAATTTTGTCTTATGTAGGTACACTTAATATAGAAAGTGATATAAAATGATTATTAAACAGAACACATAAGCCAATGCACTATTTTAAGTATTTTTATACTTGGGTTTAAATCCGATGTAGGTTTTAAATAATAATTTGATTTGCTAACCTGATAAAGCTTTGAGGTTTAAACTTTGTAACGAACTGAAAGATATTCAATCTGTAAAGGTTCTCCATATATTTGCAAATTCATTGGTTCTCCGTAGGTATAATTTGAGTTTTTAATGAATGTCAAATATTGAATCTCGTTTGCTGTGTGGATTTTTATCTACTATAATCAATCTAAATCCTCTTTCGTGCGAAGCAGCTTATCAAAAACGAGTTTAATGCATTATGATAAATAAAATAGAAACAATTCGCCTACAACTTCAATTTTAAAGTTGTGTGTTTATCAATCGTATCATATCATGCATCCTATTATTATTAAATTTTAATTAAATTTCTACGGAATGCTCTTTATATGTCCTATCTAATGTACTACCACAAGTGTTAATAAATAGCTCCTAACATATCTTTGATTATACATAAGTGCTTTGTTAACTGTCATGAAAACCTACAAACAACATAAAGTTTTTTCCGTTTTCCCAAGCTGTTAATGTAATTGCTGCCATTATTATACCTTCCTTCTGACACCACACTTCTCAATTTCGTTAGAACTAAGTGGGCAAAGGAAATAGAAGTAGATATAATATAATGTATACCGTAACGAAAGTCTAAGAAAAAAGTTATTTTTGATGAGTATAACTAAATAAAAATATTGGAAATATTATGTAAAATGTACCTTTGCACTACTATAGCAAACTGTTTTAATCATGTTACGACTGTATCTGATGCCTCATTTTATTATGCAACTCGACCCTAATAAGTGTGGAACTTTATGTTGGAAAACTATTTTTTGTGTCAGAGCAAATTATAACTCAAAATTAGTGTTTATGCTGAAAATTATCTTTCCATCGTCAAAAGCAAGACATTTTTTTTATTGGGGAGTAAATTATTGTACTACATTCGGAACTGTAAAATAAATGGTCTTGTCGGCGGGCCAAATTTGCGGCACGAAATAGGTGTGAGTTGACCCTGTGAAACAAAAGCCATCAACTCGTGATTTATGAGGACATTTGCAACAAAATAGTCTAGCAGTGAATAAATCCTTAATGCGAAAAATACTTGCTTTACTTTGCAAGGCTGCTTTATGTGAAGAAATCAACGTCTTCCACCGGTGTCTTAAAAACTAGGGAGATGATTAGAATTTAATGTATTTAACATTCTAATGCCTCACGTGTATTCTTAATTAACTATGGTAATTATTTGAAAAGGTAAATACAGTTTATATTGAAATGCATATAAATTTAACAGCCAAGGTTTCTCTACTTGTCATAAGGTCAACAGGTTATTACTATTTTTCCATTAATAAGTAGTTAAAAAACATGTTAATCAGAATATGTATTTCTCTTTGTTGAAATAATTAACATATTTTGATATTCTTTGGAAAAAAATTATGTTTTTTTGCTGAGGTATGTATTTTGGATTCATATTTCGATATGTTTAAAAGACATTTTATAGAATGTACAAAAACAAATGCCAAGAAAAACCGAAAAGTGTAATCAAGATTTGTTTCCTTTCTTAAATTATTGAAGTTATCGAATCCAGTCCATTAACTAAGCTATGAAATATAGTCTTTTTAGTAAAAAAATGTGTTTTAAATACTTTTGTAGCGAAATGTGAAAAGAAATTCAATTAATTTCTAATTCTTCTCCTTTCTAATTTTTCTTTTTCCCAATCTTAATATTTTTTTATTCTATTTCTTCCCCTTTTCCTTTCGCTTTCCCTTTCCCTTTCCCTTTCCCTTTCCCTTTCCCTTTCCCTTTCCCTTTCCCTTTCCCTTTCCCTTTCCCTTTCCCTTTCCCTTTCCCTTTCCCTTTCCCTTTCCCTTTCCCTTTCCCTTTCCCTTTCCCTTTCCCTTTCCCTTTCCCTTTCCCTTTCCCTTTCCCTTTCCCTTTCCCTTTCCCTTTCCCTTTCCCTTTCCCTTTCCCTTTCCCTTTCCCTTTCCCTTTCCCTTTCCCTTTCCCTTTCCCTTTCCCTTTCCCTTTCCCTTTCCCTTTCCCTTTCCCTTTCCCTTTCCCTTTCCCTTTCCCTTTCCCTTTCCCTTTCCCTTTCCCTTTCCCTTTCCCTTTCCCTTTCCCTTTCCCTTTCCCTTTCCCTTTCCCTTTCCCTTTCCCTTTCCCTTTCCCTTTCCCTTTCCCGTTTTCTTTTCCCTTCCCTCTTCCTTTCACCTTCCTCTCTCCCCTATCCCCTTCCCCTCTCCCATCCCCCATCTCCCCTTCCCCCTCCCAAACTTCGGGTACAGAAAGTTCACATGAAATTATGATATACCCCTTCTAACATTTCTTCTCTATCGAGCCTCCTAACGGATATACAGGGTGTTGAAAATTCAATTTATTTTTTGTTTTTCTTTAATAACTTCCACAATATTAAAGATAGGGAAACCAAACTTGGTACACATAGTTAGGTTGTGAGGGTCCATCTTTGCTATGGTTCAGAGTTGAACTGAGGAGCGCCAGTGGCGTGCGGTGTGGTCACGTCGACATAATTTTAAGGAGAAAAGTATGTGCACTAATTTTTTTCGCAATTCTGATTGGATTTTCATAATTTACGGTTAATTTTCTAAAAAAACTTGCTCATGTAAAATTTTGACTGAGGCATTAGTATTCGAGATATTTGCGTCTGAACAAAACGATGCACCAAAAACACAATTAATTAATTAAGATAGCCCTTTCAAAATTATTTTCAATCTGATTTTCGAAGGGATATACTGAACTGAACTGTCAATTTAATGTTTTTAATGTTTTTCTTTTATACAATGAGGCGTTTTTAGGGCCTTTTGCAAGTCAATATTATTTCTGTGAAAAGAAAAATTTGTTTGTTACGAAATTACATAAACAAATTATCAACATCCAAATATAAAAGAAATCAACACCCCGTAGGTATTTCCGTTAGGAATGGCTATAGAGAAATTTTAGAATGGATATGTCGTGATTTCACCAGAACTATTCCCGACATGACAATTGTGTTTTTGGTGCATCGTTTTGTTCAGACGCAAATATCTCGAAAACTAATGCCTCAGTCAAAATTTTACATGAGCAAGTTTTGTTAGAAAATTAACCGTAAATTATGAAAATCTAATCAGTATTGCGAAAAAAATTAGTTCACATACTTTTTTCCTTAAAATTATGTTGACGTGACCACACCGCACGCCACTGGCGCGCCTCAGTTCAACTCTGAACCATAGCAAAGATGGACCCTCACAACCTAACTATGTGTACCAAGTTTGGTTTCCCTATCTTTAATATTGTGGAAGTTATTAAAGAAAAACAAAAAATAAATTGAATTTTCAACACCCTGTATATCCGTTAGGAGGCTCGATAGAGAAGAAATGTTAGAAGGGGTATGTCATAATTTCATGTGAACTTTCTGTACCCGAAGTTTGTCGGTTTAAAATCGGGACACCCTGTATACTAGATGGAGGATAACAAAGCATATTGACTAAGAATACAGAACCTTGTTACATTGGATAAGATCATAAAGGGCAAAAAATATTACATTCAATCTTAAATCGACATTGCATTTGATGTTTCACCGATCTTGCATTACATCTTCATAAGAATATTAACACCGTTAGTGGCATATTGGTATTCTTTAGGGAAAATATTATCTATAATGAGCTGAGAACTCCCCAAACGTGGAGAATATTGGATAAACGAAAATATGAGAGATTCCAATTTCCCTTGTTCTTCATTTCAGTGGGAATATTTCGACCAAACGTAATAATTTGTTTCCATTTCCTTATGTTAATAAGAAAATCCACCTTTTTAAAATACAGTCTTATATAGCGATATTCGTTTATATTGAATACAATCCAATATAAACTGCCGAACAATTGAAAAGTTTTAAACTAAATCAGAGTCATATTTGTCCTTGTTACTTGGGAAACTATATTCAGGTCATAGCAAAGATGATCCATACAAAAACTAAAAATGTTTATGTATTTCTAGTTTTTGAAAAATTGTTTTGAAGGGTGGTAGGGACATTTTTATTATTTGAAAAATGAATTCCATCTTTTTCTAAATTTTTTCTTAACGGTTTGTTCAAACTTTCAAAAATTTAGAAAATAATAAATTATTTTCAATCAATTTAACAAAATAAATGGAAAGAGCAACTTTGAAACTGCGAACATGATCATTTTGAACGACACATTACTTTTGTCAACGTTATTTTTTCATAAATATAATATTTACGTATTATACGTGACTTTTGCCACATTGTGTATTAAATTCACATAAAGTTAGATAAATAATATTGCATTTGATTATTATTAGTGTTTCGCAGTCGAGAATTGATTACATACATATTCTCCAGATGGTTCTCCTTCCAACCCTAAATTCTTGTACATTCTCGAGTAACCCTTAAAAAAGGAGCGACTTGATTCCCTTGTAACAACATGAAATGTAGGTCAACGTGTTCTGTTTCTTAACGTTTCCATCCTTAAGTAAATGACGACAATTTTTTTGAAAAAATGTAACATTCGCACATGAAATTTAAATAGGACAACAGTTGTCATCCTCTCGTTTACACCATTAATGAATATACCGCCATGTCTCACAGTCATAGTCACATATTTTTTTATTAAATGATCCTACACCAGATCTTGCCTGTTACTACATTATCCCTGAAGTAGTGAAAGTAAGCTTGTAATTATATAAATATGCTTCTTTCATTTTTCATTATTATCTATATGGTTGTTGAATTGGCTGTATATGTTTTTCCAACGTTGTACTAAAGGAACATAAATTGAAAATCTCCACCGATTAGGAAAATATACATTAAATAAAAGCTTCATACTTCTGTTTCGCTAATTGGCGTTGCACAGAATTTACCATTCCTCCAAAATAATTTCCAATACAAAAATTGTTAATTTTCAGAAAAACCACATTTACAATGATTATGTGTCTATATGTTGTAGAATGTTCAACAAGGCGGTAAGGATAAGCGGTGTTGCTGGGTATGCGTTCCATGTCCTGCCGGGGAGATTTTAGAAGATGACGGTGAGAGCTGTAGGAAATGCCCGCTGGGCTCAGCGCCCGACGAGCAGAAAATTGGTAAGATGATTACGTCACGAAACAGACAAATCCAGGAAATCACTTAAATCGGAACACTAAAGCTATTTTGATAATTCGTATGTATAAGACGGATTGGAATCGGCGTGACGTTGCAAATTAGTTATTTATCTTAGTTGAAACAGATTTGTTTTTAAGTTTGATCGCAAATTTTAGGCTAGTACCAGAAAAACGAGACGTAAACTTAATTACCTATGTCCTTAATTTTCAGGTTATATAATATGCAATATAAAAAAATGTATTTAAAATGTATTGAAAACCTCACTTCAGAAGAAGACCACGGCAAAATGCTCGAAGGAAAGGAACTTAAGTAGCTTTAATTAATTTTTCAAATAAATTTGCTAAGAAACTGCACTAAATTAGATTAATATCTCCCCTTTTGTCTACTAACTTTCAATGAGAACTACAACTTTTAGTTATTAATTTCGACTTAGCGTTTTTATTAATGTTTGTAGAAAAATGCACCTCACAAATTATCTTATTCTTTAATTCACCAATGTTGGTTTTAAAGTTATATACAGTGTGACCCACTTAAGATCGCAACATCCCTGTATACCCGTTAATTGATGCTTGATTGACTTCAAACTTTGGTGGTAAGAAGAGATCGATAAGGTGATTCTTTGAACTTAGTAATATGTGATATATGTCAGTAGCGTGCGATTTTAAGGGGGTTTAAATTGTCGACTTTGCAAAAAAAATTATTAGCGATTTTTTTTAATTCAATTTTGGATTTAATTATTGTAGAGGAGCGCCATTTAAAACTCCTAGGTATCAATTTTAAGTGCGATCACTTATCTGGTTATTTTATATGTAAACCCACAAAAATTCGTTTTTTTCGTAAGTGATCAAGTTGATTGAGTAAAATTTTCTCAAAACAAATTGTGCATTATCTGAGAATTCGCGGCATCTTGTTTTGTTCATTTATTATCAGTTATTATAAAATTTAACTCTAACAACTTGATCACTTACGAAAAAACTGCAGTTTATGGATTTACATCTAAAATAACCAGATAAGTGATTTCACTTAAAATTGATACCATGGGGTTTTAAATGGCGCTCTTTACGATAATGATATCCAAATTTGAATTAAAAAAATCGCTAATACTTCTTTTGAAAAATCGACTTTTCGTCCCTTAAAATCGCACGCTATTGACATGTATCACATGTCTTAACGAATCCACGCCTCCTGCTAGACGCAGAAGCAAACAGAGTTCAGGCTAACAGATTTTCTTTTGTTAGTCAACGATATAGGTGCTGAGTGAAGAAAATAAAATTAGATATTTTTTCTTTCTAAGAACACGAAAATCTCTTAATATCTTAGGAGAATTTTTGTCCTTACACTTTTTAGTTAAAGAATTCAACGTGGAAGGGAACCCAAAAATTCTTCTACAAAATAGCTAACTTGATTCAACAAAGAAATTTTTAATGATTTTTAATTGAGTAATTCTTTTTCGGTAAAGAGTATGAGAACTACAACTTTTAGTTATCAATTTCTTTAATGCATTCATCAAAACAATGTTTTTGTTACCACAATACTTTTTGTCATCCTTATGTAGGTACGTTTATCGTAGCAAATAGGAAATTTTAATGAAAACATGTGTTTATCAAATCCACCATTATGCAGTTTTAATGAAAACGAATATAAATTTAAACTTTAAAAAATTTAATCAGAGTCGTCCCAAACAGAAGAAGTTGAGAATAAAAAGTGCCCTAATTTTGGCTGTATCATCTTGCTAATTTTACCAAAAATTTCATAATTTCTTGGAAATTTTAGTGTTTTAATATTAATGTAATGATGTCAAATAAAGAAAAGAGCTTTCTTTATGTTTAATATTCTGTATTTGATATAAAATTTAATTCGATGTGCTATTTATTGTACCTAGTTTACAAAATAAATTTGAAATTGATGTTAGTCAAAAACAGAAGTTCTATCGAAAAAATGCAAGACACCTAACAAAATCTATTGGTCCGAGCTGTTGGCTTTACTTCTGCGTCTAGCATGAGGCGTGGATTCGTTTCGATGACGCTGCGCGGTAAGTCACGCATACTATTGAGATCGTAGGCGTAGGCGTGGCCTGGTTCCACCAATATCGTAGTCAGGGAGGCTGGCGTTATTCCTGTCGCGTGGTTAGACATGCATACTATTGATTTGGTAGGCGTCCATCAACGTCATGTGGCCAGTGTGGCCCTGTATAAAATCCTGTATAAAATCTTTCCTAAATCAAGAAAAATTACAAGAATTTTATACTAACAATAAATTGAAAAAACATGTTTCGAAAAATCGCTATAGAGATACAGGGTGAAGAAATCCTACTGTGAAGTTTTTTGATTAAACTCAAGTTTCTTCAACACCACGACTTTTATTCAAAAACCCTTAAAATTGTTTTCTACAATTGAGCCACTGCTTCTAAAACCCAGAAAAAAACAAAAAATTTGTTTGGAAAGAAATGGTGGCGCAGTGGAATTTGTTAAAATTTGCTATAGAATTTGTTGAAAACCTATTTTTTATAAAAAAATTATGAAATTTTAGATGATATTGCTAATAGTAGCAAGAGGATACAGCTAAAATAGTTAGAGTATTTTTTACTCTCAACCCTCTTAGTCTGGGATGCCTTTGATAATTTTTAAAATTTGAATTTCGAATTCGTTTAGATATACATATATATCTACTCTATGAAGTGTACAAATTTTCGTAATTTTATCTTCAATAATTTCTCAGTAGCGCCTCAAAGAGGTGCTGTTGGAGATGCTGTAGAAGTATTTTTCGGTATATGTTTATAGGAAATTTTTGTCTTAAAGTTACATTATCTATCAATTGTTTAAATTTGCAACAATAAAAGCGAAACACTCTGTATATCTATAATCTAAGTAATATCACTATTTCTATTATAAAATATTTTTTTATGCTGAAAATTTAAAATCGATTTTTTCCTAATTTTCTTATTAAACTTAAATTCGAACCTTTCGAACATTGAGCCATTTTAAACACATATATTTACTTTAAAATAGCTGTCTTATTCTAATTAAAGTAAACAATAAAAGTTGGCAGAAACAATTAATTGGCTCTCAAGAACGTTAACGTTTTATTTGCCATTTTAAATGGCATGATATTATTCGTAGTTTGAAATATACAGGGTGTTTCAGTAAAAAGTCCCCGGGCCATTATCTCGAAAGATAATAATGATATTTTATTTTTGTAAATGGAGGATGATAGATATCAAAGGAGGCTTTAAATAACTGTAGTTAGAATTTTTCCTCTACGGTTCACAGAGATGGCGCTACGATGCAAAATTATTTTTCGATGGCTGGAACCTTGAAACATGATTCATGTGATTAAGGAATAATTTACGAATAATTTTGATGGTATAGAATATTTCGAAAAAACGAGCCTTTGTGGAGTTATTGAATTTTTTTAGATAAGATAATATAGGGAATATTAATTTTATGATGAGCTAAATTAAACTTTTGAGATATTAGTTGGCCTTGAAATTAAATTTTAATTTTGACAGTTATTTAACAAAAGCTTGCAGTGCATTTCAATCCAAGTTTTAAGCTGTTTAGTTAGAAGTTATACATTACAAATGATTCGATACAACAATTGTTTATGCTTGTTATCAAATTATTAAGTTTAATTTAGCTCATCATAAAATTAGTGAGTATTTCCTTTATTATCTTACCTATTTCAGGTTTTAGGCACATTTTTATTAGAAGAGATAAAAAAAATAAATAACTTTGAAATATGTAATAACATACAGATTATTGTATTTAAACTTTAGCAGGGTCTTATTAGTTCCAGCTTAACCGGAAGCGCTACACACGTTTTTGTATTTTGTATTAGTGCATCAGAGCACTTTCCTTAACGTAAAAAAAGTTACAAGTAATCGACAGTCTAGAACTGTCAATAAAAAAGTTACAGAAGTTTATCAAGATTTACGTGTACTGAAAACATTTAAAAAAAATTCAATAACTCCACAAGGGCTGGTTTTTTCGAAATTTTCTATACCATCAAAATTATTCATAAATTATCCCTTAATCACATGAATCATGTTTCAAGGTTCCAGCCATCAAAAAATAATTTTGCATCGCAGCGCCATCTCTGTGAACCGTAGAGGAAAAATTCTAACTAGTTATTTAAAGCCTCCTTTGGAATCTATCATCCTCCATTTACAAAAATAAAATATCATTATTAATTTTCGAGATAATGGCCCGGGGACTTTTAACTGAAACACCCTGTAGTGTATACTCTACTTGTAAATCGAAATGGTTTTATTTGACTAAATCTTGAGTAGGTATCAAAAATTTTTGGTTACTGATAAAATATAGAGTAGAATCTTTTACACTACTATTGTTTCCTTAAATTTGTTAAGAGATCTAATTAAAATGTTTATTTTCAGAATGTCGAATTCTGCCGATAGAATACGTGCAATGGTTCGACACCCAAGCGATAGTGGCCATGATTTTCGCCTCATTGGGCTTCCTCAGTACGTCATTTGCGTTTTTTATCTTCATGAAGTACAATAATACCCCAGTCGTGAAATCGTCGACTAAAGAGTTATGCTACATAATTTTAGCAGGCATGACCCTTTCACATGCCTCTGTTTTTGCTATATTAGCAAAACCTTCGCCTATATCTTGTGCGTTAACAAGATTTCTTCCAGGATTAAGCTTTGCGATGATCTACGCCGCCTTATTGACTAAAACGAATCGTATCGCCAGGATTTTAGCGGGAAGTAAAAAGCGCTTTCCTACTCGAAAACCGATGTTCATGTCCGCCGCCGCTCAAGTTGTGATAACACTGTTCTTAATAGCAATAGAAGTTCTTATTTCGGGCTGTATGTTACATTATCAATCGCCAAATATAAAATACGTATATTTAAATGAAAAGACTCTGCTCGAATGCAACACCACTGCAGAAAGTATTGTTACACCGCTGTCGTTCGATTTTTTTTTAATATTACTTTGCACTTTATACGCCGTGAAAACGCGAAATGTCCCTGAAAACTTCAACGAAGCTAAATTTATCGGTTTTGCAATGTATACCACTTGCGTGATTTGGATAGCTTTCATACCAATTTACTTCGGGAGCGATTCAAAAGTAATCACGATGAGTATGTGTGTTACTTTAAGCGCGATGGTGACTTGGATATTTTTATTCGTGCCAAAGCTGTACATAGTCGTTTTTCAGCCGGAGAAAAACAATCGCGCACTATTTACAACTACTAAAATTAGGTGTCATATAGGGTCAAGGGTGGCCTCAGCGATTTCAGAGAAGAGCTCTACGAACAGCTGGAGAGACAGCAGCACTTCGATAAAAGAGATAGAGAAATGTAACAAGGATTTTGTTCCGCAGAAAAGGACATTGTCTTGTCAGACAGGAAGTGAGCTACTTCAAGTTCTCTTGAATCCTAAAGCTCTCATGGGAGCGTGCTCGCCTATACATAATTCCTATGTGCCAAGAATCACGGAGAGAGATTGTTGCGAGGCCGATAATTGCCAACTTAAAAATATTACTATTAAATTGCCAGACAATCCTATTGATTTTTAATTAGTTTAAAGATTATTATAATAAACTTTACTAAAGTATTTTTGTCATTCATCAAATTTGACTTTATTCCTAAAATTTTGTATGATACTAAAATTAACTAATAACATTAAATTAGATACACTTCTCCAAGGTATTCATACAATGCAATCATTCAAATTAAATACAAATATGTCCTTTATCTATTCATGATAGTTAAAGTAAGGGTTAAATTGGCTTGTTTCTTATTTTCTAGTACGGAGATGAATCTCTATATTAAATGCTTAGAGAATATTATTTTAAGGAAGAAGAAAATAACTGACCAACATAGTATTAATTTTTGAATAAAATATATTTTCAGTCGGAATAAATAAAATGTATTTGATTTTTACGTGATAATGCATGTCTGCCTCAATAATATATGAAACTTAAACACAAAAGTTGGATGATTAAAATGGAATACAATATGTAAGAGACAAAGTTTATAAATAACTGGCTGTTACCTAAAAACTATATCCATTATATTAAGCCTGGAGCATTTGATAACAATAATAAATTCTTCGACACGTTGATTCAAAATTGCACTTACTTCATCATACAGGCTTATTATACATTTCTATTAGATCACCCTAATGAAAGTGTCATAATAAGATAGGTATTTGGAATATAAAGATCGACGAACACTTGAAAAACGTTTTATTTTTCATTGGTTCGATGGGTTTATGCCCCTCGTCGCGTTCCCGACACATTATCGAAACCCCATTAGAACTAATGAAATTTAAAATCTCCTCGAAGCGCCTCGTTCTACCATACCTAAGTGTGTATTAGGCCTTAAGGGTATTGGGAATGTGACTTTAACAGATAATTATTCATTCAGAAATATGTACGATACAAGTGGAAAACTACAAGTTTAGACCACTTATGTAGAAAAATTATACATATTTAGTACGGTCCTGTGTTAGATGTAGATGTAGAAGGTGGGTCAGTTTCAACCTGTCAAAACGTCAGGATCGATTAATTTTGAAATTTAAAACTTTTAAATTCATAGTACAATTACACCAAAATCAATATCTTACTTTCTAAGTGATATCAAACTTTCTAATACAGTCACTTAATGATCTCACTTCGAACTAATTCTATACTTAGCTGTGTAAAATCAAATATTTTTGTATAGTTTGATTCAAAATGGGTCAAATAATTAATATTAAAAAGGAATAAGGGTGTTTTTTCGTTGGGGGTGAGTTTCACTCAACTCGTGAGTTTCGAAAAAAATAGTGACTATTTGAACGTGTAGATCGTCATATTCTACCTCAAAAAAGACCTATAGGTAACGTTCTTTTTTTTAATACCCGCTGAGTTACAGGGGTTGAAAACGTTGATTTTTCAAAAGTTTTAAACAAATTACTCGAAGATGATCACATTTTCGAAAAATTTTGTCATAGCAAAAAATTTAAGTAATAAAATAACAAAAATTATCCATGAAATAAAAATTTGTTTATGTTCATCGTTTCCGAGATACAGTTGATGTTAGATGCATTTGAATGTAACCCTGAAAAGGGCACGCGTTACCTTGAAACAAATTGAAGCTTATTACAGTAGCTTGAAATTTACTAAATCTACTAAATCAAAAATGATACAAGGGAAATAAAGACAAAATTTTTATTTTCTACAAAAAAGTACTTTTTTCTTGTTTCAGTAAATTCCAAATTGAAAAAAAAAATCCAAATTGTGATTTTTGTTAGTATACACTCAAATTTTTTTGGCCGTGATGGATGCATAATCTAAAAGATTTTACACTTAATATGTGTTTTGAAATTTTTTGGCTTTGCGATTAAATAACTTAGCATTGAAGAATCTTAGTTAAATGTTACCAGAGACAAAAAATTATGACAATAAACTAAAGATAATGCTGCTGTTATTGACAACCTTTGTACTGTTTTGACCTATCTGACCTTAAAAAGGAATTAAAGGCCTTCAAAATGCTTTTTCTTTGGATAAGTATTAGCGTTAATTGCAAATGAGATATGACCAGTACCGGTTTAAGGTAGTTTGCCTCACAGACTACTGAGCTCAAAAAATATTACTTAGCTTTATTTTTTTTTGTAAAGATTTTTTTTAATAAAAATGTATTAAACAGGAGGACAAAAGTAAAATTTTACGACAAACAAAAGTAAACAAACTGAGAAAAAAACAAAACTTAAATTTAAATTGCCAACGCCAAGAGATCGTCCTAAAATTTGTAAGGCTTTATAAAATAAAAACATTCTTTGGCTTAAATGGACAATACTAAGAAAAATAAGTTAAAAGCAATATATTAAGTAACCTAAACAGTATAACTATTTCAAAGTTTTTTTCTAGCTTATATTGAAGCATAGTTTTCGACAACATACTAACAATTAATATAATTATTATATTTAGTTCATATAGCAGCTCTTGATTAATGGGCAAAATTGCTAAGAGTTAAATTTTTCTTGGGCAATTGAATTTCTTAAGGATGTTTTTACTCTTTTTAGAGTAGAAAAAGAGCGTTCGCACCAAATATTAATGTTGGGAAATGAAGATATTAACTAATTTTCGTATACATTTTGTTATTCCAATGGAGTTATTTCAATTTTTATTTCCGAAAAGGAAGTTAACAGTTTCTTTAGATGGACACTTTCTTAAGGAAAATAATCGTCCAAGTCCTCCACGTACTTTTCTTGTAGTTGAGTTACAGATATGAGGATATTTTCATTTTCTAGTTCTTTTAGATGAAACAAAAATCAAACGGAGCAATGTCTGTAGCTATCAGATCGACGAATAATTTCGATTTTATTATTTTATTGTCCATTATTAAAGCAAAACATTGCGTTCGCATTTTTTCTTTTTTGCTTAAAATGGCTTTGGAATTATTTTCTCTTAATTGCAATTTGCAATTTTCTTTTGATACTTAATCCGCTTCTCAACATAATTGAAACCTTGATTGAAACTAAATTACCCTTATTTAACAGAGTCGCTTGTTCTATAGAGCCTCCGTACTTCCAATGTATTTTAAACATGTGGTACCGATTTAATTATTTATACCCTAGAGTTATTTTCAGTACCGATTTAATTATTTATACCCTAGAGTTTTTTTCATAGAAATTGCTTGTAAATTTACAATTGCCGAATATCCGTTGAACTTTCCAAATTGTTTCATAAATATTATTGCTCTCCTTATTTCATAAGTAAGCGTGGTCAGCATATTTTATAATTTGGGCTAGGCACTTACGATCTTTTCACATTAACTGAAAGAAACCATACCGGGTGTTATCTCTATCCTGGGTTACATACGATGTACATTTGTTAATTGGCTTACTTAGTAATTGAAAAAAGTGTCTGCCGGTTACCGCCCGGATCTATATCACCCAATAGACCCATTGTTAAACCGGCACTGGATATGACCGAAATAAGAAGCGCGCCTCAATTTAGCAAATTACGATATTGCTCGTTTGGCGGTAGTTTAGTCTCAGAACGTCGTTAATTATTAATTTTTAAGGGTGGTTTTCATCCTCTTATGGGTAAGATCAATTATTTTTCTTATAAGGGGATGAATTTTATGTCTCAAAATGTAACAATCTGCTAAGAAAATCCTAATTTCTCAAAATAAACAGAAAATGACTAATTCATTCATCAATTGAGGGTGCAACATACAATTTTTATTTCTGACTTAAGAACATTTGTGATCAGCGACTCCAAAAACATAAATAATATAAGTTTCAATAATATATTCTCCGTACTTCGTTAATTATTAATTTTTTTATTTTAGGGACGGTTTTTACCCTCTTAGGGCTACGGGCAATAATTTCTTTTTTTAAGATATAAGTTTTATGTTCTAAAATATAAGAATTTGCAATGAAAAAGTTCTACTTGCTCAAAACAAAAACATATGTTCTTCCATTGTACCACTATTATATCGGCCATATTAGGGGTGCAATCGCGAATTCTAAAATTCTGACTTGAGATTCGTAATCAGCGACCTCGAGCACACATACATGATTTTTTTTAATAACTAACACTTAATATTTGAGTCAGTATTCAATTTTTAACTTCAGGGGTGGGTGTTAATTTTTAATATTTGAAGTTGAGACCCTAAAGTTTAAGAATCCGCAAAAAAAATACAAGCAGTACACAGTACAATTAGTTCGAAGTTTGGGTACTTTTTGGCACCAAGTGACTGTATTTTCACTGTTCTATTGTACTTGAAGAGTACCTTTAATGATAATAATTTTCATTCCATTCCCGATGGAAGAAAGACCAAATAACTACTCTTTGAACTTGAAACATGAGTCTTTTATTTCAATGTGTTTTAGGAATCTCCTGTTTATTATTTAATTTTTCTGCTTATTATTTTTTATTAATTCAGTGACGTAACATTTATTTTATCAAAAAAGGAGCGCATGATACCTCAATTTTACGCTACTGGTCCCAGGAGTTACAAGAAACTTATTGTAATTAAGGTATGCTTCAAGAACAATAGAGCAATGAGAATTTGATTTCAATATCTTTCTCCTGTCCTGCACTATAAAGAGGCTTTCAGTTGAAATTTTATCCTGGACCGCGTGCCGCTGTGCCACAGCCCACTAGTAGGCTGTGACTGTGCCTTTCTTGATCAGCGATCAAGAAAGCATAAAGCTAACACAGAACCGTACTCTAAATTATTTTATCTAAATAAAATCCTAATAATTTTTATTTATAGCTACATATTTCAAATTAATTACCTGTGAAGTTCAATAATTTCATATATACTAAATTTCATCAATATCTGCAAGCGTTTCACATTATCATTTATTGTTCTCTATTTATTAGAAATAGCATTATTTTTATAGTTTCCATTTTATATTTCTTCCACCACCTCCCATGCTATTAGCCGATATTGCTCAACTACGAACTAAGTCTGACAGCCCAATAAAAATAATAAATTAAAAAAAAATAAATTCTCTACAATGATCGAAATAGATTAGAATTATTGAACTTGCAGACAGGCCAATAGATAGAAAATTTTTTTATTGTCAGTTGTGCAAAAAATGGGTAATTAAAATCTGATTCATGATCAAATTTCTGCAAAAATTAGGTAGTTAAAATATGATTTATGATCAATAATATTCTTTTTAGAATATCTTCTTTAATTTCTTCGAGATTTTTATGTTCCTTGGAGTTATATAAAAAACAAAATTATTTTAAGGTGCTGATTATCCAGGTCACATATCTGAAATAAATGTTTTCCCATCATCATCATCGTCCATCTCTCGGTAACTTATAACTCTTCATGATGGTAATTCATTAAATATTAAATATTAATTTCAACCAAAGTACAAAGGCAACGTGTCAAATTTTATCTAATATAAATAAAACAAAAAATAAAGGTGCACGCCTATTTGGGTTTATAGTTAAAATTAAGGAATTAAAAGAAGAGTAGCAAAATAAGTTAGTCTAGAAACATTTTTGGATTAGAATTAAATAAGTATGTTTCCACTTTTATGACTAAATACTTAAAATAACTTAATATTATCAATTTGTATTGACTAATAAAATTGTTCTCTTACTGAACAACTAAAAATAGGAGCCTTTTTAGACTATCTGAAATACTTACTAAAAAATAATAATAATATAAACCCATACACTTATAAATAAATATAACCATTTTGTTTGAAACTTCTTAATACCTGTACCCAACGTAATCAAATAATTGTGTTCAAAAAGACCAAAATCATATTAAATAATATTTTATATGTTTCTTTAATGTGTTAATTATGTAAATATTACAATTGTAAATAAAATCTTCAATCATTTAGTAACACTTTTTTTCTCAAGACCGTACCTTCATCCCAGAACGACTAAATTTTAACAGTGACGACAATAAGCAGTGCTGCATTTCTAAACAACCAATAAATCACTACTAATGTATTGAATTGTATTGCAAGATATCATGCACAAAAAGTACAAAATTTCTCGACTAAATTAACAAAATTGTTGTCCTCTTTTTTAAAACATCAATTTCGTGGCCTTATCCCCTAATTTTTGTTATTGTGACCAATAACGCGGGTAACATATTTTTGCAAAAAAATATTTGGAATTTTTTTCAGAGCGCACAGTGGATTACTAATAGAACTGTAATAGTATGATAGAACTATAAATTGCAATTAAATGTATCTTCTGAATTGTTTGGTTGTGCTCCAAAGATTGTTAAAGGTTGCTGATAATTTAAGATTTGATTGACTGATAACTGGTAATGCCAGTTGCCTGCAGATCAGTCCCATAAAACTTTCATCTTTAATCTTTAATTGACTCTGAGTACATAAAACTGATCCACCATGTCATCATCTCATGGCTTTCTTGCGGTGGTGAAATATTTTGAAAAGAGGCAAGTACAAGACAAAGAAACATGTTGGGAAAATACATTGATTTGTTATTTTGTTTTTCTTGGCCTGCTTTACTCATACAAATTTAGAAATCCTAGATCTCAGAGGATTGCATCAGTGTCTTGGAAGGTAGGTAGTAAAACACATTAATTAAAAAAATTAATATTAAAAAAACATTTTTAAAAACAAGCTTTTATTTAAATGCTCTAAAAAGAAGAAAATAAACTTAAAATTAAATCAAACCCATCAATTTATTACATTATACAAATTATATGATAATAAAAGCTTGTCGCGAGAGTTTAATATTGTATTCTTGTTTATTTACTCAGGCAAATCTCGCGACAAGCTTTTATATCATATAAATTGTATAATGTAATAAATTGATGGGTTTGATTTAATTTTGAGTTTATTTTCTTCTTTTTAGAGCATTTAAATAAAAGCTTGTTTTTAAAAATGTTTTTTTACTATTAATTTATTTTTTAGTTTTTTTCGTATTCTTTTTGTATTCTTCTCAGCAACCCTTTCATTTGATACCCACATTATGATGGTAGATACGAAAATTTTGTCCGCCATATTGAGTTTAGTGTGATGTCATTTTATATTTCGCATTCTTCTCAGCAAACCCTTTTAATTGATACCAATATTATGGGGGTGCATAAAAAATAACTAGCCCGCCATCTTGCGGCGTCCGCCATATTGAATTTAGTGTGACGTCATTTTATATTTCGTATTCTTCTCAGCAAACCCTTTCAATTGATACCCATATCATGGGGGTGCATAAAAAATAACTAGTCCGCCATCTTGCGGCGTCCGCCATATTGGATTTAGAATGACGTCACCTAGCTAAACATGCATTGTCATCCAAACTAAACGTGTATGCAAAATTTCAGCTCAATCAGTTGGTGATAACTATTTTAAAATTCAGTTGCAAGATTTGACCTAAACAAACAAACTGACATACATAATACATACCAAGTTAAATAAAAGCTTGTAAAAAGAAGGGAGTTTGAAAAAATAGACACATATTTAAGTAACGTAATATCATATAATATTTTAGTGCGGATCTATGTTTCACATTTACAAGTAGGTTATAGTGCTTTTTACATAAATCATAACTTATTTGCGATTGTTCTGATGAACTTTTCGTAAATATTTAGATATGTATAGACTAAGGATATCACTTAGTGATGTAAAACATCATTTTAAATGAAACTTATTTCACAAGTTTCTGTCTTTACAGTCTATTAAAATATTTATTATAAGCTTACATCAATAAACATTTTACATACAAACAATATACATCATAATATCTAAAGCAGCAATTCATCTATAAGAAAAAAAGTGGCGAAGAATTGGTTGTTGAATAGTTCCACTGGTTTCTTTTTATAGTGTCGCCTTTAGTTACCTTAAATTAATTATTTCCTATGAGCTATAAATATCTAGAAATAAGGTGTTTAAATAAATTAAATCTATCTACAGTAACAAAGTTATTTAATAACTTTCAGATATCTGTACAGTATTTAATAAAGTCACTAAAATTCAGGGCCGCCGAGAGGCTGAGTAGGCTTTGGAGATGTCACTTGTGGAGTCCGAAATGAATTCTACGAGTATATTTCACAATTGCGCGATGACGAATTTTTTTTATGTTTCAATGCAAGTTGTAAATTTGTCTCTCTGTATTAATTTTGTTAGCACTATTTATAAATAAATCACGTAAATCAATATAAATTTCCGGGAAATGACCGGACCCACTGAGTTTCTGTGCCCCGCCTGCCCCTTTCTGATGTCGGCCCTGCTAAAATTAATTTACATTGAAAAAATTCGTATAAATTAGTCAACAAAGCGTAATGATATATTTAATTAGGTATGAACATGGTGTAAATAGTGTTTATTTATTTTTAGCTTAATTAAGATATCTGTATGTCAATTAGGAAATGTAAGGAAAACTTAACTTTAAGCTTAACCCTTAATTTCTATATAATATAATACAAGTAAAGTAAAGTCGTACGCAAAAGTTTGTGGACATTTTTACGTAAATCTAGACTTATTTATATCCATGAAGTTGCCTGTTTCATTTAAATTTACTCAAAATAACTCAATTTACAATATTACATTTCAGACGTACAAGACTCTTCAAAAACGATCACACATTTTTTTAAATAGGAACTTCATTTTGTTAAACTTATATACTGAAATTCTCTATAATTAGGTTTTCTTATATTTTTAAATCGGTTAAAAAGATGTTGGGACGGAGAGGATTATTTGCCAACTTTGCCTCTAAATTTAATTTCTTACTATAACTGTGGTGGTATTTAATTCTCTTTAGAAAAATATGAACCAATTAGTTAGAAGTACTTACTAGTAAAAAAGGATAGTAAGAAATCATCTATCACCACACCAAATTTTAATTAAATCTCTTTTAAGAAGCTCAAGCTATTTCAGAAAACATATATTTAAGTAAATTTGAGTTTTCGTGGCTGAATGGAAAACCCAAAGCCATAAAAAAAGTGAATTTGAAGATCGGTTATCGCCATCTGGTTCCACTAATTAGTAGTTTAATGCCCACGAAATTTTGTGACATACTGTACTCCATTTAACATTCAAAATTGCTCTATAATAATGGACAAATATTTCTTAATTTGTAGATATACTGCAAATAAATTCGATGTAACTGTTTATTGCAGTATAGTAAATATATTCAGTTTTATTGTTACTTACGACTTTACTTTCGCTGTAAAATCTTTAACGACGTTATACTCCGCTTCTGCAACATGATTAAAGAAACATAATTCACTAGAATCACAATATTGTTGATAATGTTAATTTCTACAGTGACATATACATACATTACTTTGAATATATTGTTGACAATATGATAACTTCTATCGTAAGTTTCTCAAAAATATGTTTAATGCTGGTATGATAAAAATATTCTATACAACTATCTACTTAAAAGGTCATGAGATCAATATGTTTGATATAAATTATCTAGAAGCAATAAAAACCAACTACTGCATATTAAAAACTTTGCATTTTTTCCTGTATAATTCTCACTTACAGAATCACAGATTTTCAAAATGATGACTATAGAAGTAGTGAGTTTTTATCAAAGTATATATTAGAATTATATGTACAGTAAAGACCACAGAAATACGAACTTGGGAATCAGTGGCAGATATTTACGGTTTTTGTCCGCTATCTACTGACGAAGAGAGATCACTTGTCATCGGTGGCTTGCTGGCGATACATTTCTCAATGGATGCAATGTGAAATTCGTTCGTGGCCATGGTGAGAGTTTAAATCGTTAAATCTTAAGTGTATTAGCACCTCTGTAGTCCTTACTGTGTGTTAAGTGATGATGATAATTTAGGACATACACAATGTTATTACCAATCATAAGTTGCATTGGTAGTTGATATTGGTTGCTGGGCCTGCAACGTAGTGCTTGCTGGTGGAAATCCACATCTTGAATTCTTAGAGTTAGTAATTCTCATCTAAAGGAAAAATGTATTAGCATGATAAATTTAATAAGATAGGAGATAGTAACTAATACTAATTAGCAACTACTGCTAATACAGTGAACAATTAAAGTATAAACCTAAAATCGCTGAAATCTTTTGCTTGAATCTTTTAATGAGAGACAGTGTTATATTATACATATATATTTTACATAGAGATATTCCCCTTACGCTTTTTAAATAAAATATTTCCTTGAGTAATGTAAAAATTTACATTTATTATAATTTGTCAAGAAGTCTCTTGTAGATTGCTTAACAAGAATGAAATAAGTATAATCAAATTTGAGTTACAATTTACTTTTCCTTAGAATTTATGAGTAAACTTTTCCATCAGCCTTATTTCTGTTATAAGTTTAGAACCATGTAAAGAATTTCAAACAAATTGAAAGGAAATGAAACACATATTCGTAAGCAAAATATGTCAGTCTGAAAAAGAAAATAAAATTATCTGAAAGACAATTTCTCAGCTTCAACCCACAACTAGTCGCAATACTGGAATGAATAAACAGCAACGACAAAAACAATTTTTAGTTTTATTCGTTAAAATATATTCTAAATTCGGTGGTTTTCTTGGTCACGTTACGAGCAAGACGAGAGTAATGTCTCTATCATACAAAAAGCACATCTTCATCAAATACGTTGGTTTATAAACAGTATAGTTATCCGTGAAAATGCTATATTCTACTGTAACTTTGTTGCTTTTGAGTTTATTGGAAAAGTAAAAACTACTTTATTGACTAATTTTTTGCAAGGAATTCAAATTTTTATAGAAAAAAACAATTGAGCATCGCATTAGAGAATTTTGTTTTTTCTTATGTAACATCTTATTATATTTTTTGATTGTCCGTTTTTTCCTGATTTCATCGATATAAACAGGTAAGCTATTATCTTTTATTTTTTACGAGATATAGGCTATGTGTAGAAAAGCAATGAAGGCAGTTTGAATAATATCAATAAAAATAATATATATTAATATTGTTGTAATTTAAATTATGTAATTATCTAAATCTCGTAAAAAATAAAATAATAGCTTACATGTTTATATCGACAAAATTAGGAAAAAACGAAGTGTCAAAAGATGTAATAATACCTATTCAGGGTGCTAGATAAGAAAAAACAATGTCGGTAGCTATATCTCTGTAATGCGATGCTGGATTGTTTTCTTTTTATAAAAAATTGAATTCCTGGCAAAAAATTAGTCACTAAAGCAATTGAATCGGTTATTCAATTAATCCGAAATGCCTATTTTCGTGAATTGACATTCTTTAGAATCAGATGCACCTAGTCAGAAAATAAAGGGCCCATCAGATGAGAGGAAAGTAGTGAAAATTAGTTTTAAAATTGTGTTATTAAAAGAAGGGTCCAATTATAGGCCTATATTCTAATAACTAACTGGTTCATAATAAGAAAGGCCCATCTAATGGCATTTTGTGTACTAAGGTTTTCTAACCTTACTTTTTCAGTTTGCTTGTTTGTTTATATACTGTAGTGATGGCGAACACACAGAAGCGACGATGATTGTTAAAAATTGAAACTTATTTTCTATTTTTTAGAATATCTTTATTTTTGCTTTTGTTATTTTTTCACTTAATACAATTTTTTTCATTCACGTGTACTTTTATTTATTAAAAAGTAATGAAAAAATAATTGTCTAGTTGAAAAAGGGCCGAATGTCGCTACAAATTATTTTTTTTCTTTTAATTATGAAAATTCTATGGTAAAATAAAAACGCACTTAATTGTATATACACAATATGAACATTGAACAAAAAAAGAAATGAAAAGTGTATTGACAATTTTATAGACAATAAACAGTTTTTTATCTTCCCTGTAAAATTTGTTTTGTTCGATTTGGGCTGTTCTTTTAATAACCGATTCAATTTTTACTTTTTCGATAATTAAAAAGGCAACAAAATTACAGTAGAATCTAACATTCATGCAGATCGTTTCCCGCCGTCGCATCGTCCAGTGGAACTTTCACTTCCTTTTTGGAATAAAAATCCTATTGCATCACCAATCTTAACCTACCCGAGCAAATTTTTTTTCAAATACTTATGAAAAATCATATTTCAACGGATACTGTCAAAAAATTTATAAACGTTGAACATAACCTCAAAAAAATTTCAGAAACACTGGACCCGATAATTTCAACAGTAAACTTCATAATTTGCTATAATTCTGAAACTGCTTTATGTTTCTTTATGCGCCTAGGGTTTATAGACTTATAGCTTTTGAGGATTTTCAATTTTTGTATTTAGGATGCAAGGGTTTAGAGTTTGTCTGTCTTAGGTCTATGGATCTATAAATTTTAAATTCATGACTTTTGGCAAAAATTTAAGGTTTTATTTTAAATTTAATATTGGAGTTATTGGGGTCAGTCTATTTGATTTTGATGATATATTAATATTAACGAAATTTTTGACAGTACTTTGTTGAAGTCTGATCTTCTTATTTTATAACAAAATTTGTTAGGATCGGTTTCGAAAATCCCACTGCAGGCGGTGATTGAATTGAGGAAATAACCGCAACATTAAAAAAGGAATAAAAAAGAAGCTTTATAAGCAGTGTTAACTTACACCTAAATAAAGCATAGACAAAACTGAAGGTTACTTACTTCTTACCTGAAATCCAGTATACCTAGGCTGTTGTTGCAAGTCGTTACCATCACTGGTTTGTTTAAACGGATTAGCCCCTGGAATATCTAACGTACCACCCTGCCCCATTTGATACGTAGCACCATAACCATCTTGCGCTAATTCGTGCAATTTATTGCTTGACAAAGCCCTAGGGATAGGATTACTAGGCACACCATGTGGAGCCAGGTGAGAGGTTTCCTCGGCTACTTGTCTGGGATCTTCGGTTTGGGGGAGGTCAGAAACAAATCCTTGATCCGCTCGGTAAAAGTTGATGAAAATAAAGGCTGCCAGGACAAGTAGACATATAAGACCGTATCCTCGAAAAGTTGTCGTGGATCCGAAAGAACTGACAAACATTCCACCAAATACAGCACCACATCCCCTTCCTAAGCCATGATGGATACCTTGAAGCACTCCCTGAGCGGACGATCTTAGTTCAGGGGGAGTATTATGAGCAATATAGGAACAACACGCTGCCCAGACCGCCGCATGGGTTATTCCCTAAAACAATTATTGAGTAAAAATGTTATGATCAAAGGTATTTAATTTAAGTAATGTGGTTTGAACGTACCTGCATGAATTCAAAGGGAAGCACCCACCAGGGATTGGTCAACCATGATATGTACAGGAACCTCAATGTGTTCCCTATCAGACCAAGACACAACACTTTGACATGTCCCATTTGTCTTATAAGTCTGAAGCTAAAAAAGTAGGCAAATATTTCGGATACGTGGTTGATTACTGATGCCACTCCGAAAAGCGTGGGTGAACCTCCATAATCTTGTAAATGCCAGAACAGGAAAGTGAATATTAAACCGATTCCAAAACCCATAAACCAGGCGACGAAGAGAAAAGAGGCACATTTCAAGTTCTTGAATTGCTTAATTACTGTCACCCATTCTGGCATTTCTCGCGTTGTTTGGGCGAAAATTTTTGTCTGTAAATATAAGAATATCAGTTATCCACTGTGGTGCAGAATAAAAATTTAAGGTAAATACATATGTATATTCAGTTCATCAGATATTCCCTGAGATGGAAGTCTGTAAAAATATTTTCTGCATATTGCTACTATGTTTAGTAAACATTCCAATATATTATATTGAAGTTGTTTTAATACATATTTTATCAAAAAGAAGGTTTGCGCAACGTTTTTGGTAAACTAGATCTGCTTTACCTATATACAAAAATTCTATCTTCAGTCCAGAAAAATCATATGTTTTATACTATTTGGTATGCTTTGATATCTTCAATTTTTAAATATTTTATAAGTTCCCAAGTTGTAAACAAAACTATGCCAGTTGGAATTGAGAATGGTATAGCCTTCTATGAGTAGAAACTGTAAAGCTAACTTTTTCCTAAACAAATTTAGGGCTACGACAAAAAATCAAACCTGAGGTTTCAGGATGACAGTATAAGTGTCCATAGTGCAATAATTTCAGATATTTAACCATACTATGTAATATAATTCGAATTGGAATTAATATATGCTGATTACTTTATTAAAGAAATGTACAGCTCAAAAAAATTCCAGTCATAAGTTATTTTACGTCATTATACTACATCTATTTAAACGTTTTGTTAGTTATTATTTTTTATTCTTTTTTAAGTCAATTAAAAAGTATATTAATTAAACAAATTAGAACTGATATTACGTATGCATTCAGCTGTTTTCAGGATTTAATGATTTCTTGCGTATCGAAAGATGCCACTTGACTGTATTGGGATGTTGATGGTAGTGAGATAACAAAGGCAGATATCAAAGGAGAATCTCATTTAAAAGATATCAAAAGAAAATGAGGCGTGGTATAGTCCTCTGAATAATTTGTTCAACCGTAAAGGTTCCGCAATATAAGGATGATTAAATTAATGGTGAGCTAAGTAGGCCGTAGCACTATTATAGAACTCCGTTCGTAACAAAATTAGGCAATTAGGGCACTGCTGAGGATATCCTTACATTTAGTGAGGCCCTTTACATCTGGAGTTGAGAGTTGAAGGGTTATTGATTGGAATGATGAATGGAATTGGGTAGAATTTACAGACGAAACAAAATATACAACTCCTCATCCATGAATAAGTGACTAAATAGGTATTAATGTCAAATCTGATATCTGAAGTAATGCACGAGATGTTCTCTAAAGTGCAACTCTTTGAACATTCGTAGTCATAGTCATCCTGATGAAATTTTTTGATAAGGGAGACATCCACATTTAAAAATAATTGCATGTTATGCAGGATTATAGTTTAGTTATTCATAACGGCACACACTTATAACAATAAAGAATTGTCCGATATTCTGATAGCGTACAGAAAATGTTACTGGAATTCCATTGTAACATTTTCCGTTGGAAGTTCATCCAATCTGGCTACGTTTTATTTGTCTTGTTCAATGGGATATTGAATAGTATCCCAATTGTTATAATTCAAAATTTCCAGTTGTGCGAATTTGGTAAGTTCAACCAATGCTATCTTATTAATAATTGAAATTTTCAAAAGAAATTTTACTTTTGTAAAATATAAATCATACATTCTCCACAACAAGCAGTAGCAATGCACTGAAGGGTTAAAAATAATGATTTCCGTTACTGTTACTGCATGCTAATGAGCTGATAAACTAGATTGTCACCACGCATGAAGAAAACCCCAAGAACGTATTTATAAATATACCTACATAGATTGCAGATTGTTTATAAAATTATACTTAGGTATATATCACATACCTTCATCTTCCATTTAGAATGATGTAGAATACCAAAGGAACATTTCTTTAGTTAACTCCTAGTAAAATGATTGCTAAGGGCCATTGAAAAATAAACCTTGACGAAATAAAAAGTGTTCCCAAATACCAAAAAAATGTAAATAGTTTACACATTCAATTTTGCAATCATTGTATTGTTTCAAAACATATATTTAAATCAAATTTTAATATCGAATCTTATTTTTTAAAACAGTCATAAGCTAAACCTTTATCAAATCTTTACATTAGATGGTCAGAGCTACTGATAGTTTTATGAAAAGTTGGATGTCAAACAACAGAGGTATTGCAGTTCGATCCAATGAAACGAGATGAAGATAATTGCGACGCGAAGATATAAATTTTATTTCATTACCTTTTGCTCCTTTGGTACTGGAATATCAGAGGCTGTCGTGTCGGCCAGAGAGGGAAGATTAAGTTGCTCGGCTAATTGAGCTTGCATTTTATCTTCTTGAGATAGAGGCTGCTGAGCCTTCTCATCATCAGGTACAGGCGCAGGCTCCTCATATTTGAAATTAATTTGTGTAGCGCTAATAAGTGCCGCCCCCATTAACACTGAAAATGTTGCGAAACAAATAGTGTAGTTTTTCTCCTTCTTATCTGGACCACAGGGGTGGTTTGGAAACGCAGTGGAATGGTCCAAAGCTATTCCCACGAAAAACATAGCTAACCCCCAGCCTAGAGATCCAAACATTCTCTGATGGCCGTATGTGTCAGCATCTTCTCCAAGCAGCGTCAGGACTGCAGAATCTGCAAGCGTTACAGCTGGAGCACTAAAGAATTCTCCAATTATTACTAACAGAAGTAGAAGGAAGAATGCTTTCTGTATATCTTGAGTTCGGTACACGATGGACGATATTATTGGCTGTACCCAGCTTTCGTGCTCTTTTTCCTTATAGTTAGAAGCATAATTAACATTAATTGGTGATTGTCCAGCGTTCAGATATGGTCGGGCCGATCTAATTTTTCTTGTGTAACTGAAAATGTTTATAAATTAAATGATTTCAGTGCAACATTTAAAAGCAGTCTATTTTAGAATGCATGCGCTTCGTATAATCTCATTAATATGGAATGTGATTGTAGAAAAATCTGGGGATAGATATTTAAACTTATTTAAATGGAATAAATCAATCGACAGGGAAATGAAAAATGAAAAAATAATCGAATTATAAGTAATATATTCAAAAGAATATCAGCCTAAAATAAATGAAAATTTAAAATCACCATAAACACTGCTTTAAATTTTGGGGGTGTGATAATTCGCATGCTTTTGACGTAATTCCGATATCAAATTTTACAGACCAAAACTGATTGCTTTATATATAAAGGCGCGTATGGTATAAATACCATAAAACAGCAATATTATTATGAGAGTAAATTGATTAGTATTTGTATATCAAACAGCTGTTGTTTACCCACAACAAACTTAGGTAAACAATCACAATGCTCGAGAATGAGAAGTAATATAAAGCTATGATATTTTGCCGGATTTAAGATAAAATTGTATTATCATTGTACGTATGCTTTCTACTATCGACAGAAAACATTTATTGACTGATGGTGACGGTTAACTTAATTATCTAAACGCTTTAAGAACAGCGTTAAGTACTTCGAATATAGGAGTAGAATATAAGTTGGTCCAAAGCGTTGCAATTTGATGTTCATTTTTAAACAAAATTTAAAAAGAATATCGTAAAAATTACTACTTTTTAAGCTGGGCACAGTAGAGAATTTATTTCCTCCCGCGGGTGACGTTTGCCCAAATCAAGAATCATCTTTGTCAAATTATATTTGAAGAATGGTAACAAAATTCTAACTCTATTATCTAAATAACTTTGGAATCATATCTTACTTAATAAGCACCGGCTGATTGTTAGCGTGGTTGACGAACTCAGGTGTCTGCGGCAACTGCACTGATCTCTTATTCATCAGCCTCATGTCAACTTCAGGTGTTGTTAAGATCGCGGTGTTGTTCTTTATCTCTATACAAGAAGTGGCTGGTGGTTGTATGGATCCCAAAGGAACAGTGAAGATGATCCACGAAGCTAAAGAGGCTAATAGCAAAAGTTTCCCTTTCTGCCATCGATCAGCCAGACTTCCCCAGAAGGGAGCGGATAAAAATTCTACGAAAGGTCTTGATCCTATTAGGAAACCGCTTTGGCTTGCATTCATTCCCATTTGCTTAAAGTATACACCCATTAAAGGAAATAATGAACCGAAGGCTGAGTAGAAGAAGAAGTAAAAGCTCTTTACGACTAGCAATTCCTGATCTACTGGACCAAATAACATTTCTAACACGTCTGATTTTCCCCGTATTTTGTGAGTTGCTTCTTTTGGTTGAGGATACCTAGAATGATAAGGATGAAAATTATTTCGAATATTATTGAACTGGAGTATTTTATATTAATTGGTTACAATTTTAATTTAGGAAGTTGAGTAAAGATCTTTTCATCACAATAAGTTTTTTTACTGGTTTTAGGAACGAGCAAATTATTCGCATGTTCAGACAACAGGAATTAACGTCGGATTAGTAAACCTCGTCTTTAAATTGTTTATATTAAACATAATCCTTAAATTTTGTACTCTCCACTCTACACTATTTCAATACAATTTATTCAATTTCGGACATTAATATTACTTAGGAACGTGCCACTGATTTAACTACAAGTGCTTGTAATCAATTATTGACCTAACTTCACCATTGAATGCTTAAAGTAGGGCGGTGTTCTGAGAATTGGGATACGGCTTTTAAACATAAATAATATACATATAATATATTTTTAGGGAATAAACCAACAACTTTATTAACGGAATAGAATACTTACACAATTTACGGTCGATTTTTAAAATATAATTAAACGTTACAATGATATTGAGTAATCGAAATTATAGATATACTATCATTATCATTAGACTGATACATTTTTCATCATATAGGGTTCATCAAAATTTGTAGACACAGGAATCTGCTGTCAAAGTCAAAATCATGAAACAGCCTTAATATTAGTTTAAAGAATAGATTATAGTATTAACCATTTATTTTGAAGAAATGGCCATTAGCGTAATAATACGAAAATAATTTTATTTAATAGAAACTACTCTTACTAGTATAATAAAAATAATTGATGCAAACATATTAGACTAAGAATTTTGAAAGTGATATATGAAAAAGTAATAACATACAAATTGTTGAAATCGCAGCAAAGTGACGGATTTTTTAAATTTCAAATGTTGGGTGCTTTACAGTAGCCTGTGGTATTAAATTGCATATAAATATATAATCTGAATATCGATTATTACTCTCTTCGAAGAATTTTCGTAAAAATCGTAAATATAAGTAGTAGGTAGTGCAAAACTTTGGACACTATCGAATTCTGATTTCTGAATTTGCAAAACGTCCATCCGTCTGACTGTCTGCGCGTCTGTGCGTTAAACCCTCATAAAAGATGCCAACGTTTTTGATGTGCCATTTACCGAAGTGCTCAACAAATATATTGACTAAAGGAACAACCCAGTTGTTTTTGACAACAATATTAAAAGTCAAATAAAAAGTTGAGAATTTTATATAACTATCAAAAAAATGGTCCTGGAGCGAGTGACAATCTTTTTACAAACAAAAAAGTGCATAGTATACTATAAAGCACACCCCTAGAGTCAAGTTGCATCATCGGGAGTATTTTAGAGAACGTTTAACAATTATATAAATAACAAACTTTTGTCACTCCATTTTTTCCACTGGCCATTTTCTCCCATAGTTTTTTTTTCCACTGGACTTTTTTCCCATAGTTTTTTTTTCATATGTCATTTTTTCCCATAGTTTATTTTTCCATAAGTCATTTTTTCTCATAGTTTATTTTACGATTGTACGACACTTTTGTCACTCCATTTTTTCCACTGACCATTTTTTCCCATAGTTTTTTTTTCCATAGGTCATTTTTTCCCATAGTTTATTTTTCTACTATGTTTTTATTTATTGACAATTTATTGACATTTGTTTTCTGTCAAACGTATAATTCAACGAAGTAAAATGGTCGAAGCAGAAGTCCATATTGTCCGCTCATAAGAAAAAAAAGAAGGCAGGATTGCAGAGTATCTTCACAACGTGGGCAACAGTATCTCGTTTTAATCCACGATTTTGGAGACATTGAATGTTTTTGATAGTATCTAAGATCTGAAATATATTAATATATTTACGAATAATTTTTTTTTATAGTTTGTAAAATCTGAAATATCTTAATATATTTACGAATAAATTTTTCTTTTATTGAACATTTTTGTGGGAAATTTTAGTGGAAAAGAGGTCAGTGGGAAAAAGAAGCAATGAGAAATGTGGCCTATGGAAAAAAAGGTCAGTGAGAAAAGTATCCTATGGAAAAAAGGTAAGTGGGAAAAAGAATCAGTGGGAAAAGTGGCCTATGGAAAAAATGGAGTGGATTTTTTGGGCAAAATGGCCAAATATCTTAGTAAAATGATTTATTTTATTACTCAAGGAACCTACTGTTACAGGTTGACCCATTCTTTAATGGACACCCTGTATTGTAAGGAAAAAATAATTGTTTTCAAACTAAGTAAATAATCAACAAAACTTTTACTGCCTTAAACTAGTATATCAGCCACTAGTATTTTAACTCGAATTTTTCTTGTGTAGGCTTTAACCTTTTTTTAGTACGAAAATACTTCTTAAAACTAAATATTTTACTACATTGCATTTTTTGGAACATTGCGTGACATTTAAGTTGCGATACAAGGTCTAAGGTGAATAGTTTTAAATAATAATGTTTTTAAATCTTTACAAGATTACTAGTCGAGGTTTTTAGTATACAATATATATGGAATAATGCCTGTATCCTTTTAAATATTTGTCAACGAAAAAAAATGTTTCAGTACAAGTTTCTGATTTATTTTCTGTTGTTTCATGAAGGACTCAATTTTTGTATCCAATATGGTCTCGGTGCCATAGCAAGCAACCTGACTTATTCAAATGATTTTCGCTTTTATTCATTGAAAATTGAAAAGGATTTATTTTTACCTTTAATAATCAAGCAAGATCATGTAGTCAATACATTGTTTTATTTATATTAATTTTGGTTCTAAAGCTTTCGCAGAGTCGATGACTTGTAGAAGAGTTTTCTAGTTCTTTTCCGCGTTGAATACTTTGAATTTTTGACGTTTCGATTATATTATTTCGTTGTTTTCGTCTGACGGAACAGCAAAGAAAAGTCAAGTTTAGTACTCTAAACCCAATTATTTTCCCAAAATATAAGTAATAATCAAATACTTCAAGAAGTGATATCCAATTCTTCTTATGCATTTTTATTACAAACAGTGAAACATCATCTAGCTATCAGTTAAACAAAAATTGTTATATTTGAATAGCAAAATCCCTAGCTATTAGTAAAGAATTAGATTGGGTCATAGAAAACTACAACTCCCTGTAAACAATCCCCCTTATGTCTGATTCTCAATCTGAATTTGCAGTTATTTTAAATCCAAACAAATATCAAAAATAGAATGAAAAATAAAATAATAAAAAGCATCCTTGGAAATCATATCAAGCTACACACATTAGGCAGGCAAATTTTCTGTCTGGACACTAGAATAGATTGGGAATGATACTGTAAATTCTATAGCTACAGCTACTAAAATAAAAAATAAGTACCAAGTGGAATCAGATTAGTTGATCGCATAATTATCAATATTGCTTACTCACCAAATCATCTTCTTTCGAGTTTCTCAACTCAACAATTTTTTTTTACTTATTCACGTCACCTACTTGGTAATGGTGTGTTCAAAGTTCAAATTAACCTGAACGAACCTGAACTGAAAATTATACTTACAAATAACCCGCTTTGTGCTTGTGATGGAAGAACTGCAGATATTAGTCATTGATTATTTGAGTGTCATTAACTTCCTGGCAAAAAAACTTGTGTAGGCTGATACATCGGATAGAACTGGATAGGTAGGTATATTTTGAGTATTTGAGTATCTGTTTTGATAGATTCCCCCTACCCTTTGCCTAATGTGGTGTCTATCAAAGAATTGTTGCCATTTGACAGAAAATTGAGGCCACCAAAATATAGCAAAAAAACATTTTTATTTTTGACCTATTATTCTACTCGTATACATTTGCCGGACCCCGTAAAACAAATGTAGGTATGTATGTAAATGTATAATCTTCATCAAAGCTAAGGTAATGAATTGCACGAAAGTTTAAATTGGGATTTATATACAGGGTGACCGTTAAAGACGATTTATTATTAATAGTCTGTGTGAGTTACGTTTTAGGTTAAAATTAACTTCCATAATTTAAGTAACCGAAGTAAATCAATTTTAGTAGAGAAGTTTCAGGCAAAATACCTATGGCACTGGTACACCTAAATTCAGAGACACCGGTTATTAGCTGTATCCTAGTAAAATGTTAGTCAAGCAGGTTTCAATAATGGAATTATTAAAACGGGACAAGAATTAGAAACCAAATGAGTAAAATTACTCTGATGTAAAAGTACTGAATTAAAGATTCTGATAATATTTACTTTTAGCAATGTGATTGACCTAATTTTGAAAGACAAATTTGCAGTTTCATCCTTTTACATCATAACTGGTTATTTTATAAAACACGAAATATGCAAAACATAAATTTCACTGACACATAAAGAAAAAATAGAATCACTGATAAATTAAACGACGTGCATTTGTATAAGTTTATCTGGCAGTAATATGCAAAATAAATTGCTAGGTATTCACCAGAAACCTGATAAGTAGACCGAATGAATATCTTACATGGATGGATCGACTTCTCCTTCAGCTTCGGGGTCCACCCTGGGTCGGACCCCAGGCTGGGGCTGCGGCACCCCATCACCGGGGTACTGATAGTCTCCACTTTCCATTTCTGATCGCGATTTTCGCGAACACCGTCACTAACACTCAGCGTTTTCCAACAACAGAATCGATGACAATTTGCAAGAGCTCGTGGAGGTGAGATCGATAGGAAACGCGCGCCGGTTTGCGATTGGTAGTAGCGGCGCCACCGTTCAGTGAATGAATGCCATATACTTAATGAATCTGATAAATTTTCTATCTTTCATCCATAGTATAAAAATGGGGGTCAAAAATGACTAACTTTTATTCTATTAGCTTGAAAAGCTAGAAAGCTTCTAGTTATCTAAAAGGAAATTGACTAATTATATGAAATAAGGTTTGGATTTGTCAGTTTCTGGATTCTGTTAAGCTGTGAGAAGTTATTTTTTCAGTAAAAGAAAAACTCCAAGAAGTTAATTTCAAATATTTGTTGTTAGTTGACTTCAAAGACATGAATAATTTCCGTCAATAAATCTGATTATAATTCATGCTGTCGGCTTGATGATTAATCAGAATCAAACATCGGTTTAAGTCAATTCATGTTGAGTTCACTTTCACTTAAAAGTAGCAAGTTCGAAATTATTTAAACAGAAAAAAACATGTCAATGAAGATTTTTGGTTTATTTTCTGTGTCTATATAAACTTTATTCAATATAGGCTCAGTGATGTGGAAACCAAACTGATTTAGTCAAATAGAATTTTAATATAGGCTCAGTGATGTGGAAACCAAACTGATTTAGTCAAATAGCATTTTAATATAGTTTTTTTGCTGACTGTTGAATACTTTGAATTTTTAACGTTTCCACCATCATGTCATGGTCTTCTTCTGAAGCGATAGCAGAGAAATCTTAATACCTTAGAAATAATTTCTAAACGATTTTGGGACTCTACTCCAAAAATTATTTTTATCTTAAACTCTGCAGATTCTACACCAGATCTATCTAGACTGTTATAATAGCTTTTTCATGACTACATCACATTTAGAAATAGGAAACTTGCACAGATTTCAGAATAAAGTCGTAAAACAGGTATTAGTTGCATTTAAATCCACTTCTACTTGTACTGTATATTTTAAGACGATATTTAGATGTTGATATTTATATTTCTTAGTACTAATCTATGATGGTTGTTGGAGGTATCATAGATATAAATCTATGAATTTTCGGTATAAACCGAAAAATTTAAATGGTTCCAATAACCATCACTTCCCTTAATCTACAGTGTGTCCACGTTAAGGACTTACCACCCCCATAAAATATTTATTTATGGACCGATCTGAACCAAATTTTGCCTGAGAGATAGAACACATTGGGGTCTACTTATGACCAAAAAACCATTCGCCCCCTGCGATATCAAAATAAATGGAAAAAATCAAGAAATCATATTAGGCATTTTTTTATTGAACAATTTTACTAACGAAAGTTATTCAGAATTGCCCAAAAAGCTTAAATCCAAAGTTTGATCAAAGTAAAAAAATATTGAAATTTGAAAATATTGACAAATTGTAGATCCAACAATGTCATTTTGATGGGTTTTTGCGTTTTGAAAAGTGTACTGTGACAATTCTATTTCATAAAATTGTCACAACATGCTTTTCAAATAATAAAAAAAAAATTATATTTTTGGATTTAGGTACAATTTTCAATATTTTCAAATTTCAATAATTTTTTAATTTGATCAAACTTTGGATTTCAGCTTTTTGGACAATTCTGAATAAGTTTCGTTAGTAAAATTTTTCGATAAAAAATGCCTGATATGATTTTTTGATTTTTTCCCTTTATTTCGGTATCGCAGGTGGCTTTGCATTTGAAGGGGGCGAATGATATTTTGGTCATAAGTAGACCCCAATGTGTTCTATCTTTCAGGCAAATTTGGTTCAGATCGGTCCATAAATAAAAATTTTACGGGGGTGGTAAGTTCTAAACGTAGACACACTGTATATACTGGAAATACAAAAAAAATCTTCAATTTTAGCTGCCGTATTTGCTAAACCATGGCCTTGAATGTGATTGTATGAAATTGCGTATATTCAAAATGATTTTCCCAAAATATGAAACTTCATTAAATAATAATCAAGAATTTACAGTAACAAATCTGAATACTATTGGTCGCAAATTTTTTATAAGGAGCAGAAGGATATTACTTACCTATCAGTTAAACTAAATTTGTATATTATTAGTCTTTAATTATTAAGATTTTATCTTCAAACTGATACAAGAAATTACGATCGAATAATCAGGCAATATTGAACCGAATTTTTAAAACAACAATTTAATTCTAAATATAATTTGGAACCAAATAACGTAAAAAATATGGCAGCTGTATTTGTTGAGAATAATTTGCAGAAAGCCAATATCAACCATTAATAACCCGTACACCAACCATTTTCAGTCAAGTTTAGACATAGAAAATCGACACATAACTTGGCCTTCCACCATATTGTGAGCAATTATTATTCTTTATGGTCACAAAAAGTGGTCGGATATATTAAGAAATGAAGCATCTTCGTATCAAATTTACTCTTCAAGTTACGTGGTCACAGTTGTATCATACAGTTGTGTTTGAAACAATTCACCTTAGAAAACTGTAGCTAAATAAATAAATTTTGTATTTATACGTAGGAAAACGTAAAATTTGTTTCATAAAAGTAGATATCAAGCGTACATCATTCTTATTAATTAGTTAATATCTACTGTTTTAATCTGACATTCAGTTGTTTCAATTTGGACTCCATACTCATCGTTTCTGATATAAATAAAATTTGACACATGACAGTTTAAAGTCAAAACTGTAACAATAACATGTCTCAAAAAACATTATAAATAATACAGAGAAACACAATAATGGTAAACGCTACTAAATCTTTGCAATCCAAACTGTCCAAAAAGTCACCAACTCCTGTACGAAGTCGTACAACAAAATCTGCATTACTACCTGATGATACTGTAGAAAACTATATTGTTATTCCTCCCGATGGTGGATCGGGATGGCTAGTGGTTTTTGCATCATTTCTTTGCAATTTCTGTGTAGACGGAACGATGTATACTTTTGGTATTTTTCTTGATGAAATTAGTGAAAGTTTCAACGTCCGCGTTACAAAAGTAGCTATAACCAATTCAATAATGTGTGGATTTTATTTCGTAGTAGGTAGGTAAGTATTTTTATCCAACTTATTAACGTATTCTTGTAAAAGAAATTTATGGTATTCTGAGTCTTCGATAAATTTGATAAAAGAAACTAGAGTAAAATTTAAATCATATTGTTTTTAGGTCCTATTACATGTGCTTTGGCAAATCGATTTGGCTTTCGAATTGTTGGAATTATTGGAGGAATTATATCGTCAATTGCCTTCTTATTGTCTACACTTTGTGACAGCTTAATAGTATTTCATATTCTGGTTGGTGGCTTTTGTGGAATAGGCTTCAATATGATCTATATACCATCTGTTCTAATTGTGGGTTTCTATTTTGAAAAGTGGCGAGCATTAGCAACTGCCATATCAGTATGTGGTTCATCGATAGGCGTAATAGTATTTCCTCCTATCATTACAACGCTTTTGAAGAATTATGATTGGAGATGGAAATTTCGACTGCTAAGTGGATTGATGGCCTTGACCATATTTTACTGCATGTTATTCAGACCCATCAAACCAGTTAAAATAACTACTGAAATAATTGACGATAAAAAAGTCACTTTTATTTCGGATGATTATGATAATGATTCGATTGGCTCTTTCCATATGGAAAAGGAAACTGACCAATTTACTTTTAAGCAGATATTTAAAGCTTATCACAATACCGCATTTCCAACTGCTTCTGAAATGCAAGAACCAGCGAAAAGAGTGAGTGAGGTTGCGTCTATATTTTCAACAACGGTCACTCCTAGTGATCCAAGTATTGCAAGAAGTCTGTTCACTAACAAAACGGATGCCGTGTCATTGGGCTTGTCTACTGTATATGAAGATGAAGATGATGAGCGAGAAATTGAAAGTAAATGCTGTTGTAATAAGGCATGTTGCAGAGACTTTTGCTGTTGGTGTTGCGATAGAGAGGCTTACAATACATCTGCAGGAATTGGAACAGTCCAACGGCCCATGTATAGGGATGATATATTTTATACAGGATCGCTGAATACGTTATCAGAGTATTCAAAATCAAGGGCTACTGAATTTTCCGGACCATCTCTTAAAGTAAGTAGGTATAGAATAATTATTAAGTATTTACAAATTGCGTTCGAAGATACAGCTGATATCCACATCAGTATAGCATACTGTTACGTGTTTACACCTCTTAGTAAATACTTCAAGCATGGAATCAATAACTGCAACAAGACTAATACTAAGCCACTGATTATTATTATAATATTAACTAATTAACCGCTTGCAATAATTAGTCGGAATGATTAGGAACAATTACGATCATAAGTGGATGAAAATGTCCTCATTCACATGTTTCAACAACTTCCCAAAAAAATGATACATAATTATGTATGTAGATATTAAAAAATTAATATATTTTTTTTTATAGAAATCAGCCATTAGTTATCATTTATCAGTAACAAGAGTTGCCACCCAAAAAGACATTCAACAAAATCGCCAATGTGTCTGCTGCCCAGAAGCCGTTGTGCGGACGATGGTCACTATGCTGGACTTTAAACTATTGAAATCTCCATCATTTTTGTTACTCACTTTAAGTGGTTTTTTTACCATGCTTGGAATATATTGCCCATTCATCTTCATTGCGAAAAGAGCACAAGATATGAATATCGACAAACATTCGTCGAGTTTACTGTTAACAACTATTGGGATATCCAATACCATAGGAAGAATTACCTGCGGTACAATATCGTGTTTTCCAAAAATGGATGCACTTATAATAAGTTGCGCTACCATGTTCATCACAGGAGGAACTATAATTGCATCAAATTATCTCGACAATCTAGAAGGTCAGATAACTTTCGCAATTTTGTTTGGATTTAATATTGGTTAGTATCTTTTCTTAAAATGCTATACCATTCATTACTGCAATATCAAATTTGTATTTCAGCTAGCTTAACCGTACTGCGGTCTATAGTTATTGTCGACCTAGTTGGATTAGATCATTTAACTAATGCTTTTGGAATTACTACAATGTTTTATGGACTAGCAAGTTTTACAGGTGTGCCAGTAGCTGGTGCTTTACGAAATTTAACCGGGGATTATGAAGCAAGCTTTATTTTCTCTGGGTGCTCTTTTCTAGTAAGCGCAACGTTACTGGTTCCTATCAGATGGGTAGCTAAATGGGAAGCCAACAAGAAGAAACCTAAAGTAACTTTTAAGGACTAATATTTTTTAATAATATGTAGGTTATTACATTGTATTATTATACTTATATAAATACAAAGTTATCTATTATTTTGAGTTGAGGAGTTGTAATACATTTTTATTATTAGTTAAGTAAAATAAACATATAAGACGTTTAATTAAGACAATTTTGAAGTTAATAGGATAGATTATTATGTAGGAGATAAAGTCATTGGTATGTTTCTTCTGCAGCGAATTCCCTGTTGGAAATTGTGTTTATAGCATAAGATTCATAAGTAAGGGTGAAGGTGAAGTTCCATTATTAATGACACATTTAAATAGGACAATTTACACCAATACGCTCGCAGATATCACTGTCAAGTAATTTCTTTTGTTACATGTAAAGGCCTTTCAGCAGTGTCATATCACGATCACATAGTGTATGTTATATTTCCGTGCTTCATTAAAAGTAACCTATCATCTGAAGCCACAATGTTTTAGCGATCTCCATATGTGCAATGGTCTGATATGTTTCACAGAATGAACATAATATGCTGTTTGTGATAAAAACCAAGATATTGTCGATATAATTTAGAGTAAGTAGGTATTAAAATTGTATCTATTTCACGAGACTTTGGAAAGGCAGGATCACAGAACATTAAACAATAATGTTCTGTGGCAAGGCCAATACTAATAAGAGCCATCTTTCGATTAATCAGTTTATAGTAACACGATTTCATCCACGCAATTGGTTACTATTGATTTTATGTACAGGGTGTCCCAGTTAACGTGTTACGCTGTATTTTCTGGTAGTGTTTAAGGTAAACTTTTGGTTCAAAAGCTGGTCTGATGTAGTTTTTTTCCGAGGAATCTGATGACGCTAAGAAACAAACAATTGAACATGAAAAAAAGTTATGGCTGAAAAAACAATTTTATGAACAATTTTGTTAAAATATTCAAAATGGCAGTTTTTTGTATTTTTTTAACTGACTATTAAAGGATAGGAAAAATATGTATGTAAATTTTAAATATCATTTCTGGTGTACAATATAAAATCATAAGTTTGTAAATCGAAATATACACTATTGGTAAGGTTTAATCTTGGTAGCCGATATAAATGCATCAGACGGAGATAACTTAAAGCATTTACAAGTTAAACAGACAACGCGCTATCCCCTACCTCCCACCTTCCATTCTTTACAACACGCGGTCGAAGGGGACGACGGAATCGGGCGAATGTGTCGAACGGCCGCGGTGTCGCGGCTCAGGTCACCTGTTGCACGGCTTAGGTCGGCTGAATCGCTGTCGTCGAGCGCGCCACACGCACATCCCCTCTTTAGTAGGAGTGTAGGAATGGTTAGGCATCTCTTGTTAACTGAAGGCTTTGCCCCTATGTACCTTCTCTCTTAGTTGCATTACAGATTTCGCACTCCAAAGTTGAAGCTTGCCAACAGTGTATATACGTGTTCAGTCTAACGATGTGCTTGAAACTTGTTCCATAAGGCGTAAGATAAAGCCTTTATCATACAGGCTTCTCATGGAAATTTTCGTACTCTTTTGTAACTTACTGTATAAATACATAAATATTATAATTTGACAGTTCATTCAGACAAATTGTTATCCAAGATCAACTTGCATTGTTGCCTGAAGCAATGCCAAATTTCCCTTTCCGAATATATATTTATATCAATTATCTGTCTAATAGTTTTCGACACATGAACCATTTTTCAACTTATGTCCCCACACTTTACACTAAAAATCTAATTCACACCTCGGTCATCCTTGATTCAGGCTTCTTATTTTACAAACGTCAAATATGAGGTAAAATCATAGTAGGGTAGGTGTCAAAATAACACTGCTTACCAACAGGAAGATTTAGTTTTTTATTTTATAGCCACAAATTCAATATTATTTAACCTGTTACATAATTAACTTGTAAGATAGTGAATAAATACTTTGTTGAGAAATAGCTATTTGTATCACAAGGGAGGAAAGTGCCACTTTTCCTTCCGTGGGTGAAGTTCACTGCCCGACGCGAAGCGGAGGGCAGTGATCACCAAGGGAGGAAAAAGCACTTTGATCCCGTGTAATACATATGATTTTTTCTCCTACATGTAACTTTTAACTTATATATGTAAATAGATCAATTATTTGATTTTAATGATTTTATTGAAACTATTTATTGAGTAAAGAAATAAAACCAAATCCTTAAAAATATATCTTAAATACATTATTTTTAGATGTTAGAATTATTGGTTATATTTATATTCAATGTGCAATACACTTTTCTCCTTCATATGGGGGAAGAAAATACTTTCCTCCCTAGGGAGGAAAAGTGGCATTTTCCTCCCTCATATGAGGTAGGAAAGTGTGTACTTTCCATTATGGTAGGAGAAAAAATAATTAATTAATTCATTATTATTTTGACAGTAACTAACATTCTATTTTTTTATTTCTAGATCAAACAACAGAATAACAATTTCATACTAAGTTGATACAAAAACATATTTCAACACTCCCACTTTTTGTTTCAAACTTTAGTTCTCTGTCTGCAGGAAAGATCCAATTGATAACGCATTACAGTTTCTCTTGAATTTATTTCTTGAAAGTCCTTTAGTCATAAAATCAACCTAATTTTTCTTCTGACGGCACATATTGAACTTCAAGCTCCCTCGTTGCTGAACATTCTCTGATATAGTGGTATTTTACTCGAATATGCTTAGTTAGTTTATGATATCTTTCATTTTTAACAAGTCGAATTGCACTCTGGTTGTCCACAAACAATTTTGTTGGTTTATTCACCTAAACTCCAAGTTCAGATAAAAGAGATCGTAACCATACAACCTTTTGTGATGTGTTTGATGCAGCTACATATTCTGCTTCAGTCGTAGATCGAGCAACACATCCTTGTCGTTTCGAGGTCCATGTAACTGGCCCTTTTGCCAGCACTCCTACATAGCCTGATGTGGATTTTCCATCTACTGAATCATCATTAACACTTGCATCAGAATAAGCTGTGAGAGTAGCTGAAGTACCTACGTACTTAACTGACATACAGAATATGTAATATCAGGTCTTGATACTATAGCTGCAAACATCAAGCTACCAACAGCTTCTCTATATGGTACACCAGTCATATCTTTATTTGATGTAGCCATTTCAAGTTTAATACCAGAATCAGTTGGCACTGCAGCTGGCTTACAGTCCTGCATGTTGTATTTCTTGAACACTCGTGAAATATATTCCTGTTGTCCAATGAACATCTTCTGTTTTCTATCTCATGTAATTTCAAGTCCAATGTAGTAATTTCGTAATTTGGTTCGTTTGTAATAGTGAATCTTGAAGAAAGTTCTTTGAGCATTGAGTCAACAGCATCCATATTTTTACATAAAATTAGTCCATCATCTACATAAAGTGCTAAATATAGTTCTTCTTTTCCAAACTGTGCTTTAACGACACACTTATCTTCTTTCAGTTGCTTGAAATTGAAGACTGATAGGAAATTTACAAACTTCTTGTCCCAACAACTTGGAGCTTGTTTTAAACCATATATACTCTTTTGTAACTTGCATACTAGTAATTTTTCCACTATCAGCTATCATCTTCAAAGTACGAAAATTTACATGACCCATTCTCTCATGCCAAAGCACAGGATCCTGTACGGAAACATCTGCTTGCTCATTTCTTACTGGCTTAAATAACATTTTGTAGCATTGATTGGTCAGTTTCTATTGTGTGGCTGCTAATCCTTGATTTTGATTCTCTATTTTGTTGTCGAATACAACTCTCATATTTCTACATGCCTGAACCATGACAGAACCAGATCGTTCTGCTTCAACAAATGAATTGTCTCCAATTTGGACTCGGGTATTTTTATGTGCATGTCTTCTTTCAATGTTACAAACCACTCTTTGTGAATGGTCATATGCTTTGATGCTCCACTCCAACCATATGTCTTCAAATCCAGGAAGAGAGATGTTTCTTAATTCTGCACAACAAACCTAGATATTTGATCTTGATTTTTCCTGTTCTTCTTTTTCTTTTACCTTGGCCAACCTTTTACGACACTTAGATTTGAAATGTCCCTTTTTGTTGCAATAGAAACATTCCCAGTTCTTCTTATCAAGAAATTTATCTGACTGATATGTCCTGTCTGATTTCTATCAGTTGAGCCTTTATTTTGTCTTGTTCTACTATTTACTTTTAGAGCAGCAACCTCTTCTGTTAGAAACGATTTTCTTCTTTTAAAAATCTTGCTGACATATTTTCATACGTTTGCTTTGCTTCATCATAAGAATCCCAAGCTGCCACAAATGACCCATATTTTAATGGTAAACTTCTCAATGCTTTAGCAATTTTATCAACATCTCCAACTGGCTCTCCAACATCTGCCGATGCTTGCCGCAATGCATCTAATTTACTTATATGCTGAGATATACTATCTGTTTCTGACATCCGGTAGTTGAACCTTTTAAACATTGCTGGAGCTGTTGCACAAGCCATTACTGTTTGAAGCTGTGTGCACTCCATACCTGCTGATATCAATAGCATTGCTGATGAATTTAAATAATTCCAAGCCTTCAATTCAGCTTCGTTCTCGAATTCAGCTTCGTTGGCGTTTCCTGCCACTGGTGCTTTATTTAAAACTGGCGGTGGACGTTAAGTTCCTCTTAATATAAGTCCATGCAGACCTTCAGCACGAAAAATAATTTCCGTCTGAAATTTCCAGTTGGAAATATATTGTTCCATTTTGAACAATATAACCACATTACATGCAAGTGTTTTGACGGTTGCATAACTTAGTTGATTGATAACTTTATTATTTTATGCCAATATATGAATCAAGAAATGAATATTAGAGGCATTTAATATTTCTATTATGAATATATAAATTAAACATAAAATAAAACGAAAACAAATTGAGGTATAACAAACTTTTATTAAATTCTTTATTACATTATAATATAAAATTCTCTACAAACTATTTTGGTTTACAGCTATACAAAATTAACTTAAGAAAAGTCTACAATTACCTTGCGTTATAAAAATTCATTGGAATGTCCAATATGTAAAAAGTGACATATAAAAATTGTATATGTTACACAGTTAAAATGCAATTAATAGAATTCCATAACTTTCCATATTTTACAATTAAATATGAACAATAAGTAATTATGTTATTTAAATACATATTTACAAGTTATTACTACTAATTTAATCAGTCTTATATATTGGGTTGTTTAGATGCAATTAAAAAACTAAACCCTGTTAAAAAAGTCATTAAGAATCTTTATGCCTACGTCATGTGCCTCATTTCAAATAATGAGGGCTTAATTGGATTTCTTTGACGTGCCATGCTAAATAGGAACATTATAAATAAGTTATACATTGAATAAATGACGTCATGCCTATATTCGAAAATATATCAAACTGATAGAGATTTATTATTTGATAATTCGTTTCTCCTCCTTTCCCATTGGTTCACCCAGTTCAAAGGATAGCACATCACAGCCGAAGCAAGAAGGACTCCTCCCGATAAATAGAAGGACGCATCATAACTTCCAGTGGCACTCATGAAAGCACCGGCAAGGGGAGCACCGATTATCGCCGCCACTCCTTGGAATAATAACAGTAGCCCAAAAGCGTTTGTCAACTTTTCCAATCCCAAAAGATCGACCACCACAATTGACCTTAGAGATGCAAAGCAAGCTGAAAAAAAAATATGATTGTTGTCAGACAAGAAGTTATAAAGCAAGTTTTTATGTAAATTCGCAGGTTATAATTTACGCCGTATAATAATTAATATATTATACGGCTGAATATAAAGACAATAATAAAATGAGATGAAGTTGCTTTTCAAAGACTTCTATATTGTTACATTTATATGCATCTTTACTCTTTAGTATAGCGAAATATAATACTTAATTAATAAGAATTAAAAGTGCAAATTGGAAAATCCTAAATTAAAATTTTATGAAGTAAAGTAACAAATTAGAATTACCTACTGTTTTTATGAAGGTATTAATGTAATTAAGTTTGAACAGCCTACAACATGCCAAAATGTCCAAGACTGTATTGCTTTGGTTGCAAATGACTTCATATTTAGATCAAAATTTCGCATGATTGGTTTCTTTTATCAATTTATAACGGTTCTTTCAAATTATAATAATAAATGTAAGTAATAGGAGATATTTCAACGGAAATATTTTAATCTCGCATACCTAGTCTATAGAAATAATAAATGAACAGGTTTCAAACAAGTTTTATAAAAGCAATATATTCCAAACGCCAAATAATAGGTTTTTTCAATTTTACTGTTTTGGCATATTAATTTGATTACCAGTTTAGTTCCCTCTCAAAAACATGTTTCAAATTAACGATTGACATTTATCTTTATTTATAAGTATTTACAGACAAAATAGGAGTTATATTGAACTAACAATTTTAATATTGTCTGAGTGTGTCCAAAATGATGGTTTATTTATAAAGCTGAAAAACCCACAATTATTGTAAATTTAAAAATTGTTGAAATGTCGATTCCGAATTCATACCCTATAATAATATGTGACATACTGGCATAACCTCTAAGACACGCTAAACTCATTGTAATTTAACAGAACTGATGTTATATCAAGATAAGTAATAAATATATGCAGTATTTTGTTTCAGTATGCATAAAAATGTAGTCATGACTGGGTCAAACTCACGATTGCGAATCGAAAATGGAGCTAATTAGGAACACAATATAAGCGTGTCCTTCAACTGATGCGCAATACCTTTTCCGTTTTTGAATTTCTGAATACGAAATATTAACCATCGACAGCTAACTAATGCTTAGTAAAGGTTTATGACTGAAGAAATCCACGAATGAAGCAGACAAAAGTGAAGACAATGCATGTAAGGAAAGTATTATTTAGTCACTCTTTTAGATCTTAATAAAATTTAGGAAAATTACTTTGCGCTTAATTAAATCTAACAAAACGTTGGTATTAAGTACGTAAGTCTATGCTACAGAGTACAACGGAAATCAACGCAAATTAATACAAATATAGTTCAGCAGAACATGTTTCTATTATATTTACATTTTGAAAATACTTACATATGGCTAATCCAAAAACTACTGTGTAGAAGAACTGATACTCGGGCGCCAAGGAGAATCCACTGAATATTGTCGCGATTCCACCAATTGTCAGAGCGGCATTGGTAAGGAAAAGAGCATTTACCCCAGGGAAGGAACTCAAAATTCCACACAGAACCCTACCAATTGTATTCGCAATTCCAATAGAGGAAACTAGCCACACAGCAGTAATTTTATTCATACCGCTATCAGTAGCCCTATCAACTAAGTACATGAAAGGCACGTAGAATCCCATCATGGTAAAGAAACCACCGATGGCCAGTATGATAAAAGATGGAGATTTCATCAGGCTGATATCCAGCATGGTTCCTAGAGCTCTCGTAAATGCTTCAGGGCACAACTTGCAAGAATGCCGTTTTTCTTCTGCTATATCATTTTTAGTTGGTAAATGTGTAATTGACATATTATACGCGACAGACGTTCTTGAAGTATACTGAGGTAAACTCGCTAAACTAGCACCAAAGAAAATATCGTCTCTGTATAGAGGCCTATTCACTTCACCGCCTTCTGTTTGGTTTTCCGAAGCCGTCCTTTTTCTCTGAGGAATTATAATAGGATTGAGTTTGCTTATTTCTAGAAGATGCGTTTTGCCTTCCTTTCTTACTTTCTCTTGACCTGCCAGTGATGGAACGCTCAAAGTTTTTTCTTGGGCATATATCGCCCCTAAAGTCTTTCTGTTTGGTATACTGATGGTGTGATAGACATCGGAAAGTTTGGGGTAAAGCGAATTATTGTTGACTCCAAACATTTTCGTAACTGATGATTGGTGATCGTGAACGGCACCTAAAGAACTCCTTCTCATACCACTGAGAGCCTCCTCCATTTTCAGTCGCGCAGCAATGGGAAGTTTGCTAGGATCCATTACTAATTCAGGTTTCTCGTCCTTTTCTTTCAACTCTTTTACTTTTGTGGGTTTCAATGGCCTGTAAATAAAAATACCATTTTTAGTGTTTCTGGCACGCTCCTAATCATTAATATATTATGAAACAATTGAAATATTAATAAGGAAAGAAGGAAAGGTACAAAAAGAAATAATACAAAATATCGGTTGCATTATTTTCCCCTATTGACTGATATGAAAATGAAAGTTATAGTCCAATGGTTTAATAAATGTACATTACTATATTGCTTACCTGAATAGTGCGCCATATATGACACAGCTAAGTACGAGAACCCCTTGACAGAGCAGAGCACTTCTCCATCCTAGCTGGGTAATAAGAAACTCACTGAGAGGAGCAAATAGAAACGTCCCTATTCCAGAACCACATACAGCAATTCCTGTGGCGAGAGCTCTCCATCTTTCGAAGTAAAATCCAATTGTTATAATAGATGGGACGTAAATAAATCCGAATCCAATTCCTAGGAAAAATAAATAAATTTAATACTTTAATACTAAATATTTAGATCAAGTCATTTTCAAGCTTAATTTTTTTCTTTTAACAAATGTTATGTTTTTTCAAACTTCTCCATCCAATTAAATAAAAAAACCGCTTCTAAATTAAACAAACCTGCTCGAAAAAAATGTATATTAAAATTTAAATCTCATTTCATATGAACCCCAGCTTAGGTATATAAAATAAAACGGGCCATATATCTTACATTATATACTGTGGAGGTGGTTGTAATTTAAAAAGCAACATATCTATTTTTGTGACATAATCGTCAAAGTCAATATTATACTACCTATGCGCTAGTATAAAATATTCTATTATATGCAAGTGTAATTTAAGCTGTTGTGGTGTGTACATATAATAAATAATATTTATTTATAGGCATATATATAAAAATAAGTAAAAAGAGTTTTCCCATATATGGAATTAAACCGTTGTAAAATTTTACTTATTTTTACTGAAATTACCCATCCATTTACCTCCTAGGATTCCATAAGACAAGCACAAGAACGTCACACTGGTAGCAAAATAAGAAATGGCGAACGCCGCTGCTCCCATAAGACTTCCAAGGATAGCGACCAGCCGAAATCCATAACGATTGGCGATAGCACTTGCAAACGGACCAGCTATGAGATAAAACCCCGACATCAAAGACCCAACTAGAGTCACCTGTGCCTTACTAACTGAAAGGCTGTCCCCAATATCCACTAGGAATGTACCAAAAGAGAATATGATGCCATCTACTATCATATTGCACATGAATGAAGCTCCTACAATCACCCATCCCCAGCCACCATCTGGCGGCAAGACCACCTCTGCGTCGTCAAAAGACGTCTCATCGTTTAACGCGTCCGTTTCCTCACTATTACTACTTTCAACTAGTTTTTCACACTCATTTAAATGTGATTGTTCGTTAGAGTCACTTCCGTTATTTAATTTATCCACAACATCGCACTTGCACTCAGTTGTTCCATTTTCCGATGTTGGTACTTGATGGTAGGCACTATCCGCCTTTCCAGGAGAATCCACATTTGGAGGTGACATTGTTCAGGGATTCTGAAAATAAAATATTATTCTATAATCAATTTATAACTGATAAATGTGTTACTTCTACTAATTTCAGACATATTTTTGCTAAACTAACAAGTAACGTGTGATTATGAGTATGCTGGTTAAATTGACCTATTTTATGTTTACCAGTCTGTAAAAATTCAGGATAAGGATAATGATAGTAAGTATACAGAATGACTTTAAAACAAATTGATCGCATAATTATTAGTACATGCACACATTTTATTTAATTATTGGGAAATAGCGCAACGGTTAGATATTCCTTTTAGTAGCACAAGAACAAAATGTCGTAAGTTCCTTGGGTCCGGTCCGGTCTGATAAAATAGTATCAAATTTGAGATATCTCCTTTACATCTGACCCGAATAAAATGTAGATTTCTTCCGTTAGCACGAGTTTGAGAATGTTATGCAACAAAAATGAGGAATGTGATTAATACATGAATACTATGTATCTTAGGTATATCGATACAACCTACACAGTGCTAAATATTATGAATGAATTGTAGGATTTTTACGTAAAACGGTATTGCGTTTAGATTACACAAGTTTCTAAAGTTTGTCATAATCATTTATTAAGCATAGACTTCAAATATTTCTATTGGGAAGACGTCAGATGCTTTTATATTTTGTACATTTAAAGCGAGATGAAAGTTTGCTTCAGCCAAATATTATTTTAACTGTATTATTTAGAATTTTAATGTATTTATGGATGTAATTGTACTTCTCAAATACCTTCACTGCAAAGTGACAAAGTAGGTACCTATTAGATGCTAAAATATAAATTTTCTAACACTGCACCATTAACTCTCTTACTGAAGTAATAAAAATATTAATAATCTATTTTATATCAATTCGTTTTAACTTGCGGATAACTTATACATAATGACGTAAATACAATAATATTGATAATGACTTAGCAAAATAATATTGTAATTAAATAAATCTCTTTTTTGTTTTGCATAACTGGAAATACCATATAATATACCAGTTGGTTGGTAGCTTCAAATGACGGAGATCTGATAGGTTTCGATACCATGTGATTTAATAAAAACTTTTGTTTCTAGTTTCTCCTTATAACGACAACCACTTTAAAGCAAGTATAAGATAGACATTTTTATAAATAATATAGAAACATAAAACACATTACGTAAATTAGACAACCCTCAAATTCAAAGCTAAATTTGTTCGAAAGGACTCTTATTTGATAAAACGCAGACACATCCATTATCAACTGACATTGTCGGTGGCTGGAACTGGACCCATCAACGATAGACAGGACTAAGTGTGCTTGCCCTAATACGATCTAGCCCAAGTCGGCTTTTACATAAAAGCTAGTAATACGATAAATGTAATAGTAAAAAATCGCTAGTGCTATCGAAAAAGAAATATAAAAATACCTGCTAATCAACAGTCCTGAAACAATTGTGAAGAAAAAATAACGAAGGTGAGCCACAAAGAAGTCTTAGTAATATTTTGAACAAAAAAAGCTTCATGTTGTGAAGTTTTGTTTGATTTTGAAAATTCTATTACCAGTGAAGGAAAACATGGACATAAAGAAATTTGTTACCTTAATGGTTTTTATCGAATGTAATTCTGTAGAAAAGCAGATCAAGAAATTTAGTGGCCCAACAGAATTAGAAACAGAAACATTCTTAAAAAGCAATTATTCCAGCCGCCTTGATGATGAATGTAACACTTTATTGGTTAAACTTGCATCTTCTAATTTAAAGATTTTCTTCATTGTCCTAGATATTATTGATTGTTGGGATCAGTGGAAACAAAGACTCATTTATTTTGATTGAGACTTTGATTACCAAAACCAACCTATTTTTTTATAATATATAATTTAGACGTTTTCTGAGAAGCGGAAAGTGTGCTGAATTTTTTGGATTGCCGAATTCTTCAACTGCTTTACTTTAGAAGATAATCTGTTACGTTGTTGGCCGATGTAGAAGCAGAATTATTACTCTTAAAGAGCATGGTAGATGGACATCATGCAATTGCATAGACTGAGTGGTCAAAAAGAAGTAACTAATATAAATAGTTTTACTTTGTTAAATAAATTTCCCAAAGTTAACCTTATTGATATATTGATTAATAAAGCTTTCGTTACAACAAAAACTAGTTTACTTTATCGCAAACAAAACCAAGCAAAAATGAGAAGATTATAATCTACTGCTTTGATGACTTTAAACTAATCTAACTCTGAAATCCACATTGATTAGTCTTGATATAGTGTCAAAAAACATGAAATTTTGATCTGCTTAAAATCTTTTTATACTAGATCAAGGAACTAAATATAAGGCAAAGGAGCTCTATTTGAGGGAACATTTTAAGGAATTTATCTTTTCTGTGTTGGTTGGTGGAAAGAATTATGGATAAGTTGATTCAATAATAAATCGATAAATAGAATTCAACACATATAGTAGAATCGTATAGTTTAAAATTTTTCTTAGCTTCCATTTGATTTAAAATTGACGTACAATTTGTTTCCCATTATTCATTCAGATGTTTTTCTCTTAAAGTGTGATTTTAGTGAGACACACAGTATATGCGGATTCTATATTTTGCTAACAAATTTTAAATTATATTGTTATTTACATTTTATTAGATGAAATTTGTTATTTATTTCCAGATTACAATAAAATAAAATCAACAATATTTACGTATCTTGGAATGTCTTGTATTATTTTTCTTACATTGGTATTCCGAGAAATTGAATGGCTTGTTTACAAATATAAATACCATATAGAAATAAAAATGGCTAATGAGAAAAGTTTTGCGACATTGCAGGTTAATTAAAACATAAATCAAAACATAAAACATTTTTGTTTAATTTATAATATATTTGCAATGCAATATAAATTTTCCATTTTTGGGAATACAGATAGGTACCTATATAATTTTATTCAAAGTATTTCCATGTATTTTATCTAATGTGTCGCGTAAAATTCCAAATGTTAAATAAATTACTAAATTCGTCGTCGCGTGAAATTTGAAACTTGGTACGTGAGTTGAAGTTAATTTCTGGATTAAAGAAAAATATTTCACTCAGTCCACTAGTGAGTTAACAAGTATCTGAAGTATCTTTACTTCCATCTTATATCGATGTAGCCAACTGAACGTAAAGTGGCTTAGATATGTGTATATTAACATATGTTAACTTAATGAATTCAATATTTTAATAAGGCTTCATAAATTTATTACTAATTAATTACTATAACAACGTAGAATACGAACTATTCTGTACAATCTAAGTACAATATGTGCATAGCTAAAGTAATGAACATTCAATTAGTTATTGAGTAAGTTTACACAAATCGACTTTCGAATTCAGTTTAACTCGACAAGAAACATAAATATATGGGCTTCCCTGTAATAAATAAAATGCCAATGAGTTTTAAAAAAATAAGCATGAGCTTGCAATGTTTAATGTCTCTTGAACAAGAAATACCTGCTATTTTGTACAATTTATCTGTCTGCAGAACTGACCTCCAAAAATACACACACACCCATTTTTAGAACGTTTAAAAGAGAATTTCTTATAGGTAATATAATTTAATATAAACTGGAAAATAGATGCAGGTGTTGACAATTAATGAAAAATCTTAGTTTACATACAATAAATTTCTTTTTAAGTATTGCAAAAAAATGTGGGCTCACGTACAATATAGGTATTAGTCAGTAATATAACACTAACATTGACATTAAATTAATTGTGGCAAAATAATCTTGAAAGTTCGGAACTGATTTTACATATTTTTATCGTAGGTTGGTGATTTATATTGGTAGAATATTCACTTCCTTGAAGAGTGGAAGTGCTTATTTTAAATAATTTAGGGTTTTTATATTTATTGTAAGCGAGTTTTAACATTATGTCTAATCTAAATAAATAAAAGTGTCTCTCTTTGTAGACAATTGAAATTGATCAATTTTTAACCTTAAAATATACTGTTTATTGTAATTTTTTATTGACAGCCAGTTTTATAAGTTATTAAAAAAAGTTACTAAAGCTGTTCTTCAACTGTTTAGCATTTCTTCTGTTCTTTATAAGAGTACGAGACTTTTGCCTCATTGTAAAAATAATAACAAGAAGACTCTTGATTTTTCGTAAACAAGAAATTATAGCAATAATTCTTGTTTGCCCTAATTTTTCACATTAAATCAATATTTAAATTATTAAGCTATTAAGTAATTTTGTCATTTTGCAAATATAACGTGTGTAATTTACAAAGTTTGTTGATGACGTCATAGAAATGGACAATGGTTACAAATCTGCGCGCCTCAAAGTGGAATATAATTTGAAAGAGATAACGATTCATTGATATGTACAAATAATACGATTGTGCATTGTGAATTATCTTTCGAATATTTCTTAGTAGTAAAAATAAATAATCTTTATTGGCGCCGATATAAAGAGATCTCAAGTAGAAATTTACTTTTTATTTTTAAATTACTTAATTCTCTAATATTTCGATACGTATTTTAATAAAGGCAAATCGTTTTTAGATGGAAAAGTCAGCAATGAAACATCAGTAAAAATAGATATATCTCGTTATTCATTTCAACTCAGTACAAAGATAACTTGTCTCAGTCATGATTATTATTAACACGCTTTGATTTTTATTTATTTATTTTTATTTTATTTTTTATTTTTTTATTATTAGCTTAATTTTTTTTTTTTTTTTTTATATTTTTTTGTTTTTTCATTTTTTATTATTTTTTATTTATTAATTTTTTTTTTATTTTATTATATCATTAGCTTCACCTGTATGTTTGTTTGTATGTAACGGAACCTTTCAACGAGATTTTCACCCACTTCAAAACGTCAGATTAAACTGAAACTTTGCACACTTATCAAGGATCGATGACAATACAATAATTTTATAACTTTGTCCTAATGTCCTTACCAGGACCATCAGGATAAAATAAAAATAATTTTACAGGTTAAGCTTATGCGATCTACAGAATGACGGTAAATGATATTCTTCTTTATCGACATAGAAAAAGAAATTTGAAATGAAAAATTTTGAAAAAAATTCGAAATGAAAAATTTGACATAAAAAATTTTGAAAAATATTTGAATTGAAAAATGTCAAAAAAAAATTGAAATGAAAAATGTCAAAAAAAAGTTTTATTTCAAAAATTTCAAAAAAAATTTGGATTTAAAAATAAAAAAAAATTTGGATTAAAAAATTTTGAAAAAAATTTGAATTCAAAAATTTTGAAAAAATGTTGAAAAACATTTGATTTTTTAGATATTTCATTAGCACCCCACGCTTTTTTACAATAAAATTATCTTTTGTCAATCACTTTATTCTTATTTTAAACTTAGTAAAAAGCATTTAATTATATTGAGTTAGTGGAATATTTACACTGTTGAACAAAATCTTAATAGATAAACATTATTTTTTACTTTTTAGTTCGGTTTCCCTTTAAAGCATGTTTTTTTAGTTTTTTTAAACTATAATTTTTTTTTTTATTACCAAGTTTGCCGTCCAAAAACTACTCGACTTAAGAAGGAAACTTTGCGCTCTTATATTTTACAGTTTTTTTTGTGTTGCTATGAGTTGATTAGAATAATTATTTCAGTATTTCACCAACGCTGTAAGTTATATTGATCATTGAGTAAGGCACAACTAAGTAGATTTCGAGATTTTAATATTGTATTTTTTACCAATAGCTTCAGGATTGCTTCAAGTTTATTCAAATCTAGTAAACATGTATTGCAGTGGCAATGTTTATTGTATCACGGAACGAGCTCAATTTCAATAGGAATTAATTATGTGCTATTTTAATCGTGTATCCAAATCATCAAATTTGAAATGAAAATGTCAATCCTATCAATACTAAAATTCATGCACGCGATAATCTGGTTATAAATAACATTCTTATTTGACTAGATCAAGTGGGTATATGAATGAAAAGTAATAGTACTAGAAATGCGTGATATTTGCTATTATCAATATCAATTAAGTTATTTCCTTATCATGCAATAAGGGGTTTTAATTTAAAATGTCAATGTGTAATCACATCTACTAGTTGTAAAGAATATTATCAAACAATCTAAACCAGTAAAATGCAGTATAATATTAATTTTATAAGTATTATTGATACGATATATGTAAATGCGCATCCCATAACTTTTATGGAATCCATCCAATTTGGGAATTGATTTGGCTGTTTTGGTTTCCATCTTTTAACATATAAACGTCAAAAATCGACAAATTTTGTTAATTCATATGGTTCTTAATTTCTTTTGTAATCTTTGAAAACCACGTCGGAGTCTTCTTCCATCTTTACACCTAGCGCTCCTAAACGAATTAAAATTTCATATTTTCCGATTGTCGCAATCAAATTGCTCCAACTTGGTAGAGTCTACTTCTAAATATAGTATAGTTGAATCCTACATATAAATGCGATTTTCGTGACGTCATATGTCACTTCCGTATCTTTCCCAGATACTATAATTTGGCTTGTATTTTCCGTTTTGAGGGTGTCGTATCGGAAAATTAAAAAAATTGCAGCGACTTTCAAAAACTATCTTTTACATTTTTCAACCTCCCCGAAAAAATTTACCCAACTGATAACCTAAAAAAATATAGTCAGACTACAGACATTTCGCAAGAATAGATAAGGTAAGTTAGACCAACATGATCTGACCATGGCGTCATATTTAGTTAACGAACTTAATAATAACGCAAATACACAAAAAGGATCAACAATGAATGCAGTTGACTGATGAGCACCTGTCAAATATTATTAATGAATTCACTACGATTTTCATAATTCATTGTTTCCAGCGTCTACCTATACCTAGTAAATCACTAACCTAGCACAAACGGCCTGGCCTTTCTTGCGCCACATAGCGTCCCGTTTGAAAACGATTGAAATCCCGACACAACGTACCAGGAGTTGAATATCAACCATTAAGAGCTCTTCCGGCGATTTTGAGACACCCTATATAAATACTATGGATGATTAAACTTATTCCGCAAACTAATAGATTAAGGATAATTAGCAATTAATAAATACAGGAAAAACTGAATTATTCAGATTGAACAAGGGCAACGAGTGGAACCTTCAATAAGTCTAATTCAATAAAAGTACTTATATCGATTTACAAGATCAGTATATTGTTTTTTTTGTTTGCACTGACGCATATTACATTAAAATTTAAATTTAAAATGAGTCGTTTCTTTAACCTTCAGAATTGTGATCTATATAAAGTATACTTGAGGTTCTAACAATGTTCTCGCATATTTCTCGTAGATTGATATCAAAGATTTTACCAGGATTAATTACATTAAAACACTTAGTGCACCTATTATGTTCTTAGTAATAAAAAAGACAAACGTTATTTGTATAAATTATATAACTCATATAGTTGCTGTTATAACTTTATCTACTTCTTCTAAGTAGGTACTACAATTATTAGTTTTAATATAGACGCTTTTTTTCAAAGACGGAATGACGAAAAATCAACAATTTTGTTTAAATGATAAACTTCATTATTTACACATAATATTACATTAAACTGACGTGACGAACATACTTTTCTATGACTTCCATAGATTTCAAGTATTTTGCAGCAAATATCAAATTTAAGGTATAATCAGTAAGTAATAGCACAATCGAATCTTTCTGGAATCTCATGTTGCATATAAAGTATGACATCAAAGACTCTTCCCATGACTTTCCAATATTCTCCCTAATCACATTACATTGTGTTTGATGGACTTTCTTTAGAAACGTCGCTCACCAATTCTGGGGCATCAGGACGATCCTCTAAGTTTGATTCATTTCTATATAGATTAGCCTTTTGCCTCTCCATACTCCATTTGATTTAATATGTAGAAATACTATCGCTACAAGCTCTTATTTATACCTTCATAAACTTATCTTACACTTCAAAATGTATTTAAATCAACTTGATAACTTTCTAACAATTCTAAAATTTCAGAATATGATCAAAACTGTTTTGGTGTCAATCAATTTATGTTACTAATTTGACTAAGTCATCTAGAAAGAAGCTTGATTTTCTGTAGAATGTTTAGTATCCAGTAGCTGCTACCATAGTGTAAATACGTCCTGGTTAAGAATATTCCTCTCAACATTTTGGATTCAAAGAAAAAACAAACTGTAGGAATGATTCGTGATTCAGTTCTTATGAGTTTATTTGCAGCATTGCACGATCACTTTTGGTAGTACAAGAAGGAAGTTAACTCGCATTTAATGGATATATCACAAGGAAGTCACTTTCATTCAGGATTAAAATACGTTATGTTATGATGCAAATGCTCATTAGAAGATTCTGTATCTACTATTATTAAAATATTTATACCATGTATTTAGAAACTGTGTTCAGTTTATTTAAAGCTTAATTTCTTTAATGATGTTATTTTGAATGAATGAAAATACATTTCTCCCCCACTAATTTACTAGAACCGACCCAGACTATTTTCATCTACAACTGCATATTATGTCACAACGTTATTTATTTATTATATTGTATTTTATTCTTTATTTATTTTTATCTCCATTCAGAAAAGTGGATTGTTGTAATTCGACCTGATTCTATTACAATAAGTTTGACCTTATTTATTGGCTCCTGTGCCAAATAGGTTACTTTGTTTCTATACTATAAGTATACCCAAACAAATAATATTGGAGTAGTTGTAAATTTTATTTGTAAATACTTAACGACTCATTGATAATCGCTCTATAAATTAAGTTGTCTAACATTTTGTTTTCATATTGTTTGTATTGTATTAACATTACTAATATAACAATAGTAAATAATTACGAAATCTTTGTTTATTTTGTTAAATGCTTATTTATGACAATTACTTGAAAATATATTTAGGTGAGTGCAGAAGGTATGTACACGGCTGATTTTTAGTCTCTATTATTTGAATTTTATACTCGCTTATGCTGGTTCGAATAATCAATACAAAGCAACTGACCAGATTTTTTTTAAATAAGTTCTTTATTTAGCCATAGAAGAAATTCAAAAATAGTTCTAATAAACGCAATAATTTTTGAAATAGCAAACTCAGTTTTTTATAATTTTGTTTGGAACAGCATTTTCTTTATTTGTGAAATTCAATGAGTAAATTACATTTCTTTTTGAGAAAGCAGTATGTTTCCAAGAAAATTGATTAAAAAATTCAATACAATCTATTAAAATCACCTCTTCGCTCAGAAATGTACACATAATTATTCACCTTTGATTAGTTTAACTAAGATTAAGAAAAATAATATAAAACTCTTCTCCAATCTGAAGAGAAGTCAGCATGGAAATACAACTCTTTTTCTCGTTTGCTTATGGTCAAAACAGGAACATGGATTTAAACAACTTTTTCCAGAGTGATAACCAGCGTTACCTACCTAACCTTTCGGTCAATGGTGCAATCTGGTTTCGCCTAAAGTAAATTGTACAAGTCTTATAGATTTATGATAAGTCAGCTATTGTCAAAATTATCTGACCCTGTTCCTCAAAAACCTTCAATGACTAATGTGTGAATTTTAGAATAATAATATTATACGTGATATTGACAATATCAAGTGAAAGAGGACTGACCTGCTCTGCAGGTGTTGTAAGGCTAATTTTCTGTTGCATTCTGAAAACATGTTGCAGCTCTAAGAAAATTTTACTTTCGATGTCTTCAGTGGTTGCAATATCATCAACAGCACATTTGTCTTTGGAGTTTCATTTAACTGAACTTGCTGGGTTCTTTTGTGGTCATGAAAAAACTGACAGCTTTTTTTCACCCCCATGATTCAGTTCAGAATAATGGTTGACACTGATGTCCTCATCTAATTTTATGCTTTTACTTTGAAATTAATTGCTGGCTTATTTGATGTGGGTAACAAGAAGCGGTGCATCGCTGAAACTCCTGGTGAGGAGAAAGATTCATTTACAAGATATGATACCATCTAATCCTTTTCCGTCCTTAGTAAGAAGTAAAATTTATCGAGCCCCATTAGAAACTTTCATGGCTCTATCTTGAATTACACACCTGACTGAATTTGAGATGATCTTGACTTCCATGCATGTCTTATTGGATGAGCGGACTCAACAAGTTTATCTCTTTTAGCGAGATAAGAAAAATGACCATATACCGACATCTGCAGTACTCTTGAACATATTAGCAAGTATCTTATCAGAGCCGTAACATCTTTACCAGCTGTATGTGACCTTGGGTGCTTGAAGGAGATATATAAAACCCAAATGGGCTTTTCAGCTTCATGGTAACGTTCTCATGCGCTTGTAATAGGTGCAAGTCTGGACTCTGCTCGCGCAGGATGAAGATCTGCCTTGTTCTCCATTCTGTGTGAATTGCCGGTACGTTATTAGAAATGAAGTACATAGTTAGTAAAGTGTACCACCCGCACTAGATGCTGTTTTCTTTACAGAAATGTTGTCTTTGAACTATTACATAATTTACACACTTCTATAGTAAATGTACGAAGAATAATTAGGTTCTTTTGCTGTGGTGGTTTGATGAAGCAATTTCCAGTAACCACCTTTCCATGCTTGAATGAAAAATGATTCTAAATACTTATGCATAATAATATTTGGCCTTACAAGCATAAATATAAAATATGCACATGCACATTTATTATAATTCTGTCTTTTTTAAAAGCAACTCTGTGATTCTACCCGTATTTAATTCCCCTAAACTTGTATTAAGGAATATTTAAGTGCAGAATTTGTTTACTAAATACTACTGTATATAAATAATGTAAATGTATTCGTCAAAATGATAAATTTAATGACAGTGAACTGAGTGTTGCCAAATTAACCTTGGGCAAAGAGATAGCATATTGTTTCTGTTTCATATGTATATATATTTATATTCGAAATATCAAAATGGTGATAAACTTTGAACTCCGTGATAGTATATTTACTCTCCTATGTCCATATTCCATAAAACTTTTTTTCGACTAAAACCGAGACTAGAATTAACTTATGTAAAATAACAAGAAATTATTATTCGAGATTGAAACATTGTATTACCTAACGTTCTGCACTGGTGTCACTGAACTTCTCTGGGTTTCTATTTTTAAATAAAAATATGTAATTATATCCGATGCACCCGACCTCTATTTTTAGTAAAATCTTGTCGCCACGTTTAATTTGTCTACTATTGCATAAGCAAATAGACGCATCTAATAATACGAAAGAATTTATACTTTAGCCAGTAAAAAAATGATGCAATTTCGTTCGTTAAGCAGTCATTCTTTTCACAGTTCGCTGAGCCAAGCGTTCGTTTTTATATAACTAAATTAAAATAAGTTTTTATTTAATTGCTCAAGTGGCCAATAATCATAAACTTTATGGCGATTGACGTGGAAGGCCAAAACGGCATTCAGGGGCAATTAACTTGAAGTAATACCAACAATAATCGTCTGTGACAATTTGCTGAGTGTAGCTTACAGTTTACATTTTTTATTTTTATCCGATATTCGATATCCGCACATCATTCGGGTTTTAATCTTTACTTTTGTCTCTGAGTTTACATACAAATTGTTGTTTATATCATAAACATATACACCACATTTATATCAGTGTAATAAGGTGATTCGTAATCGTACGTTTGAATTTAATTAGTTTACTTGCGCTGCAACAAATCGAAACCAGAACCAGAAGCGAAATAAGAATAAATTAGAGATTATAATGTAGAGCCTTCTTGTCGTCCCTTATTTAGATTAGAAAATACTATATTAGAAAGCCAAGTTTGTTTATATTTTTAAGTTTATAATAGTCAAATAAGATAGAAACATTTTTTATATTTTAATGCTTGAACAGTGCATATTTTTAGCAAATTTAGCAAATTTTAAGAAACAAGATCCCAATTATTTAAAACAGGCACGCCTTTAGATAGGTCAATGTTTGCTTTATTAATTTTATATTATACTTACTTAAACTATTGTGTTATTTTATTGCTAAAAATATATTTAAATACTTCTAATGTATGCTTAAATCGTGGGATTTTAATAATTATTTTTACCAATTTGCACATAATGACAATTTGTTTGATATTGTAATCAAAATGATTAAGTAACTGGATTTTATCACAAAATGTATTTTTCAGTCGAATGTGATAATGTTTTATACAAATAATTTAATAAGTTGTTAGCGAGGTTGTCAGTCTTCTTGAAAAGGAGATTGAAAAAACAATTTTTAGGAGTATAAAATATCTATAAAATATTACTTGCGAAAATGTTGAAGAATTTTTTGTACTAGCTGTGGTAATAGATGTTTCATTGATTTCTCAATAGTGCATTTGAAGGAATTGTCGTGTCTGATTTGATATATCTACAAAACTGCACGATTTCATAATAAATGGTAGCAATATGGAAAAAAATTATGGAAAGAGTTCTCTCTTGTGATCGTTTTCTGAAGCAAAGACAAAATAGTTGAAACGTCAAGAATTCAAAATATTCTACGCGGAAGAGAATCCGAAAGCTCCCCTACAAATCCTCAGCTCTGCGAAAACCTTACAACCAAAATATGGAAAAAACCGTTATTAAAAGTTGAAAATAAGTTTACAAGAGTTAAAGTTGAGTTAAAGTCAATAGGTATATATAAATATGCTGCTTAGATATACAATAAACTTAATTTGATGTATTGTATTCAGATTACTTGTCGCTATATTAAAGAAAACAACAGGTGGCAATGAAGTAATAAGAGAATCTACACAAGTGCCTACTGGAGGCATTCAAATCAGCAGTTTTTAAAGGCAAATCCAAAAGTTTGAAAGGTTTAGAAGTCTTGCACCAGAATATGATTTTCATAGATATACATCTTCTTCAAACGAAATTTTATAAACTCTTACAGCAACGAAAGGAGTAGACGTACAAAAATTTTTCAATATGCTTATTTGCCTTATTTATTCTACACATAGGCATACCAAGTGGGGCAAATTTTCTAAAAAATCATCCGGATTATTATGACTTAACTCAAACAATTATTTTTGTTATATTGTTCTTTTCAATGTAAAAATATTTTTAAAATATTTCACGATTTGTTTGCACACATAAATATTTGGTGTGGTTTCTAAGGATGTCCCTATCAAAATAGATAAAAGTGCCTGCAAATAACAGTATTTACTAATACTAATTCATGCCTCCCCTGTTTGATTCGCGGTAAATAAATATCGAATATATTAGCGGCTACTCTCTCTCTCTCTGTTGCAAGGACAAGGATATGTAGTAAAAAAGCGGATATAACCTTTGATAAGAGATAACATTTGTGGTAGTAGGTATGTTGACATAATAAATTTTAGTTTTTGGTAATACGAGTAATACCTACCTATATAAAATTGTTAAATATCGCAAATATCGATTAACGCTCACTAACGAAATTATAAATAATTAATTAAAGAGATATCGTTTCATAATAAAATTCGCATTTATGTTGTTTAATGTCTGCCACGTGCTAAACAACCTATTTCCGACTTATATTTTTGATTAAAATATGTTTTAAGTGGTGTTAGCGTATTCACATATTTTGCTTATATATTGCGATACGAACAATACACGACTTAAAAAAATTTCTTATAAAGTACAAACAGAATAGTCAAAATAAATATAGTTTAAGTCATACCTTTACATAAAAGTCCTTATTGAATGAATATATACAACAAAAGTCACCACCACTTGGCACTCGTCAATAAGTTACTTATAAGCGCTTTTCCCGCGCTCCAACTTAACACTGAACTAAACACCAGCTGCGCGTAAAGACTACTAGTACTTTTTAATGGTACACTACCCCCACTTTAAGCTCAGCATCATTCATGGGACAATTTTTATCAATGTGTTCAAGCTGTGCTTTGGAATTTACAGTCGGTACGGGTACAGACTGAGGGAAGCATGTGCGTCAAACGGTACGAGATTGTTTACATTTTCAAAATCGTGATTTTATAAAATCTTTAGAGTCGGCATGCGAGAATTTCCCGATCCACGAGTATTTTTTAAAGCATCAAGAACCATAACTAATTATAATTTAGTTAATTTAGAAATAAAAATTGAATATAAAGGCATTAATAATCAGTAGTTTTTAAATGTGTAAAAGGCAATACAATGACCTCAAATCTAACCGAACATGTTTAATTCTATAACCACCTTAGTTTCAACTACCAAATTTTTGGTAAACTTGCTATGCTGTACCCATCAATGCTTGGATTGCATCATCGACTTTTTAGATATGAGTTTTTGAGCGGGTGTAAAATTACTTTGAAATTTCATCAGTTGTTTTTTATAATATAATTAAACATTAGACGTAACGAAATTAATGTAAAACAACACTTATTTCCAAAATGAGCACTTTGCAAGAAAACAATGATTATATCTCAAACAGAAAATATTAAAATATATAAAACTTTAAATAATTTCAGCACCACTAAATACTTTAATGAAAATTCTCTTTAAAAAAAACAGTAAAATATTGAAATAGCACCTGTGTAGGTATCATAAAAACGGTTGAATAGAGATAAATTTTAAACTTTTCCTTAATTCAAAACCAATGCTGTCTGAAAGAGGGTTAATTTAAAGAAAAGACAAGGAGATTCAACGCCGACATTAGCGTTTTCAGGAATTGGAATATCCAAAATGATTAGTCATTTGCATACCCAGTTTTGATCCATGTAGACTCAAAGTATAAAAAAATTGAATTATTTTGAAAAAATCTCCAAATAATGAAAAAGAATGTGTTCTTTTCATTTTCCAATAAGGTGGAGTAAATCAGTCATATAAATTTGGTATTGAAATTAAAAATGTCAATTTGACTCTAGGAATGTATGAAAATTAAAGAGAATAAAATAAATCATTTTCGTCATGAACGAAATTATAACGAAATATTTTTAAAATTTTGCGCGTTATCAATATATCACAATATTTACTGATTTTACATATTTTTTACATAAGAAAGTAAACAGTGCTTCATTATCTTTTTATCTATACATATACTTCTAGTGACAACTTTGCAGTTGTACAGGGATATCCAACGAAAATGACCACCCCTAATAACTTCTTTATTTTTGATGCTATAAAAAAATTATTTCTATAAAAGTTATAGGGTTTATTGAAAGCATTGAGAATATGTATTCAGAAAAATAAATTAAAGTCGTTTAGAGGAGATATGGTTTTAATTTGCATTTTTTTTTGCATTTTTGAAATCAAGGTACTTACTTTTCTCGTTTCGAATAAGGTATCGGCTTTGTATCGAACATGAAGGGCGTCATTTTGAACAGTTTATGTAGATAGTTTTAATTACTTTTATTTAATGTTGTAATTAATATCTAAATTAGCCAAGACTAATGCATTCTAAAAATAAAAATTTGTTCAGTTATTTTATTTCCTTGTTTTCGGGCCACAAAAATTGCAATAATTAGAAAACCCTAAAAGATAATATCATATATATCTATATATTCGAAATGAGAAAAGTACCTTGATTTCAAAATGCAAAAAAAATGGGATGTTCCGTTTGAATAAATGCAAGTTAAAACCATATCTCCTCTAAACGACTTTCATTTATTTTTCTGAATACATATTCTAAATGCTTTCAATAAACCCTACAACTTTTATAGAAAAAATTTTTTTATAGCATCAAAAATAAAGAAGTTATTAGGGGTGGTCATTTTCATTGGATATCCCTGTACATATGCACCACCAGTACCATCACGTATTGCCCCATTTTTGTTAGATATCTGTCGATATAAAACAACTTTCGAAAAATATACCTTCACATTTTTCAACGCCTCGATATTGACTTTTCAGTACTACTACCTTTTCCTAAAATTTAAAGGCATATGCGTCTAAAATTAAAAAAAAAATAATTAACTTCACCTATTAACTTCCGGATTGCCTTAAGATGGTTTAAGCAACAAAATATCCTGTGAGAATACTCAGAAATCAAATAAGTAATGGTTTCCATAGAATATGCAATGTTGCGAACTCCTCACATTTTACTGAAATAAATATTTGATTAGCAATAGTCTAAAATTTCAACTTATCTCTAGATAACATCAATAAATAGTTCCCAAAAAAGGCGTGCCTAGTGGTGCTATGAACATACTCTAATACAATTTTGAACAGATAGCATGAAATTGGGTACTTGCTCACTGGTTAGTGGAAGTTCAAAAATAATAATAATAATAAATATAAAAATGCAGCAATAAATCACGATTTATTATACATAATAATAATAAAGCTTAAGCAAGTTTGAAGTTACATATAATGATTAAAATTTATATCAAACGAATGTACTGGTATAAGGTGATTCGGTTTGTTTGTTGATAACTTCACTAGAACTCGTAACAATGGGATTCACTATATAAATTTTTTTCTGCTGATGCACTGGTTGCAGATAGAAGACATAATTTCCAAGTTTGGTACACGTTCTTTGTGCATCAAGGTCATTATTTGGTGAAAATTATGTCAAGCTTAATAAATAAGGTAGTATTTTTCCCTTATCATTCTTTCGCCATCCCAAACTTGTTTTCACTATCTCTGGAAGTGAATCGAGATGGTAGAACGTTTTTGGTAAATTCTTAGACTGTCTTTTTTTTGTTGTCCTGATGTAGAAGACATTGAGCACATCTTAACGAACACTGAGAACAATAAAATTACATTTATAGCATCTTGTATTACAGAAAGGATGCGTCCAAGGAAAAAAGTTTATATGGCAAAGTTCCAATATTTGATTATGATGGTTTCTATCAATAGGTACAAATAAGCTGAATCTTAAAATAAAAAAATGGACATACTTTGATGCAACCTCAAAAAATTACTGTTCCTATTTTTAATTATTTAGTGAGTGGGGATGACAAAAAATAAACGAAATGAGTTTTTAAGACATTCTTGATCATATAGTAAAACTATGCTACTCTTCACAGGGATTGCAACTTGCTATCAGTATCTACATCAAATCGTTTTATATTCGGCGATCCGATTATACTATTTGATTGTACTTGTCAGAATAGGTATACAATTGTATATAAATGTGCAATCAAAAACTGTCTATCACAGATTAGGAAATCCCTAATAAACCAGAATTATAAACGACTTATCAATCTTATATAGAATCCAAGTAAGGGATTATAAAATAAATATATGGAATTTTTTACATAAGATGATAAAGAATAGACAATTATAGACAATATTGAAAATTTCAAATATAAAGTTATTTGACATTTGGGTAGTTTCTTAAGAGACGCTACAATATTTTTAATGGTAACCAATCACGTGATATGAGTGGAGGTTTTCTCCACCATTCTACTCATTCACTAGCATGTCTATAATGATGCACAAGCTCTCCTTATCTCGGTTTTCACACGATCCTTCGTTAAACATATCAAACATCAAAAAATTGGTCTCCCACGATGATCGCTACATTATCTGCGTACACTTGTATAATCCTGATCCGATTAGTTATTAAACTGGAAGTTTCTGTCCACAATGTTAAAATAAACAATTAAAACTAAAAGGATGTTTTCAATTTTTTTTTAATTTCAACTTTATTTCTTTCAACAATTATGGAAAAAGAAGAACAGCAACGTTTGATTGCAACTGAAATGAGGTTCTAGAGATTGAGAACGGATTCAAAATTAGTGAAATAATGCGAAAGCAATAAAGTCTTAACATTAATCATAGTTTTTAACTTTACAATTTAATTGTTAAACAATGTTATTGCTAACGTCTGTAACATTTAAATAGCACGCAATAACTTATTAAAAAAATGAATACCTATGTATAATTTTAATCGCATTAAAATCTACTGGCATTGGCAATGATATAATTACTGTACCATAAAAATAATCTGCTTTACTCAGTAAAATGCGGTGATGTAATTTAATAGTATAAAACATCATTTGGCTTTAGAGAATCAATAACATATTTAGTAAAATAGTAAAATTGTAATGTTTCAGTTTCTGAAATAAAAATGTTTTTTGGCTTTGAAGTTATCTTGAAAATTAAGGAAATATCAACACCTCCACCTCCTTCACCCATTATTATCCCATTAGTATACAACTACGAGCTTCAACATATCAAATTTAATTAATATATCTGAAATGATTTGCCAATCAAAGACAAATTCGTTTGTTGTCTCAATCTCCTCAAAGATTTAGTATTCTTTTTACTTGGTCTTTCGGAACGTTTTCTCCTTTCATTAGCAACTTAGTAGTTCTTGAAAATTCGTCACCACCCGAAAGACTAGTGAGAGAACTTCGAGAAATCGCTCCTTGAATGTCTCCTTCCAAACACGCTGCGAATACATGCTCACACCATTTTGATTTTTGGATGATTTCTAAAGCATAAATCCATTTCAAATGAAGCTTCGACAACACCTGACATTTCAATGTGATATAACAAAGAAATCGCATTAGTAAGAATCAAATCAGACATACATTCATAATTGCATAGGTGCGAGTGTTTTTTGTTTATCGCTCACTATAGTTTATTATAAGGAAGTAAAATTCAGCTGAAAAAAAAAGAAAAAAAAATTTGGGGAAATACCTAATGTTCTAACTAATTAACTGACGATTCCAAGAGTATGAGTGCAATAAAATCTTACTGTGTGAAGATATCAAGTGCAATGATAATTATTGAATTTGTATTTATGTACAAAGTCGAAGTTATCGCTATAAATATATAAAAACTATACTGCTACGTATTTTATGGAACATAATTTACTTAATCCTTTACCATGTAAAAATTCGTAGTTGTAATTGCGTATGTAAACTTACTATATTCCACTTTTTATTAATCTTATTAAGACAATTATCCTAGTTAACTAACAAACGTCTGGCTAGTTGGTTTAAAACCAGTGCCATACAACATATAACACACACACACACACACTTAATCCTTTACACATAAAATTAATAATTATCTCAATAATAGGTTTATATTTTTTTATCAATTTGTACTTAGATGGCGTAAGAAGTAGATGCTGAAATTGTAATCCATTGATGTCTTAATCTTTTTTTCAACATGGATTGCAACATCGATACAGAAATCCGAGGACATATACTTTTGGTTTTTTAATTAACTGTTCTGCGCGCGCAAGGAGAACACTGAGGATTATTTTCCCAAAATATATGACGTTCTCACAGCAGTGAACGAGACTAATAAAGTTTGGATTCGTCACCATCAATTTTTTACCTCCAATCATGATTTTAGTTATGAGATTATGTTTTAAAATTAATAAATAAATAAAGAACCTACTTAGCACTGAATTTTAATCGTTTTGGAGTCTCTGAAACCATATATTTACTTGATGATGGTACTACAGTATATCAGTGTTAATTATAATATTTATTAATATAAGAATGCGCTGCGGATCGTTAAACTCGCCAGTCCTACTAGAAACTCGCAAGAAAAAATAGTAATAAAAATAGATAAAAACAAGTCACTTGATGATGTTTATTTAGGTAGCAACAGATACCACTAAACACCAATATATTCATGAGTGGGAGTGATGGATGCACAGTTCAGAAAAGAACGTGGTTTATAACGTTTAAATGTAGATTTCTTTCAAAGAATGGGGAAGTTCAAATTCTAAGCATTTTTGTCGTATATTCAGAATCATATATACCATTTATTTCCAAAAAGAAATAACACTGCCTGTCCTTACAGGTTGCCTTAAGACACAGTAATAACATGATAAAATACTTAATCTAATAAAATAAAATACACTATTAATAATCATAACCTACTGACAGGCCAAAAACAGTACAATTATGTTTTATTTATTATTATTTTTTTTTTTGTCCATATAAATGGTTTCTTAATATATACACGGAACTTTTTAAAATTTTAAGTACTATTTCTTTATCAAGTCACTAGATCGATTATTCGATCATCCCTTTTACTCTGGCTTATGAAATATCATTCTTCCAAATCTATATCATTTTAGATAGTTATTAACAAGATTTACATTTTATATTAGATTATATCGTTTCAATCTACTTTTCATTAATAGAAATCGTCTAGAGATCAGACGACTAGATATATCAGTTATATTCCCGCTGTGCCGGAAATGCAAAAACAATGAAATTATGTGCTTTATTTTAGATTTGAAAATAGTTCTGGAGTAAATTCTACGTGTAAAAATAAACTATAGTTTCATAAATAGAGTGTCCTGAAACAAGCAGTAAATTTATAGAATTTGGTACCTACCTAATATCTTTATGGATACACATTATATGTAATATTTTATTCATAGAATAGGAAAAAAAATTGGAGGTGTAGGATACTGGCCTTATCTTAAACGCAAACGCAAAGTGAAGGTTGGGGTACTTATTTTTTTGTGATATTATTATAATCTACATTTTATAAGAAAATCATTGAAATGCGTGATTAAGAAAACGATGTGTAAATATTTAAATTATTATAACTCTAGGACACCGTTTCTCAACACGGACGTCGCGACTCCCGGGGGTCGCAATTCCATATACAGGGGGTCGCAGTTGGTCAGAAAAAATATACGAAACACATGTACGAAAAAAACTTTTATTATTAATTATTGAATTTTAATCAAATTTTGCATAGTAAGGTGATTTACTTTATTTTTTACCCTCTCTAGGGGTCGCAACACAACAAACACCAAACAAAGGTTGAGAAACGAGGCAAATGACAATAAATGTAAACATTCAATTTATTGTAAGCATATTGTAGGTACTGGATTTTTTGGGTATAAAATAACTGAGACAGCGGCCATTGTTTGCCTGCGCCAATATAGTCCAGGGTCGATCTGAAGCTTTATATAAGAAACCATGAACAAATTAGAGATAATCTGAAATTTGGTATATAAGTTTATATTGAGGTCCTTAAAATACCACCAAACCCCACCGGTAATCTGCCGTGCCTGTCACCACTAAACAACCCCCGAAAGGGGTGAAAATCGGACTTTTTTTAGTTTTTTGGCAATATCTTAAAAACAAAGCTATATACGAAAAAATATGAAGACAGAAAAATTAAAGAGCATAAAATTTCCTATAAAGTTACGTTTAGCAGATATATTTTGCTTTACCAGTATCGTATTGTAAATTCAAGTATATTTTAACAAAATACACATTTCGCACAAAATAATTACGTTACATTAATATATTTTACGTCTTTTACACCAAAACAGATTAAAACTAATAATACATAAAATATGAGTTTTTATGTAGTAATTAGCACAGTCGCTTTTTCTTAAAGAAACTAAAATACTTACAGGTTATGTTTAAGTAAATGAATGTAATGTATGTTTTTAATTACTTATTATCCAATATATTTTATCTGCATGTTTAGATGTCGTCTTCTGCCTGTAAATCCTTAACTGCCCTATTAAAACAGGTTACGACATGAACATGCATTTTTGCAACCACCTGATGAACAGTTGCAAAAAATTTGCTTAAGAAACCCTTTGGGGTCTATATTTTGATCCATCTGGACTGGAGAGATTCCGGAATCACTAGAAATCCATCCCCATTCCTGGAGTGGCAAGCTATTATTCAACAATGCTTGAACCTAAAAGTTAATCATACATGTAAACAAAATATGTTTGTAGAGTTGCTGGACTTACCTGATGAAATGTCCTATATGCATGGTATTGAGCTGCATTTATGATCGGTGGAAGTGAAGCCAGATTAAAATCTTTAGTTAAACTTTGCTTTCCTACGTACTGCTGGTAGAGAATGTATCTGGTTATTCAAATCGGTACTTGTTCTATTTTTGACGTATACGGAAATAAAAAATGTCGAAATTAAGATCCTCACTCTGTCTTTGGATATATTTGGATTGTAAAATTCTTCAAGAAGGTCAACCAACTTCTTCTTCTTCACAGTATTGACCAAATTAATTTTTCCCCTGGTAAACAGGCCAGATGTAGTATCACATCCGGAAATGGCGTGCATGGCAATAATAATAATAATAATAAACGTCTTTATTGATGGTCAAAGTTTAGTACAAAATACTATTCTTACTCTTTATTTATTTATTTATCTAACATTTATTAAAGGTCCCAACTTATGCTGCAACTTTGAAGTATTAGTAATTTTATTTGGTTCCGAACTTCTTCCTGGGGGTAGCATATACAAATTTTGTTTAGCGTAATGGAGTCGTATCGAGAATATACGAAGAGAGCATACATACAGGGGCGAATGGCGACGCGGAAAACTACTCAGCTGCCTTGACATGCGGTATATGTCCTTAATATTATTAATATAAAAATAATTCCTCTCAATTCATAACAGAAATTCCACGGATATTTAAAATAATTATTTTGTTACATTTAATAGGCACGTAAAATGTTAAAGTTCTATTAGCTAATACCAAATAATGTATGAAATTAGAATATAGTACTCCACTGGTATGTTTTTTATTTCTAATTTATTTATGTAAGAAAGTATTAAACGTATTTACTAAAATATCCATATACATTGTTATGTATATTTAATGTCAAAATCCAATAAGTAAAGGCTAGAGAGTATTTTTACAAAATACCCAATTATTAAAAATATCATAACTCCGCCACTGGTAAGGCAAAATATATCTGCTAAACGCAATTTTATAGTAAATTTTATGCCCTTTAATTTTTCTATCTTCATATTTTTTCATATATAGCTTTGTTTTTAAGAATTGCCAAATAACTAAAAAAAGTCCGATTTTCACCCCTTTCGGGGGTTGTTTATAGGGGGTGACAGGCACGGCGGATTACCGGTGGGGTTTGGTGGTATTTTAAGGACCCCCAATATAAACTTATATACCAAATATCAGCTTGTCTCTAATTTGTTCATGGTTTGACTGGATCGACCCTGGGCTACAATCCCTACTGTTTATAGCACTGCAAGAGTCTCAAGAGAAACTACTGAGGAAATTTAAAAATTCAAAAGGAAGCTGAAATTGTCAATGACGATAAATAATGTACCTAATGAGACATAGTATTTAATATTTTTCTTTATTATTTAGAAGATAAAAAACTAACAATTTTTATTATTATCCTTAATGATTCGTTAAAAAACATTCCGTGTTGTTCATATTACCCAAATATTATGACGATTTTCAGGTTGAGGCCGGTACGTATATTTCATTTGTTGTTTAAAATGAGTTTTATTAAACCCTATTATTTTATAATTCATAAGAAATAATCATTTATGTATAGGCGTTGCAAATGGAATGGGTAAGTAATTTTCATCCCCATGTTTTTTATTATTGAATTAACTAGTAGTTTGAAGAGGATTGTGGCCTCCTTAGAATTCCTGAATGTAATATAAGTATATTTATATATGAATTTTTTTATATTTTTCCATGAATTTGTGATGAATTTGAAAGGAGAACATTTCTTCCATAGAATACAATGTTTCAAAAGTTAGTTAGTTAAGGAGGACCTTTTTTCAAAAAAAATTATTAAACGTAAATATTAATATTTTTATTTTAAACATAACAATGACATTTTCAGAAAAAAATGAAAAATTTATTTAATCAGGTATATTAAAAAAATTAAAAATACCATGCACCTTTAAAATAATTCTAATGTTTGTTTATATTCAATCAATTTTTCTTAATCCCTTATGTAAACCTATCAAAAACGAGTATATGTCGACCTATTTAACAATTTCTTTAATCAAACATTTTTTCAAAAATTGGTATTTAAAAGCTACGCAGTATTCCACACTTTCTACACATCCTACATAAAGAAGTTTAGAGCTTAGAATTAACGTAAATAATCACATCATGAGATGTACCTAATATTTGTAAATACATGCTCATATCTCAATTAAAAATATTGCTAATGTTTTCGTTGCTATTACGTCTCACAATCCATCCCATATTTTTTCAATTGACAGTAGATTTGTTTTAACGATTATAATTTCTGGCTGCAATTATTTTCAATGAATGAATGATAATGTAGGTATTGCGTTAGATTTTTTAGGAAAAAACATCTACGCACATGCTATGGCAATTAAAATGTTGATGCTTACTATTACTATATATATAATGTATTAGAGAAAATGAACTCCTGGTTTAATGAAAATCATTTGTATTTAAATTTAGAAAAAACTCAGTGTATAAGATTTCATAATTGGCAAAAAAAAATGCCCTGATCTTAAATTGTCCGTCCATAATACCTTGATACCTAAAGCAGAAAATTATGTAAAATTTTTAGGAGTGTACATTGATGAATGCCTGAATTGGAAAGTTCACTGTGAGCATTTGGTTTCTAGGTTTAATTCGATTGCATATATGTTTAGAAATTTACGAACTGTTCTTACCAAGGAGCAGTTAACTATGGTATATTATTCACAAGTAGAGTCTCGTCTTAGATATGGAATCGGCTTTTGGGGATGGTCTACCCTATCATACAATGTTTTTGTTGCACAAAAGCAAATTTTAAGATGCATAGTGGGTGTATCTAGTACTCACAGTTGTAAAAATATTTTTAAGGATTTTAAACTTTTAACACTTCCTTCTCTATTTATTTTTGAATTATGTGTTTATGTTTTTAGTAACAAAGAAAATTTTAACCTAAATAAGGATATTCACAATATAAACACGAGATATAAAAACGATTTCAACATACCACATAGTAGGTTTTCAGTTGCATACAAATCACCTAATCTGGGTTTAAAAGCTTTTAATCGCTTACCACCAAAAATAAAGAGCTGCAAAACAATTAGGTTATTTAAGAAATCTCTTAATGAGTTTTTAATAGATAAATGTTTTTATAGTGTTAGTGAATATTTGTGATCATTGATCAACATGGTAATTGTAATTTGTTATATACATACATGTTTCTTTTTTTTTTGGTTCTAAATCTAGTTTTAAATCTATTCTTTTGTACCTCTGACTATTCCTACACAATTCTTGTTAATTGTCTTAAAGGAAAATAAAGTTTCTATTCTATTCTATTCTATATCTACCACGTCAAACGATAGAAAAAGTATCTGAAATAGTGTATAAGTCAGTACTTTTTCGCGTTTTATAATAAATAAGTTCTATTACTAGAGTAAAATGCATTTCACGAGTATGCATCTAAGATGAAATCGGAATGGCCTATATTATGAAAGTATGTTTTATATTTTGGTATTAATTACTTCCTCACCAAGAGTGAGGAAGGTATTCGTAAAAATCATTTTTGAAAATTTTTATTGTATTTCTCGACGCATCTCGACGATTTATGACGATACACAAAATTTCAGAAAAAAAAAATTTCTGTCTGTGTCTGTGTGTTGTGTCGCGATAGCAGCTACAGTTTTTGAAATTTCACATTTGGTACACACGTTCTAGAGGCCTAGGAAAAGATTGGGTTCGTTGTTGAGCAAAAAAAAACAAAAATTTTCAAAAATTTTTTCACAAATACGAAAAAAAAATTACTTTTATTACATGTAAACTCCACCACACGGTGACGAAGTTCTGATCCCATAATTGGCAGCGGTTTTTTGTGTAGGAAAGATTTATTATATGACACTATAAAATTGTTCTGTCAAAATAAAATTTAAATTATTCATAATGATGTCACTAGGCGCAAACTAGGAACACCGAAATATGTTGGAAAACTGATTACAGTTAAATGTCAAATCAGGTGCAAGGCCTTAAAAGTACTGATATTTTAAAAATTACTATAATTAGCGTCCTAACTAGATTTTAGCTTAATGACATCAAGAAAGTATTATTAGATATAATTTTTTGAAGTTTAAATGAAAAAATACTTATACTTTATTTTTTAAATGAAAAAATAAAGTAACAAAAACATGTGTCTCTTATTTTCTTCATTATCTTAGCTAATTTTTCGGTTTCAAAAAATATATACTCCACTACAACTTGTGTTTAAGGTAACACATTCAATAACGACTGATTATATATACACCTGAGCCTACTTATGAATAAAAACGTAAGGATATGTTGTCTTCTGTGAGGAGTTTAGTAAATCGTGTATCTTATTCTTGCCTTGGTTTAAAGTATTGACGCTATGAAATACAATAAATAGTAAACACTTGCAACGAATTGAAATTTGAAACAGTTAAAACTAACGGTGTCTGAAGTAGAAGCATGATAATTTATCAAGTAAACAACTAAAATATCACGCAAATAGAGGTTTAGTCTTTCACATCACAAAATATCGATAAATATCAAAGGAATAATATTGGGTTTAGTTGAGAATAAATCACAACTTTCTAAATTATTGGCTAGGTCGTTGAGAGAAGAAATTGACAAGGTAGTATTATGTCGATAACAATAATTATTACTTTAATATTTATAACATGATACATCAAACGTTGTGTGCTATTGTGTTTTTAAATTGGACTGAATTACCTAATATACCGAACTTTTGAAGAAATAATTTTAAATCCATTTTTAACTCTCGATCTAGCGATACCTATTCCCAAAACCTGGGTTGTTTATTTTTAGGTTTATTATAAAACTGAACAATATAAATTTTGACAAACTAATACCTACCAATAGGCACTAAACAATATACTCAATCAATTTTAAATGGTGCATGTAAAATGAATGCCAACAGTGTTTGTACAGAAATTTAATAAAACAGTATGTACATCAACTTATAGATAACTATTAAAAATAATACTTTCATGTTTGTTCATACATATAATATCAGATATTACAATAATCCACATGTCAATATTATTTTTACTTATTTATTCTTTCCATCAGTTGGCCTAGTGAATGATGATTTCCCATGACGTAAATTGAAACTGTATAAGCAACACACTGAGAACTGACGCCCATTGAATAGTCCGTTCAATAAATTATTATTATATTGTGAATAAGTAAATATACAAATATAATGGTTTTGTATGCAAGACATGCATAGGGAGGTCTTGTATAACATGAAACGGAGTGCATGCCAAACGATTTCTAGTAATGTTTTGGAAATTACATTTTAAGCAAATTATTTGCAGGTTACAAAAAATATATAAAAAACAACAATTATTTAGAATACCATTAAGTCAGTGAGAACGTTTTAGTTTAGTTAGTTGTTTGGTTGTTAGTATGTTCTATCTCCTATGTTTAGTCCAATGAAGACCAGTGAAATGAATGATGTCAGATTTCCTTTATAAGAAGTTTGTATTTTAACTTTGGTAAAGTCGGATCGTTTTTGGTGGACGAAGTCGGTAATAAAAAACCGGTAAGAATGGAAGTCTCATAACTAGTTATAAGTGGAAGAAGGTAAAAAAATATACATTGCGTTGCTTAATAATAATTTATTGCCGAATTCGCCATACAAAATCGACTCGACTATATTTTTCTTTGCCAGAATTTTCGATACATTGGTGCATTACGAACTATCTTTAAAAATGCATACCAAGGTAGATTTTACAAATATCTTATCGTGTGAAATTTCTGGCATTTTTGAATAATTTTTTGGCAACTAGAGAATTGAATAACAAAATTGGTAACTGTCAAAAATTTATTTAAAAGAATATAAAGATTGCGTTAGTAACATTTGAATGGTACAGAGTATAACGAAGTGATTTTTCTAGTCAAGGAATGTCTGTTTTTGCTTTAAATATTACCGTCACTTGGGTACACCCTGACGCCTCTTTTTAGTAAGTAAGTCCTGTTTTAGTTAAGTTAGTATTGAGTTGTAAAAAACCCGCTGGTAAACAAGCAGTTAATTAATTGGTTAATTTTCGATAACCCCGGTATAACTAAGATCCGTGAATTGTTAACAATAGTGCTAGAGTCGAAAAGAAAAATCATTAGTTATTAAAACTTGTTAAAATATTAATCCGTGTCCGTTTTAATTCGGCTCTTTTTGGAACATAGTTTAAAAATCGTAAGCTGTCTGTTTTCATTTACTGCCGTTTCAAATAACCGCTGCAAATTACATAATACGCTCGACCTCCGTAAGTAATGTTTTGAATACGAGTCATTCGTTTCAATTCAACCCGCAGCTTTAACGCGCATCCTGAATACGTCATTAAAGCAAGTAATAAAACGCGGAAGGAGCGCCCAGAAAGGGACAATGTAAAACAATCTGAACCAGTCTAAAACAGTCTGAAACAGTCTGAACCTTCAGTCAAACCTGACACCTCGTCAACGTCTTCGTTTCCGTCCGTAAACCTGCCAGAATCCCGACCGTAACCGCCGCTACTATTATAATTTTCTTAAAAATTATCTTGGTAAGAATACACCGTGGTCCGCTACTATCCGCCCGTACCGCCTTCAGTTAAGTGCAGATATTCAGAGATGTTATTGTTTGTAAGTACCACCGTATAATCCTACTAAATCAAACTAGAGCTAATAAGTAATTCCTCCGTTTGTCTTTTGTTCCATAAAATATGCATCGGCTGGTTAGATTTGCCCGTTTGGGTGATCTGTAAGGCCTCAGTGCATCTAACAAGTTCTACCTGCAAACTTAACTTACGTCGGCGGAGAGAGCACTTGCCGTTTGGTTGGCTTTCTTTTGCCTCGTAGTTTAAGTTTCTTTTGTCTAGTTTAAGTACCTGCAGTAACCAAAGAATAATACTCCTTGTTAAATAGCTCTACGTTTGAGGCAGTAGTTCGCCGTATTGTAAAGTCAGAAAATACTCTGTATAGACAAGAATATCTATAGTTAGCCGACTGCCCTCCGCTCGTACTGTATCCTGTTGGAAATTCCGTTTGCTTGCCGGCCGAAATCATTTCAGCCGCGAAACAGATCCCGGCTATCAAAGCCTAACCGCCGTCCGGAATCAAATCATATCCACGTGTACTCTTGTTTGCCAGCTTGCATATTGTCGTTATAAATCTTGTACACAACCGACTACAAAGTAAGTCGCTGCAATATCCCGTTTACTTATTTATTCATTAATGTTTTAATAAATAAATACGTCGGCATGCTATGAAAAATTTACGAGTTATTATTTCCGTTCTTTATTTCTAATTAACCCGTTTGAGAAATTGTCCAGTCCTGTTGTCAAGACAATCATCTTTCGACCCTCTGGACAAACAACCGTATCTCCACTGTTAGCTACCCCGTAAACGTTCTCACCCCGGTGAGCCAGGCAAGTGCTGTTCCTTGCACTTAAATATAAGGAACTGACGCCCGAGTTTCCGTCTAAAAAACTGTTACAAAGCCAGAGAGTTCTATTTTTAGTTAGCTAGTTACAAACAATACAAGTTACGTAAGTAGACGCCATTACAAGAGAAAGGAAGAGGAATATGCAAAAAAGATCAATTTAAGATAAACTCGCGAAAGCATGGCTGAAATACGTTAAAATCTGGTGAAACATTTAATTCACGCAAAAACAGTGAATGTCGTATGCCACAACGAATTTAAATTGTACCATAGAGAAAAATAGGTGAATGTCTCAGTATTCTGATAAAAAATGATAAACGTCCATTGGCGATCGCTTGTTTCATGTTTTTGTACATCATCCCTAGGATTCTATAGGATTTCCTGTTCGAATAGACAAGACATATAAACATCAGAAGAACATATCAGTATCACAAAAGATGAAATCATTAATACATCAGCAGTTGTCAACATTTAAAGAAAATCATACGACGAAACCAAAAGATTAGCACCCACATGAAATTACTAGCCATACAAAAATCCAAATAATATCAACAGTGATGTCGGACTATAACTATCGATGACATGGAAATCAATGTTTCGCATAACGACGTTAGGGAGCCGCCTTTCCCAATTAAATAAATTCAACGAAGTACGTGACTGACTTCGCGACGTTGCGCGTTGGTAGGTGGAGCTAAGCCACGCCTACGCCTATCGTACCTGGTGTCTCAATAGCACGAATGACCTACCACGCAACGTCAGCGAAACGAAGCCACGCCTCTTTCTAAACCTATAAATCGAGGAACTCGAACCAACAGAGTTCATTTCGCTTTAGAGGAAGACAACGACCAGATAGTCGAAACGTCAAGAATTCACATTATTCAACAAGGAGGAGAATCCGAAAACTCTTTTACGCATAGTTACTTGATTCTAGAAACAACTTTGTCGACAAAACGAATAAAAAGATAATGAAACACAAACATTAGTGCAATAATTAAAAGTTTATTTTCTTTCCAAGGGCAGAACGATTACTATCCGTGTGGTTCATTGCTTTTGATCTTCAGTACAGCATAGAAAATGCATAAACACATCTACGATTTGAATTTCAAAGTAACTTTAGAAACAGTAGTTTTTTATATGTAAACAAGTCCATCTACTGGTAGTTTACTGCAACCTACCATGGAGCATTGAGTTTCACATGTTTTTAATCTAAAGTAAATTTCAATTTTACAGTTATTGCAATCATCCTTTTCCTTCCAAATATTTTGTATTACTTAAAATAATGATAATATTTGAATTTGAACAAAATATAAATATTATCGTTTGTAAAATTTGGAAGTGCGGTAATGATGTTCTTAAATACCCAAATTGAGTAGGATAAGAGACATTTATCTCACAATCGTATACAATATCATTCATAATTATTAGTATAAACATAAAATGCCTAAAATATTTTTGCAAACCATGACTCGAGGTCAATTATTTTTATCAACATGTGATACGTTATGGGTGAAATATATTTTGATGCAAAAAATGGGTAAGTATATATAAATATTTATGTAAACTTTGTATTATTGTGGAACATTCCGATTAAAGTTCCCTTATCTTATTTAACCTTTATATATTGCAGACATTATTTCATAATTGTATTGCCAAAAGAGACACAAGATCAACAATTACAAATCAAATAGGGCAAAAAATATGATTACTCGTAATTTGATATGTTTATCTGTCGTCAGCCATCACAAATTAATGAACCAGCGGATCAGTTTTAATGACTTATCGTCGGGTTGATTGTAGAATTCGGACTTTTAACAAAGATCGGGACAAAGACGCACATACGCACATTCATCTGATACGTGCCAGTAGTAGGACATACGATAAGGACGAAAGTGCGGTTGAATGCACTAGAAATCTCATACTTCCTGCAAAATTGTTGCAAAAGCAAATTTTGCTGTAAAACTTTTTAGTACATCAATTGAAAATTTGTTTTCTTATGTAAGGAAAATATATATGATTTTCAGATAACTCGCCTACTTGTATCCATAATCCCAAATCCACAATTCAAGTTTTACATTTCAGTTTCATCTGTTTTTTGAATAAATTATCCAATCACAGTTTATGTTTATTTTTTATACATATTATAAATTTTTTTTTAATTCCCGTCACTTCATTCTAACTTTACCGGACTACCCCAACTAGCTCTTTCTTCTCCTTATACATTTTTCCATATACATTCAGTTTCTGTTATAATGGCAGTTTTTTCTACTGTTCTTGATTTACAAAGATTTTACGCTTGATAAAAGTTAAATAAACATTATTTATAATTTCTTTGGCATCTGTAGATGAATATCTATTATTAGGTATAGAATAATAACAATTATATTTAGAAAAAAGTATTGAATCAATTATGAGGAGTATAGCATCATTAGTTTTTAATTTATACTTATGCAATGTATCAATCAATCAATATATCAATTTTATTTTTCAGTTAAAAAACGGTAAATGAAAGACGTATGATTTTAATAAAAAAATTAACAACATGAATATTGCAAAAATAATAAACCAGTTGAGAGATTAAAGTAAGTTAATTCAACAATAGAATAACTCAAATGTTTTGTACTTTATTTATTAATGGCTCGGAGATGTTCAAAATTAGCATTCTTTGTTTAAGGTCAATTCCATCTCACTTATTAATAGAATAATAAAATTTCAATTCCTTTTTAAACCTCAGTACCTTTGTCTCGGGTATTTGATGAACTGATCTTTGTCTTATATTTAAGTATCTACTTACATATTGTTAACTTATTATTAGATTCCAAAAAAACACGGTACAGTAAATGTTAATGAAAAATATATAGAGTTTTTAATATAAACTGTTCTTTCAGGGTTTTTTTTAGGAGATTAAAAATAAATCGAGGACTTTAAAAAAACACGTGTTTTGAAATGTTTGCGGCGTTACATTTTTTTTATATGTACAAATTGATACTGCGCTTGCGTCTTGTTGAAAATTAAAAATGAAACTGCTTGATATCTACTTTACATACAGCAAGCATGCATTTCAAAGAAAAAAATATTGTCTGTTTTATTTGCTCCACTTTTTTATTACTATTGCAAAATTTTTCTCACCAAAAATCCATAATGAGGATATTATTAATTAATATTACTTAATCACATTTTATAATTACATTGACAATTATTTAGCTTTAGCTCAGATGAAACGGCTATTTTATTGGAGAAATATATTTAATTAGGTATAGTAATATTATTTATCCTAAAAAAAGAAAACAAACTTTTACATAAACGTTCATATTAGAATAAACAAAATAATTAATTATTAATTATTTGAGAAGATTGATCGTCATTTTTTATTAAATATCGAATTGTGCTAGTTTGCGACCAAATATCTTTGCACTCATGGCAGATACACCTAGGATACATGTATATCAGTAGAAAGCTCTTTCACAAGGCTTTACCTTGGTAGAATAAGAAAGTCCAAACATGTAATAATATATTGAGTATTCTAGTTAAAAGAAAACATAACTTTATGATGGCACGGCTAAATCAATCACTCTGTATGTTTCAAAATATTTTTACACCATACACCTTTGTGCCCTACCATCCAGTTTTTGGGCATTTTCATATACCGTTTATAAGGGTTCGTCGCGAGGTATAATAAAGAAATTAAGGCATAATAATAACCTCCCACCATTTCAATACTCGCTTTGATATGAAGCAAATTTCCAAAAACAAAGCCCCTAAGAATTCATTTCAACTCCATTATTTCATCCATTCCGAAAAATAAATTTAATGTAAAATAAACTAAGTTCGTTTAAATTTTTAGGTAAAAGAAAAAAAATTTTTGTAGCTGGGTTCTCTATCGGAATAATTACTTTATTATATTTATAAAAATGAGAATTTTATCTGCTTATAAAATCAACATTTCCCAGTTCGATAACACTTGATTGATGTAAACATATTATAAACATATAATCTACATATTATAGGACAGTGTCTCTGATGAAGTACATATATTTATTTATTAATCAAGTATGCAAGAAGAAGTACAGAGTGACTAGAACTAAAGAAATGTAAAATCACAGTACTTAATTATTAATATTGATAATTATCTATAGTGCAAATTATTTTCCTTGTTTGCAACTCATTTAGTTTTTTTACAAGCTATATTTTCAAAGCTAATAGAAATAAAAAACTAAAATATCCAATTTGATATATCTATTTATATTGATATTCCACCTATTATATAGTTTAATTCAATAATTTAAAACATATAGTTATGAAAAGTAGTTTGTTTTAATGGATTCGACAATAATTGCGTTTTAGAGTGATTTCAATAATTTTTATGTTCAACTCAATTTAAATTTGTATGTTTAAAGGTAGAATATCAGTATATCAAATTCAACTTGCTAATAAATGATGCTAAATATCCAATATCCATGTGTAATTATTTTAGGTTGATTTTCATAAACCAATTTTTTTCTAATATTTCGGGCAAAAACAAAACACAACCTCAAGGAATAGACAAGAAGGGCATTATAAATATCTTTTTCAAATATTTGGAATTTTCCATTGGTGTCCTTACAGCGGAACAGTTGAAAGGCATCGTAAATCTCCCTCAAATTAATATAAGTTCCTAGAAGGACCGCCAACCCTTATCCCAAGCTATGTTTTAACAACAGAAAGATTGAACTATCTCTTTTGAAATACCTCTAAAATAGCTGTTCAGATAAGGGTACCTATATTGTAACTTGCCTAGAACAAAAATACTTCAGATGGGTTTTATTGTTATAACTTAGAATGAAAATATTAAATTGTTAGTATACGCTCGTACTATTTAAGAGAATTATGTAATTTTTTACACTAAGAAATTTTTTTTTTCGGTATTACATATATGTGACATATTTTGCTACATTTTTTTATGTACAATAAATTGACTACTTTATTCATTGGTTTTCGAATTATCGTGCTATTAAGAAACAAAAAAATATTAATCAGGTGACAAATATGACAATTATAAAAAATGAATGCATTCTGAATGTACAGGGTGTTTCCTTTAAAATTATACCCCCCTTTATTTCAGTCAATTAATATTGATTTAAATATTTCAAAAACTAAACTTAAGTAGAATTTTTCGTAGATTTTATGTATGCTTTTACTATTTTGCCTCCTTCAAAGGTATACGAGGGGTATCAAAAAGCATCTGTTTTTTTTTAATGGAACACCCTGTATATTTCTATATATTTAGATCCGCTCTGTCTTTCTGATTACAAATATATACATACAAAGTATATTTTATAGTTTATTTGAGGCGGAAAATGAATATTATTCATACACTAATAATACTATACTTTCGTATCACAATATTTTGACCGTTTTCTTATTTCATTTTGTTTTTAGATAATGGCGTGAATTCCAGAAATAAGTATGAATTATATAAATCACCCAATATTAAAAAGGCAAATATTTATAAAAACAAAAATTTTTTAACATTTACTTAATGAACAAATCAATGAAACAAAAATTTAGAACATTCCTATATGGAAATGGGAAAAACATGAAAAACAGATATTTATACGAGTATTTATATGTATTATGAACCTAACCGAATCAGAACAAATTTTAAAAAAGTGCTATACCATATTCTCTATCAACCCGCCATTATTATTAATACAAAATTACATCTCTTAATAAAATTTCTTCTCATGGAGGGAAATATAGATATATCATTATTTAATAAGTGTATTTTCTCTCGTATTTCCATTTTAAAATGATCTCTCTTCTATATCTTCTGCGGTATTTTCATAAATTTTATTTTTCAAAGCACCTCAAAGAAAAAAGTCTAACGGAATAAAGTCGGGGCTTCTTGGAGGCATTCAATAAAAGTTTCATAAATAGTTCGCCTCTCTTCTAATGACTATACACTTATTTTTTAACAATAACTACAACTTGTTTGTTACTATGAACGAATATCTGACAGCTATAATTGTCAAAACATTTTTTTGTTTCACAGCACCCTTGGTTTTATTTTATTGTAATAATATGACTTTTAATATGAATAACTCCGTCAATTTTGTCACACATATATAAGAGCGGATCTAAATACGTATATAAAAATATATATAGATGGCGTTCCATTAAAAAAAAATGGCTTTTTTACATCCCGCGTATACTTTTGAAAGAAGAAAAAAAGTAAGAACAGATATAAAATCTACGAAAAATTCTACGTATAAGTTTAGTTTTTGAAAATTTAAATCGGTTGTAATTGACCGATATAAGGAGGGGTATAATTTTTAACGAAACACCCTATACATATTATATTTTATTATATTTCCTGCCCATTTGCATAAAATAGAAATTATTGACAATCCAGTATGTTCTTGTGGTTACGAAAGCGCAGATTTACATCACATTTTCTTTAACTGCGAAACATATCGGTTTCAGATTTAATTAATTCCTTATTGACGGCTGTACTCGGTTTCAGATTGTGAAGCTGCCATTAGCTAAAAGCCATAAAAAAAAATTATAAATATTATTTAAAAAAATTTATTTCTTACTAATTAGACATTGAAAAGATTTATTAAATAATCCTTGTAAATATTTGATAGTTTTGTTATCTGAGATGCTTACTGCTCTGTGACTGTAGCTCATGATTGCATAGATTAAATACTTTCCGATTCAAATCCTACATGATAAGTAAATCCTAACAACAACTAACTATCTACAGCCTGTTACAAACTCGCTTGTCACTACAGGGATCTCGTAAACGTTAAGAGATACAGCGTCGGTTAAATTGGGGCAAAGTTATCAAACTTGGAAATCGAAATTATATCTTGCTGTTCTCGGGATTTTTGAAAAACTGTAAAATTTTGATTTTTCGTTTTTAATTTTTTACGACGTTATTTGAAGAGATACCACTATTTCATTGGCGTTTTTATCCTTGGCAAATTAGCGTAAAAAGGTTTTTTATAAGACGTTCTATCTATTCGCGGCCATCATCAAGTACGTTATTTTAAATACGGACCTGGTGTATTTTTTATTGCATTTTCTGTAGTATTTATAATTCAGACTCCACTGAGGCAGTAAAATTTTATGTTGCTAAACATTTCGTAGCTGTAAACCATCATTAAGGCAGAAAATCGTATTTTTCTTCAAATTAACGTTACTTTATTATTTTTCGGTAATAATTCAAAAGAAAAATGTCCGGTGACCTCACTGTACACTCGATCACTCCACGATTGTCAATCCATTTGTCAGGAAATTGCTGGTGAAGAAACTCTTTTACGTAGTTAGAACAGAATGATTGAAAAAAACTTGTATACAAGCGAAATGTGACAGTTAATTGTTTTGAATTTTGGAATATCCAAGCCGCCTTGTTCGTGATTTTTTTTTTTCGTTAGTTATTTATCATTTTTGTTATTTTATTGTTGTTCTTTGTTAAAATACAATTAGTGTTCCTTTATTTGTGTTTCTACTTGTAATTTCATTTTCATAGTTTCATTGTTAATGAAGATATCTATTAATAATTATGAAAAATAATAAAGTAACGTTAAATTGAAAAAAAATTAAATTTTTTTCATGATGATGATTAGCACCTACGAAGAAAAACATAAAATTTTACTACATCAGTGAAGTCTGAGGCACAAATGTTACAAAAAAATGCAATAAAAAATACAGGTCCGTATTTAAAATACCGTGCCTACTTGATGATGGTTGCGAATAGATGAAACGTCTTGTAAAAACCTATCTTGTAAGGGACAAAAAACACCAATGAAATCATGTTTTTAGTTTTTCGATATCTCTTCAAATAACGTCGGGAAACATTAAAAACGAAAATTCAAAATTTTGCTTTTTAAAAAAATCTCGAGAACAGCAAGAGATATTTTGGATTTCTCAATAGCTTATTCCTGACCGCCAAATTCTGCAACTTTGTCCCAATTTAACCGATGCTGTACCTATTACCGTTTACGAGATCCCTATAGTGAGAAATGAATTTGTAACAGTCTGTATACTAGGTACAATAATTATTAACTTAAAGTTTTAACACATTATTACATATTTTACTATCATTTAATACTGTGTGCCAATGGAATAGTAAATATAATAGAAAAATGTGTGCAAGCGGGGTTTTGTTTTGTTTACATCAGGAGAACAATCAGTATCATATTAGAATATTTAGATTGTTTACACACTTCTCAAATTATAATCAGTTGTTATCTGTGTTAACTAATTACCTTGCATTTATTTATGTCCTAGATTTATGTATTGTTATATCGATAAGTGCTTCATCTTTATTTTAATAATTATTACCTTTGTTGGTACATTAATAGTATTTACTTTTACAAAAGATCAAATATTTGTCTATTGAAATAAACATATAAATAGAAACACCTAGGTTATCTGTAGATGAAGTTATTGAATATACAGGGTGTTCTCGAAAAATCAAATTGACTTCTTAATACTTGATATTAATTTCTTTGCTTCCACTGCGTCTGCGATATAAGAAATTTGAAGAAATCTCTCATGAACTAATAGAATTGTCTATTTGTCAAAACATCTCTGTTGCTTGGTTTTTCGACTTAAAATTTTGTTCCTATTTAATATAAAAAAAAATACACAGTAATAAATTTAAATACTGCATTAAAATATTGATTCGTGAATTATTTCTCGTGAAATTTATATGACATTTAAATATTTCAATTAATTCTACTTTTTTATTTATATTTTCTTCAATATTTTTCAAAATTTTCGTTGTGTAGCATTTTCATGTTTTGTTTGCAAATACATAATCTGCAATTTATTATATAATAAATTGCACATTATTTGCAAACAACGAAAATTTTCAATAACACATTATGTGCAATTGGGAAAAAAAGAATTAAGCACATGATCAACACAATATTCTAGAAACCGTAGGATTTGTTCAAACTATTTAACGTAATTGTATAATCTTAAAGGATTGTTTATAAACAACTTATGTTTATCTAATGCGACACACACCAACTAATGTTTAAACAATGTTATTAACCCATATAATGGCCTATTAGTTTTTCTCAATGTTTGTTTACAAATTAAATTATTTGTGTTTTAGCTAAAAGCATTTCGCAATGTGTGATCAGATCACTGATCATTGATCAATAATAAAGAATTTATTCTACAAAATTAATAAACATTGTTTACACGTGTCAAAAACATAACAAAATATATAACTAGTTTTTACGGAATATTATGAACTTACAAACTAATTCAAGTTGCATTAAGACATGCATATAAGTTTTCGAAACCACAATTTTAAATAAACAGGTTGTTTTGTTTTCTTCATTCTTTAGAACTAAAGAAAAATTATCTATAAATATAAGAAAAGAGGAAGTACATACCAAAAATACAGATAAACATTAAATATCAACTTTTATCTTAATAAACAGGTAATGAAATTTTTAGCGACCTCTCAACTATCAATAAAATGTTCTATAAAATGTATCATTTTCAGGATCATTTCAGAATCTTATACTCGTAATAAAATTAACTGCATGCTACTGAAGTAGTGAAGTGGCAGCTTACAAACAATTGCATTAACATAGCTTTCTTCCAAGAAGATTTTACATGTGGTGTTCCATTTCGCTGAGCGCTGAGTATGGCCAATTTGCTAACTACCGATATTTACATTATTGGCAACTACTTATATTCGCCTGACTAACTTATTTGGAAATTAATTAATTAATATATTTCGATTTGGTCGAGGAGAGTCAAGAAATACTCCCTTAACTCTTTATTTCTTCTTATTGCTTTATGCAGGAGATATATATTTTGATGTTTTTTTTATTATAATTCACAAAATAGGCCACTGCTTTAAAACTGACATAAAGCATAGCGAAATATTTATTGAAGGATTTTTTTTATAAAATTGACGATATATTTATTTTAATAATATTAAAGATCGATGAAAGTTAAATATCTCGCTGATAATATTATAAGCAGTTTGCTAACCCTAACGTTATCTATCTTAGGAAACATGATGGCAGCTTTACTTACTGTAACAATGATGATATCCAAGTTTCTTATAAGCAAAACTCTTTAATAATGGTCAATATATCATTTCGTTTAACGATGTAAAAAACAATAACATATTTTAATAGAAAAGGTTATCTGAGGATCAATAATAAAAATGAGTTTCGAAATGTGAGAATTTTCCTATTACAGAGGTCAGAAACGCAATTTCATAAAATATTTCGCTAATAATCTTTAGAAGTATCAACGCTTGTTTATTTCAGAAGGACTCAAATCTGTCGTGGGAAGGCAATAATTTTCAACTGGCTGCAGTCACATTCGTAGACTGAAAATACCAAAACATTTGGATAAAACTCAAGGAAGATATGACAAATTTTTCGAAGTGTAGAAGATGACTAATAAAGAGATATTCAATAGCATTTTGTCTAGTTGCCCATGTAAATACATCACTCGTGATATTAGCAACGCAACTTCTGCAGAACAATCCCCATAAAAATACCTATCGAGAAAAGGAAACTGAGATCATCAACAATTCCACGATGCCCCAAAGTAGTTATTGAGCTTGTCTTCAAATTTGAATTAAATCATTGAATGAAAATATCATAAAGAGATATAGGTGACGCTCTCACAGCGATGGTTCAGAGATTATCACTGCGATTAAAATTGTCACACTCGTACACACAACAGTTTGATTCGAAACATTGGAGAGGTAACATATAGTTTAAGTTACCCGTATAAATGTGACAATTTTAACCACACTGAAAATCCCTGAACCACTGCTACAGAAACACCACATACATAATTCTTTTACTCAACAGTTACGTTCCAAATTTTCATTAACGTTACTTTAGGTGCAGATTCCAAAATATGTAAGCAATATTCCGAACCAAGATGTATCTTTGATTTATAGTATCGCTATTGTAAAGTAAAGTAGCTACATGTACGAAATCAATATTCCTTAAAGTAAACTTAGCTATGTTAGTGTTATGCACGTGCCAGAAGAAATTACCAGGAATAATCAATCCGGACGTAGATATTTGAAGGGCTTCTAGTAAGGTAATTGGTCTGATATGGTGATGATTGGGCGATTTTTATTAGATTTTTGGAAAACTATACTGGATTGCAATTTGGATGGGTTGAAGTCTACAAGATTATTTAAACACCAAATCACAATTTTAGGCAAATTAGGGTTAATCATGTTGGTCTGCAGAAAGTCCATATTGTAAAAAAGAAATAAAGTTGGTGATAAGACAGATCCATATGGAATACTGGCGTTAGTACCATTGGGTTTATTCAGCAATTTTTTTTATTTATTATTTCGAAAGAGGACCCTTGAAATAAGTAGCTATGCAAAAAATCTGAATTTTATTTCAACGTTAAATCCGTTAACTAAATTAAAATAACTTCCGCGTGAATCTAAAGCGTGACGTCATTGCACGGTTGACGGCAACGTGCTATGGCTTTAATCAAACACAACTCTCATAAAGCCAAAACTGAGAAACGATACTGACAACACGTCTATCTTAATAACCGTGTAATGACGTCACACTCCTCTCAAGCTGATGTCTAAAAACTTTAAATATTTTAGCTATCATTCTGAAATTACAAGTAGACACAATTAGTCAGGAATCTAGCATCTCGAAAGACGCTCCTAAAAAGTCACACCCACCACTCGAAGATATAGTTTTGAAAAAATATGTACATTGTCCGGAATGACCTTGCGCATCTAAATATAGAGGGCGCCATTTTGTTCGCAATTGCAAAAAGGCGTAAAAAAAAAATTTCCGAAATTTTTTAGATTACTGAAAATTTATTAATTTTGTCTTTATACCGCATTCCCAGGCTTATTTTTTAATATTTCTTAATGATTTTCAAAGCAATTGAAAGTTTGTTCTTTCTAGATTCAGGTGTTGATAAGTTATTCTCGAAATTTTCATTAACAAATGCTACATAAATTGTTTAAACAATGCGTGTCAGAAAAGTGCAATGTAAATTTCAGCATTGAGTGATTTTGAAAACTATTACAGATAGATGCATACTTCTATGATACGAAATATGCAGAAAAGAATGGAGCAATTTTTAGTCAAAGAAATATCTGCCTTGCTTTATCCTCATAAGAAATATGATTATTTTTGTACAGCGCTCCGTTGTTTTCGCTACCGTTTTAAGTGTGTGCAATATCCAGTCACTCACGTCAGCGCATCGCGCGCGCTCTGGATCAGTGACTATTGACGATATACACTGTGTTTACAAAACCTTTACAATGCTTTCTTAGTGTACCTATTACTTTTTCGTAAATATTATCATTTTAACATGGACAATAAAACAGAGACATTTAAAGATTAATTTACTTGGGAACAAAAATTATTATAACAACTTAAAATATTTAGGTAGGTAAGAGGTATGTAAGAAAACAACTAAATGAACTTAAATGTACTACTTGGGTGGGCTTAGAAAAATGACAATATAGAAGTAATATACAATACATTATGCGTGTCTAATAATCTGAATTAACACCTAATATTAGTACATTAAAAGTAATGGTACACAGACCAGCAGCAGATTTCGAACGTAAAAATATTGCGATTTGGCCAAACTTGCCTTAGTCCAAAAGTTAATAATAACCAAGATACAGGGTGTCAAAGTTAAAATTTATTTTTTAATTTTCTTTCGTAAATTAATGAATTTTGTAATTTTTCTTGTGAAAATTTATGAGTGGGGATTATTTGGTGTGTGAAATCATAATACACCTTCAATTTTGGTATAACTCCTAGAGGACGCTACGTATATGCTGCGTTTAATGTGTAAAGACGACCGTAACTTTTTTCACTTATTAATTTCATTCTTCTATCATTTCCTAATAAAAAATGTATACTTGTTTCAAGTCTCTAAATACAACAGTTTTTGAGAAAAGTGCAAATCAAAAATTCTGTGCGTATTCATTATGCACTGTAAAAAATTATTTTTAAAAGTAGGCGTTGAGATACAGCATTATCAGAGTAAATAAAGATAAATATTTATCAAGCATGCATAAAAACAAAAAGTACCTGTCAAACAACCAATCTTTTAAACATTAATTAATTGTTGTCGAAGTGTTGTGTTTTTTATTTCTTTCTAAATTTTTTTTAATACCTAAAAACTGATCGCTACATATTTTTTTCAAATTCTGAAAAGAGAGAAGTGATCAATTTGAATATTTATTGTAGTATTTGTTGTTATATGTTGTTGTTATTATATTTTGTGATGCATTCTTTACCATGGAATAAAATTAATTATGCCTACTAGTTAAAATTGTTTTGTTGTAATGTCTGAAATTTTGAGAAATTGTTTAACGCCAATAACCACTTAAACGGGATTAACTACATAAGAGAAAACTACATTTTCAACGAAAAATTGTCGAATTTTGCCGCCAAAATAATAAAAATAATTTTTCACATCTCATAGTGAATTTGCATGGAATTTTTGATTTGCACTTTTCTAAAAATCTGTTGTATTTAGAGACTTAAAACAAGTATACGTTTTTTATTAAGAAATGATAGAAGAGAATAATTTTTAAGCGAAATCTGCCGTATGGGTGCGTATGGGTACGTAGCGCCCTCTAGGAGTTATACCAAAATTGAAGGTGTATTATGATTCCTCACCCCAAATAACCCCCACTTATAGATTTTTACAAGAAAAATACAAAAATTCATTAAATTGCAAGAGAAAATTAAAAAATAAGTTTTATTGACACCCTGTATTTTGGTTACCATTAACTTTTGGACTAAGGTAAGTTTGGCTAAATCGCAATATTTTTACGTTCGAAATCTGCTGTTGGTCTGTGTACCATTAGTTATGAATCACCCTGTATAATAACAGTTAAGTATAATTTTTGTGAATCGAATTGATTTTAAGTTACCTATATGTATATTAATTATAATAATGAATCTGGCTACTGAAACACAATTTAGAAAATTATTCTGAAGACATTTTAAATGCCGTTCGAGAAGCAACTTCGAGCATACTTCCTTTAAAATCCAAGGAAAATACGAGAAGGTATATGAAATACTTTGTGTCAAACTGTTTTTTATTAACACTGACATTACTATAACAGTAAAGTGACATTTTCATGTGGTAAAGTGTCACTTTATTAAACGATTTTGAATTTAGTAGAATACCATATTATGGGTCAAAATACGAAAAACACATTTACCCTCACAATAGCAACCTATTATGGACGACCATTTATAGTTATTAATTTAGGGATATTATACATTATTCTTCAACTCCCAACCAAAATCATTTGGATTGGGAATTTCTGGATTTACCTCAGTCGCATTTTTCCAAACAATTATTTGATACGCGGCTCTTAAAATTTGTTGATAAAAAGAATCCTCGGTTGGTGGTAAATTTCATATATCAACGCCTTAGTGCGACTTTAGAGATACTGTGGCCTTAGTGTCTAGGCAGGTACTCATTCGGTTAGAGCGCGCGAGATAGGTATGTTACAATAAAATTATTCAGCGCAACAACGCAATGCCGCCGTGCAAAAAAATTCGTATCTTTTATAACATTAAAGCAATGTAGATAATTCTTTGACTAAAAATTGCTCCATTCTTTTTTGCATATTTCATATCATAGATGTATGCATCTATCTGTAATAGTTTTAAAAATGTCCCGATACTGAAATTTGCACTACACTTTTCGGGGACGCTTTGTTTAAACAAATTCTGCAGCATTTGTTAACAACATTTTCGAGTATAGTTTGGTAGCATATGAATCTAGAAATAACAAGCTTTTGATTGGTTTGAAAACCATTAAGAAATATTAAAAAATAAGCCCAGAAACGAGGTGTAAACATAAAATTAATCAATTTTCAATAATACAAAAAATTTCGAAAATTTTTTTTTTACGCTTTTTTGCAATCGCGGACAGAATGGCGCCCTTCACATTTAGATCCGCAAGATTATTCTAGATAAGGTACCATTTTTTTCAAAACTATATCTTTGAGTTCACCCCCTATGAACGAATTTGCGACTCCTGATTCCCGACTAAATGGTGAAAGAAAATCCAAAAAAATGTTTGAATGACCCTATTCCAACATAAAGTGAGCGATTGAAGAGAAAATATGATAATCTTGGAGTCAGCCCTAGGACACTCATTTTGAGGACAATAGCTGGAATGACATTGGGCCCCGTCAATTTATTGGTATTCAGGTTTTTCCAAAGTATCAACATACGCTAATTTTCATGGAACCTGCCCTTGAGAGTCCAGTGTTCAATTTGAAAAAATATTCTCGAAGAGATGAGCTTTATTTATTGTTGACGTCGCTGTTAAGTCATCCTCCTTTGTTAGAGGAAATTGCATCATTAACTATAAGTTAGATTTCCGTTCAGTCGAGGTTGGTTTATTTTTTACTCTATTTTTAAGTTAAGTATTAGGTAAAGTTAATTTTCGCGTCGTAGAATATTCTTTTGCTATTATATTTGGTTTCAATAGTCGCTTATTCTCATTTGATTGGTTTTTGAGTCATTCTTTCATATTAACACATTTACTATTAAACCATGGCTTATCCCCGGTCTTTTTTATATGAGACTGTTATATCTACATACAGCTCCATATCTAATGGCATTCCCTTCACGCCATGTATATGACGAATATCATCCAATTGAGCTGATTTAAAATGTCAGATTTTCCATGATTTGCATTTTCAATGGGTGAGAAAACAAATGAACAAGGAGTCGCAATAATGTTGTGACCTGTATTACCAATAGATGGAGACAATGTATTCCAGATATCAGGAGTCCTTTCCTTTCTCAATCAACTAAGATGAATTATTGATAATTACAAAGGGACTTGGCTTCTCTGTTTTGTCGGTTTTATTGGAATATATTTATCAAAACACGACCATTAGGATAGTGTAGAGGCAACATAAGAACATTACAGCATCAGTCATTCGTTTCTAAACTAGCCTTTCTGTGACAATAGAGGGCCTGGCATATACACACATTCCACTTTATATCCAAGACGTTCATGGAGTTCATCACCGAATGAAATATAGCGAGGTGGCACGAAATTGGGTATCAAATATTAGTAACGAATTGTTTTCGAAAATGTATATGTTACATAATTTTAAACCATCTGACTTTAATCCTTTTCTTTATATCTTTCCATTCATTCAATATTAGCCTTAATTCCACTGGTTTAAATAAATAATCCATTGTCTTCATTTTTTCTTAGGAACTATAAAGAATTCTCTGCTGATATTGATGAATTTTTTCGAAGAAATTAAAAACATAACTGTAGGTATTTAATATCAACAATGTTTATAAATGCTTTAGTTCATTGACAGATAACGCAGATATATACATAAAGTTTGTTGTCGAGGGCGAAATTTTCCTTCTGACTCTTGGTTACTACCATTTGAGTGAAGAAATTGTTTCTTTAGTCAACGATACTACTTAACGTAATATTTTTTCCTGAAAATCAACCAACCATCCAACCAAGTTATTCATATATTTCGTTTCAATCTGTTTTTGAGTATCCACTTGCATATTTATCTACCAGATAGTATTATGGAGCAATAACTAGCACGTTGCGTAAGGCTATTGTGATTGTATCTCTTGCAATAATTCAAGTTGTGATTTGAGCAAGTGATTTTTAAGTTAGTAAGAATATCACACGTTTAGAATAACAGTATTAGAATAACAGTATTAATAAGACATATTAACAGAACAAAAAGGATACCCAGAGGATAACCAAATCCTGTATTAGTTATTAGTTTATATTTATGTGACACCTATCACTGGTACTATAAAACAATTAGATAGAGACATGTTGAAATAAAACACTTAACACAGTTGTGAATGTTATTGACAGAAAACATAATAACCATTGTTGACGTAAAGCCATGATAATTGATATGTTTATTGTCTAATTTAACCTGACGTATTCGTATTACTACTACTACTAATTCATTATATACGTAGTAGTCATTGAATTATAGAAACAAAACAGTTAACTATCGAATTTATATTATAAGCGGGAAAAGTAACTAGTTTGAACAACCAGCTAAAGTCGAGTATATTTTAACTTGGCATCTGTATGAGTTGATATTGCGCGTACGATTTCATCTTCTGTTGCACACAAAGTTAAAGCAATAGCCCGAAAACGTTGTTCACGTATGTCTACCGAGCTTCTCTATCACCTCCATTGAGATGGAAATATGCAACATTTTTCTTTTATTATTCTGAGCGAGTTTGTCTCTTAAGTAGGTAAATAAAACCAACTTTCAGACGTTACTTATCCGATTCTCAGACGAATATCCACGGCTTTTATTTTTTATTTAAATTTTATTTATTACACATTACCAAATACGCCTTTAATTTTTCGTATTTTAAATTTCTTGCTAAATAAATAGAGTTTTGCGGTGCTGGCCGGTGTCAAACAAAGCCGAACACCTGATATGGGCGTGATATATCTATATTTTAACAACCAATAAACACACGTTTTCACCCTCTATATACAGTTTGCGGATTCGAGGAGTTCTAGACAGAAGCCTGTCGGGATTATTATTTTAGTGGTAAAAAATTAAATAGGTAAACGTGTATTCGTGACGGTAATATTTAATTAGGAAAATATTAAATTGTAAAAATACATTTGATAATTATGGCAACTAAAGTGGGCGTCTTAAATGAACAGTCAAAAAACGAAGGACCGTTGATACCACTTCAACAGGTTCATGAAAGAGTTTCTGAAGCTTTAAATATAAGTCTAAGAACAATCTGCAGGATTAAGCACCAACAAATTAATATTGTCTTGACAAAAAAAAATAGGAAGAAACCAAAAACATTGGATGTATGTGATTGTGTTAAAATGGAAATAAGGGAAGTAATTTATAATTTTTATGAATCAAAAACACATTTTACTCTCGATACGTTGAAGGAAACGCTGAAAAATAGGGGAATCATAGACTTATGTAAGGTAAGTCTCTTAAAACTTCTAAAACATTGTGGATTTAGGTATAGAAAAGATTGTAACCGTCGCTCATACCTCCCCGCGGTTCTTGCTGGACTGTAACAATATTTAGTTTTCGATCCTTATTCTTTTAGTAATAATTAATATTGTTATTGACTGAATTGGGCAAATTATTTTTTGTTATCAGTTTCATTTGTGCTGGAACCTATATATAATCAGAATGACACTAAATCGATGAAGTTAGTGAGTTAATACTTCTTAGCATTTTATGATAACACCTTTAATATTTTTATATAATTATTTAGCGACAGCATCAGTGTTATAGGTGAACTGTTTGAGAACCGCTGGCATATCTGACCCATCGATTACATCTTAATTCAGACGACGAAGCGAACTTTGGACCGGCCAAGTTAAAATATACTCGACTAATTTGCACTCTTATTTATTATATTTACAATACAATTACCTAAATAAGAAATTAAACTGCGCGTATGACTGTATTTATCAATTCACGGGCCATTCATTATATCATTTTATGGAACCTAGTTTGCGTTGACACCTACCCATATGGCTGTGAGAATCGATGGGTCAATTCCATTCTGAGGCAAATTAAAATTTATTTGTGATATGCTTCGAACTGGATAGAAGAGAACAATCCTAACCCTAACTCTGATCGGATTTCACAGTACATTGTAGAACCTAGTTTACTTTTCCTAACACAAAATCTTAAATTTTTAGGGAAGCACTCCAATGATTCAGGAGGAGAGAAGAAAAAATTTTAAGAGAAACGAATATAATGATATTAACGATCCCCTGTGGCAGTAGACAAAGGAGATACATTAAAGATTTTTCAAAACGAAGGTTTGAATCCACTGTGAACTGCTATACATATGTACAGGAAGAACTCAACAACACAGGTATAATACATACTGGTAAACTAATACAAACAAATCTGCAGTTGACGAAAAAAATTTTTTTTGATGATTTTAATCTCCGTATCAAAGAATTTTATATATCCGCTTTTCCTTGAAACGATGCGGTTTCATTTTAAATCACCATATATAAATACTTTCATTATTTATGCACACCCGTTTGAAAGTATAATGTATTAATAAAAATGTTCAATAGTAGTAATTAGACTAGTTAATTTAATACATTACCTTCAAAATCACCTGTCGTAATAGAACAATGCGATCATTGCAAGAGGCAACTTGACATTCTTTTATCTAGTATTATGCACAGTTTTAATTAAGAAATGATAAAAAGGTTAACCAACATGTAAATGAACATATGTTCTGGTGTGTAACGACAGCAATGCTTTTGGAAAATAACATGACAAATGCAAGGAAAATCTTCCTTTCTAGTAATATATGTAATATAACTAACTATAAACAGAGTTTTTTAGTAAAAACTAGTCAGATGCCATAATTGATTTTTATTTATAAAATATTGAAATATATTATTATCAAGTATATGAAGTTAAAAATCAGACATTAACACCTTACCCTTTACGGCCACCATAAGGAATTCATTGGGTTTTTAAAAGACTTGAAATTAATGTCGAAAATTAATTCTTATCATTGTCAGATTCTAGTTACAATGATGTTGAACAAGCCGGCAATTGTTTGTAAAAAGGCTTCAAAGTTTTCAAATTTTGGAGAAACTCAATTACAATTTTAAATAATTTAGTAATTATATCTTTTCACCATTGCTGTTCGCCAAGAATTTATTTGTGTTTATTTTGAAAATGTTTTTAACATTATTTTTGAAATAGAAACAAAATAAATAAAGGTTTAACGTTAGTTTCCACACTTCCTCCTATTAATTATTGATAAAATTCATTCGGCTAAGCAAAGAATTAACTTTTTTCTTCTTCAATGTTATGTTCAATAATTTCATTATTGCATGCTTGATCAATTTTTTCAATTGTTAATTACGTTACCTTCAACTGTGACAGATGTAAAGATTTTAAAATTTACATCAGCAATTATTCATGTCTGAAGATATGGTTGAAGGCATAAACCAACAGCTTTAAGTCGTAACAAAAAAGATTGGTCTCGCAACAAATAAATAAAATAATTCTACGGAAAGACTGTTGCCATCGTTTCTTAAATTGTTCCCTAGAACCAATACTTATTTAAGTTCTATTCTTGCCTAAATTTTGTTTTAAACTACTGGAAGTATTTTTAGAATATGAGGAAGATGAAAATGTAAAAGTTTCTAACTTAAGAGATAAGTATGATATACAAAATGGACTTAAAGAAATATTAGCATTGAAATGGGATTGACTAAATCTACTATTTGTGTGATATCGAAAAAATAAACAGAGATTTTATCAAATGATGATAAAGTACAGTTTAAGAAGAGGTTAATAAAGACTTCTTAAATCGTTCATCCCAAAATGACAAGAAAATGTTCCTTTAAATGAAATGTTACTGTGTTACAAGAAAAATTAATGAACTTACTTACTTACTTAACTTACTCTTACTCTTGCACCTTTCGGTGTCGAGCTATACAAATGGGAGTTAAGCTCTCTGGTAATTTCTTCTACATTTCCTTCTACTTCTTCCTATTTCTTCTTCTCTCATCTTGTTCCTCTCTCCTCTACTGCTTTCCTCACCATCTTATTTGACCTTGTTCTATGGTTGATTCGATAGGTGTTATTTTTAACTTTTCTCGGAATACCTATTTTCCTAAGGAATACTATTTAACCTGCTCTTCTGTCTCTGTGTCGTTGTTCATAATTCACATGCATATGTTGATGTGGGTTTTACCATTGTAACGAAGTGATTTTTCCAGTCAAGGAATGTCTGTTTTTGCTTTAAATATTACCGTCACTTGGGTACACCCTGCCGTCGTTTTTTAGTAAATAAGTCCTGTTTTAGTTAAGTTAGTAATGAGTTGTGAAAAAGCCCGCTGGTAAACAAGCAGTCAAGTAATTAATTGATTAATTTTCGATAATCCCCCGTATAAGTAAAATCCGAGAATTATTATAAATAATGGCCGAGTCGGAAACAAAAATCATTAGTTACTAAAACCAATTAAAATATTAATCCTTGTCCGTTTTAATCCGTTTCTTTTTGCAATATAGTCTAGAAATTGCAAGTAACTCATTTCCGGTTATTGATGCTCCGAATTAATGTTACTGATTACATAATCCGCCCGACCTCCGTAAGTACCGTCGTGTTGTGAGTACGAATCCGTCGTTTCAAGTCAGTACGCCCCTTTAACACGACATCTAGATGCGTCATAATATTAATAAAAGCCGGAGACCAGTCCACTTCGCGTTCAGTCCGAGAAAGTCAGCAGCAGTCCAGGTTCAGTCTAAGACCGTCCGCATCAGTATCAGATCCGATCTTCAGTCACCCGTTCCAGATCAATCCGAAGCAGTCACCGTTTCCGTCCGTAACCGCCGCTCCGAGTTTTAATAGTAAATTTTCTTGAATATAATATTGGTAAGAATACACCGTGGTCCGCTCGTACCGCCTTCAGTTAAGTATAGATATTCAGAGACCTTATTGTTCGTGAGTATCGCTGTAATATACTGCTAAATCAAACTAGAGCTAATTAGTAATACCTCCGTTGGTCTTTTGTTTTATAATATATGCATCGGCTGGTTAGATCTGTCCGTTCGGGCCATCTATAAAGCCTCAATGCATAAAGTTTTACCGGAAAACGTAAGTTACGAAAAATAGTCATTGATAAATAATAGCTCTACGTTTGTGGCAGTAGTTCGCCGTATTATAAAACATTATGTATAGACTAGAATATCTATAGCTAATCGACTGCCCGCCGTTCATATTATATCCTGTTGGAAACTTTCATTTGCTTGCCGTCAGAAATCGTTTCAAGCCGCGAAAACAGCCACCGGTTATCCAAATTCACCGTCTTCCGGAATTTACTCGTATTCATGCGTAAAAACTCTTGATTGCCAGCTCGCCTGTTTTTAGCATTTTCAAATTTGTACCTACTCGACTACCAAGTCGCTGAAATAATAATAATAAATACACCACATGTAATTAATACCAGATTTAATTAATTTGTTCGTTAATGTTTCAATAAATAAATACGTTGATATATAGAGGTAAAATTCCCGAGTTTCAGTCATTTATTTCTAATTAACCCGTTTGAGCAATTGTCGAAGTCCATTTGACAGACATTCAGCTTACATTACTGTATCTCCATCTGTTTAGCTACACCGGAAAGTTCTCCCAATTGGAGAGCCAAAAAGTGCTGTTCCTTGCACTTAAAAATTAAGGAACTGGCGCCCGAGTTTTCCGTCTAAAAAGGTTACGTAAGTATATAGAAAGAGGGCGACATTACACCATTCTTTTTATTATTTCTGCTTTTATTATTTATTTCTTTTTTGTCCAGAAAATTGTTTTTAATACTATTATATAGTTTGCCAGTTTTTACTATTCTTTCGTTAATTTCATCGTCTATTGTTTCCTTGTTGTTTATTGTAACTTCCAAGTATTTTAAAAAAATATCCACTTATTCTATTCATTCACCCTTTATCATTATATTATGTTTTTGCTTGCTTTCCGATTACTATTGTTTTGGTTTTTTTCTATGTTTATTTTCATATTTCTAGTTTTCAGTTCTTTATGGAAGATATTTATATTTTCTTTTTTCCCCACCTAGTGCTCGTCAGTTTAAACACCGAGGGCGCTGCAACCTCCTGGGCTTATTGTGCTCTCCCTTTTAGTATCTCTGTATCAACTGATACAAATCCGTAACTGAACGGAGTTTGGGTAGTTTCCGGTTGTGTCACCGTAAATATTATATCTCTTGCGAGCTAGTGCTTCTCACTTGAAAATGATATGGTTCACTGTTTCAGGTTCCTTTCTGCAATTTAGGTCACCATCATATTTCCCCATTGTATGTAAGTGCTTCTTAACAAAGAAATGCCCAGTTAGAAGCACTGTAATTATTCACAACTGAAGCCTGTTCTTTGTGAGCAGTTCTTCGGTTCTCTTGGGACATGGTTCTTTAATTAGCGATTTCCATGTCGATTTCCTGGGATATTCCTCCAATGATTATTATGTCTGTCCTAGACCCAATCACTAATAGCTTCCCTTGCTGTGCCTTTGGAGACACCCAGCACAGTTTCCAGGCCAAGAAAGGTGTTAGTTGATCCTTGTCTAGCAAGTTCGTCAGCCTTTTCATTGCCTGATATCCTAGAATGTCCTGGCACCCAGAGTAATTTTACGCTTTTCTACTCTCCCAGGATTCTGAGATTCTTGAGGCATTCCCATACCAGTTTGAACGACACCTTAAAGGTCGTGTAATTTTTGCAGTATTTCTTCATTCATTTCTGTTGTCATGGCCTGGTGCTTTACCTGTTTTCTTTTTTTATGGCTTTTGTTAGTTTTGCTTTTGATATCTCTAATGTTTGTTCATAGATTTCTGCTTCTTCTTCATTTTGTTCATTGTTTATTACTCCTATTTTCTCTTCTTCCGATTCTTTAAAACATTTTCTCCACCTATACAGTATTGTTTGTCCTCTGTAAATATGTTTCCATTTTGATCTTCAAGTTTTTTAACATATTTGGTTTTGGTTTTCTCTTTGGTTCTTTAGTGCATTCTAAAACATTTTCTGGTTTTCACTAAATGCTCATCTTAATTTGTTACCGAATTCTATCCACGATTTTGCTTTCTATCATAATTTTTTTTTTGGGCATCAAGTCGTTATTGTAGTTAACTATTTTTTCCAAAGTTGCTTCTTTTCTTTCACTAGTTTTTGTCCACCAAGCTAAGCTCTTCTTTTCCCCAAGTCATTTCCTATCTTTGTTACTCCACAATTTCTTTTTCTGACCTTAGCAAACTGAGTTAAAATTTGCTCCATCTTTCTTCTATATTTCGGTATATTGTTTTTGTTCGTTTATATTTAAATCTACAATTCTCTTGATATTTTCTCTGGCTTTTAGTTTATAGCGCCTATTTATTCTTTCATTATTTTTCTTTTGTTTGTGTTTCCGCTTTAAACTCCATTTTCACTAAATAGTGGTCACTTCCTATTTCTGTGCTTTTTTTTACTTTGATATTTTTAACGAACTTCCACATATCTGAATTAATCAATGATTGATCATTCACCTCTGCTTCATTCTTCTCTGGTATATTTATGTATATTCTTATGTGAAAATTTGAAAGTTCCTATTACAAGATTGGTTTCAATGTGTAGCCCCCTCCCGCACAAGGCTCCTAAAGCCTTCTGGGATAAAGGGGGTCGTAATTACATGTGGTGGTGTATTTATTAATGCTTAAATTTATAATTTTTGTCCCATTGTTTTTTCTCACCACTTCCCCTTCTCTTCTTAACCATTTTTCGCTGCCCTATTAATTTACTTTTGTGTTTACTTCACTGTTCTTTTTCATTAAACATACTCTTTATCGTTTTTCGTACCTGGGTTTTATTTTCTGTTTGTATATTATTTAATATCTTCAGCTTTTTATTGTGTTTTCATTCTGTTTTTAAATTCCAATTCTTGTTTTCCTTGTTCCACACCCATTTCTCGTTTCCTGTAATGAGTTCCTGATATTTAATTTGTACTCTTTTCCTTTTCTATTTCCTTTTGCACTCTCTTTCTTATGATAATATCTATCTCTTTTTCCTTTCGTATATACGTATTTTTTCGATTTCTTTTGTTTTGTTTTATTTCCTAATATTTTTATGTTGTCTGCAAACGTTTCCAATTCCATTAAACATTTAATTTCTTCAATTTTTTCTACGTTTCTTATTTGTGTCTCAATTTCAAGTTTCCCAATAATAAATTATTTTATTTCAAATTTCATTTCTATTTTATTATTATGACGAAGAGTTAATCTCGAAATAACCACATTATTTTTCCCTATATTTCTTTCATTATCTTCCAATTTATTACTAAACGCACTCTCTCCAATATTTTCTGTAGATATTCTTTCTGTCCCTGCTTTATTTTTTGCGTCTAAAATCAAATCATCTTAGATTTGGAGATTAAGACGAGAGCTGGAGACAAGAAATAACTAAAACGTTAAAAATATTCACAAATCATAAACCGGTTTAAGCGTACGTACGTGAAAATTTTATAAGTAGTATGATTGTGTATTGCTACAAATTATTTCATTAACGCCATAATTAACAACATTGTGGATGTGTTAGGTAATGGTAATAGGTCCCAATGCAATTGTATCCACACGTATCCGCTTTACAATAGTGCCCTTTCATTCCGTTGAATTTGAATTACAGACAGGAATCTAATTGCAACCCAGGATATACTATTTCTTTACATCCTATAACTCGTGTTATCACTTATTTGCATCTACTGTTGTAATAATTTATTACCGGTTATAAATTGGTTATATGTAATTATTAAAATAATTATTAGTATAGCAAACGTTAAACGAGTTAAAAAGTAAAATAAATAAAAAAAGTTAAATTTCATGGGAAAAACTGTTTTAAGCGATGATTGAACATTTAAAAAAGACTGGTATTGGGCTGATGCAACTGACTTGACTATTGCAATAGGCGGTAAATTCTTAAATACCGATACGCACAACTACGAGAATTGGTCTCAATTTTTGTACGAGGTCATGCAGTAATTTAACCAGAAATACGTAAGTTCATTAGTCAACGCGGAAAGTAGATAATTAGGAAATAACGGTTATCTGTTGAGGATGAAACTGTTACCAGCGGATCTCTAAATTTATCGGTGTAAATAATCTTTGATTTACCTAAACATAGTCAAGCTGGTTATTATTTTGGTTGTTTGAGCAGTGCAGGGTATTAGCTAGATTGGTAGGTATATTGATAAACAGAAAACTCTACTCAGTACCAGTTTAGGATTAAGACCCCAGAGTGAGAGCCTAATAACATTTACTTGAACCAGTTGACCTGGCTACGCAAAATTATCCTAGTTATTATTCAACAACCAGAAACTATTAAAATTAAGCACCAAAAAATTAGAAATGGAAATTTAATTTGGAACTGTCACTGGCAACTTATTTCTTAACGGAATTGGAACCTTTAATTACTTAAATTATGAGATAAAAATTTCTCTTCCAAAATATTCTCCAGTTTTGAAACGTTTTGATTGTTACAATTTATAATTTTACAAGTGAAGATGTTTACTATGATTGTTACGAATATTACGAGATTGCTGTTTAAGCAAATACTACCAAGAAGAAACGAAGGACTCAGCAGTTTTGTAGATCGTTGATATTGGGAGAGAAGGTTGGCACTGTTGGTTGGTAGTCGAGCGATAACGGCAGAACCTCGAGCAGAACGCATAACGTATTGATATAATATTTAAGATCTGGTGTAATTTCGAATTGGAATATATTTGTGAAATAGTGTGTGTGTTTATTCTTTATATATCAGAAGTGGTATAGACTCACGTGCAATATGGGGTAACGAAGCCGTCGTAGGAGCTCTTCAAGTAGTTCAAATTATTCTAGCTCTTCTAGCTCTTCTAGTTCTTCTAGTTCTTCTAGTTCATCTAGTAAATTAAGTAGTGTCCGTAAGAAGGTTAAAAAACTAAAGAAGCAATTGAAAACAAGTAACAAATTGCTCGAAGAACAAACTGTAAGTAGGCCATATACAAGTTTAAGCGTTGATGAGTCACTGATACCTATTTTTGATCCCTCCAATGAAAATATGTCTACAAATGACTGGATTCAAAAAGTAGAACAAATCAGTTCTATTTATAAATGGGACAATAAATTAATAATAAAACTTGCAAACGCCAGACTTCGCGGAAACGCAAGAAAGTGGTATGATTCGTTAAAGGACGCGTGTAAAGAATGGGACGAAATGAAACTTTTGTTACTGCAAACATTTCCTTGTAAAATAAACTTTGGAAAATTGTTTGTAGAAGCTGCAAATTATGTACATTTGTCTAATCAAAAACTAAACGATTATTGTTTTGAGAAATTAACTAGGTTAAGGAAATTAAATTTAGATATTAATGACGAAAAATTAATTGATTGTATTATAGAGGGTATTGGTAACGAAAATATAAAATTGTCGGCTAGGGCCGCTAATTTTCAATCTGTTGGACTTTTGGCGAATTATTTAGATCATGCAAACCAGACTTATAAAACCAAGAAAAATATTTTCGTTAGTAATACACCAAGCTTATCCAAAAATATTAATGCCGAAGCCAGTAGCAGTGAAGGTTATAAAAATAAAACTAACTTCAATAGTCACAAAGAAAAAATCTGTTATAATTGCAAAGGGCCACAGATCGTTAGGAATTGCCCTAAGACGATAATAAGGTGTGAATTATGCAATAAACTTGGCCATAGTAAAGAACAGTGTTATCGTAATAAAAATAATAAACAACATAAGATAAATGCTGTAGGCTCTTATGACAAAAACATGTATGCTAAAAATATAATGATAAACGATTGTTTAGTGGAAAACTGTTTGATAGATACAGGTAGTTCTTGCACACTTATAAAAAAATCTCTGGCTGAAAATCTAAATATTTCAAAAAGTTCATTGGATAATAACATACTTTTAAAATGTTTTATGGGTAATTATATAACGTGCAACATTGTTGGTAGGGCGTACGTTAAAATAGATGACTCATCCGGGTATATAAATGCTTTTATTATAGATGATAATTGTTTATCTTACAACATTATTATTGGTTGCGATTATTTGAACCAACCTCAAGTTGTATGTTTAAACTTGTATGTTTAAACTTAATAATACTTTTTGGCTAAAGAATATTCCCTCGCTTGAGGTTCAAAATATAAAAAGTTGTGAATTAAAGTTCAATATGATAAATTTTGGTGAGATAGACGAAAAAGAGAAGAATCTAGTGTTAACATTATTAAATGAGTATGTGGACAGAATATCTTTTGGTTTTAAGGACTTGGGTAAAACTAACCTTGTTAAAATGCGTATAGTTTGTAAATCAAACGAACCTGTTGTATATATAACCCTTATCGTATGTCTATTCATGAAAAGGGAATTCTTGAGGGCTTATTGGAGGAGCTTTTGAGTAATGGAATTATAAGAGAATCCGAATCGTCGTATGCTAGTCCAATACTGTTAGTTAAAAAGAAAACGGGCGACTACAGGATGTGTGTAGACTACAGGCGACTTAATTCTTTGACAATTAAACAAAAATTTCCCCTTCCTTTGATTGATGATCAAATAGATATGCTTGGTGGTCATAAATATTTTATAACGTTAGACCTAGCGTCGGGATATTATCAGATACCCATGGATAATGATTCCATAGACAAAACCGCTTCTATCACACCAACCGCCCATTATGAATTTTTACGCATGCCGTTTGGGTTAACAAACGCACCCGCTGTGTTTCAGAAATTAATCAATACTGTTTTAAAGGATTATTTGAACAAAATCGTATATGCCTATTTGGATGACATTATAATTCCAGCTCATAACATAGAACAAGCCCTCTGTAGGTTAAGAATAGTATTGGATACATTAAGACAAAGTAATCTTACGTTAAAATTAAGCAAATGTAATTTCCTTAAATCTAAAATTGCATATTTAGGTAGAGAAATTAGCGAATTCGGGGTGCAGCCCGGCAAAGCGAAAGTTAGAGCAGTTATGGAAATGAAAGAGCCTACAAATATAAAAGAAATTAGACAATTTTTAGGTCTCTCTGGCTACTTTCGTAAATATGTTCAAAATTATGCTACGATAACTGAACCTCTTACACGACTTCTTAAAAATGATGTACCATTTGTTTGGAAAAATGAACAGCAAGAGGCATTCACTAAAATTAAGACTATTTTGGTAACAAGACCAATTTTATCTATATTTAACCCTAATTTAAAAACCGAGCTGCACACCGACGCTAGCAAATTAGGTTTCGGTGCTGTACTGGTACAAATGGTAGATAACAGACAACAAGTTGTGGGTTATTTTAGTAAACAAACCAGCCCAGAACAACGTCGTTACCATTCTTACGAGTTGGAAACCCTTGCCGTAGTTCTAGCTTTACAGTACTTTAGAGTATATTTGTTAGGCATTACCTTTGTTGTTGTAACCGATTGTAGTGCGTTAAGAACTGCATTTACTAAAAAAGACTTAGTGCCGCGAGATGGTGGTTGCAAGTTCAAGATTATAATTTTGAAATTACTCACAGACCTGGCAGTAAAATGGGCCATGTAGATGCTTTGAGTCGGAGTCCTATTGAAGAGTACCTACACGTATGAGCCATAGATGTTACTGAAGCTGACTGGATTGTAGCGGCCCAAGTACAAGATGACCAACTGAATATGATCCGAAATATACTTAGAGAGAAGGTTATAAATAAAAGTACGAAGCAGTATTTTGATAATTACGAATTGTATGATGGCAAGCTTTATCGAAAACAGCAAGGGAGTAAATCCTTATGGGTAGTTCCAAAGGCATGTAGATGGCAAATATGCAAACTATGTCACGACGATAATGGACATTTTGGCGTAGAAAAAACCTTAAGGAAAATACGTGAAAACTACTGGTTTGCTCAAGCACGCCGTTTTGTTAAAAAGTACGTCGAGGCATGCCTGTCCTGCCTTTATTACAAACATACAAGTGGCAAAAAGGAAGGATTTTTACATCCCATCGAAAAGATCTCTGTTCCTTTTCATACCATCCACATGGATCATTTAGGACCATTTGAAACGAGCACCAAGAATAACAAATTTCTGTTGGTAATCGTAGACGGTTTTACAAAATTCTGTTTCGTTGAAGCGGTGAAGGACACTAAGACCAAGTCCGTAATCACAGTGTTACTTAACTTAACATCATGTATATTTTTGGTACACCAACACGTATAATATCCGATCGAGGGACTGCCTTTACTTCTGCAACATTCAAGACATTTTGTGACACTTATAAGGTGAAACATATTCTGAATGCAGTGGCTACTCCACGGGCTAATGGGCAATGTGAGAGATTCAATCGCACTATATTGAATGCTCTGTCATGTACAGCTGCGGGGGCGCCTGAAAATGTTTGGGACACATTCGTTAAAGGGGTCCAAGCATCGATTAACATGAGTTTCAATGCAACCATCGGTATGACTCCGCTAGAAGCATTGGCCGGATATCAAGGTAGAAATGTTGCTGAGGGCCGAATATTAAGTACGATCCAAAGAAAATTAGAAAGAGGCAATTTAGATAAATTGCGAGAAAATGTCTCGAGAAGAATTACTGCTGATCAAGTTAAGCAAAAAGAGAGGTTTGACAGAGTAAGAGAGAAGGCTAGAATCTATAAGGAAGGAGACGTTGTCATGGTTAGGAAGACTGATACACCTTGTACAGGGACCAGCAAAAAGCTGCTTCCCAAATTCAAGGGGCCATTCAGGATAACCAAAGTGTTGTTTAATGATCGATATGAGGTACAAGATATGAGAGAGAGTTATAGAAGGATGAAGACTGTTGTCGCAGTAGATAAGATTAAACCATGGGTAGTTTTAAGAGGTAAGGCTGCAGGATGCTTATTTGAAAGAAAAAAGAAAATAGTGAGTTAATTGGCGGGAGTACATACTATGAAGTGCTGTGGCCAAATAATATGCACTGAGTTTTTGAAAGTACTAATTATGCAATCCTACATAGTGGGTTACTTGGCGAAGGTACATACTATGAGGTATTATAACCAAGTAAAATGCACTGAAGGAAACAATATGAAGTATTTAAAGAAGTTGGGTGAAATAGGTACATACTATGAGGTACAAGGCCCATATAATTACCATGTAGTTATAATGTATGGAATACATACTAAGAAGTATTCCAGTACAAACTACTATTCGTAATTGAAATAATGTTTTCCTATTTTTCAGAAGAAACCAACGAAGAGTCTGAGGACAGACTCGAGGACTAGGATGGCCGAATGTTACGAATATTACGAGATTGCTGTTTAAGCAAATACTACCAAGAAGAAACGAAGGACTCAGCAGTTTTGTAGATCGTTGATATTGGGAGAGAAGGTTGGCACTGTTGGTTGGTAGTCGAGCGATAACGGCAGAACCTCGAGCAGAACGCATAACGTATTGATATAATATTTAAGATCTGGTGTAATTTCGAATTGGAATATATTTGTGAAATAGTGTGTGTGTTTATTCTTTATATGATTATTAACAGAAAACTTCTAATCAAAACCATCGAATTATCCCGCCTTAAATAATTTTTTCGCACTTGCAGGTGTTAAATTGTAAGTATATACTAAAAATTGTTATCGAGTCTTCATTTTTAGTTACACCTCTCGGCTAGTTTTAAAGATTTCGTTATTAGTTTTATTAATTTGTTTTGAAAATATACTAAATGGATGCAGTCTCTAGTAGTGCAGATCGGGATTTCTATTTGTACAATGTCACCCATTCATGATAATAAATAATAATAAGAATGATCTTGAATTGAATTTATCAAAAAAAGTGCTTAGTGAGTTCAGAAATTATTAACTGTGAAAGGTGCAATTTTGCACGTATTCGCTTAGCTTAAACTTGAACAATACTTTTGATAAACTTAAATTTAGGAAGAAATGGTCTAGAATCATTAACAATTATTAGTTTTACACATAAATTAGTAAAGCACGAAAATGTATATAACTATTTTCAACATAACTCCGATTGTTTTCAATTTATTCGTAGTTAATTGTTTCTAAACCAATCAATAATGTTTTCTTGTAATATATTATAGTTTCTTTTTCCCAGAACAACATTTTACGAATATATATCCTAAAGTGTTTCCCAATGACAACTACATGGGGATTGCACTCTTGTAAATACCTACCTACTTCGACAGTCTTCCAAACAACAAATAATATATCTTTCTGAGGTTACTATTTATATCTTTATGCATATATTTGTTTTGTCCTCTATCAAGTTTTATTAATAATATATGCACACACATCGTCTTACAATAAGAAATGAACAAACATGAAATAATGGATTAATAACATATTTGTTAAATCAATTCGTAAACATTTTATAAATAAATAATTCTCATCCTTTTTTTAACCATCAATTATCACATTTTACAAATATCGGGATCATAGGCCGTCTTTGATTTTTGAAAAGTGGTCATACTACTCCTCAGATCTCTAAACATTCTCAAGAAATGCACAGTGGAAGCTGTTCCTTAAGAGCACAAAGATAAGTGCTCCTCCACAAGGATAAGTGCTTCTCCAACTTTGGTCGATTCTCTGAGAAGTACATCTCTTTATTTATGCTAGGTCCATGGCGTTCCCAAAAGGAGCAACGTGATGACTGCCATTTGGTTTCCCTTAAATAGCTACGACGTTAATAATTTTTGAAATTTTTATCTCAATTTAGCATAATGTTGATTCAAGTGAACGCGTTACGTGAAGAAATTCTCAAAACGTTAGAAATTGACTGTTTTCCATATTACCCCTGGCGCTTCTTTACGATTTGTATCTCTCGTGTATTGAGCCTGAGATAGATTTTCGTTTTTTTACCCTCTCCATTCAAAAGAAGTTAACAGACCCACAGGAACTGAAAACCCCACTTTCTTTTCCCTCTTCCTCCATTTAAACTGAGATGCATTGTTTTTCACTTATACATCAAAATTGTTTGAGCTATTATCTGTCTGTATATATACACGCCATAATAATAATAATAATAATAATAATAACAATATTTTATTTTCCTCATAGACAAATACATTTTTATAGGAATAGTCCAGCAACTAACTAACTTAAACTAATTTTAACAATCTTCATAAAATTCAGCTAATAATAACACTTATCCGACAAAACTTTGTTGAGATTAATTTTAAAATATCTCAAATTTCTACCCTCTTTTATTTCAGAAGGTAGTTTATTAAAAACGTTTGGACCTAGATTGGCCGGGTGAATACTTAGTTATTTTATATTTACAGATAGGAATGTAAAAATTATTATTTTGTCTATAAGTCCCAATATTGTAGACATATCTTGTCAACATAATATTAATGCACAAACAAACAAAAATTTAGTAGAGTTCTGCTTGTATGTGTAGTTTACAAATTTTTCGAAAATATTTCGAAAATTATGGGGTTTTATATAAATAAGAAGCAACTACATATAATAAAACAAATTACTGACCATTTTTTTTATAATTTTTACCTATTACCCATCTGGACTGCAAGATATTAGTGGAATGAATGTAACGTTTTTATTTAATTTCAGGTTAAAATGTGCGTGTGCCCCTCATACAATTAAAAAGCAGACGCTACTAGAAATTTAATGGGCGTACATATGATGCGATCAAATTTAAATAAATAATTTGAATTGATAATTAGTAACTAAGCTATTTATTTATGTAGATAACAGATTATTCTCTTCTGGATATTGCATGTCTAGTTTAAAAATAACTTAAAAAACTGTACAATATGTATATGTTAAAATTCCTAGCTTAGTAACATTTTATTGGAAAATAACTGTATTTGATGTATTTATTTTATATACGCAAATTTGTTTAGAAAACCTACATAGATTACGTGACCATTAAAATAACCCCCACGAACTTATTAGTCCAATTGTAGCTTTAATATTAATTGACCCATAAGATGCTATACATAAATTTGTTATTATTAAATTACTTGTTCCAAGGTAATTTACACTGCAAAATTAAACTAGTGATGGATTTCAGATTTTTGATTTGCAGCAGCTCCTTTTTTGAAAAAATTTCAGTTTTTTAAACAATTAATTAAGTAGAGATATTTCATACCAAATTCTTAAGAAAAAACAGACTACATCATTTCTTGATGATGTCAACTTAGTTGACGGAACGCGTATTGCTTTTTACAGTTTGTTGGAAAAGGGGTAGTAACAGTATTTTACTTGTAACGTTGTAACTGCTTCAGGGATATATCTTTATAAAACCGTTTCTTAACAGTTTGATTTTCTACTTATTAATTTTTTTCAAAATTACCACTGCCATTTATTTTTATTTATTTCAATTCGGTCGAACTTTTATTTCTTAAGTTACCAGAAACGTGACAGACGTACAGATTAGTGAACGAACAGATGTAAAGCACTAACTGACATTTTGGCAATTGTTCAACATTCTATGACCTAGATGTTGGCTTCACGATTTAAAAAAATGTTTTGGCAAATCCACTTTAGTCTAGATTTCTGTGAAGACTATAACAGATGCGTTCAGCTACCTATCTTATATGACTAGAATTATCTAAACTGTAATGAACCATATTATTGTTAGCACAACCTTCTGTCAACAAAAGGTGGATGATTCATAAGTTAATATTTATTTTATTTGCATCGCAATTTGTAACAGTAGTTGACAATAATGCAGTTTTGTACAGGAATTTTCAGAAGCAAGAAACAAAATTTCATACTACTGAAATAAATGTGTGAAGAAACCTCGAACGTCAAATTTATTTTTTAAATGGTGTTTAACGTTTTGATACTGACATCATCTGTATGGAAGTAATAATGATATCATCGGACTCATCGGAGATTATTTTAAACAACTGAACTTAAACAAATAAGTAATCTAAAAATATAGAATAAAAAATATAGAATAAAAAATATAGACACTTTATAATTAATAATTATGCTCCTTTATGTAATTATTTTTAGAAGGACAAATTTAATTAAACAAATTCATTGAATTTTATTAACTCGTATACTTACCTACTCTTAGGACTGTCATTTTATATATATTCAACTGTCGACTACTGTGGAAAGAATTGTTTTTCATTCGAACTTGTGTGCCATTGCCATTGGGATTAAAATAAATTTTTTGATGAGATACCATCAACTCCCCATCCTTTAGTCTTACTGGAATGCCAGCAGGGATCTTAATGTTCATTTGGTTAGTGAGTCTATGTCTATGAACAGATTTTTTATAATTATGAAGGTTTTCTGAATTATGTATTTAATTTTGAAAATGTTTAGGCGCATTCAAATGTTGAGTCATTTAGGTGACTATTAAACTAATTGTTTTAGTTTTTTACAACTTCATTTAGCTTTTATACAGGCATAATAATAACAAAAATATCTAATTTGAACATATATATAAGTACAATAACTTACAAAACTTCCTCTTACAAAAAAATCGAAATTTCACGAACGAAGAGGGATATCAAACATTTGAGAAATCAGTTTTTTTCTTATAAACAAGAGGGCAAAAAGATGCCAACCAAAAAAATATTTTTGTGGTAACCCGGTACATACCTCGAAACAGTTAAAAAACTTTTCTTGTACCCCCTATAGACATCGACAGTAAGATGTTTGAAACCAAAAAGATCGGAATAAACAGGCTTGTTCAGAATTAAATTCTCTGTTAAATTCTGCAAACCGCGCATCGACATCTTTATCCTTTCACAAAATATTTGACTTCAAAGTTAACCTAAAAATTCGCTTGGTCCGGTTCAATTGTCCAGCAGTTATTAGCAGTATTAATCATTTGTGACAGTTGTCTGTTAATGAAATTAAAGGGTTCTTAAATACCAGATTTAAGTTTACCAGTGAATAAATCAATTAAATTAAACAGCTCAAAGAAATTAAATAATATAAAAAGAATCCTAGTGAAAACTACAAACAACGTATTTTGGGCTCTAACCATTTAATTGTAAAATTAGACGACCACATTAAAAGACCAAATTTGTATATTCTCTTTCTCCGGAAAGAAATTAATAAACGTACGAGAAGGGTATGGGGTGTCACACTGTCATATTCTTTAATGAAAATTTGTTATTCCTAATATCAGGGCATGCACCAAAAGGTAAAAAGACGTAAAAATCTATGTGTGTCGATTCTTATCAATAAAACTAAATCTGTTGTTAATGTATCATTTTCATCAATGAATTGTTTGCAGACACTGATGGTAAATTTCAAGATCTAATGATATTAAAAAATGTGGTAGGTCACTTGATAAAATAAAAAAGTTGACATTGTACGATTGTACAAAAATTGCAAGAGGGAGCTACCAATAGGCCAAAAAGGCCTTTACTATGTGAAATGTTGTACCCATTAATTACAACAGTAACACCTTCATTCCTTAGAATTTATACCTAACATTACTACAGTATAAAAGTTTTATCGTATGTAATATCATAAGTGCTTAAAATTTTATCGATAAATTTTTTTCGAGAGCGATATTGCCTAGTAATATTAAGAGTGTAAATTGGCCACTTTATTATCTAATTAAATCACGAGCGCTTTAGCGCGAGGGATTTAATTTTTGATAATAAAGTGACCAATTTACACGAGTAATATTACTGTTGGCAATATCGCTCGAGAAAAAATTTATAGGTAAAATTTTCAAGCATTTGCGGAGAATATTTCACGAATAAATTATTTAAATACAAAAACATATCTTTAACGACGAAATGTCAAAGTAACGTATTAAGTGACAGTTGACATAAAGAATGATTTTATCGCGATAAATTAACTCCTATATGAAAAAGTCTATTTGACAGTCACGTTTTGTCACTTTGACAGCGATAAAAAAGGTGCATCGTTTTTTATCACCGATAAAAATGCCTGTTCCTCAAAATCAGTGTACATCTAGTAGTCGCACGTCACTTTAAAATCAGTACACCAAACCAAACCATTTATAACAATTATTGTATTTTTAATAACTGTTCCTTCAAATAATTGTATAAATAATAGTATATTCTATAACAAGTTTAAGAATGGCCCATATTCCACACGAGCGAAAGTTTGTAGTCCGAGCCAAGGGCGAGGACTACGGTTCGCGAGTGTGGAATATGCCATTCTAAACGTGTTGTAGACTATACTTTCTCTAAAAAGATTTTAGAAACTACACAAAAAAAATAGAAATTTAACATCAAATTTATTTTAGCTTTCGTCGAAAACTGTTATGTAATAAATATTCTACAACGGGTTAGGCTTTGATTCGTCGAAAACTGTTATGTAATAAATATTCTACAACGGGTTAGGCTTTGATTCGTCGAAAACTGTTATGTAATAAATATTCTACAACGGGTTAGAATGTCATATATTCCAACACAACTTTTAGTTGTGGAATGCGTAGTTTCTAAAGTCGTGTTAGAGAAAAATAATTATTGTTGCTGTTCGTTCACATATTCTGTCGTTAATTTATCTTGCCAAAAGACACTCGAGCTTTTCCTTTATGGATAAATTTCTTTGTAACTCAACATTTTGCCAATGAGTAATTTTGCTCGAAAAACTGACATTTGACAAAATCGCTCGACCTACGGTCTCGCGATTTTTTCACGTCAGTTTTTCTCTTAAAATTACTATTTGGCAAAATTGTTTCGTTACGAAGAGAAATTTATCCGATAAAAAAAAAGCTCTTGTGTTTTTACTGTTGATAAAACTGTTTCAGGGATTTTATCGATATAATACTGCTGTCATTGGTCCAAATTTAAAAATTGTAGTAGTTTCATTGGTTAATAATTTCTGAGTGAAATAATCGATGAAAATTTAATTTTGAGGTCCTCGTAATTCTAGATTATCTTTAATAATCGATTTAAAATAACAATTTAATAAAAGATTTACTAAGGATGATAAAAGCAAGGATTAAATAGGAATAATTACATAACAACAAAACTTTATTTGCTAATTTTGAGTATCTATAGATACACCAATTTTTTAATATTTAATGCACTGAACTCTATAAATATTAAATAACTCAGCAGGATCTAGTTAAGGATACAGTAATATATGTACTAAGGATCCGGTTTTAAAATTGAATGGGAAGTACCCATAATAAACGGAATAATTGATTACAATTTGTTTTCGTATCCTAGGCTAAAACCCATTTTTTTAAACTTAGGACAGGATTTTGGGTTCATTATTTTCTTAATATTAATACGGAGTTGTATTAGTGCGAGCAGTACATGTTACTAAACTATACATTTAGTGATATTATGCATTGAGCACTGTTATAAAATACACTAAACAGTACTTCGTTTATAGAGAACCCATTATGTAAAATTTCTCTTAGAATTCAATATGGCGGATGAATTAAAACTGTTTTTTGAGAAAATTATTTTTTTCAAGTATAAAATAACATTACCTACCGTATATTCTGACATTGCGGAATAGAACAGCAAAATCTCGAAGAAAGTACAGACAGTGAAGAAGCGAAACAAAGGAAAATTGAAAAACAAATATTGTGAAAAAAAAAATATAAAACGTACACATAAACCATATAAGCGAGCATACAACAATACATGACGTTTTTTCATAGAGTGTCCTGAAGAGAGAATATTAAAGAAAAACATAACCTAAAAACCCATTTTCTAGGTTAAGTGGGAGTTCCGACAATAAAATTTGATCGTCTGATTTTCAATATAGGTACTTTTGCGATAGCATGCACCGGAAGCTCAATGTAAAGCCAAAACCAAAAAAAAATCGTTTGGGGGTGAATGGGGATGTTCCGGGAGATCTGTGTCCCACAAACTCGGACCCAAAATGAGCATCCCAAGATTAATATAAAAAAAATAAAAATCAAATCCTATATATAGTTTTCCACCTTGCGAGCCTTCGTTTCCTGGCGTATATTCAATAAAAAGGAAACAACATTCGAGCTGGTTAGAAATTGTCAAGTATGCGACCCATAGACTGAAAAAAAGCATGTAAGATTCAGGCATTTGTTTCACGTGCACAAACAACGATAAAGTAGTATCATACCTCGTAGATGAGTGGAAGTATCGCCGAGCTATGCCTTTCATTTCATCAAGAGTTTGAATTTAGCACGATAGGTACCCACACCAAACAAAACAAATAAACCACACATTCCATTTCAAAATAAAACTATAAAAAGCTCTACTTTATGCTCGGAAAAGGGCCTAGTAAGTGCAATTAAATACCATCTTTGGGGAGCCACTTTTAGGATCCTGTAGCTCTCTTAGGAAGTATTTCAGTACAGAGGTAAGTTTGGTCTAATCGATTTATTTTGACGCCAAAGCTTTTAATGTGTTGACATTTTTAATAGCATTGCAATTATTATTACTGAAACCGTCAAGAACAGAATCGGTCAAATGTATAAAAAGAAATGCTTCAGAGCAAACTTGGCTTTACAATTCTTCACCTCACCTGTTTTAAGTTGATTTAATCAATTCCATAAGTTAGCAGTAGGGCCATTTTTTTGGTTAAAACAGTTGTTAGCTTTTTTATTTACTTTTCAATTCTTTACAGAAACAAAGTTCATCCTCTACATAACATTTAATTACAGGTTAAATTTCAATATAATCAAACTCAAGATCCAAAGTTTCCTTCTAAAATTGTCGTACATACTTACCAATAACTTGGCGGACGGAAAGATAGACAAGAGAAAATTCTGAAATTCCAGAATTTGATGACTAACACAATTATGTAAAATATTTTTGCTCAACAAACATTATTTTTTTTATTTTCTTCTTTTCTACTAAGAATATAGTAATTAAAAAGATCACCATACTCCCGAACTATTGAACTTGTAATTAAGTTTTACGACAATTAAGATAAACGTTAAAAATATTTGTAAACTGTAACGTGTAATGTTCATAGGGTTTAATAAGTCACTTGTTAATAAATATTATGAAAATAATTTTACAAAACAATGATGACTCCTTACGTTATTTATACACTGATTGACACGAAAAACGGACACTTTCAAATTTTGATTAAGTTTGAAGTTTGATGATTTTTTTTATAGATTAAAAACAAAAATTGACATAGTTCATATCATACAGGGGGGAAGCAAAATGATGTTCTTTTGGACTAAGTATAAATCACCCTGTGGAGTAATAAGGCAATACAGGTCTTTTAAAATATGACTTACCATCAAGCTACTTCCATTCTAAGCATTTCGTTTTTTGATTCACCTCAATAGGTTTACTTTTGAAAGAGTTATACAATTTTAAGTAAAACCCTAACAATTTTGCATTATTTTTTATCCTAGTCAAACCTCTACTTTGCATCTCTATGCTTACTTATCAGAACACCTATGAAATTTTGTTTTCTTGGAGATGTCACTCTAAACTCATAATTAATGTTTGTTGTCAATAATTTTAGCACAATATCTTTAAGACTAGCTGCTTCCCCCTGTATAATATGATCTATGTCAATTATTTTTGTTTTTAATATATTAAAGAGATTATAAATACGAATAATTTATCTACACTTCGCCTAAAGAATTATTCGAATCGGAAAAAAAAATTACCAAACTTCAAACTTAACCAAAATTTGAAAGTGCCCGTTTTTCGTGTCGGTCATATATTTATTATATAATGAGTCTCAGATAAACGATTATTTTGAAATTTATTTACTTACCATCTAAATTACTCAGACCTTAGACACATTAAATTCATAAATATCACCGAGGAAACATTTTTGCAGACCTTTGCAGAAAGTTAAAAAAATACAAAATTTTTAAAAAATAATTTACTCCAGTGTAATCGAATTTGACCATAATATCACTTTGAAAGATAGTCCAATAACAACAGGAAAATAATACCCATATCAAATATTCGATTTGAATTCAAGCAAATTCAAACGATATCAAATTGATTGTCAGTGACGTTATTATGATTTTATTGGTTATACTTTGTAATGACTAAGAGGGTCGACGTTATTGCCTCAAAATCGTTGAAACTATTTCATATTTCATATTCCACTTTTGAATACAACTAGTACGTTTTTAACAGCAAAAGTAATTGCTGAGAGTAGTAATCAGCTCCTGAATTTAATCGTTTTTACAAGTCTATTTCATGTGATGATAATTACGAGTTCTATTTCAAACCATTTTCGTTATTATGTCCAGATATCTCAGAAAACGTGCTAGAAAAATTAAATTATTTCGATTAAAATACACAAATGTTTGTAGATTATTGTAGCACGTGAGGAACTGCATGGAAATTAATCTAGATAATGATATCCACTGATAAAACATCATTCAATTATTTGTAATGTAAGGAGAGATAAATACAAATTCAAAATTTATTATAAATGCTAAATCTACTAAAATATTACCTTGTTATACGTATAACAATGCATAATGCTTCCCAAAGAAAATCTTAATTCCATTAAAAAATTGATATCCTTATTTCGCATTATTAAATGGAATATAATATGGTTGACTACAGCTCAGCTATCTGGCAGAACACGTTTAGTCACCGGCTGGTTCTCCTGAATTCGAACCTCAGCTGAGGCAGATAGAATGTCTGAAGTTGACATAAATTAGTTAACATTATTTAAGTACTAAAAAAATTACCTTTTTCATTTTTGATATGACCCAACTCGTCGGTTTATTGATGTTTTATCAGACCATGGCAATATACAAGTAAACTATCTCCACTTTGAAACTTTAAAACGTCTACCAAATATAAAAACAAAATGATTTCCACTCTGCCAGAAATTGTGGAATATAAGACAATTCTTCACATTTTTCGTAAAAAAATATCTGGAAGGGCATAAGTCACGTTTAGTAAACGATGGAATATGGAATTATACATTAAAACTAAATATTTAAGTTGTTTCTAAATGTCAACTGATCAAGAATATTTCGTGTGAGGTTATATCAATAACCTCACGATTATCAAATAGACTAATATAAATAAATAAATAAACAGCACAGGTGCCTGGTGTCTATACTGTCTATCCCTGATGGCTCTGAAACAGCCTTGTGTGCTAAATATTTATCTCATTTGAATTATTTTAAACGATAGATATGTTCAACAGGCTCAACTGTTCTGAAATAAACACAGTTCCGGGCTACAGCAATTTTCAAGTTATTTATGAGTTATGATATCAAGATATTATTCTACTTTCTATGCCTGATACGTATTGTTTACAACTTTATTCAGGTTTTTTATAAGCATAATAATAACAAAAATACCCAATTTAATATATTTATATAATTAGAATTTCCAGACCACAATTACCTAATACCCCAAAAATCTAAATCTTTAATATATTTATATTGATGTTATACTTCTGAATATACAAATAGCCAATTATTGTCGAATCTGTTAAAGCAACTACTTTTCGTAACTACATATTATCAATCGTTGGCTTAAATAACTGAATTTAATGCATTCGAAGGAAAAAAATATTGATAGATTATATATATTATTAAATTTTGTCTCTAATCGATCGGTTTAAATTGCTAGATAGATAGATTAACTCGCACCAAATATTTCCACCAATATGTTATGACCAAATTTTTCAAGTTAACGATTTTCTCTTTGCAATGTCTAGCCCTACACACTGTTTTGCTGATAGGAATATTTTCTAAGTGAGTTCCTTCCTCCAGTAAGTCCTCAAAATGACCAAAATGTTAACTCAATTAATTTAAAAAATTTACGTTTAAGTTTTCAATTGTTGAGAAGTTTATTATATTTTCAGTCTATATTACTCGGTAATTGTTTGCAATGAATATTAACATATTTATAATTATTACATACTGTGGCAAATTGTTTGCTAACGTGTATACTACGTTTCCTATGTCGTTTTTCGTGACCCTTTTCTATTTTGAAAAAAAAATTCTACATCACCAATTTTTTATTAATGTTTTAGATGTTTTAATCCTCTGACGAAAAGTTACCTTGCAAATATTTAATAAATGTTTTCTAATAAAAATGTCAAATTAATTTAATGCAGTAAGCAGCTTTCTGAATTGACAATAACAGATAATAAAAATATATTTGAAAATATAATCGTTATGTGAAACAGGTGATTAAAATTTTGTTCAATCGCTTCGATGTATAACGGCTATAATATTTTTGGGCTACGTTTGGTTACGTAAGAACAAGAGAGGTACCCATAAGTGAATATAAATACAATTTAATTCCCAATAGCACTACAAATCAACAAACGCTCAATTACAAATTAGATCTGCTTTGATATAAACTAGGTTGTGAGGCTCCAGTAGGCGGACATTGCACCACAGGCCGACCATGGACTGGATATCCTCAAGAACAATATAACAGGTGTTCGGGAATAACGTTCATGTATTTCAAGGGGTGATTCCTCATCTCAAAATATGAAGTTCATGTCAACATGGGTCCGAAAATGCCTACTCAGGGAGCTAACAGCTCCTTGAAGTTGGACGACAAAAATTAAATATGGAATTCGAAGGTTTTCGAGTATGACAAATCTCTTGGCAATTCTATAAATGTAATTTCTCCACCAGTGGCGTAGCTTATAGCGGGGCTTCATTTTATATGGCCCCAAATTATTAGTCTTGACCGTTAGCGAACTTTTGGGAAATTAAAAAGATTCTGCCAAGGTTTTTACACCAAAAAGTACTCTTGGCAGAATCTCGTAGTAGCTTTGTCTTTGTGATGTTATGGTCGCACGCATGGCGGGACGCTCAAATTTCTTATTTAATAAAAAACAAATTAGGCATCTGTCAAATTTGACAACTTTTGTTAAAATCTTTCGAGTATCAAATTTTTGTCTTTTTATTGCCGATAACATGGAAATAAAAGAAAAAATATCATTTTTGGGGCCCTACTTCAAGGGGCTGCTGTAACTCCCTCAGTAGGCATTTCCGGATCCATGTTGACATGAACTTTTCTTCATATTTTGAGCTGAGGAATCATCCCCTAAAATATATTAACGTTATTCCCTGACACCCTGTATGTGGCAATGCTAATTAGTATTTTCACTTCGTTCTGAAAACGTAGAGTTAATAAAAATTTTTATTTTCTGACGAAACTGACTATAAGAAAAAAATATAATAAGACTTTTTTTTTGTTGTATCATTCTACGCCACCCATTTAAGTTTGCTTAAAACTTTTCCTAAAACACTGTATAAGACACGATGGGAAACATGTCGTTGTATACAATAGCTACAATAGCTCCTGCCAATATACCATCTATTAAAAATTAATAATTATTTTTCATAGTTAGTAAACATATTATTAGGTTTATCTTCAAGAAAAAAAAAGAAAATCTTTTGAATTTAAGATTTTAGTATACTTAGTAGTAGAATATTTTAAATTCATTTTAAAAAGGTTCTGTTTCGCATTTAGCCAAAAATATCGATGTTTATGAAATGGTTACGAGACAACTTTTTTCGCCAAATTGGAATAAATTTGATTTTTTATCAAAACAGAAATGACAACATTTTTTCTTCAAAAAAGGATTAAGGCATCAATGATAGACTTGCCCAACCTTTCAGTTACTGTTGGTTTACAAGGATTAGTCTGAAACGGTGACCAAATTTTAAACTACTCTCCATATTTTTGCGGTGAAGTAAAACTAGACAATAAATTAAACTTCAGCCCCAGTACCTACAAAACGGTTTGTTTTTTAAATAATATTTAATTTCCTTTTGGAAAAGACTTGTTTTGATTCTACGTATACAGGGTGTCCCGAATTGTATGGACCTAACTTTACGATATGATAGAACTTCACAAAATATGAAAAAAGTTCCTATAAACATAAGGCGAGAAACGTTTAGTTTCCGAGATACAGGGTGTTAAAATTACAACTCTGAAAATGTTTTTTGAGCATAATTTTGAAACGACCAAAGATAAACAAATGAAATTTTGCACAACAATTCAGATTTTTATGCTACACAAACTGAAGACTCTCCATCTACCCAAAAAAATCAGGGGTGGGTAAAAGGTGAATACATTACCCCAACTTTTTTGCATGTCACTTTTTATCTATTTCTGACAAAAATTGAAAAAAACAAGCCTTTTTACACAAAAAAGATCTCTTGTGTTTTTCCTCAAAAACTATCCATTTTTAAGTTACCCTGATTACTAATCATTAATAATTTTTTCTCTATTACCAGCGATTTGTTATGCAGCAATAATAGTGTGCCATGATTTCAGTGTTTCAAGCAACAAACATCTATTATGAGTATGCCATACCAACATGACATTGGTTTTTTCTGTTTTGAAATTTATTTTTTACATGTTTCTTTAACACCCTGTATATCAAAAACTAAGCGTTTCCCGACCCATGTTTATAGGAACTTTTTTTCATGTTTTGTTTATCAGCAGCCTATTGCCGTCCAACGCAAATTATTCAAAAACGGCCGATGTGACAAAAATTTTGACACATACTTTTGGTGAGTCCATTGCATGGGATATAATTTTATTTAAAACTTTTGCTTCGAAACTGACCTCAAAAAAAGTTTGGGGTAAAAAACTACCCCTCACTCATCAAAACTACCCCAATAGAGCAAGCTGTTAAATATAAAATCTCTAATTTTATCTGCCTACATCGAGGTCGTAATGTATGAAAATTAAATTTTTTTAGTCACCACCATGTTTCGAAAAATTATATTGATCATCCCCCTTCAATAGGTTGTAGCTACCTTATTATACGTTTTAGGTCTATGTTTATTAACGAAAGCCCATTTTTTGATAAATTAGCAGCCTCTGAAACTTGGCACACTCGTGGTAGATCACTCTTTAGTATATATTGTTGATATTAATGTTAATATTTTTTTATGTTTTGCATATTTAAAGTAAAGTAAACAAATCAATAATTCCAACAAACGGATTCTACGAAATATATGGGTTTTTCTAAACTACTGAATACATTGAAAACCATAATCGATTATGCGTATCCTACTCAGCGTGGATGCCCTGCATCTTAATGCACCTAGAGACCAGCTCACACACGTTTAGTATTATGCGATAAACCTGTTATCCCCAGATACATTGAACCTCTTTCCACAAAGTCATACAGAGTGGCCTCGAGACCATAGCTGCTGAAATCTTTCAGAATTTAATTAGGACTCAAATAAAACTCCATTAAAGGATATGATCTTTACTAATGAGTCGTATATGTCTATATTAAATTTCAAACAAATATAATAACTGACAGAAAATAAGAAATCTTAATCAAGCTGTAAAAAGTTATCCGTAATGTTTAAAATTGCGAATTATGTAAAAAAAATAAAATACTCGCTATTACTATATGGTATAAGATACCATTATTAGTTATTAATTATGTTTATAATAATGAATGGCTTAAAAGAAAGATGTTGATTAATTGATTTCTGTGTATACCAACGCTGTCATTATTTGTAATATGGTGGATGCGCTAGGAGTATTGACGGCGATGAATAGTAAAAAATTTGGAAAGTTGATAAAACCTTTCACATGGCATGGCACTGATGCAGGTTTTGCAAACAGTAAAACGTTGGTCATTATACATATACATACGCCATTCAAATCGGCATTATTTACAGATGATTGCAACGCAACTAAACTTTAAACATCAGAGACCAGTCTCTCTTTACCCAAAAATGTGCATGTCCTAATCAAAGGAGGTTCTCGGCCAGAAAATTGTCAGATTTCAAAGATCGAAAGTTTCTCATATACACGTCTGGTCACTTAGTTGTTTCGGATACAGTTCAGTAAGTTGCACCCATCTCCCCTGAATAGAACAGGTCGACGATCCTCCGTCTTGGACTAACGTGATTATGGGGCGGAGTCGAAATTGTTAGGGGAGTTGGTGCATCTTACTGAACTGTATCCGAAACAACTGGGTGACCACACGTGTATGTCATACATAAATGGAACGAGATAATCAAGAAACACGGAAAAATTCAAATAGTAATTTTGGGTTTATCCGAGGCATTTGATAGGGTTGGCATTGGTGCCTTCTGAACAAGTTACTAATCCCATGATTTATTAGCTCAGACCTATTTGTGAATAGCGTGTTTTTTTCTAACCGTTCACTTTATAAGTATTATAATGGACGAAGTATCTTCAGAAACGCTCTCAATCAATTTTGACGTTCCACAAGGATCCGTTATTCCGCTTATTTTAAAAATCGAGTCATACGAATGGTTGCTGAAAAAATGACTTTTTCAATGTTAATATTTCGATCCATTTCCCTTGCCCGACATTCATTTTCGATCACTGCCCTTGAAATGTGATTTTTCACAACATTCAACGTTCCAAAAAATTAAAAATACGAACATATCATACTTTGTAATCAACACACCGATATTGACCTAAAATCGTTGTATTTTCAGTCCTCTTTGCTCGTTTTTTCCACTCAGCGCCGCTATTCACTTCACCTATCCCGTTCGTTTCTTGTATTCAATGTTCTGTTAGTCAACAACGCCCTTATATAACAATGTTACTTAAATCTCCACAAAAAAACACACAAGAATCAAAAAGCGCATATTCTGAAGAATTACCAAATTTTTTTTTTCTACGGCGTCGGTGCCAGTATTTTTTGGATGTGGATCCACTCCTGCATAAGAAAGTAAACTTAATTACTGTAAATATAATTTTTGCGATGTATACAATAAATATTTTTATTATTTATTAATAAATGTTTTGACATATTTTACGTTACATCCGCTGATTACTATAAAAAATCATATCAATACCCACAATCAATTTAAAGGTCACGAATGACAAATGTGATACTTAATATTTTTGCAGACGTTATATAAATGCCAATTACATCGAGAATACATTCTATTGTAATAATTACATGTATAGTCATCACAAATATTTGGTAATTTGTCTGATGAAACAGTTGAGTTTCTTGCAGGAGGCGAAAGTAAATATCGTCAACTTAAAGTTCGATGCAGTAAAACTATTTTTATTGTTATTGGATGCAGAAAATAGTCAAAATGAGTTTCAATGTCGTTTATGTAGGGTCAAAAAACTAATAATTTAAAACAATTATTTAACAGGCTAATAGTTACTTTGTAGATAAAATGGATACGGTCAAAATTACTTTCTCATAAGTCGATTCTTTTAATCTTTTGCTTTCCTTACGATTCTAAATATAGTATCAAAACAAAAACTATTTATCCACAGAGTGGCCCATTAAAAGTATTTAAAATGCATATTTTGTTGGAAATATAGTTATCAGTTTCATCTGTGAACTTTTTGGTAGCAGAAACATCGAAATTTCTACCGTTTAAGGTAAAACAAACCTTGGCAAATATTAATTTTAAATGCATTTAGGTTTAATTCTCAATTTCAATTAACTGTGAGGGTTTGCATTGATATTTAAAAAAATTTATTGGTCATTTAAGGTTACCAAAATTAAATTGATAATTAGGTAATTTTGTATTTTCTTTTTCAGTTGTCTTTAAATGCAGCAATTAGCATTTGCATTTAGGCAATATAAATACATAGAGTTTTGAAATAATTATATGCAATAATTTAAAATATTATATTTTAAACGCTACAAAACAATTTTGATAAATAGGTACTTCTAATATTTTTCCAGTAGGTACCTAATTGTAATAATTATATCGTAGATTATGTATAATTACGGAATTTTCATGCCAAAAATGTAACCACAATTAAACTGTATACTCAGTCAGTGGGTACGTAGTTCAAAGAACTGCAAAAAAATATTTTTAAGGGATTATCGATCAAATGGGAATACTTTTCAGCTAAGGACTGCATTTACCATTTCCTAAGAATTTTAAGTCTTATGGGTGTTTCAGTATATCATTTAGAATAAATAGCACTGGTAAAAAAACTTTTCGCCATAAAAAAAGTTTCAATATTTTTCCAAACATTGTGATTGTTATGAATCATCAAATTGTTATCGCAAATTATTACACTAAACACTTAAATCAAGTTTTTGGTCGAAAGATAAAGAAAGTTAGCACTAAAAAGTTTTGTTAGAAAAAAGAATAGTCCAACAATTTTGTAGAAAGTATAGGACACGGTCTTAAGACTTTCGCTGTATTATCATATATTTGATTCTATGAAGTACACTTGGGCCATATAGTGGCCTCCAAAAGTTTACGTGTTGTAATAAATAAACCCGACAGACCCCAGAACGAGAAGTGTATGTCCCTGTTAAGCTCCCTCGTATTTCGTTTCCTTTGTTTTTTCATTTTTTAGATTAGAGTCTCGAATTTTTTTATATTTTGTCTGGCTGTATGGTCCAATGTCAAAAAAAAATGGATGAATTATTGCACTTGGCATCAACTAAACTGGAACTCGACACACAATACCCCATTTACTTATAATGTCAGCAAAGTACTAATTGATTTTGACCAAAAAAAGTTTCCTATAAGAATCTGAAATAATTTCATGTTCCAAGAGTTAATTCATACATTCATATTGGAAATATTACTGGAAGATTTATTTTAAGTCTTCGAACTCGTATTCGATACGAAAAATGAGTTCAGTTTCTAGTGACTCACATAACAGTTTATACGCAGAAGCTGTGCAACTTTAGGCGAGAGTTGTAAGTATAGTTGATACCATCCTTTGGAGAGTATGTAAAGGCGTCGATCCCTTGTGTATTAGATATTAGGAAAATAAGAAATCTCTACTCTTCGACAAAAAGAGGTTCGAAAAAATATCTAGGTTGAGGGTAGCTTATCTCCTGACATCGGTGATTGACATGGGCGTCGCCAAGGGGGGGCAGGGGGCGGTCGTCCCCTGGCCTTTGAGATAATGTTAAAATTGGCTAAATTAATATTCACAAATAAATTTTATTGCAATTTTTCAATCATACATGTTTCAAAGGTGCTTACAATAATATTCTTTATTTAAGTAACAATTCGGTATCTCTTTTTCCAATAAGAGCGCCAAGACATTTCTAAAAAAATTTGCTCTGCCCCCATGGAAATTTTGGAGGCGACGCCCTTGGTGATTGGCCTCAGTAGTGAAATAGGGTACCTAGATAGTTTATGTCTTACTATTCTATGTTAACTTTGATAATAAGGCATTTGCACGTGACGTCATAACTAACCTCAAAATATACATTTTCTAAAATTTTTGAATATTACATCAATTGTTGTCAAAATTTCTGCTTGGTTCCTGTACTAGCAACTGAAATCTTGTTGAGTGCCATTATTAATAAAGTTTTAATTGCCTTAATTTAATAAAATATGATGCATTTTGTTGGTTAAAATTCCAACCTATAATTAGCAGTCTATTTTTAATAATCTACAATATTGAAACTTAATAAATCTACTGTCTGAGGGAGTTTTTAAATGTAACAATACGTCCAAGTCCAAGCTAAAACTACAAAAATTAAAATTAAAATTGAAAATAAATTTGCAAAAACTCAAAATTTAAGGTTATGTTAGTCACTTGATCCATTCCATAATAAGACAAGTATTTCAAACTTCTATTAATTAACAAATATTTATTGATTATGACATGGTTTGCTTATTAAAGTTTCAAAAACCAACAAACCCATTGGTGTGTCACAATTTTGTATTTTTTAAATAATGTCCTAACTTAAATAATTTCCGAGAGTATGGCATCTAGACTCTAAAGTGACAAACTTCATTTCGTAATGCTTTCACGTCCGTTAGTATAATTATTATCCAAATTATTTCCTTTAAAAAAATCGCACAAATTAAGTATTGAAATAAAAAATATATTGCCTTTATGTTTAAAAGAAACTAAATGCAATTATTTCAAGGCAATTGCACCCAATAATACATTTTACTAATAATAATTATGTTGTGACAAAAAATGATTATTAACAACAATTAATATCCGCGTAAAAATTTTATAGAAAGGTTAGTTTTTTATTTCCTTAAAACCGGATATTGGATCTGCTGTACAGCTGGTATTCGTAGACTGGATATAAATATAATTAAATTTAAATTAGGTATTCATAATTAACATAATTTATAAATTCTTACGTGGAGATTTCTTATTGTCGAAAACCTTGACATTCATATAAGTTAACACTAAAGTAAGGTATAACGCATTAACTTTTTTAAAAATACACATATCAAGATAAAAACTTTTAGTAAGATATAGAAAAAAAATCATAATTAATAAACCAGTCGCCTCAACACGCGCATTATGTAATTACAAGGGTGAAAACGATTCCTAATCGTTATGAAAAGTTATGAAGAATGTACAGGTATAAGTAAAATATTTCTCTGATGAGTCGAATTTTTTATATCATAGCCAATAAGTCACCTCATCATTTTTTTATAAAAAAAAATTGTCATCTTGTTTGTTAATTTTTTCTACAGAATTCCGTTGTGAATTTTGTGGTCCAATATATCCTAAAATTACCATACATTACAAAATATAGGTAGTACTTAATATATTTGATGGAAAATGACCTCGAAAATAGTCAAAAACTTAGTGAAAAAGGACGAAATAAAAAGTCCATCAATTTTCAAAATCATATAACAATGATTTTACTGATATACCGAATCCACCAAAAATTCTACAGCATAAAGTAAGTATACTGTTGTATTGTTTGACACAAAAAGAATTAAGTATAAAATTTGTATGATATTCTTTTTCGATATCTTTATTTAAACAGAACCTAATGACGAACATAAATGCTTTTAAAAATAAAAAGTTAAATACAATTAAATTATAAATCAAATCAGTCGAATCAAAATTACAGGTTAATCAGGTACATTAGTGAATTATTATCACCAAAATGAAAGAATGCAAATAAAGTAAAAAGAGTGATTTTTTTTAATAGATGTTTAGCTCAATTTCTAAATTATTCAAGGCTGTCTATAATATCATATCCTTGTTTGGGCCGTTTGGGGTCAATCTTTAGAGAAGTTATATAATGTTCTTTGGTCGCCTACGCCATTAGTGAAACATTTATCAATATTTAATCTTTTACAGAATCCTGTTGCAAAGTTTCATTATAAACGCCATGATCCCTTAGCATAGAAAAAAATCATAGCCCTTATCTTTAACTTTTGTTACAAAATTTTGATACCATTGTTTGGACACCTCTAATTTATATTCTATATGATAAATATCATTTGCTACTGCGAATTCGAATTATAGTTCGTACTAAATCGACACATGCCAAAGCAAAATAAAATCCGAGTTACAGTAAGTAGGGGCAAGTGGGAACGTGAGGAAATTTGCAAGTTTGTTGCGTGTACATCCACATGCACACTTTTTGTTAAATATATTACAATAAATAAATAATTTAGTACCATATCATCGTATACCATAAATTGATTAATAAATATCGATATTAGTGTGTTGCCTGGTGCCAATTTAAACTTTATTACCAATTAAAACAAAAATGATGCAACCTAATCAAATATTTCATCCTTCCTTTCATGACCTGTATCTGTTTCTTCTTACCTTCTTTTTGCAATGTGCATACTTGCTTTATGAAGACATTGTTTTAATTTATTTACTATTAGGAAATGATGTAACTGACCATACCATTGCGAATAAGGTTGAAATAGTCATTAATTATTTATAATTTCGGAATTTCTGTTTGTGGTCAGTACGTAAATAGATCTATAAAATTTATAATAGTGTTTTTTTAGAACTGATTTGAATATAATAAATATAAAGATAATTTTACACCTACTTCTTTAATTTGGCATTTATAAGTACCTATTGACTTAAATCCATGCAGCGACTTAATATTAATTTAATTATATTAATTCGTACCTATACATATAATATCAGAAAAAGGCATTTAGAGTTATATGGATTTATAATATTAAAACGCATGTTTATCCATTGTGGACAGAGGTACCTATACATATAATAATTCATTGTGTGAGGGAATTGACACCGGAGTTCCTCAGGGCTCAATTTTGGGCCAGGTTCTATTCTTTTTGTATATAAATTTCCTGAATACATTAACCATAGATGTATTCTTTATCATGTATACGAATGATAAATCTGTCTCTGGAATGGCGATCTGCCATCCGGTCCCGAATAATAAATAAAAAAATGATTCATATACGTTCATCAGTAATACTATACTATATGGACGACATATTTTTTAGTAATTCCTATGTAAGAAAATATAGTTACGACCATCTTTATACAGATTATATGAAAAAAGTATCTATGAAGATGGATTCGAAAAATTCAGAAGGTGAACAGCTATCAGAAAATAAACATTTTTCTATTGTGAGAAAAAATTATATTTAACATAATCTAAAATTTTCTTATTTTTTAGTGCAAATGATGCTCCACTAAAATTTCATAGTACCTACTTTCATAATTTTTCTATATTACTTTTTGTCATTTCATCAAAATTATAATAAACGAATCCAAATATTATTATTTTTTTAAGTTTAAGTTCAAGATTGTAAAATTACTAATTTGTATAATACAGGTTTCTTGGCTGCGACACTGTACGAGAAATGGGAACGGGGAAGGATCTGAAATGTAGTTTTAGATATTTAATTCAGTTAATTAAATCCTTGAAAGATAATTATGGCTGAATTTAAGGTTAATAAGAAAATGTAACTACATATATGTAATTAATAATTATATCCACTACTAATTTCGCAATTACTTTTTTAGTTTTTTATAATTAATGTAGATATGTACTCTGTTAGAATATCTAGTTTATTTACACAATTATTTTTAATATTGTAAAAACTGATGATTCAATAATATATTTGACTTTTCTCAATATAAATACTTTAAAAATGGTATACACTTTCTTCCCAAAATTTTTGTAATTTCGTTCAAACACAGAGCGAGCCGAGAGAAGTGGGATTTAAAAATAAGTGAACAACTTTCTTGTCAATACCTATGGTCTTATATGTACGGCGTCAATACTAACTTAATTTTATTTCTTCTCTTTCAGATGAAATATAATTTAAATATATCTGGACCAGGCAACCAGGTCCACATTTTGTTTTCTCAGCGTATGCAATATCACGTACAGAGTGTGTATGCGTAGTTGCCTAATTCCTCTGTGGTCATGGGATTTACAGTAATTATCAATTATTATTATTAATTATTATTAGTACAGCGGATTAGCTAACCTATTGTGCACTTTTTGATAAAAGCACCAAATTTGGCACAGAGGTAGACCCATGTAATATGAACAATTTTGGATGTGGAGCCATCTGCCAACTGCCCCCTGGCGGCCGTGGTGGCCATTTTCCAAGATGGCTGCCAGTGGACACCCGAAAGACAACAGCAGTTAGATAAAATTTGCTGCTGAAGGTTTTAGTGAATGTTTATTGAATGTTTTGAATGAGAGATAGTTTGTAAGTTATACACTGTTGGCAAGCTTCGACTTTGGAGTGTGAAATCTGTAATGCAACTAAGAGAGAAGGTACATAGAGGCAAAGCCTTCAGTTAACAAGAGATGCCTAACCATTCCTACACTCCTACTAAAGAGGGGATGTGCGTGTAGCGCGCTCGACGACAGCGATTCAGCCGACCTAGCCGTGCCACAGGTGACCTGTGCCGCGACACCGCGGCCGTTCGACACATTCGCCCGATTCCGTCGTCCCCTTCGACCGCGTGTTGTAAAGAATGGAAGGTGGGAGGTAGGGGATAGCGCGTTGTCTGTTTAACTTGTAAATGCTTTAAGTTATCTCCGTCTGATGCATTTATATCGGCTACCAAGATTAAACGTTACCAATAGTGTATACAGGGTGGGTCAATAGTGCGTGCGTGCGGAGATACAGAAGAAATCTGTATCTCCTATTTTGTTAGAGATAGAGGCATGGTTCAAAATTTTAATTAAATTGTGAGAAAAAGTACATTTTTTTAAATTATTACCAATTATACAGGGCGATCCGTTAAAGTGGTAGATGAAGGAATATATATTTTTTAAATGGAATGACCCAATTTTTTTTATTATATTTGAATACCACTATGATGGCCTATTCAGCGGTAAAATATAGTTTTAAAATTTGTCTGATGGTTAATGAATTAAAAAATATTTTTAATGAAAACTACCGTTTGCAGGGATCATTTTGAAAGTTGATTTTGGACTTATTTTTGGAGAGTAATTTTTTTTTCTTTGACATGGTAGTAGTGTATGCCTTACTTTAACTATTAGCTGATGTAGAAAATATTTTTTTCATACAAGGTGTTCATAAGCGCACTGCTAAATAAATATTCAAACTACCAAAACTCAACTTTTTCAAATGAAACACCCTATATATTTTTGTAAAAATTGTGTAATTTTTATTTCTCTGCAACTTTGATATGATATGTCCCATACCTAAAATGAATAATTTTCGAGATGTTGTTGTTTATGTGTAAATAGGTATGTATTATTCAGAAAAGTCAATGTATCTTTGAAATTATTTCATAGAAACAAAGACATTTAATTTCAGTTACTTTCAATTTTGTTGCCTCCAGAACTTACGCTAAAAAGTATTCTCACAGAACTCATCCACAAGAAGCATCTTCCAAAAGTTTAAAAACAGATTTGAAGAAACAGGTGGCATTTCTTATAAAAAAGTCAATCGTAGAAAAAGGACTACAAATGAAGATAACGACAGTTTTCCATAAAAATATTTTTAATTTCATTAACCATCAAACAAATTTTAAAAATATTTTACCGCTGAATAGGCCATCATAGTGGTATTCAAACATAATGAAAAAAATTGGGTCATTCCATTTAAAAAATATATAATCTTTCATCTACCACTTTAACGGATCGCCCTGTATAATTGATAATAATTTAAAAAAATGTACTTTTTCTCACAATTTAATTAAAATTTTGAACCATGCCTCTATCTCTAACGAGACAGGAGATACAGATTTCTTCTGTATCTCCGCACGCACGCACTATTGACCCACCCTGTATATAACTTACAAACTATCTCTCATTCAAAACATTTAATAAACATTCACTAAAACCATCAGCAGCAAATTTTATCTAACTTCTGTTGTCTTTCGGGTGTCCACTGGTAGCCATTTTGGAAAATGGCCGCCATGGCCGCCAGGGGGCAGTTGGCCGATGGCTCCACATCCAAAATTGTTCGTATTCCATCGGTCTACCTCTGTGCCAAATTTGGTGCCTTTATCAAAAAGTGCACAATAGGTTGTGATATCCTAGCTAAACTGCCGCACTATATATAAATTATTTCGTTGTTCTTTTGTGAATTTTCGCTTCCCAAGCGTCAATCAGTATACAGGGTGTTAGGAAAAATTTTAAGCAAATTTAAATGAACGGTGTAGGCACGATTCAAGAATCAAAAAAGTTTTATGACATTTTTCTTTAATACAAAGTTTTTTCGCCTATGAATACATTTTCATTGAGGATAGTAAGGTAGATCGACTCGTCAACGGTGAGGAAAATCAGCTGTGGTTACCTCATATTCATAGTTCAATGATCTTGTACATAGGCGCGGGTAGAAAGCAAGCTTTTTACATGATGTTTTTATAAGCAAATGTCACTTTTGTGAATAGTACAGAATCAGAGGCAAGACGTCTACATTTATTTACTTATGAGAAAAGTATATATTTAATAAAAAAGACACTATAAATAAAATCATTAAATTATTAATTATTAAAGTTTATGAACAAATAAATTACAGCATTACAAAATAACTGTCGCCTGTCTATGGGTTACGCATTATTTATTCCCCAGCTCAATATAAGCGCATTCTCGATTGTTCTGAAAACATAAGAGTTAACAGGGCCACCCTAACCATAGGACTAAATGGGCTATGGCCCCGGGGTACCAGCCTTTTAGGGGTGGCACTTGCTTGCACTCAAATCAGTTCATACCGCTCCCACCTCCCCTCCCATGTATTTTCTTATGAAGAGGGGCGCATTATTGTTAATATAGCCCACGGGCGCCAAATATATTAGGACGGCCCTGAGAGTTAACACAAATTATTGTTTTCTGACGAAACTTGTAAGAAAAAAATGTCATATGACTCTTTTGATTGTTGGATAATTCTAACACCACCCATTTAAATTTGCCTACACTTGCCAACGTAGGTATATCGTAATTCCAATTTGTCTAATTGGATTTTGAAAATGGTTGATTTTTCAAATCTTCTCGGTCCTCTTTTGGTAGAAAGTTTCCGGGCGAGTTTTCTTCCACATTAATTATTTTGAATGGCGCGAAATGTCAAGAATGCTAATAACCGATGAAAAGAGACCCGGACGTTCTTTTATAAATTCTCAGGTTAGATTTAAAATTATTTGAACCTATATGGAACATAATATAATAAATAATATACATGTATATATATGCTATTCACATTTTATTTACATGAGAGGAGGCTATGGAAAATCTGAATTCTGTTGGTATGAATGACTGTTTTAATTACTGAGGTTATGTTGAAAAGTCAAAAACATAACCACAAATTCAAATTGGCTCTACATAGTTGTCAGAGTGAGACCCTAAAAGAAAGCACAGCAATGTTATCAATAAAAAATTTGACAATTCAGCCAAAACTAAGTGACAGTGACGATCAATTAAATCTGATACTTCAATATTTTGTCAATAGTAGACAACCCTGAGACAACCTAAGAAAAACATATCATAGCCTCCCCTCATGTAAATAAAATGTGAATAGCATATACAGTCCATTCACATTTAAAAAAAATAAAGGGTGGCTTTGATTTTTCGTGACATTTCACTCTATAATAGATTGACAACATGAAATATTTTAAGGTTAGGTATTTTGTCAGCTCTATGTCGAATTTCAATTGCTGTGTGTCAAATTTAAATTGCAGTGTTGTAAAATTTTATTAGGTGTATTATTTTCACACATAATTTTGGGTCATTTTGAGAAATCTTGTAATTTTTACAGTAATTATTTCAATAATCGAATGCACTCATTTCTATAATTATTTCTAATGTGATTGTGACATTTGTGACATGGATGACACATGACGAATATTTACTGTGTTCCTTTTATGTGCTTGAAGCACATGCGCTCGAAGCCGCGAGCTCCTACTAGCTGTTCATAAAAGAATCATATCATTTTTTGGTGCATTCTTTAGTAACAATCATAGAGATAGAATCATAGTAGAAGGAGAATGGTATGTCAGGTTGCCGTCCAATTTGTGTATCTACTGCGCATTACGTCACTCAGTTTAAAAAACGTCGAAAGTCAGTTGTAATCTCGCACGTTTAATTTTAATTTTAATATTTTTAATAGTGTTAACGAATAGTAACATGCCTGCTTGTGCTGTGGCCAGGTGTAACAATTATTACACGAAGACAGAACGGTACTGGCATCAAGTATTTTACATTTCTTCGCGCTGAAAAGCTCGCGAAAGTATATGGATCAACGATGAAATTAATTTGGAAAATAGCAGGTTAATTTTTCATTTCGCCGGTTTATCCTTTTCATTGCCTATTGTCTGTTTATAGCACGTATTTCTTCTATTGATTTCAACCCAACAGAATCAACAGATTTTGAAATTTCTTTAATACAGCCAGATGTTGTTATATTCCCCCCAGAAACAGTAGAAACTTAAGAACTAATGCAGTTCCAACTGTTAATATGTCTGGGGCTGTTTCTTGACTGTTGTAAAAGGAAAATAAATTGTGATAGATCGCTTAGGTTGGAAAAAATTTAAAAAATAGACTACTAATTTTAGGTTAGAATTCCAACTAACAGAGAGCATCTTATTTTATTAGATTAGCCAAATAAAACTTTATTAATAATGCACTGAACAAGATATTAGTTAATAGTACAGGAACTAAGCAGAAATTTTGATAAAAGTGACATTATATTCGAAAATTTTAGAAAATACATATTTTTGAGGTTAATTGTGACGTCACCCCTGCCGCTTTTTAAACTGAGTGACGTCACCGTACCTGCGCGCGGGCATACCATTCTCCTTATACCATGGATAGAATATAATAGGGAGACGGCATCACGTGGCAAAAGTGGTTTCATGTCCGCCATATTGCTACTACTTTTTTGTCAAAAATGTCAAACTGTAGTGTCATTTGTTGTCAGTTTATGTTGAGCAATATTTAGCATTTCATTTGTTTTGAGAACTGTCTAAGTATTTTTTGTTAGTTTGTCTTGTGCTGTGCGTAGCTGCTGTAGCAGAGACGGCGTGGATAAAAAGATGTCGGGAATAACAAGTTAGTATAAACAAAAAACAGAACCGTACCTACAAAATTATGGTATATAAATGCTATTATTGGTAGTGTACTTTATACATGCTACAGCGTAGGACAAAGGGCGGCGGTAGACAAATACAAGCATCTTAGAAGGAAAGAGAAATGCGACAAGAGAGGTTTTTAAACCAAGAACTAATATCTGTAGAGTCAGAGTCAAAGGAGGAAACTTAATAAGCAATAAAAAATATATTCTATTTGGATGGACAGAACATTTTCAAGAGCTGCTGGCCGGAGGACCATCCCAAATGAAACACTGAAACTATTCTCTGAAGCCCACCTCGGAGAATATCAGTCAGGATTCAGACCAGGTCGCTCAACTACCAACCAAATGTTCACTTTGCATCAAATCCGAGAAAAATCCAGAGAATTTGACATTGGTATAACACTGGTATGCACCACTTGTCATCTACTTTAAAGCAGCGTATGATAACATTCTTAGGTCGATGTTGCACGATGTTATGAACGAACTCGGAGTACCAATGAAGCTAACTTGTCTGATTAAAATGACCATGGTTGATACCACGTCCGCAGTTAAACTTCAGAACGACATAATATAGGAACCGTTCGAAATACACAAAGGACTGCGCTGACGTGTCAGTTATTCAATATAGCCCTGGAGAAAATCTTCTGATTGGTACGTACCACTTCGAAGGAATGTGGACGTTACACATTCACTGATCGTTTTCTCTATTTACGCACGATCATCCCGTTTTTGTTTCCAATTTGGCTATAATTTTTCTTGGGGTACTGTATATTTATGTATTCTGAAACAATGTATAACATGGGTATATAAATTAAAGATAAATTTACTTATTTGTCTATTGTTTTACTTTCCATAATCAACATCATCCACACACCCAATTAAGAAGCTGTAGGAATTGGTACTATTGAACAAATAGTGTAGTTTTCTTTCAAATTGACCTATAAGCCCCATAAAACTAGGTCTACTAGATTAAATATCTTGTCTAAAAAGAACCAAAAACTGCACCGAATTTAGTTGATTACGAAAGTTGAAAGTTGACCAACTAAAATCGAATCGTGAGAACGCGCTTAATCCAACTCTGTTAAAGCCGCCATATTGGTGCTACAATAAGCTCCGCCCAGTGGTACCGTTATTTCCTTATCTATTTATATCGTATTGACTATGTGCAAGGGGGCGGAGTTATTACTAAATCCGACGCGAGCGTTTGCGGTGGCCATAATTGTAAATTTTGAACCCATAATTTTCTATCAAGGTATGGTTATGTTTTGTGCTCGTGCTGTCAAGAATGTCAAGATTGTCATCAAGTAATAAAAATTGTTGTTTGAACGAGAAGAGTCGTAATTTAATAGTGCTTTTCAGTTAAAAATGAAAAATGGGAAAAATTAAGCTACTGCAAACAAATGTTGTGTTCTAGGCTATCGTGTTAGTGACACTGCGCGGAAACACAACCTTGAATAACGCGCAAAGTGGATCAAAGCTTTGAAGAGAGTCAAGTAAAAGCATGTATATTTACCTCTAAATTAAGTTTAAGGCGTATCTGTTACAGCCGTTTGTCGAATGCACTTTGCTGTAGTTTTATTATTGCAGCTAATATCAACATATGCTTCTACATGTTTACTTTGCAAAATGCCAATTTCCTTCCTTTCTCTAATACACCTCTCACCTCTGGTAAATTTATTGAAATGCGTAATTTAATTAAATTTGGTACGCAAAATTATACTGGTCATTATTTTATGTTATTCTGTGATGTCGTGACACTGACAATCATGTAGTGACATTGACAAATTAGGGGTATAGTAGGGTGCAAATCGTGGTCAATTGTATCACCATGTGGGCATTTTAAGACTAAAAGCTGGCACCTATCGGAAATGAAAGCTTATGCCCTCCGTACCTTAAATCCGAATTCGTCAGAAAATCGTCGTGTGCAAAAGGGCACTATCAAAAATTTTCGAGTTATTGATATGGGGTCATAGCTCATGACTCAAAGATTTTTCTGGTTGAATTTCAAAACGTTTTCTGTAGCCGTTTGGCAGCAAAAAATTAAAACAATTTTCGAAAACCATTGGCCCTTACGGGAATGCACAACTTTGGATTGCGATATCTCGGCTCGACATCGACTAAAAATTAATTCAATTTGCCGTTTTTTTGCGTCCCACAACGATTATCTCGAAATATAAGCTCTAAATCAAAAAATTTATCTCCTGTAAAATTGTTGCCCTATTATTTGTGACTCCAGTAGTGCTATTTTTATATTTTTATCATTGATAATAAACTAGTAAGAATAATAAATGTAAGATGATGCATAAGTTACAACACTGCCGTTGCGTGCCAGCGTATGCTTGCTCGATCACCCTTTCCTACCCCCGACCAACGTCTCACCCACACTTCGAACGGTACGTGGTTATGTTAAGTTACTCGTAATTTTGAGTTTTTATTTTGGATTTTGTTGTTAATAAATAATTATATTGACATTTACACAGATTCCCGATTCTAGCGCTAATTTATTTTAAAATAATAATAATAAAAAAAAAAAACTTATTTAGTGTGCAATAGTTTTTAAAAACAACATTAACAATTCAAGTAATAAATTTTAATGTAGCTCATACTTATTCACTATCAACATCACTTTCTTCTTCAATAAATATCGTAGACTTTGCTGTAGTTTCATTGGATGGCATTTTGGTCCATGCATCGACAAGAGCCTATACAACATATTTTGTTTTTTCGACAGCTACACCATTTAGCTTGACAATCTATACAGGCAAAGAAAAATTTTAATTCAAAAACTTCTAAATACTGTGAGACACGTGTGTAACATTTCCTACATTTACATGTCGCCAAAAATGACACAATCTCGGGAAAAGATGGCAGCGTTTGAAAAATTACTATTTTAGAATCAGTTAATTTCCATCCATAATCTAAATAGTTTGGTACCTCCTGAATAGGCTGTAAAGCATTAAGCCAAATAATTAAAATTTTTTGACAGTTCTAACAGCCAATTAAATTTCGTTAATTCTTGTCATGTGACACAAATCACCCAATCATTTCAACATTACACTAACACCATCCAGGGAAATTTTCAATCACTATGACAACAAAATTACTTTACTTTGACAACTTCATAATAACTGCCAAATAAATATCAAAATGTCACATTTTGGCAATGCCAATTCTCAATCTAGGAACTTTTAATAAATAAATAATTGTTTTGTTGTGTTGCTACATTTTGAATTTATTTTTTCTAAAAAATTCTGACCGAATATCCCTCAGACATTGACAAATGCCTCATAATTTTATGACAACCTCAAGCAAGTTGTTTGGTAATATTATTACGAACCAACGTGCTTTCGATTGTCATAAAATTATCTCGTACTTACATTATCAATGTCTTAGGGATATTATAGCTGATAATGTGCCCGTAGACAATGTTGATAAAGGCTGTCTTCTGTTGGGGGTAATTTATCAATGGTTTTGGTTGCAGCTAGTATTCCGCGAAGATGGTTTATGGAAATTATATCTCGATTTATCGTGTACAACTTCACAACAAAACTATGGATATTATTAAATATATTTTCGTCAAAGGTAAGATCAAGATCATTCAGTAGTTCATGAAAATTCAGATATATTTTCCAACAAGTTTTTTTCCCCAAACCAGAAAACTGATTTGTATCGCATCCCGTAAGTGAAAGCTGGGAGATTTTTTAACAGTTTTGGTTCGATATTTATATGGTGAATGTGTATATAGCGAATACTGCCCTTTTTTCCTACTTTCATCTACATCTCAGGAATCAAATGCTCTTTAAAGTGGGAAAGCAGTACTAAAACATCTGTATCGTTGCATTCAAAAATAAATACAATATTGCAACCAGTGTTTTTTGCGGAGAGAATATGAAGCAAGATTCCTGTGTCTGCTTCTTCATGGTTTGAATTTAACAAATTATCCTCGAGGGAAAAATTGCTCCCATACTGGCATATTATATGTCGAAAAATCCACCGCTTGCCACAAAATTCACGTTTTCTTTTTTTGAATGTTCGATGGCCTCACAGGATAGAAAATTCGACAACTGATTTTTGTTGAAAGCAGAATGGATAAATAAATTCCACTGCTGGGGTACCTAGTGGCACACTGCCCGTATCAATTATTTTATTTATTGCGTTGGTCGATCCTCTCTTAATCCTGGTTGCATTCTTTATTGATGATTCTTGATAATGAATAATTTTCAGGATGGGAACATAAAATCAATTTTTTAAAATTCGATATTTTATAAAAACCATTTTACGCGATTAAATAAATAGTTAATCTTCGAAGTCACCAATATTATACTTAAAAATACTTATATAAATTAGATATTCCGCGATGGTTTTTATTTTATGAGCATGTGTTACTGTTATCGAACCCAGGAGATGCTGTAAAAGTAGTTTTAAGCAAAAGATCCCAATTAGACATAAGCACACAAGCTAAGGCTTGAATGGTGTATATGGAACATCTGTTCCATGTACACCATTTTTTTATCAAAATTATCTCGAATTTCACTTCAGTTCCTAAACACCAAAATTCCTTCTTTTTGCCTGATATGCATGATTCCGTGCATATCAGGATTTTTTATAAAATTTTTAAGACGCTTTTCAGTACACTTTCCAAAATTCCCTTTATCTTTTTCGGCCCATATCTCATGTTTGAACGAACGCATCCAGGCACGATGCAGCATGTAGAGACGACCAAGGACATGCATTGTCCTCAGCCAGTACCGATTCCTCGAAGGACGGACTGCGCCACAACGGATCACAGGAATACTCCACAAAGGCGCGAGAGTGAATCTACCGTAGATCGGTAGCTCTTGATCTGATCTATCATAGACTGATCCACCTTCGTGGTCGCACTGATCTACGGACCCATAGATTCACTCTACCCTCGCGTTCTGGAATTCCTAGTGAGTCCGTGACCTACGGCTTCCAAGGATGGTTGAGCTGGCCTCGCCTACCCATTGGTCATCGTCTCTACCGGGATCGTGTCTGATAGCACCATTTTGAAATTTTAGGAACTGTATCAAAAAGTGAAATTGCGGAATTTTGCGACGCCACGTGGCGACGTGAAGTGGTCTCGGGTCTTTTCCCTATCTATAGTGGGAGACCTCCCGATGATCTCGTAAAATGGAAATAAGGTATTTTTGATTAAATCAAGCCAGGATAAGCCTCAGTGCGGTACGCACGGGTACCGGGGGCTTTCCCCATTATTACCAGGTGACCGCCTTGTGAGATAGCATTCGAAGAGATTTCCCCTTTCTGAAATATCCACAGACGTCTAACGGCATATACCCCTTTTGGAGAATATTACCTTAAATTTTTAGTCTATAATTCTAACAGTAAATCTATAAAACCCACTCACTAAATTGCCAGTCACGTCCATGTAATAATTCTCTTTCGGCAATCGATCACTCGTCTTTAAGCGCGGCCGTCGCGGTCGCTGACCCCTTGTGGGGTATCGTGGTTATGGTGGCAGACCTTGCTAGGTGAGGCTCTATATGAATTATGATGATTGTTTAATATATACCCTTATTTATTATCCATGTCTTCTTATTGCGTTCTAGTATTAGTCTAGTATCTGTGTTGACCCCATAGCTAACGACCCTCGCAATTGCGTCGGTTTGACCATTCGGCTGAGCCAAAGAAGAGTGAACGAGCAAGACCTGTCTGGGCAGGTGTCAGAAGTGAATTGTGTATTGTGCAAAGTGTTTAGCTAGTGTTGTATCTTTAGTTCAGGACGTTGCGAAGCCTGTATACGAGGAAGCATTCATTGTCGACAGTTGCCGTTAATCTATCGATTTCGAGACTTCGATATATTAAGGGTTTGCCACGACCTGCGTTGAATTCAACGGCCAAGAGTTAAATCAGATGTGGTGATAGCGATTAATTGACTTAATACGAATATCGGTCGTTCCCTCCCACTATCACTGGTTATAACGAATGGTTAACTAACGTTGACACAGCCTTAACAAATTAGTTTAGTTATTAAACGTTGATATTACCTATATTATTATTGTGTGTAAATGTATTTTTATTAAAGTTTATTATATTTAGAGCATACTTTAAACAAAACTAATTAATATAATTGTAATACATTCGCATGACTAAAAATTACTTACAAGTTGCTGTACAAATAGGGGAATTGTACATTATTTTCTCGATTTTTTTAATTTAGTATAAGTATCTAATTTGAATTGTCCTTAACCTATATGGAATGTTCTTTACCAATAAAATATGTAATTATTATTCGGTTTCCCAGTAGTGCTGCAGTAATACACCCACTGATTAATAAATAATATTGTTAATTCAACACAAATAACACAATATTCTTAAATAAACCCTTTGTCTTTTACTATTATTTAGTAGGGCCTGCGCAAACTAGGGTATGTGAGCGGGAGGAGGGGTCAGAGAGGGTGATCGAACGAACGTATGCCGGTACGCGACGGCGATGTTGTAACTTATGCATCATCTTACATTTATTATTCATACTAGTTTATTATCAATGATAAAAATATAAAAATAGCACTACAGGAGTAACAAATAATAGGGCAACAATTTTACAAGAGATAGATTTTTTGATTTAGAGCTTATATTTCGAGATAATCGTTGTGGGACGCAAAAAAACGGCAAATTGAATTAATTTTTAGTCGATGTCGAGCCGAGATGTCGCAATCCAAAGTTGTGCATTCCCGTAAGGGCCAATGGTTTTCGAAAATTGTTTTAATTTTTTGCTGCCAAACGGCTACAGAAAACGTTTTGAAATTCAACCAGAAAAATCTTTGAGTCATGAGCTATAACCCCATATGAATAACTCGAAAATTTTTGATAGTGCCCTTTTGCAAAGGACGATTTCCTGACGAATTCGGATTTAAGGTACTTAGGGCATAAGCTTTCATTTCTCATTTCAGATAGGTGCCAGCTTTTAGTCTTAAAATGCCCACATAACTGATTTTTAAGCGACTTTATGTGCCGCGAGCACTACACTAGTACATATATTAAAAAATTGACCACGAGTGGCGCTAAATAGAACCCTTGCACATAGCGAATAGCGTCTCCTTATATTCTATCTCTATGGTAACAATCTTGATTCTTGTTTGTAAGGATCATCGAAAACATATGCGTTCATTTTTCGGTTACGCGAACAAACAGTTGGGAAAATAAGTGCCAAAAGACTTAATTGCGTTTCTGAGATCAAAACGCGTGATCAGTGTTGAAAGAATGCGCCTTGTTTAAATATGGTCGAAAATTTACTTAATTCGTATCTTATAATACCACAAAATACATATATTATAACCCCTATGTATCCCTGAACTAACGCTGTGCAGGAGAGGGTACAAGTTTAAAGGTAAAGGATCACACATCCAATATGACAGGAAATCGAACCTGGGACCTTAGGAGTGCGTTAGCCTCTCGACCGTTATTATAGTCATATCATATTTGCATTTTATACAAATATAACCAAGATATCCCGAATGCGACAAAAATTAATTATGAGTTAGTATGCAGATTGAACAATCAAATTAAACATCCTGATTTAAGACATACCTACATATTTTGAATCATTTATTTATCAAATACTTCATCGACTAGTGTATTGTATCATGAGGTGAGGAACATACTTTAGATGTAAAAGTGCAATTGACCAATGTAACTTTCTTTTGCTCCAAAAAAGAGCAATGTAACTTTCTTTTGCTCCAAAAAAGAGTTCTTAACAATTTGCTTATCAATTTTGTCTTTATTCGATAAAACCATATGACAAAAATTAGGCACCTCTTTTCTTTATTGCATGGTGGAGAAGAGACTGAAGAGAGTGACTACGAAGAACTCTCCTGTGGCTATAACCGATTGTGAGGTGTCGCTGTAGTTGAAGTTTACTGAACTTTTTGGTAAGATGCAGCCCAATAGAATCTCTATTTCAACCACTTTTATGAGATGTCTTAGAATAAATAAAAATAATTAATTCTCAACAAAAAATATCCTTTGTCAAATTAAGTAAAAAATATTCTTTATTCTTATCAATTCTGTATGGCAGATCTGATATTATTTCTTGATATGTAACAGACTGGTAATTAAAACTAATATGTATAGAAAAATTTCATATTTTTTAATCAAATATAAACAACATACAATATACGATACATAATATCTCATATATATTTATAATATAATATATGAAATAACCAAAACAATACACTTTCAGAGCAGTAAAGGGTAGTACATTCCTTGATATAAAAATTGATAGAGGAATGTATGAAAAAATATATAGGAAATTAAAAAAATAAACCATTTAATGATATCACTAGGATTAAAGTAATTCTTTTAAACCTTGTAATGATTTTTTTAACAAATCTTGTTGAGAGCGTGCGTGCTTTATTTCCAATTCAGCCAATTCTATTAAACTGAAAAATAAGAAACATAATCTTAGAATTTTAAATACAGCAGTATTGTTTAAAAAAAGCTTATTTCGTTCAATATACATTTAATGAATTTTGCAAATGGAAAATGAAAATATAATTATCAGTGCTCTTCTAACTACAGTCCTATTAAAAATAAGTTATGTTGCCATCAACAATAACTCGATTGGAGTTACTGGTCGGCGACAGGTTTTCGAAAAGTATCTATTACTTTCACATTTTTCTGTATCTCGTCATATTACTACTGAAAAATATCTATGGAACAGCCGGGAGAACAAACAAATTACCTTTTTCTAAATGCATGTAAACGTCTAGTTTTAAAATCTAATAACTCTTCTTTAGCTTGTGTTGAGATGGCATCAAACTGCTCACACGCAGCCGACTGTACACCTTCGGCCTGCAAAATGAATTGTGATATGAAGCACAAACGGTTTATACTAAATTAAAACATTATACATGCAGACGTCTATATCTACGATATATTGCATATAAATACCTCTTGTACTTCAGGTGCCTTTTGGTGGAAGCATAGAAAATACAAAAAAATAAGTGTATCATAGGTGCATCTGCATTTTTTATGCCTAATTGTTAATTTAATTATGCTAGTCTAAAGCCTCATTTTCACGGTGATAGTTTTCATGATAGTTGCTGTCATGACAGTAACTATCAAAGCAACTGTCGCAGTATAGACAACTTGAAAGTCGTTATCGTACTGTCGTGACAGCGCTCTCACACTATCTCGCCTGGCTAGATAGTTGACAGTATTGTGGCGACAGTAAAGGAACTGTCAGGTCTACTCTCACCGTGAAAACTGCAAATATCCAATGTAATAGTGATAGTTCGCTCTTCTCATTTTAAACGGCACATGTGTTGAGTTCTTGTTGTGTAGCTTTTAACGGTTTGACATACTAAAAGTTTTTGGAAGAGTATGGGCGATTTCCATGCTTATGGAAAAAAAATTCTCCTGATTTTAAAAATAGAGTCAAACGAGACACGCTACCATTATCAGGACTGTCATCAATTAAAGAGCTTCGTTAGAAAATTAGGGCAGCCACCACAGCGGCTACCGCTGCAATTAGTTCAGTGTCGGCCATATTACAACTATCACTACTGACGCAATACTTCATAACCGTGTAGACACCACACTATCATGACCTGACTATCGAGGCGAATGTCATGAGAGTTTCATGATAGTACTATCATCGTGAAAATGAGCCTTAAATCGAATTAAAAAAAATTGTCCTTGTACAGTAACACTTAACACAAAAAATGTTATAACACAGATGTGGTTGTTTCAAAATGAGAATATTATTTAAAAAAAGTAAAAGTTTCTTACCGCATGAATATCCTTATTCTTATGTCTGGCTTTTTCAAGTGCTCTATTGGCATTTTCATAATTAGCTAAGCACTTCAAACGTCTAACGAGAAGTGATCTTGCGGCCTGACTATCTCTCATATAGTAGCGTAAGGTATCAGCTAGTTTTAAGTCTTGGTCACTAGCGACTCTACTCTCCACTTTCTGAAAAAAGAAACTTTACTACCATAAATTGAAAGGTGTTCATAGTTCTATTATTTAATATAGCCAAAATAAGCAAACATTACATTCATTACAAAGCGTGAAAGTTCGAAATAAACATACAGCCATTGTTTGTAAAAACTAGGTTAGGTTTAATGACAAAATCATATGTTAGCTGGTGAGGAATGAGGAAGACGTTAGCTGTTTGTTGAGAGGGAACTGTATTTAAAAAATTTCTAAATCTGTAAATAACTAAAACGGTATTGTGCAACTGCACACTTTCCTGTTCCCGATACCGTTTTCGTTTCTGTTCTAGTTTTCATTACAGTTTGATTCTACAACCAACCTGATCTACGGACTGATACACGTCAACCATATAGTTTTAGACCTACTGATTTACAGATTATTAGAAAGCGATTAGGCATGGAAATGTAAAGGTTAGTGCACAGTGAGCACAGATAAACGCATAACATTTAGAGGTGCATTTAAAAGTTACAGATATAACAGCTATAGTGCTACTTTTTGATGGAGTTTATTACACGATTTGTCTAAACCTCTTACTTTAATAACATATAAAGAGTGTCATTTATAGAGTCGAGCAATCCATCTTTTGTTGACAATTTGAAATATGAAATAATTTTATGTGAGACATAATTGTGTAGTCCTAAGTTATAAGTCTTTTTAGTATGAAGTTCTGCCTGATTACAAATCGTATTAAAATTTTAGTTTTTTCAGCAATGATCAAGTTTGATAAAAATTGTTCCAGAGAAAAATAAAGACAGAGACCAAACAACTGTTTAGTAAGAACTCCCGGTCTCCTGATAGAATTCTTCAAGACACAAAACTTACTAAATTTAAAAAATCTGAGTTCATAATTGCATAAATAGCCAAGATTCAATAATTTCAAGCAGGTGACTAATTTCTCAGATTATAATTTTATGGATGCGTGTGATCACCATTGTTTCTTTGTTTATTTAAGAGTTTGACAACTATTGTTAAACGCCACGCTGAAAAACAATAGGCTATGTTTCGAAAATAAAATATTCTACAATATAATTAAGCCATCCGCGTCAATTATAATTGGCTTACTTACAAGCGAAAAAATACATGCAATAATATTCATGAAAACATCATTACTTATTCAGTACTGAATTTGAACGTGCATTATGTTTTTCTAAATGTTTAATATTAAACAACTTACCCTAGCCTTTTCAAAAGTATCTGCTACTTTTGATAAATATTTATCTAAATGACCATTATCACTATTTGCTAACTGCAACAGACCTCCAGATATTTTTATAAAACTATCAGCAAGTTCTGAAAAATTTAAAATATGTCTTAGTTATTTATGTGCTGATAAATAAAACTTAAATTACAATTCTGGTAAAAATTAATATTCCCAAATAGATGAATCAAATTTTTTCATAAAACCTGTAACCCACTGAATTTGTTTCCTTAGTAAATTTACAATGTGCCATATTATGGATATTATAAGTGTAAAAAGTGCATATTTCTAGGGATTTTTAAGAAAAAAGATTACACAAATTACTAAAAATAGAAAAAAACACCTCCTTAAGATTAAAGAATCAATATGTTTACTTTAACCATTTTACATATTTAAATTAACCTCATTTCAATTATTATTTATTATTATTATTATTATTATTATTATTATTATTATTTTACGGACAATTTTATGTAGAATCAGGATGCAAAGTTCTAAGGATAATTCACAAGGGATAACTCATGTATGCGTTATTCACTAGACTATCAGATGAAAACATATTCTAGAGCAGCGTTCCTCAAATTGGAATTAGCGAAAACCCAAACATTTGTGAGAATATCACATGGAGTGTGTTGGAACTTTACTTTACACGTTACGCCACTGACATTAAAGACAAAACGAAAAACTAATTGCATTCCGCGAAAGAGCATGTGAGTGCGCTAATAGAGACACCTGTTGAAGGGCGGTGCACGGACCAGGACAATAGCTCGCTTGGAGGAAACCAACACTTCTAGAAGACTAGAAAGACAGTAGCAACAGTACAGTCCACTAATTAACACGTATAAGGAGTAATAAGGACGCAGGTTAGTGAGTGCATCGTCGTGTTTAATATACCATATATTTCCGGCAAAATAATACATCATAGAGGTTTAGAACGTACAGAAAAGCATATTTTTCAACAAGTACATCCATAGACCCCCACAGAGCACACTCTTTTTGGCCATTTTTTAAATTAACTCTTTGCAATTACTTCACTCATTTTCAAGTATTATTGTTAGCCAAAATTAAAATTATTCCCTATTAAATTTTGAATACATTTTCCTGTGCACACAAATAGCACATTTGACCTTTGCTAGAATTATATATAAGGTAATAATTCGCTCTAATAAATGATTTTGTTTGTTCTGATTATTAGGTGTAATTTATTACGCATACTGGTTTTCATTATTTGACTTATGATAACTTTTTATCATATTATTATTATTTTGACAAAATACACATAAATAATTGATATCAAAATTCGGCCTGCTGCCTCGTAGATGTTGGTTTAACGGCTGTATTTATTTTTGCCCAGAACTCTCACCTCTTTTAAAACGATTTTTTTTGCTTGTAAAAGATACATAACAATTTGATATCAAATTAACTAGTTATTTAAAAGATTCATACAATTAAAATATATTTTATTCTATGACCCCATTGTAACAATCGTATTTTTAGTTTTGAATGTGAAGAAACGTTCCTTTTAAATATTACCATTTCTTTGCAAATAAATTGCCTTAAATTGATTCTGAAAGTCGTCTTACATTACACAACAGCAAGTTATGAGATATTGTCTTGCTTTTAGATTATATAAAAAAAAAATAGATTGTGATCTATTTTTCACACAATCCCCTACACATTAATTTGAGCGCATGCGCGTTGCAATTCTGGTAACAATTTCAAATTTTCGCTTGTTATTTAGGCCGTAAACATGTGTAGTGGACATAAAATTTGAATTAGTAAACTAGTACTATTGAAAATGTTAGAATTTCACATCTGTTAATTTGTACACGTTATTCTAGGATATACAGCTACGTCTAAATGAAATGCCCAATCTACACATTTATTATAAATGGGTTTACTAGATATAGTTTGCATACAATATCAATACTTGCATAGGTAAACACAAGACAAAGAACCTCTAGACTGGTTGCTTATTCACTTATCTGTTTAAATTGTACGCTTGGACCCACATCACAAATATCCAAATATTCAAAATGACGTTTAATTTAGACGTAGCTGTACAAATAAAAATAAATGTTAGTAGTTTATTTATTACTAAGTTTTTGTATGGAACATTGGCATTGTGTTATGTCAAATCATTCAATAATTAAACAATTTGAACATGTTATTAGGCTATTAGCATACATAATTCTTTACCTTTGTGTTTCTCAGTCATTTTATCAGTGCGAGTCGTAGCTTCTTTCAGTTGTCCATGATATTCTGTTAAAGAATTCATTTGCTGTTCAAAAAAATCATTTACATCTCTAACAGTGGCATTCAAATAGTATTGATCAGTGGTACTACCAACAGACTTAATTAATCCACCTAATTGTTGTAATTTGCCTTTAGGGCGTGCACATAAATCTTGATCATATTCTAAAAATACGTGCAGATGTGGATCTTCTCTGAAAACTGAATGGCTGGCCAAACGTGTTAAAAATACTTCATGCATGGCCACGGTTTTCTTAAATGTTGCTAGATATTCGCTGAAAATAAATATGAATGAAAAACTTAAAATAGTTTGTAATAATCAATGAAATTCTAAATAAATGTGCAGCTATATTTCTCTCTCATAGTATTCATTTCAATCCCATAATACTAAAACTGGTGCTGTGTGGTAATATTTCCAGCAATTTTACTCTACGGGCATTTTCATACAAAGAATAACTAGATTATAATTATATACACATATTAACCTTTTCGCTATAGCTTTCATTTTACAAAAATATTAGCCTAATATAGCTAATTAAGTTTTGCGGATTTGATTGTCTCCCACAATTAACATTTTCGCAGATTTATGACATATTTTTCACCTAAATATTGCGAAAAGTCCTATTTTATAGATAGATAATTGTAAAATATTATATTAATTAGGATAAATAAATTTTATTTTAAGTTACAGATTTTACAAATAATACAAGTTTATTTATTAAAAGGTATGAATCAATTTTAAAAAAATCTTGAATAATGAAACGAAAAAAAAAAATTTTAAACCTAAATATACCTACTCATTATACAATCAAACGAAAAACAAAACTTTTTGTTATTAATAAACATCAAATTCCAATAAATAAAACAATAGCCTTAACGTTAGTGACGTAAAAGAAAATACAAAAATTAATTTTTTTTAATCGATTAAAACACCCCAACAAAACCAACTGAAAACAAACGAATTTCTATATTGCATAAAACGAGAACTTTTCTGGGTCCTACACATCGAGTTCAAAAGTATCTTACAGCCATTTCTGATTCTCAAAGTCAGAGAGTTAAATATGTTTAAATTAGATCACAAATTTAACCCATAAAAAACTTATACATTAACAAATTAATACACACTCATTTCAGTGGTCGGCTAATTCTAGTTTCTTTTACCATTATCATTAATTTACTAAAAATAAACTTACGCCTCAAGCTCTTGTTTCATTTTAGTAAATTCCTCTTTTGTCATAGTTCCTTCACCTTCCCCAAGACGTTGTAGTTTTTCACGAGATGCATCAAAATTTGGACGGGGTGGTGGAGGTGGAATCTATATAATAGCACACACTAACATTAGAAAGTTAAATCAATTACAATGTTTTGTTGAAATACCAAATATATAAAATTTTTGTCATGGTTTATGTTTGTTTTCGCATAACTTGTTGAATTATGTATTACCTATATAGTTGTTTTGTAAAATATTTATTTGCAGTTCTAAATATAATACACCTATGCATGGCCAACAACTTTGTATTTATAAGTTATGTTCTAAGAAATGTGAATTTTATCTGGTAACTATCGGTTAGCTGGTTTTTGAACAATTTTGCTTAGAAAATGTTTGAGACAACAATCCATATTAAAAGCCCAAGCAAGGTCGAGGTTAAATATTATGGCAAAACATAACATAAACATATGTGTGCTCCTAGTAATTTATTTGAGAATTCCCCATTTAAAGCAATATACTTCCTCCCATTAATTGATACAAACTTGCAAGATCTTCCGAGATATTGATAATAATGAATAAAAGAGCAATTCTTCGATTCTTAAACTTTCAGAAATCTTATGATCCTATATGTTATTCAATTTTTTTATAGCACTGCATACCACAGTAAAGCAACTGCCTATCCTATGAGTAAGACGGCATTGAAATTTTTAGATTATATGTATATTTTATTGTCCAAATATTTACCAATCATCCTTAATTTTATGATTGTGTACTTAAATATTTACTGTAATATACTTAGATCGAGTCATTGATACATGAATTTGTTAATTAAAAATTTCAAGTAAAACGTTAATATTACCTATAAATTAAGAAATTTTTCAACTTACAATATACCCTGCATATTTAGGATCCTCCTCATAACGATCATGAAGCCAAATGAACTCCTCATGCTGCCTGACTACTAAAAATTCAGATTTTTGAAAATATTTCATTGTAGTGCGTGTATGGACTGTAAATTTCACTTTATCCTTTTCACTTAGTGCATCTGAAATGTCCACCACCAATGAGCTGTCCGTCAAAGGGACATTATTTCCCTCATCTGGAGATGCTTTATCGGTCTGAAATTAAATAATTATTCAATTAGACTTATTATAGGTTATTTAAGTGCATAAACGCCCCTTGAATACACTATTAACATTTATAAATATAAATAATAATCAACGCAACTGTATGAAATAATCCAATCAAAGATTAAAAATATAACCTACCATTGTTAAAATAGTATTTAAATACTATTTTTACCATTAAATTGCTACAACTTTTCGGCTAAAAACAGTAACAACTTGGCGTTTTCTATTCCTTTGGTTATCACCTGTCATCTGTCATTTGTCACTTTCTCGTTTCTCGTCTTTCTCATTTCTTATCTTTTATCACTCTTTTATTCGTCATTTCTAAGTGTTGCCAATATTACAAAATGCAAAAGAATATTATTCAATATAAAAATGGTTTCATTGGTTTCACCATAGACATCAATGTCTATGGGTTTCACCCTTGTATATAATACATATACAAGGGTTTCACTTATAATTCAACAGAATTGTATACTTTTTAGAATCAAATTTTATTGTAAATTGTTGAGATTAAATAAAAGATAATTCAGTTGAAATGAATAATAAACTAATTATAGAATTTGTGTTATTAGGTTTAAAGCTCAAAGGCAACAAAAGAAGAGGAAGAAGTGCAATTATGACAAGTGGGTGTTTCTAAATTCTAACCTTAACTTTTGAAAGTAGAAAGTAGAAACTGAAAATAGAATTTATTTAAATTATGAATATTAGTTAAACATTCCAAGCACGATCAAAATGACATCTACAGTAATACGTACCCTACAGCAAGATGTTTTCGAAACAAGCGAAGAGAGAATAATAACATTTTGTCATGTAAGCAAATATTTAAAGAAAAAGAAAACATCATTTCTTTGCTTGGTTAGCACTGCAAGTGTTCCGTATAATATAACTATTGTACAAGTTAAACAAACAGATAAACAAATATTTAAGAAAAAACGAAGTTGGGCCTTAGCTGAATTAAAGTCTGTCGATGGGCATAATGAGAATTATGATATTTTAGAATTTGATTTACATTTAGATAAAGTATATCGTTGGGTGGCAACCAGCCCTAAGGAACGTCATGCTTTTATACATAATACATGGAAACAAGCTTCAAGACATATTTTAAAAGATAAGCCGATGTTTAAAAATATTCCCAAGGCTTGGATAACAGAGGATGCTATGACTCCAGAAAGTAAATACGTTACTTCCCCTTTGCTCGCTCTGGAGAATGACTTTGCTGAAGACTTTCAGGCTATCACAGATAAAGAACAAGAAGACCTTAAGAGGTTTGTAAGAGAATTATAAAAAATTTAATAATCCACGAAACGGACAGGAAGGAACATACCTTAATTCAGCGTTGATTATTTTGCAATCTTGACGTTTCACTATTCTTGTTAATCTACACTAACCTTGCATCAGAAGAAGACGACGACAGGATGTTCAAAACGTCAAGAATTCAAAATATTCAACACTTCTATAAATAAAATTACATAATTGTGATTATTAAATTTACTTCCATAAATTATATGCACCATATAGTTTCATCTATTAGTACAAGAAAATATTTTTATTTTAGATTAATGTCGGGCTGTGAATTCGCAATAAGTAATGCAGAAGGTTTTATGGAAGTTTTAGCTAGAGATTTATCTCTATTAGATGGTGAAAATGTGGAATGTGTATTGGCATCTGAAGAACAAGTTGAGACTTTAATGGACCAACTAGAATTAGCCATAAATGAAGCAGACAGACTTGAAATGCAATTAAATAATTATGATGAAATTCTGTGCCATGTCAGAGATACGATGGAGAAAATGGAAAAGAAAAATTCAATGATTTCAGTCGCAAACACCAATAATCAATTATTGATGAAGGAACTTGAAAATGTGGTGGTGAGGTGTATTTTAAAATTATAAATGTAGTTAATATAGTTCATATTGATTAAAGTTAGTATGTTTCTAAAATATCTAATTTCTTTGTTATTCTTAACATGTTCAAATAAAATTAATTACAAATTACATAAAAAGTTTTAGACATTTTAAATGTTTAAAAGTAAGAAATTGGTATATATTCAGTTTCAACACAATAGTGGGAATATATTTATTAAAAATGAAAGACATTTCAGTGCCACGTTTTAATCTAAATTCATTTTTCAAACTTTTGATTAATTCAAGATTTATCTCAGTATAAAACATATCGCCCATGTGTGTCAATGTAAAATAACGTCCATTTGCCTAATTTTTTCAAAGGGTAAAAAAAAATGTAGTTTTTCTGTGAACACACTGTTTAAAATAAAAGTTTATTTAAAATTTTTAGACAAAATTAGATTTACCTATGGAATATCAAAAAACACTAGAAGATGCAGATTTCACCACCAACGAAGGATTAGTTGCAGCAATAAAAGCGGCAAATGCTTTAAAAATTGCAATGAACTCTAATATTGATAAAGCTTTACTCCAAATGACTGCGGTTCAAGAGCAAAGAAAAAAATTCGAGAAATATAAAGAGAAGTTTTCCCGTAGTTTAAGTAGGCAGTTAAATAATTTATTCATTCACTATGGAAATCACAAAGGAGAGTCGGACAGGAATGTTGAAGGATTAATTTTGCCACAACATAGTGGAGTACATAAGGAACTATATGCTTATATCGAATTAATGCACTGGATGAAGGTATATATAATTTTGGAATAAATCCAGAAAAAAGCTGATGTGACAATATCATTTTTAAGGTCATGGATAAAAAGATGTACGAATCACTAAAAGATGTATATACAACCTCCTTAGGAAAACTGTATGATAGAGATTTACGAGGTCTTTTTAATACAGCAAGAGAAAAAATTTCAGGTACCATTTTTTATTTATTGATACAATACATATTTTGATGTTTAAAATAATATAATTCCTCTTCTTATAGCGTATGGTGCTTTATCTTCGCCAACTTCCTTAATTGGGTTGGACAGAGATTTATGGACTCTTGAAACCAATTCTCAAGACAGAAAACGATACGATACTGTCCTCGAACAAGTCCTTACACAGTTAGAACCAGTGTTTATGCAAGAACAACAATTTTGCGTTAAATTTTTTCAGGTAAGTAAATTTACTTGAATCCCACAAAAGAAATTATTTGGAATATCATAAAGGAGCTTCTCTTATATATTATTTTTAATTGTAAACAGACAATATGGATACCAAAAGAAAACCATATGAGATCATTGCCTTACAAAGATTCTTACTAAAATAAATCTAGAACATTAGATAAATATATTAGAAATTGTAATTCATAAAAAATATCGTTTATGTAACGATGGAAAAATAATAACACTGACTGATAGGTCGGAGAAGTAAATTAATTTAAAATTGTGTGTAGAAAGTGCATCCTCACTCTATGTCATACATTTTCTAAATCATAATAAAAGTAAAAAGAAATCAGAGAAATTTAATTAATTACTATTTTAATCAGACTGTTGAACGGCGTTTTTCAAATAAATAAATTATGGGACTGAATTACCCAAAATTTTTTGAAATTTTTTAGCTTGATGTAATAAGTTCTACTTCAAAAAATACACAGACAACACTCGATGGGTCAGAACTTCCAGAAGAAATTGTACCCCAGCGTAAAGCCGAAAAGCAAATTGATGAGGATGTTCGGAATATGATGAGTAATTTGTTCACGTGTCTCAAAACGGAACTGGATCTGCTAATAGATCATGTTAAAAAGCAAGATAGTTTGTAAGTAAATTCTTCCCCATTGGTATATGCATGCATAATTTTCCAATTGTATCAATAATTATTATTTTAGTATTAAATATAGTGAAAAATTTTGTAATATATTTTCTACTTTTCTACTTTTACAGTTATTGCATGTATGTATTGGTCCGTCTCAATCAACATGTAATGTCTGCTCAAAGTTCTTTCCTAAGTAATACTTTTGCATCTCAACTGATAGAAGTCAAACGCTCCCTAGATCAATTCATGCAACAGCAAATTGACTCAATTAAAGAGTGTAGATTACCAAGAAAATCGAAATGTGGAATTCTTCCTTACATTTCAAATTTAGAAATCTTTGCTACAAATGCAGATTGCTTATTGAAAAGCGATCGTCGTGCTGATTTAGAGAAATGGTACACTAGATTAGTAGACACAATGCTGGAATATATAGCTATTCATTCAAATGATCAAAAGAGTCCCTCACAGGTTATTAAAATGGGTAAATATACCTCATTAGATGTGATAACTTAATAACTGCCATCGTCTAATTTCAGAAAACTACCATCACTTATATTCCTTACTGTCACAGTTAAAAATTTCCGTGCTTGATAGTCAGAGAAAAGAAGCAAAACAGAAATATAACGATGCGTTACAAGCTTATGTAACTTTATATTTTGGACGTCCATTAGAAAAATTAAATGTATGTAAAATTATTGCTTGCCAATCTAAACTTTTAAAGACTTATTTTTCAGACATTTTTTGAGGGAGTTCAAGCAAAGGTAGCTAGTGGAGTGAAGGCGTCAGAGGTCAGTTACCAGTTAGCATTCAGTAAACAAGAATTGAGGAAGGTCATAAACCAGTATCCTGGGAGCATGGTAATATGAAAAAAATAGTTCAAAACATTTTTATACCCAAATCTGCCGACAAAGACGGGCAGTATGAAAAATTAGTTCTGTATGAGCTATATTGTAATATACTGGGTGGTAACTACTCCTAATATGAGCGGTTAAGAAACTTAATTGTATGTCTTCTAAAATATTGTATCCCGGATTTCTCTGAAACATTTTTACCATTTTTTCTTTGATCAGACCTATGCTATTGTTTACTTTGTTTTTTGCATCGTTTAATCTCATAAATTGCTCATTTAAAGACAAGCCTCGTGATTCTAATTTCATTATTATACCAACTAAAATGCCATAGCTGCTATTGATATATAGAATAGAATAGAAAAAATATTTATTGTGAATTATATATGTACAAAAGACATTATACAAACACAAAAGGTGACATTCGTATATACGTTCTTCCATGCCACCACATAGACAAGTATAAAAATTACTTAATCCTAATATTTACATCATATTGTAACAAAGAGCAAACAAAATGGGGTATAAAAGAACACACATATATATATATATATATATATATATATATATATATATATATATATATATATATATATACATTTACAACTAACGCGGCATGCTTTTTTGTGTCTCTAGTATATTTTCTTTGTAAATCCTTCTAAAACTACTTATTGATCTATTTTGCAACATATCAAAAAATTCTGGTTTATTAAGTAGATTAACAACTAAATATGCAAAGCAACTTTCAAATTTCTTGCTATTGTGTCTGGGTATGGTGAATCTTACTATATTTCGCAGATTTAAATTGTGCAATTCTTGTCTGGGTACTACACAGTTGTACAAGTAATCAGGTTTTTTGTTTATGTAGATTTTAAATAGAAATACCCCAAAAAGTAGTAACCATCTGAACTCAACTTTTAGAATGGAATTTACATTATAGGTAGGTGTTATATGATCAAATTTCCTGATGCCGTATGCAAAACGAACACATGAGTTCTGGGCTAGTTGCATTTTATTTTTAAACTCTACAGTTAAGTAACTGTAATAGACTGTTATGCAGTACTCGATATGTGGATAAAGCAGTGATTCCACTAGCTTATACTTGATCTGTTCTGAGAAAATAAATTTAAATTTATAAAATGATTTCAGTTTTATATAAATGACCCTTATTTTATTGGTTACATGTTCCTCATAATTTAGATTTGTATCAATTATGACTCCTAGATTTCTAGCTGAATCTTTTCGAGGTATTTCTATTCCATTTATGTGTAAGGTGGTAAAATTATATAAACTAACTTTGTTTATTAAGACCTTAGTACCTATTATTAAAAAGCAGCTCTTCGTTGCATTTAAACGCAGCCCATGTTCCTCTGACCAATTGAATATTCTGCCTAAATCTGTATTGACTTCCTCTAGAGCATAACTTGCTTCGGTTGGATCAAATGTTTTTATAAGTTGCGTATCATCTGCGTAAAGGTGTATAGAGCAGTGATTTATAACATGAGGTAAGCTTGCAGTGTACAAGCTAAATAATGTAGGACCCAGTATGCTCCCCTGTGGGACTCCTTGTCTAATAACGACAGGATTTGACCTAGATCCCTCTATTTCTACAAATTGAGTTCTATCAGTTAGATAGCTTGCAAACCACAAGCAAACTGTCTCAGAGAACCCGTAGTAACTCAACTTAGCAATGATAAGTTCATGGTTCAACAGATCAAAGGCCTTGCTGTAGTCTAGCAGGACCAAGCAAGCTGCCTCCGATCTGTCTATACCACTCACAATGTCGGTCGAGATTTTACTTAATGCCGTAGCTGTACTATAGTTAGGTCTGAATCCTGATTGAGTAGTGGGCAACAAATTTGCATCAGAGATGAATTCAGACACCATGGTAAAAACAATTTTCTCGGTGACTTTCGATAAGATAGGCAGAATATTTATAGGCCTTAGGTCATTGTATGTTACAGCATTTAATATTTTTGGAATGGGCTTTACTATAGACATTTTCCAAATGTTAGGAAAATCTCCATTTTGCAGAGATTCATTAATTACGTTTTGAAGGAATTTAATAATATGTGGCAAGCTTAAATCCAACATTTCATAACTGATTTCATCAATTCCCATGCATTTTGATTTCAACTGTCTAAAGGCATTCTGGATATCATTTTCTGTAATGAGTCTAAACCGGAATAATATGTCTTCGTTAAACTTATTGTGATTGTAATAATCTAAGGTTGTATTACTAATAGGGATGGCTAATTGACTTGCATGTGAAAAATGTTCACTTATTTCATTGACGTTTTTTAAGTAGGTAGGGAGTTCATTGGATGGCTTTGAGTGAACATCCCATTGATTTAATTTAGCCCAGAGTTTTTTTGAATTTGTACTAATTTTATTTATTTCAAAATTCATGTAAGCTCTCTTTTCATTTCTTATAGCAAATGATAAGTAATTTTTTAAATCAAGATAATATAATTTGTGTTCTGGGTTTAGTGTATTTTTATATCTATTAAGGGCTTTTTTCTTAAGTTTGATAATCTCCTTAATCGAATCTGTTATATATCTTATGCCATCACCAAAAAGTAAAATTCACGTACAAAGTGAGAACTTTCACTTAATTGTGATGTGCCACCTAGTTGTATGTATACTCAAAAAAATGTGGTGGAAAGCAACACCACTTCCTTGTAGGAATTATTTAAAAAATTGGCTAACCTCAAGCACTTAATGCATATTTTCTAAGCAAGAACCTAAATTTTTAGGTTAAAAAAGGACTTGAATCTCTATATAAGAAAGTTGAAAAACATTTATCTGAGGAAGGAAATTTACTACAAGTCGTTTGGAGAGCTATGCAAGAAGAATTTATTAGACAATATAAAATGTTGGAGGACTTAATACAGCAATGTTATCCGGGTTCTATGATCAATTTGGAATTTACAATAGAAGATATTTTACATTTCTTTTCAGATATAGCACGATCACATTAACATAGGTATACCCTAAATATATATTATTATGTAAGTGAAAAATAAACAAAGTTGTGTATATTTAAATTATAAAGTTTATTTATTAATAAATTAACAAAAATAATTATACCAGATGTTGTTTAGCATATTCCCAAATAAACATAGCTCCAGCAACGTGTACATTTAACGAACGAACCATGCCAAACTGTGGGATTTCGATACAGGCATCCAAAATTGGAATCAGATCGGGTGGAATTCCTTCTCTTTCATGCCTTAAAAATTGATTGATGATATTAATTTTTAATTTATAACAACTGGTTTTCATTCACGCAAAGCACATATTTACGGGCCGTCGGAAATTTATATTAAAGAATCTTAAAGTATATACATTGAAATGGTTTCAAAGCAATATTTTTGTTTGTAGATTGATTTTGTATTAAAATATTGTACTATTAATAGTATATACCTTACAGGGGAAAATCTGATTTTTATAGTGAATTGTTATAAATTATATCAGTTTTATTAAATTGTTTTATTGTTTTCATTATAAAAATTACTAAGAGCATTTTCACACAGCGATTGAGCCAATTTGTAAAAGAATTTTCAGGTTCTTTTCTATGTTGAATATTCTTCTTCCTTTCAGAAGAATACCATAACGATTTGACAGAAACATTAAGAATTCGAAATATTCAACACAGATGAGAACCCGAAAACTTTTATATAAATCAAATACGAGTTCAAGAATTAAGTACACCTACCCCATTATCAAGGCAGTTCTCTTCTTAAACTTATACTTATTTAGATTAATGCTCTCTGATGTTTGTTCGGCTCCAATTACAGAGTAACCTTGCTCCCTGATTTTAAGAATAAATTGTTTTAAATCCGCTGGTTTAACTTCAATGGCATTAACCCAATTTTCAGAGGTCATACTTAAACTTTTAAATTCCTTGTCATTTATAATTTTAGCATCATTTAATATCAACTGTTTCACTCCGAAGACTTCACAAGTTCTTGATAACCCTCCTAAGTTTGTTGTTTTATCTATTAAAGAAGCAATTAGAATGAAATCTCCCAATTGTTTATCTTTCTCTTGCTCTTCCATCACTGTTTTCCAAGGTGTTATTTTCCTTTGGATGTTGTATGTACCTGCAGTGATACTGTTAAATAATGTGTTTTCACTACTTTCTTGAACATTTACATCGATTATACTATTAGCAAATGTTTTATTTTTATTTGAAATCTCAATAATTCCACTAGCATTAGTAAACTCGTAATGTGTTATATTCTCCCACTCAGTTTTAGTGACACCATTTAGTCTTGGAATATCAATGTAAATGCTGTGTAACGAATAGTCTGTTTCAGGATTAAATACATCAAACAATAGCTTATCAGATTTGAGTGTTTCGTAAAAAGCTTGACCGCTAGCTTCTATAACAGAATCGACTGATTTTTCTAAAAAACCATATTTGTCAATAAAGCTGTGATGAGATTTATATCTGGCTTCTTTAAATAATTTATGAAGTGCTGCCTGAAAATAAAAAGTGACAGAAGACGTTTTACTATTTATTAATAATATTTCAGGTAAGCTGTTAGCTAGTTTTACAGGTTATCCATTATTTTGAGTGAAACTAAATAAAGAGACGTTAGTTTAAACACTATTATATAATATATTAAAATTATTAAATTAATAAATCTGGGGACTAACATATTCAACCACGTTTTACAATATGTCATTATGATTTCAAGGCAAAAAATAGTACATTTATTTCTATCCAGGATTTTCTCGAAAGTGGGACTTTCCGTTAAACACTGGATGATATTTATCTTATTATTTTAAATTGATTGTCATAATTACGCTAATGAAAATTTCATAAGCTATAATATACGTACATATTAAATTTTGAGTTCAACCCTGTTCACGGACGGTCCTTTTCCTACCAGAAGTTTAACATTTGGACTTTATGCAAAAGTTGTTGCGATAATTAGGTATGCAATTTGACCTGATTGTTTAGTTAAGACTGTTAAGAGCAAATTTATAATGAATTTGATGACATATTGCTATAATGGATAATATCATCAGAATGCTGCTGCATACAATTACACAAGGGAGACTTTTTCAGGACCCCCCTCCTTAATTTTCAATACTTAAATATGTAGGTTTTTAACTACCTACCTATTTTCTTTTCGAAAATTTTGCAGCTTTATTACGTCTAATAATTGGCATATTTAAGAATGAATATTGAGGTCAAAATAAAGTTCCACTTTAGAGAACAACCTGTATATACATAACTGTATGGAAAGCAACTAAAGGCCCCAAACCGAGCAAAGGACGAAACGATGAGACAGCTAACAGTGGTCAATGCAGCGAGAAGCACTCTGTCTCATCTTTCTGTCCTTTACTCACACTGGGGCGGCAATTGATTTCCATGCTGTATATTTATAGAGAGGAAATGTGCTTAATACTCCAGGAGAAGCTAGAAGAGGATACATAAATGAATCAACAAGAATACCTGAGAATATACTCTCAACTTAAAGTGAGCGCCCATACACCACGGTAGAAGAGCCTCGACAGTACGGTACCAGACATTTACTGATCTTGAAAGGGTCAAATGTAGGAGAACCATAATAAACGCAACTATAGTTGACGGATGTGTTTTCGTTGAACTATCTATTTTAGCTGTGATTATAAACAAGGATGTCTCTTCATCGTCTTTTAGCAAGTAAAATAACAGCCACTGCATAAGTTGTTTTACACATGGTTGGTGAATTTCTGTGCAGAAGCTGTCCATTATTAGATCAATTAATGACTTCCTCTCACTATTAATAAAAGGGTGAATAGTAAGTAATGCTTGAATTATTCTTAGCTTTTGCAAATGAATCTACAAAAAGGTTTTATTTACTCATTTTAACTTGGCAGGGTGAGTTATTAATCAGTTATGTTTACAAATAACTAATTATTAAAAAAAATAATTTATATATGGCAAGAATGCAAAAAATCGGACATACACAGTAGGATCACAACTTTTATATTTTAATTTTTCAAAAAAATTTATCCTTCATAAAAATTGGTGCTTCCCCTAGAACTAAAAATGAAGTCCATACGATGTATACTATTCTAATAACACTGTTTAATTTAAAACACCAATGTTGTATTATTATTTATTATATTTTTTCCATTTGACTATAGAAAGGATAACTAGATTGTTTAAGCCTTAGAAGTCATTTAAAAATATCATAAACATTGAATGTGCTCAATTCGAATGTGACATCAATGCATGTAAAAACTGCCATCCGCCATCATTATTATAATAGAGATGTTAAAAGTATTAAACCCACAAATTGTTTTTTTTTCAAAATGGTTTTTCCCCGATAGGTGATTATTTTATTGCACCCTTGGGGAAAACACCTGTATTCCTATAAACCCTTATTTCAATACAGCCCAAAGGTGACATACGAATTCATAGCCGTTAAAATATTCTTAACCCTTTAGCTGCTCTAAACGTATATATACGCAAATCCAGTAACTGCTCCAGACGTATATAAACGCGGTACATTTTAACTTGTATAAAGTAATACTAAGGTCTTGTATTTTGTCAATAATATATTTTTAGCATCAAATATGTCGATCTGCAGCCATATTTTGTAAAAAAAATATTTTATATGTTGACTGCTCCGGACGTATAAATACGCCGAGAGTACCCCACCCACCTATCTGAACTGTATCAGGTTTTTTGGCGCTAAGATGGGCAGCGGAGTTGACGAATCGACGTAGCAATTATTCTGCTAAAGGTGTGTATTTTCGTAATGGAGCGTTATAGTAAAACTGTTTATTACACTGACCAAAAAATGGAGGACATTTTAGCAAACAGTGACAATTAGGGAATGCACCCCGGGATCCCGAAATCCCGGAGGGCATTTCACGTCCCGGGATCGATGCAGTAATTCCCGGGAATTCTAAATCCCGAAATCCCAAAATATTTAGAAATTCTAGCATTTCTAGTCTAGCCTCACAAATCAAAATCCGGCCCTGTTCAGTTCCATCGTTCATTAAATGCACTTGTATCGTTAAAATCTTTTTTTCTTCAAACAAGGAAAGACAAATCAACAATTAATAATTAATATATGTATTACATTAGTTTTAGTATGAAATATATAAAAATATGACACCTAGATATAATATAATAAAAATTATTCAACCATAAACTTAATTTTTCTTAATTATTTATTAAAAAATCGAAACATATACTTCTTAGAAAGCTCTTACAAAATCCCGGGAAAATTCCCGGGGTCTCGGGATTTCCATTCTTGTTCCCGGGATCCCGAAATCGATTTTCAATCCCGGGATTTGCATTCCCTAGTGACAATGAATCGATTGCATTAATGTAGTTGTGTTTCGAAAGTCCCTTTTTTATTTACCTACATTTATTGCAGTTTTTTTATTTAGCTGCACATTCTTTTGTTTATTTTTAGTGAAAGTTATGCCAGAAAGAATAATTAATGGTATTTTTTATTTAGTTATAACGATTTTATTTTGTGTGCTAATTTTGAAGAGGTTACCATGCGGTAATGTTGTTTTTCTAAAGTCTTTCTTTACATTCCTACATTTTCTGTAGATATAAAAATTCTGTTAAATAAGAGTAATATTTGATTTTATTATACTAAATATAATATGTAAACGAATAACCACTGATTGTTTTATTCTACCTTTGCCAAAAGTAAACAATCCGGCCCTGAACATTTTCGTAAAGTCGGCTTGTTTTACGGTTAACTGCTCCGGACGTATATATACACTATGGACCTACGCTGCTCCAGACGTATAAAAACGCAGCGCTTAAATTTCGCCGCACACGGGAGAGAACCAAAAACTCAGGCTTAGCAGTGAAAGGGTTAAAGCTACGAACTAATAATAATAATAATAATGTTTATTTACAAAACTGACAATATATAAGACATTAACCATGTTGGTACAGAGAAACTAATGAATGCAATCTTGGCTAAGGTATATAAAATTGTAGAAATTAAAATTTCCTTATCAACAAGTAAATGTTAAAAAAGTCATTATCATTATTAATAAATTCACTTCTGGTAAGTTTGAGGAGTTTGCTTTATTAATATTTATTTCACACATTGCTTCAATAATTATTACTAACACTTTTATTGAAATTTTCATCCCAACCTGCATACAAGTCTCAAATAAAGTAAAGTTCATATTTATACGGCACATAAAAAGAGCTGGCTTGTTTGAAGTATTTATCGGCATCAAATAAGCCGCTGGTTTTTTGTGTGTCTTATAAATACGAGGTCAACTTTACCTGAAAAGCGGAATGTTTTCTTCGCATACAATGATGTCACAGAGCTGCCAGCAGCGCACCTATTTTAAATGTATATTCTGATGGCATTGATCTGAAATTTTCAGACTGTATACTTTTGAGTCTGTACTTAGCACATGCACACATAGTGAGAACTAGTTTATTTTTAAGCCTATAAAAAAAATTACCTGAGAATCTGGAAAATATCTCTTATTATAATAAACTTTATATTTTTCCATTAAACAAAGAGCAAAGTTATCTGCAAGTTGCCTACTCGTATTGATAATTATCAACATAGATTCCAAAGCACACAATCTTGAAGATGTCTTTTTCATATTTGGGCTAAAAACATCAATATTTAGAAATATATTATGTAATACGCATCCTATAAAATTAAACTACTTCCTACTACATATTCAGATGCACAAAATAGATATTGATCTAATATCAGAGACGCACTTCAGAACCAGAACAGTGTTCATAATACCATACTACATGGGCAGCTAATGGTGAATCTTCAACGTTCGATATTCCAATTTAGAGAGATATATATGGGACCTATACCAAAATATAAGACCAATATTGCAATGTTTGGGGATGATATGGTCCTTCTATCAACAAATATTGACCCAGTTCTAGCATCACAACAACTTCAACATCATCTAGCTAGATATATTAAAAGTGTGGTTTGATTAATGGAAAACTCAAATTAATCAGGCCGTCACTTTCAATAAAATTCAAATTCCCTTTCAGACTGAAGTAAAATATTTAGAACTATACATGGATCAGCTCACCTGGAAAAAGCATGTTAAAATCAACAGCAAAGTTTACTACTTTGCCAACAGACAACAGTTAAATTTAAAAGTAACGGAAATAATCTCCTGGCTCCTGGGATTTAAATGCAAGTTATCCCGTGGTAATAAATCACTGCTCTACAAATGCATCTTGAATAATTGAAACGCTACAGTCAAAACTATTATAATCAATAACCAATGCACATATACATATGTGAGCAATCTCACGTTATACAATGACCTAGAAGTCCCTTTATTCATTGCAGACAAAATAAAAAGAGTTTCAAAATTAACTGTATCTTAACAGACTACAAGACAATGAAAATCAATATATCACAGAGTTGAGCATTGCTCCAAAACATCACATGAAGACTAAGACGACAATGGCCTACAGACCTGATGCGGATGATGGATGACGCCAAGAGCCCTAACCATGGTACTGGTACCGATAGGTACCTATAAAAAGGATCACCACTGGATGATTTCTCTACTCATGTCATTTTTCATGTAACACGTTGCTCCTTTATTAGAGTAGATTATAAATATGCAATTGTCAAATAAAAAGAAAGAAAAAAGTGGATTAATCAAATTTTTATATCTTGAACAAATAAATAAATAAGAAAATAAATTACCAACTTACTTATCTTCTGTATTTCCAATTTTTTCACAAATTTCTTGACAAACCATGTACTCCACCCTAAAAAAAATTAATTAGTTGAAAAACATCTTAAATTGTAAATAAAATCACCTTTCCTCCTTTTTTGATACAACTCCTTGTAATAACAACTCTACAATTACAGGAACTAAAATGTTGAAATATTTATTATCACCATGACATAAGACGAAGTCCTTAATTTTTTTAGATAAATAATAACTAATTATTGGAAATGTTACAGAAAGTACTAATAAGGAATTGATTATTGTTGGGATTATATCGAGCATTTTTAACTCAGATAATGCTGTAAAAAAGCTTACTGAAAAAACACTGTTAATATAATTAAAAACAATTGATTTAAAGTACCTACTTTTTGTTAGATTTGTTACTAAATTTAAACTCGTTTTTAGAAAACTACTAATTTCATGGGGGCATTCTTTATAGGAAACAATGAGAGAGAATTTTTCAAGTGTTTTTGTAATAACCACATCACTTTGAGTATTAAATATGTATTCCAAAAACAAAATGTCTAGATTTTTATTTGTCAAGAAATAGAGTTCAATGAAATATATTAGCAAATCCTCATCTGTTTTGTTTGCTACAAGAAACCTTCTTTTCCATTTGTTTACAATTATTTGTATCTCATCATGAGGTTTGAAACGTTTTACAATAATATAAAATGCGGTATATATTAAGTTTCGACTACGATTATTTGGTTCATTAAGGATATCTATCATATTTGAATATACCCTTTCATTAAATATGTCATCAATCGCCATTAAGTTACAAGTAATATCCAAAAATTTGGCAATACAGTTATCTTCAAGTTTTCCAACTTCATTTTCTACATATATTTCCATGTCATTAATGTCATAGTAATCAAATAGATTATCATAAACTACCGTCAATAGTTCTCTATTAAAGTTTTTGGTATTTCGAAAAATTATTTGCAATCCTGCCTGATGTTCTAAAACTTTTAATATCTGAATGAAAAGTTGAAACGTTTTTAAATCAATCGTGTAATTATGATCAATACATTTAATTTTACTTATAATATTATTTAAGAAATCTGCATCAATATTTTTTAATACAACTTTTGTGAATAGCCCTTCATTAAACTTTTTTAATATAAACAATATTTTACAGATATTGTCAAAATCATGTTTCCAGTCATAATTATTTATGAAATAAACCATAAAAATATTCATACATCCATTCCTAATATAAATATGTGGCAGCCTTTCTACAAATTTATAAAATACTTCATAAAACTTGAAGGGGATAGTTTGTTCTAATTTAGAACAAAATAAGTTATTAAAAAGGCACCACATGGTCGTGGGAGTCCACGTTATTTCTAATATATCTTCTAAAAAGTTAGAAAATTGGTCTAATTTATTACAAAATAATGGCAATTTTGGATATATTTTTGTTGATTGACCCAAGTCATTGTTTTTATTTATAGCAAACAAAATGTATTTATTTAAATCTGAAATATGTATGTTTTCTTGCAAAATATGGGACACTACAAAATATGCAATTGAATTTTGTTTATTGCTTAATAATATTTTGTAAATACACTGTTGCCATAATGGATTTAAAAATTTCACAGAATCTAACAACTTTAACGAAGGCCTTACAAGGTGCGTTTGCATTTCTTTTGATGTATCTAACAAAATGAAGAAATGTTGCCATATTTTTGTAGACAATGTAGACTCATTCTTAAGTGATAAATCTAACTTATTATTTATTTCTAGAAAAGGGATATTTACATGTAATATTGCGCCTTCATTATAATAATTTCTAACCCATTTTTCCAAGATAAAAGCAGCTTGTTTTTGTAAAATATTATCCGTACATAAAAGAGAATGTCTGATAAACTTCCAAAAAGTCTCTTTATACAGGATCGATTGTGTCTCTGTTAATAGCACATTTGTATCTACATCTGCATAATTAAAAACCGTACATAACACATCTAAATTTTTACAAACTTGGCAATGGGAAAATATTTCATCAAAAAAATACACTTGATTTGGCTCAGTAAGCAAACTTACATAGTTTTCAAGAGTGCAAGATAAAATATATTTTCTTAATGGATGGTTTTTTTGGAAAAGAATATGAAGAAGAAACTTATTTATATAACTTGGAATTACGTTTTGTTGAAATAACCTTTTATTTTCAGCTTTGCAAAATAACATTAATTGATTAAATAATTTTGCTATTTTTATCAAATTTTTCGTAGATTGAATAAGAAAGTCTTTTGTGTGATAATTTAAATATGTAATAATATTAAGTATCTCTTCGTTGTCATTTTCAATCACCAAGAGAGCGACTCTCACAACTTCACATTGTAAATCTATATCTTCATGTTCCTGCTCATAAATCTGGGAAACAGGGAAAATAATTTTTTCACATTTTTTGCTTACTATTCTTGTGTGCTTTAAATTTAGCAATAGGCTTAGTAACCTCAAACAATTTGTATTTCCAACTTGAATGTCTAAATTTTCATTTGATATACAATTATCCAGTAAATGTTCCACATCAGTATTCTTCATAATTAAGTAAATATTTATTTTCTGGCTAAGCGCATTAAAATGTAATATTTAAAACTGTTCTGTTGTTATGATGATTATCAGTAGAGAAAAATTAGGTTAGGAAATAGAAATAAGAAAATGAGGCCGTTTTCATCACAGATGTATAATTAATAGAACAGTGTTCAATAGGTGTGTTTATCTCAACCATGGTGCTACTCTACTCAAACAAAATGCATAAATTATTGTCAACTAGATCATAGTTGCGAGCAAATTTTAGGGTTTACATCAATAATCCGCAAAATATCGACGAATTAAAAGAAAATATTCAAACAGAAATCCAGAATATTTCTTCATTAATGTTGCATAATGCTATGCGAAATATGGTGTAGAGTAGAATAATGTTCAAGAAGAGGTCATCATCTTTTAGAGACAATTTTTAAAAATTAGGCTAGTTATAATTATTATTATGTTAGAGTTTCCCTTGTTATTAAATTTCTTGAATTCCATATTTTGATTAAAATTGTTTTATACTTTGGTACACCCTGTATTTTTTGCAACACAAAAAAACTTTTTGAGTTTTTCTATCGAACAACACCAAAAACTTACCTATAGGTTTTTTAGAGGCAAAGTTATTACACTTCAAAATGTGTCACTACATTATGGGCCACCCTTTTATTAGACCGCTTATAAAAACGATCGTCAGAGTCGCCAAGATCAAAGCTCTTCCTTCTATCCAAACTAAACAAACTTTAAGGTTAAGATTGTTAAGATTTAAATATTTTATAAAAGGAGATACCTAGCAGTTAGTTATATTGCTTGACTTTTGTCAAAACTGCTTTTAATTTAATACATTTAAAATGCTGCAAAATGCGCGCACAATCGGACATATTCATATAAAGCCGACGCCACGCATGCGGCATTCGGCGAAAGGCGAGCAGTTACTCGGCGAAAGCCGCATGTGTGTAGCTGACGCTCGCCTATCGGCGTTCGCCATTCGCCATTCCCGCTTCGCGTCTGTAAATTGACGCGATTCAAAGGATTCGCGCGTCATAAATTCGATCGGTACACACATTCGCCCAATGTTTGGGATTGTTTTTTGCCAGTCCTGACACTTGACAGCGTTTTGTGTTGGTTTTCGATAGTTGTTTAATAAAATGGAGTGGTTAAACGAGGCTCGCCTATCAAAGCTTTCGCCTTTCGCCAAATGCCATTCAGCCGGCGCCACACATGCGGCATTCGGCGAAAGGCGAAGTTTGGCTTTCGTCGAATGGCATTTGGCGAAAGGCGAACGCTTTGATACACACATTTGTTTATTTGTCGAATGACGAGCGAATGTGGGAAACACGAATATTTGGGTGTAGAGTTTTGTTATTTGTCATCGAATGTATATGACGCGCGAATCCTTTGATTCGCGTCAATTTACCGACGCGAAGCGGGAATGGCGAACGCCGATAGGCGACAACGATTATATCGTTCTTGGATAGGCGAGCGTCATAGGTACACACATGCGGCTTTCGCCGAGTAACAGCTCGCCTTTCGCCGAATGCCGCATGTGTAAACAAAGGTAAAATAGTTTGTTGTTTGTTTTGGAGTGTTTGGTTTGGTTGAATCCACAGGGGTTAACAAAAATGGCCGCTAAACATTTCATTTTCCATCAGTCAAAAACTGTTTAATTGTTTAATTTTAATTTGTACGAGACATGAACATTGAACATACCCATATATAAAACTCATTCAAACTCATCTCCCAAGCACGGTTTGCCGGTTTGGCAAACTCGACATAGGGTTAACTTAATTTCTCGCCAAAATGACTAACCGCTGCAAATCACACTACCGCGTTAGCGGTTAAGTCGCCAAAAAACCCTTTGTGTGTTTGTTTGGATTGATTTTGCTAAGAAGAAGACTCTACTCTCTAGTCTTCTTGGATTTTGCAATATTTTGCATCTATCTTCTATTCATCTATCCTTATATATCCTATTCTGTGTCCTTATCCTCATCCTCTATCCGTCGAGTCGAGGTGAGGTTTGAGGTTAGGTTGGAAAGATGTTAATAAAATGTTAAGAAGATGCATATTGCATAATATGAGACGCTAATATTTATCAATTATTGAAATATGTATTCATTACAAAAAGTTTATTTATTTCCCTTTATTTTGTGATGTTATAGGTCATATCAGGTAAATATAAACACGATATGCAATTATCTGAGTCTGAGAGGACGGGACAGAAAATAGAACAACTATTTCTAATTTCTATAAACAAATCCAGTAGCACCAAAATGAATTGCGCGAAATAAGCTCAATCGCAAATCTTGCATACGTTGAATATTGAAATTATGAATTAATGAATGAAATAAAAATAAATGTTGAATGCCCCTTATCAGGAATCGGAATCATGTTGAATGTGATTGCAATGATTGCATATCTGCATTGAAAATATTGAAATAAATCATTGAATTTGCAATTTGCAATGTTGGCTACACCACACCCTACTGACTGAGTCACCCGTACCACACCACAGAATATCTATTCTGTGACAGAATTGTTTAGTATTCTGCCGAAGTAGTTTTTGGCTGGACTACTGACAGTTTTTTAATTTTTTATTTTATTTTTTGTTTTCTACGTGGAATATAATAGTAGTAAAGGTTGATTTCGAAAAGAAAGGTATGAAATATTTAATAATTTTGCCATTTTCATTGATATCCTTATTAAATCTAGGAATTTTTTATTCTTTTTATATTGTGTAATGTTGAGAAAGAATTTGGGATTCCCCTATCCAATGTCCTCATCTGTCTGGTAACTATAAATGTCCACGTCGAGCTCTCTGATTGGCTAATTTTATGTTCCATTTCATGCATTTGGCTAGTTCACTAGACAGTTTTAAGTTGCCAAGTGTACATGAATAAAAATGGGTGATATTTATTAATTTCAGAAAAATGGCAGACGAATTTACTCCTAGGAATTATCAGGAAGAACTGATGAAAATTGGTCTGGAAAAAAACACTATCATATTTCTTCCGACAGGATCGGGTAAAACGTTCATAGCATTAATGATATTAAAGCGTATGAGTGGTAGCCTACTTAAGTAAGATTTTGTAGATTGTTGACTTTATACATTGTTGATAGTTTTCTTAATTATTTTCTAGACCATATAGTGATGGAGGAAAAATCACCGTAATACTGGTAAACACTATAGCTTTAGTTGAGCAACATGCGAAGTACATCCGAGATCACACAACATTAACTGTTGGTCAGTTCACAGGTGATATGAATTTGGATTTTTGGCCAAAAGACAAATGGTACGATGAATTTAATAAATTTCAAGTCTTTATACTCACTTGCCAAATTTTCGTCAATCTTGTCAATAACAACTTTGTTGGTAGGTATTTTTTTTTACCATTTATTTGTATAATTATTTGGTACTCTAAAAATAATGAATTTTTTCATCATTATTAAAATTCACCACATTTTAATATCATTTTATGTATACGAAACAATAGCAACTTCATGTATACGGCTGCAGTAGTATTAAACGAAAACTTCCAGCATCTCGGTTTAAGCGAATATCAATTCAAAAAGATGATTGAAGACATGTACTAATTTCTCTTCCTTTTCTTTTTTGGGATTTATTACCACATTTCTTGAGATTCCTATCCAAAAAAATTCGATTTATCTAAAAAATATTCAAATTAACCAGTTTAAAACTGGGAAATAATCTCTACGCCTTTGACGTAATGTCAGAGGATCAGTTAGAGGATGTTTTTTTGACAACTAATAGGAATTAAATTAATACAAAAATACTGCACTGACGTTTCAGAAACTATATCCGTTTCCTTTATCAAAGTTTTTTGTATTAAGTTAATTCCTATTAGTTGTCAAAAAAATACCCTCTAACTGATCCTCTGACATTACGTCAAAGGCGTAGAGGTTATTTCCCAGTATTAAACTGGTTAATTTGAATATTTTTTAGATAGGTACATTGAATTTTTTTGGATAGGAATCTCAAGAAATGTGGCAATAAATCCCAAAAAAGAAAAGGAAGAGAAATAATTTATGAAATGCCACAATTAACATTTAAACAATATAAGTACACATGTACTAAATTCTCAATTGTAATTTTGAACGACTATGATTAGTGTTGTTTATTATTTTCTTTTCAATTAGGTATTATTATTAATATATTGTACTAGCTTAGTATAATATTTTGTGTAATTATATCCCAGTAAACACATGATTTGTGGCATTCTGTTGGCCCAGTAGAGTTATTGATGGTTTTGTGATGTTACTGGTTAAGCATTAATGGCCCATTACAAGTTGTGTACAGTGCTACCAGTAGTTTATGAGTGACATTTTGCCATTTTAGTACCAATTATGGTTTACTGAATTCTACCGAACCATTTCCGTGCCAATAATGGTTCGGTAATGGCCCAGTAGAGTTAAGCTGCTGGTAAAATCTATGATGGCCGGTGGGACATATTTTTTCCGGGCCAGTACTGCCAGTTATGGCAGTTTGTACTTTGCCATTACTGGGCCATACGTGATGTTGTGTTTATTGGGATGATCACATTAATATATTTTTTCTACTACCGATCTTAAAGTACTAACTTTTCGCATGCTGTAGAGTGCGTAAAGTTAAACTTTGTGCGCGTAAAGTGTTTTTACCTTACGCACTAGTGCATAACGTAACATACTAAACAATTGCATACCTATTAGAGCACCTATAATAAACATATCTTATTTTAAAAACGTTAAATGTGGTTATTTAATTTTATGTAGTCCATTTATTTAATATCACGGTATTATTATAAAACATACCACCTAATTTTCAGTATTCTTTAACAATAATGATTGCATTTTTTACAATTCTGAAGTTTCATTTATATTCTTGACTATTGACATTAGACAAAGAAATAATAAACATTGACTGATTTAAAATTAAGTTGGCTATCAGTATTGTGAGTTTTAAATGACATTATGAAGTTTTGACGTTTCACATTATTATTAGAGAATTTAGGTCCATTTCGGTAGTAGAAAAAATATTGTATGCAATTCGTGCGAAAAGTGAGCTTATTTCACACTTGAGATTGTCGCACAAAACGCCCATTCGTGAAAAAATCTCACCTTACGCACTTATTACATAAATAACTATTTTATTTTTATCAACTTGGTAATATTTAATTTTATTTAATTATTTTTGTAATATGCATCCTGCTATAATTATCTCCGCGGCACATGTAACTTAACGCTGATTTCGAGATTTCATTAAATAACATTTTTAGCTCAAAATCTAACTTTCAATTTTAGAATGTTTGGCCTTGGAATATCAAAAATTTTTTCTTATGCCCGTCATCTAGAACACCGCCCCCTTAAAAAAAATCCTGGCTACGGCCCTGGGGGGAAGGGTTGAAAATCAACCATGCTGAACTCTTATTTCCCATTGTGTTATTGTGTTGTTCTAGTCTATTTTAAATGGTTACAATGGAATTGAAATTGACCGGGATAGAAGAGCAGACAATACAGCACTGCACAAAAAAAATAATAATTTAAGTAAAATGAACTAGGTACCTATATTTAAGAAACAAGAAATATGTCGGTATAGAAGTAGAAGAATCTATAAAATATTGCTATTTAGAAGTAGTACAATATTTCAGTTTTTAAACTTTAGTGTTAAGTTCCCATTGAAATAGGTTAAAATAACCAATTTAGTTACGTGACTTTATGCCAAAGGAACAGTTGAGGCTGATTTGCATTATTGGGATGCTCACGGTCATGCTCAGTGCTCAGCTCACGTTCCACACATATTTTTCAGTTAGTTATAATGGAAGTATTCCCACTAACGCTCACGCTCAAGTCACGATACGATTACTTAAGCGCAGGAATTCGAAAAGAATATTTGAGCTGAGCGTGCGTGTAACTGTCTGACTTGAGCATTTATTTGGTGAATAGAAAAGCGAGATTTCAGTTCATCAGCCATGGATACGGATGAAATTTTAATTGAAATGGTTTGTATCCACCCTGAACTGATTTGTACGAGCGGAAGGGACACCTAAAATAAAATTTTAAGATTCCGAGTTATAATTCGAAATTTTATTACAAAATTCCGAGTTATAAGTCGAAATTTCAAAATTCCGAGTTATAAGTCGAAATTTTGAAATTCCAATTTATAACTCAAAATTTTGATATACAGTATATTCACTTTTGAACCAAAGCAGTTTGTGAGTGAATAGGAGATAGCAGTAAAGCGAGAGCACTACACATGCGTGTCTGCATGTCGATCTCAGAATGTTAGCGCTCTCGCTTTATTCTCTCCTATTCACTCACAAAGTGCTTTGGTTGAAAAGTAAATTTACTGTATACTTAACTCGGAATGTCAAAATTACGACTTATAACTAGGAATTTTTAAATAAAATTTAGAGTTATAACTCGGAATTTTGAAATTTCGACTTTTGTAATAAAATTTCGAATTATAACTCGGAATTTTAAAATTTTATTTTAGGTGTCCCTTCCAGAGCTTCGTGGATGTGAGTCCAAATTTGTGTTTTGACATTCAAAATTACTGAGATAAAATTTTATAGTTGATCATCTGTTAGGTCCTAAAACAAGGTGTGGAATTCTCCTTCAGTTTTACGATTTAATAAATTTGGATGTGCCCACATTTTCCATTTACGTGTAATTTTTAATTTGCTCTTTTCTTCTTCATCTAAACGATAATGCCACCATCGCCAACTCGGTAATTGAAAAGTTTTTAAACATGTCTAGAAGGCACGAAACCTTAGCGTTGTATGTGATCACTCAACAAAATCGAGCTTGCCTCCCTATAATGCGAATCGACCTTTAAAGGTTGGTTGTTTTTGACATAAAATATGAATAAAATAAAAATGGTATTTCACAGACAATTTGGAAACTGAATCAGTTTCCTTTTTCAATGTCCGACTGTAGTTTAGTTATGTGATCAGTTTACCGATAAATTGTAGCTTGAGTTAATGTCTAAGAATTCTTTAAATCGTTTTCTCCATGATTGCCTCCTTCAAATTAATGAACTGGGACACCTAGTAGTCGCGCATATGTTCAAAATAAGGCAGTCGTGGGCTTGGAATGATTGAAGCAAGCGACCCGTTTTATCCGTTAGTGCTTCTACCATAAAACATGAAATCACTTCTTGGCCAACTCAGACACGCGTCGTTTACCCCCTGCACCCCATCAAAGGGTGAAATTTTCAAATGACTGTATCTCTGCAACTGTTTGAGCTAACGAGTTCGTTCGAACGCTAAAATGTTTGTATTTAAAAGACGAATAAAAATGCTTATTACCATTTATACGAATTTTTTAATATTTAGCGAGATATTTTGAAAAAACTAATATTTCTAGAGGAACCCCTTTAAATTTTATCTAATAACTTCAAAACGCACAGTCCTAAGGAAAAGATACCTTAAATAAAAATTATTCCTTACACTTTTAACTTCATTTTGGTATAGACATATATGCACTTGCGGTTGCTCAAAGTGGTTTAAATACTGTAGATATCGGGGGAACGCATATTTACAGGTCTTAATTATTATTATGCTCTAGCTGTGCATCGTGATCAAGTTCTGCGCCGGCTGTTGCACCGGCGCGGCCCGCTTTAGTCTCGTGCAAAAAACTGTGTGCTTACAATTTTACCTTCATTTTTCTATGTATACATATATTATATATCTGCAAATGCAGTTGTCCAAAAGATATCAAACAATTAAAATAATTGTAATAAATTTCTCACTTACAACAAATTGAAAACTTTATTATTATCTATTGAAAAAAAATGTCTTCCTCTTCGTCACTGGAATCCTGCTCGTCCAAATGTATGCTCTGTGTTTCCAAATTTTCACAGTGCTCTTCTGCCTCGCACTCACACATTTCTGTACATATCAATTTATTGATCAAACATTTGCAGCATTTTGTGTTACATTTATTTTTTTTGTAGCCGCATCGAATTAAATTTAATATTTCTGGAGGTGTGCATTCCTGTGTGCAGAAAACAGATGCCAGTTGTCCTAAATTATTAGTTTACCATCCAAAATCTGTAGGATTGAACACCTCGCTCTTAGAAATGTGCGAACTGGTCCAAATAAAAAGTTGTAATCTTGCTCTTTGCAGAGCTAGATACAAGCCACCCTTGGTGGGTAGTAACTGGTCACCCTCTTGTTGCATCTTTTGCAACACTCCACCACTGTAACTCAGCTAATGAGCAAATATTGCTGGCAGGAGCATACACTTTAGAAATAAACCTTTCTAAATCCTTAATTATTATATTTAAATCAATTTCTTTGTCACCTAGCTAAATGAGTGCTTTAAGAATCTTGTCAGGTCAGGTGAGAATATGTTGGATGATACTGATTCTTTGTAAGAATGTTTGTTAGAAGTATAAAATACAATGCAGAAGATGCAAAAGCAAGTTATTCGAGAACAGAACTTTAATAGTTGCTCGGGAGGAAACTTGTTATTGTACTGAAACTGGTTATGTAGAAGAATTGACTGGCACACAAGAAGAGGCTGATACAAAAATCATTCTGCATTGTATTTATGCTCCTAACAAACATTCTTCCAAAGAATCAGTGTCACTCAACATAGTCCCACCTGACACCGACGTATTCATATTGTTAATAAAATATTATAAATCAATGATCCAAAATAGTTTCTATGTTACTGGTAGTGGTGTTCATAAGAGAAAACTTGACTTAAATATTTTGTGGAAAAATTTAACTGAACTCCAAAGATAAGCACTTCCGGCATTACATGCAATTTCTGGTTGCGACAGTACTGGCGAATTCTCCAAGAAACGCAAATAACCTGGTTTTTAAATCTCATATTTAATTTTGTAGGTAAACTCTAATTTTGGAAAGTCTTTAAGCAAGCAGACAGGATTCTTAAAGCACTCATTTCGCTAGGCGACAAAGAAATTGATTTAGATATAATAATTAAGGATTTAGGAAGGTTTATTTGTAAAGTATATGCTCCTGCCACCAATATTTGCTCATCACCTGAATTAAGGTGGTGGGGTTTTGCAAAGATGCAATAACAGGGTGATCAGTTACCACCCAATACCCATCAAGGGTAGTTTGTATCCAGCTCTGCAAAGAGCAAGATTACAACTCTTTATTTGGACCAGTTCGCACATTTCTAAGAGCGAGGTGTTCAATCCTACAGATTTTGGATGGTAAACTAATAATTCAGGACAACTGGCATCTGTTTTCTGCCCACAGGAATGCACACCACCAGAAATATTAAATTTAATTCGATGCGGCTACAAAAAAATAAATGTAACACAAAATGCTGCAAATGTTTGATCAATAAATTGAAATGTACAGAAATGTGTGAGTGCGAGGCAGAAGAACACTGTGAAAATTTGGAGACACAGACTATACATTTGGACGAGCAGGATTCCAGTGACGAAGAGGAAGACTTTTTTTTCAATAGATAATAATAAAGTTTTCGGTTTGTTGTAAGTGAGAAATTTATTACAATTATTTTAATTATTTGATCTATTTTGGACAACTGCATTTGCAGATATATGATATATGTATATGTAGAAAAATGAAGGTAAAATTGCAAGCACACAGTTTTTTGCACGAGACTAAAGCGGGCCGCGCCGGCGCAGAATTAGATCACGACGCACAGCTAGAGCATAATAATTAAGTCCTGTAAATATGCGTTCCCCAATATCTACAGTATTTAAACCACTTTGAGCAACCGCAAGTGCATATATGTCTATACCAAAATGAAACTAAAAGTGTAAGCAATAATTTTTATTTAAGGTATCTTTTCTTTACGACTGTGCGTTCTGAAGTTATTTGATAAAATTTAAAGGGGTTGCTCTAGAAATATTAGTTTTTTCAAAATATCTCGCTAAATATTAAAAAATTCATATAAATGGTAATAAACATTTTTATTCGTCTTTTAAATACAAACATTTTGGCGTTCGAACGAACTCCTTAGCTCAAACAGTTACAGAGATACAGTCATTTGAAAATTACACCCTTTGATGGGGTGCAGGGGGTAAACGACGCGTGTCTGAGTTGGCCAAGAAGTGATTTCACGTTCTACGGTAGAAGTACTAACAGATAAAATGGGTCGCTTGCTTCAATCATTCCAAGCCCACGAAAATACATAAGCGCGACTACTAACCTTGTAACATAAGATTTTTCTTTTTAACATATTTTGAAACTTCTCCAAAAATCTTGTTTTAGATATGAATAAAGTGAATTTATTAATTTTTGATGAATGTCACCGAGGGGTTAATGACCAACCTATGCGTCAATTGATGAAAGCTTTTGAAAACTTAACAGATCCTCCAAGAGTGTTAGGTCTCACAGCCACTTTACTCAATGGTAACTGTAAACCCCATAAGATAATGCAGGAAGTACTGTCCCTGGAAACTACATACCATAGTAAAGTTGCTACAGTGGATGGATTAGCTTCGGTTGTGGGGTAAGTCGTAAGTCGTAAGTAAAATATACACTATAGGAAACATAAGACTTATTTTACAATTCTCTTTGCTTGATATGCATTGTTTATAAATGACTTTGTTTAGGCTTTATACAAGCATAATAACAACAAACATATCCAAATTGATATACTTATATTGATGTTTCATCTCTAAACATGCTATTATTAAATTCATTGGACTTTCTTTAATACATGATGAATATTGGATTTAAAATCATAAAATTCAAAACGTCTAAAAACAAATTATTAAAAATTTTTTTTAAAGAGCTTGTAAGAGCGAAAGAATATGTACATCTTCTTGTGGACTTCGTTTTTTAATTGGTGACCATAATGAATGAATTTTGTGGTGAGTTAAAAAAAAAATTTTAATAATTTGTTCTTAGACGTTTTGAATTTTATGATTTTAAATCCAATAATCATCATGTATTAAAGAAAGTCCAATGAATTTAATAATAGCATGTTTAGAGATGAAACATCAATATAAGTATATCAATTTGGATATGTTTGTTGTTATTATGCTTGTATAAAGCCTAAACAAAGTCATTTATGAACATAAGACGTTATCTTGAAGAAGTCTTGAAGTTAAATGCTATTTATATATAGAAGTTATACATCATCATAACCCAGATCATTACAGTTATAAATGATTACTTAAAATTACATCTTGCACTTAATAAACTAATTGTTGGTGTTTTAATACCAGACTACTATTGGATATATGCCATGTATTCACTCATATATGATCTATGTGAAGTTTACATCTAGTTTTCATAAGTAGGTTCCACTGCACACCAAAACACTGAATACTTAACACTTGATGTGCATTTCTTCTCTGCGATTTGCTAATTTGTTATTTTCAGATATTCAACAAATCCAGTGGAAAATTTTCAGTTATGTGCAGAATATAATCCTTCTTATATAGAAATTATCGCAATTGATATATTAAAGAAAGTTATGAATCTGATTTGTGATGTTAAGGTAGAATCAGCACCGTTGAATTTAAAAGGGTTGAAACCATTAGAACCAGTTGTTGGTTATAAAAAATTGGCAAATCTTATTGGGGATCTAATAGAACACATTCAAGTAATGGGATCATATGGAGGTATCAAAGCCACATTAGCCCACATGATACAATGTGAAAGGTTACGAAAACATTGTCAAGATCTTAACTTTTACAACTTGCTAAGTTATGTTCTCACTAATATGTCTTTCGTTAAAGAATTGTTGAAGAATAGTACGAAGAATGTTGATGAGAATGAAAAAATACATAAATTTTCCTCTGATAAAGTATTACAGTTATTCCAGATCTTCCAAGACTACAAAAAAAAGTCAAGAGAAGAATTGTGCTGTATTATTTTTACGAAAAGACGGTTTACAGCTAAAGTAATTTATCACATCCTAGACAGCTTAAGAACTCTAGATCCAGATTATTCTTATTTAAAACCGGATTTTATGGTTGGTTATAACAATAATCCATATAACGATACACGTGAAAATTTGTTCCGCAATAAGAAAAATAAAGAAGTCCTTCAAAGTTTTTGTAATAAAGACATTAACGTTATCGTTGCATCAAATGTTTTAGAGGAAGGAGTTGATATACCTAAGTGTACCCTTGTTATTAAATTTGATAAGCCAGATGATTATCGATCTTATGTACAATCTAAAGGTAGAGCCAGGCATAAAGACAGTCTCTATTATATGATTGTTGAAAGAAACGAAGCTGTGAAATTCCATAAAAAATATGAAGAGTTTCAATTAGTAGAACAAGCTTTAAACGATGTAAGTAACTAATCTCTATATTTGAATACACATAGAAAGAAAATAGAAAGCTGAAAATTATTCAACTTTCACAAAAAATGGAATTGAACTAGTCCTATCTTAAATGACGTCCTCAGGCGTGGCCGACCATACTCTTAATAGGGTTGGACATGAATAAAGTTTTAATTCTGCGGTCGACGTATACATTATTTGGTACTTACTTAGATAGATATTTTTGTTTGTTACTAATAATAATGAAGTGTACAACAGAATCTTACATATTTTACTTGCACATAATATAGAAAATATGTTCCTTGTATATAAAGTCCAAATCACGAAAGACCGTTACGTCAACTTTATAATTCGTGTGAATCAAATCAGTACTGAGTTAGTCAAATTCATGCTTGTTGAAATGACACCCGGATGTGAACAAATTTAAACATCAAAACAAAACATAACCTCCAATTTGTCTGTTAAATGTCAATCAACGATCTCGCCTGTCTAAATTTGAACTAATTATATATTCTTATCGAGGTTTTTATATACAGTGTGAAATGAAATTTGGCACACTGAACACAGTGGAGTACTTAGTTTTCACGTAAAGAAATCGCTAATATGATTTCTCGAATTTTGGCTCCAAAAAAATTGCAAAGTAGGCCTTCATTTTTGTGATAGACATCTATCGATTTGCCACAAAATGCAGTTTTCCATGAGCAACAATCTAAAAAAAAGTTGATCAAAATCGGACCAAAAATAGCCACTTTACAGGGGTGACCCGCAAACAAATGGGTCACACTGTATATAATTTGGCAAAATGCAGATGTTTCAAAGATTATCGTTAGTTCCATAATGAACTGTTTTTAACGTGCAAAAATCAATAGAATAAGGAAAACGGTAACAATCAAACTCAAAGATAAACAAATTCAAATTTGACAACTGGCTGACATGCAGAAACAAGAAACTATGAAACATGTGACAATGGCGCTAGTCAAAAGCGTTCGATCAGTGGTTGATCTAATTCTCGCTTGTTATTGAGACATACGAAATTGGGCCCTCTCTTTCATTTTCGTCTGGGAGGTTAGGTTTTCGTATAATGCATCAACGTCAGTCGGAGATATTAACAGTCACATATAATTGACTCCCTTTCCCTGTATCTTTCGTTTTCGTAAACAAAGAATGCTTGACCAGCATACGTTGAAGATTAGAAATTAATTTGTGACGTAATGGTCATCTCGTGTTTTGAGGTATTATACAGGGTGATTCGTGAGGAGAGGGTCGTACTTTACCAACAGATAGGGAACATTGAGGTGATCTTAAATCCCCATATAGTAATGGCTATAGCGGCTTCGTTTCCGAAATACAGGGTGTTTTATATTTTTTGGAATAATTTTCTTTTCGCCATATATCTGTAATGCGTAAACGGAATTCAATGAAATTTTGTATTTGTGTTACAGTAGACATTCACCATCAAATGGGTGGGATATTAATAAAATATCAGGGCCGGACCCAGAATAAAATTATTTTTAAATTATTTTATTATATAGAAAATAACACTCTGTATACTGATTATGAAATTCTTGATATTGAAATATTAATTTACATCTAGAAAGATACAAGATCCCATAAAAAAATATTTTGGCACCATTTCATTGTTTAAGTAAAAAAATTAAATTGTTGAGGAATCTATTTTTTTTTGAAAAATTGAGAGAAAATAGTCACTTCAGATATCAGTAACATATATTTTTTTTCTTCTCTGTTTGCATTATCTTTTATTCGTATCACATGGTACCTAGTAAAATAATAAAAATATTTTGTAATGATTGTGTAATTAATAATCTTAAAAAAAATAACACATAATAAAAATTAACAATTTAACAGTCAAATTTACTAAACACAATTAAATTTTTTGAATCACAGTCTGTTTTCAAAATGACCACCGCCAATTCGATACATTTTCTTGATCGATTTGTCATTTGATTTATGCTTTTTCTATTAATTTCTAAATTGTTATTTATTTCATTGCAAAAGTGCTCAATTCTTGCAATCAGCTGTTCTCTGGTGTTTATTTCTTCTTTGTATACCTCAGTTTTAAATAACCCCACAAAAAATAGTCAAGGGGTGTGAGATCTGGTGATCTCGGGGCCATGCAACAGGACCGAAGTGATTATTTTCTCTCAATTTTTCAAAAAAAAAATTGATTCCTCAACAATTTAATTTTCTTATTTAAACAATGAAATGGTGCCAAAATATTTTTTTATGGGATCTTGTATCTTTCTAGATGTAAATTAATATTTCAATATCAAGAATTTCATAAACAGTATACAGAGTGTTATTTTCTAGGAATAATTTAAAAATAAGTTTATTCTGGGTCCGGCCCTGATATTTTATTAATATCCCACGCATTTGATGGTGAATGACTACTGTAACAAAAATACAAAATTTCATTGAATTCCGTTTACGCATTACAGATATATGGCGAAAAGAAAATTCTTCCAAAAAATATAAAACACCTTGTATTTCGGAAACGAAGCCGCTATAGCCATTACTATATGGGGATTTAAGATCACCTCAATGTTCCCTATCTATTGGTAAAGTACGACCCTCTCCTCACGAATCACCCTGTATATATATATTTTTTTACTTACATTTTCTAAGCTATGTCTGTCCTCTTTTAATTTCCTAATCGTCATTTTTTAATGATATTCTAATTCTTTGTCATTTTTATTATATTATAACATTTATAACTCATATAATGGGATATTTTGCCACCTCTAGGAAAATTAAGATTTAGTAAATCACAGCATATTATATCTAATTTAGGGTTAGTACAGAAATCCGAATAAATTTGCACGTATAAAATTGTTTTATAATCAAATATTAATTCATGGTGGGTAATATTTTAGTATCTGATTGGAAAAAATTTAGAAAGACCAGAACCTTCTAGTGAAGAAATAGAAAAAATGTATAATGAAGATGAATTACCTCCTTATTATGTTGATGGCCTTGGTTCAGCTCAAGTTAATATGAGGTCTTCAATACCACTTTTATGTCAATACTGTTCAAGCTTACCGTCAGACATCTATACAACATATACGCCTGAGTGGTATGTGAAAGAAAAATGTAATCATTTGGGTGAAAAGTTATATAGTGTGGTAATCATGTTACCCATTGTATGTCCTGTTGTAGATTGTATAGAGGTAGGTATCATTATTAGCTTTGTTCGTAAAGCGTTGAATTGTAGTTGCTGACGGTCAGACGCATGCGCAGATTTATTTTAGTATCGTTAAAACGATTCTGTACTTGCGCCTTACCATCTGTGCATGCATCTGACGATTGGCAACTGTCACTGATTGCTTTATGAACAAAGCTATTATCTTTATTTATTTCTTTTGTTATTTTGTGGTTTTTTCTGATGTTCTGATTTTCTCTCGTTTTTGGTTCATTTATTTAAAATATCCTTGTAAATAATCTTTTATTATAAATCTATATATTATATTTATACAGTAACCAACACCTAAGTACGTATATATTGCCAAATTCACATGCGAAATAAATGTGCAACCAACTTGCAGTGCAAGCAGGTGTGATCTTCTAAACTGTAGACTGACGCCAGCGTCCACACCATTTAAATTCATTTGTATTGTTACACATTCAATCTGTCGTACCTGTAAATATGAAATGTCTAGTTACCCATAAGTTTTTACGTATACGTACTTGGCTGCCGGTTACTGTATAATACATAAATTTTTTTGCAGGGGAAATACATGAACACAATTAAATCTGCTAAAAGAGCAGCTGCTCTTGAAGCCTGTATTTTGCTTCACCAAATTGGCGAATTAGATGATCATTTGTTACCTAAAAAATGTGACATTCCAGAGCAAGATGTTAATTTTCTTTTTACTCATTATCCTGCAAATAAGGAAGATCGAACTGGATATGCCAAGACTAAAAGGTTGCATAAGAAGCAGGTCAGTATTTTTGATATATTATCTATTACCACAGTAGATGTTTATTAATGACTAATGCCATTATTATATCGTAATACTTTTTTATATGCTTCATGTCCGGAAATACTTTCATGTGAAGTTCAGTCTATCCTTGAGAGAAGTCTGTTGATTATCAGCGATTAAAAGTCGAACATAAAATTGGAAACACGTCCACGTCGTCCATGCATCAAATCCAACCCCTACTTCCTATAACATTAAAAAAAAAAAACCTCGCAGGGGCCTTTTTCACTTATTATACATTTTCAACATTTTTTAAGTATAACATGCCAAAGGGGCTTAATAAAAAAACTGGCAAAAACGACTGGAGATATCCCAGACAGCACAAGATATTCCTAGAATAAGCTAAGAATATAAATTTAAGGAAAACTGATTATTCCTAGAATGATCTGTAGATATATAAACTCGATATGGAATATTCCCAGAACGTGAAAATGGGAATAATGTAGATAAACTCAGAATATTCGATTTGGAATATTCCAAAAAGGTTAAGATTATTCTAAGAATATTCCTAGAATACCTATAGAATGAAAGAAATATGCATCTTGCATCTTATAGGTAATCTAAGAATATTCCTAGATATACCTACACAGGTAACCGTAAAAACACACAAGTTACCCACTAATATGGTAGACACAGCACTGTATGAACAATAAGCTGGTGCTCCTAGTTTACCGTACAGTCCTGTGACGGCCATATTAGTGGCTAACGTGTGAATTATTGTTTATATTTTATATTTCTCCGTAGGTATTTTATTATTTTCATTCTTTAAATAAAATTTGTTGCTATATCTTATATTTATTTATAAATTTTTTATCAATATAAATTAAATAAAAAACACAAACAAAAATTCAGTTAACGTCCTCTTCATTTTCTTTATCTTCATTACTTCTTATTGATTTCAATCGTTCACTTGCCTTGGCCAACCACTGTCCAGTTTTTAGTTCAATCTCTTTTTTCGTTACATTTTTGTCACATAACTGTATGGCATCTAAAAATTAAATAAAATTATAATCGCGAAAGTTACATTTATAGGAAAATATTCCCAAATATACTCGTCAAAATTTGCTTCGGGACACCTTAAAATTGACCAAGATTTATAACGCTATAAAACTGTAAAAAATTTATGGATTTGTGCCGGGTTTTTAGCATTTTAAGGGAAATTTAATTGGCTTTCATCTTACCTATTTAACTCTATAAGATAAAGTTACAGAAACATGTTTATACAGGGTTAACCAAACACACTGTATATTAGAATTTTATAAAATTTGTTTGTCTTATGTGTCTGCTTTAAAACATTTTTTGATTTTGCTCCTATCTTTTTTGTAGAAAAAGATACAGAGGTTTTAATAAAATGTTACATTTTCACAATAAAATAAAAAATCTCAATCTTTTACTTTTATAATTATAAGGACTCGCAATAACATTAATATCTTTTTTATTAAATCGGCATTAGAGTGCCCCAAAATCGGCATTAAAGTGATAGAAATAATCATTAAAGTCATTATTGTACGATTTTTGTAGATGGCCGAGGTGACAGATAAACGTAAACATAAATTTTACATTGCTTGTGACAATAATTGTGTTGTCATAAAAGGTAAATAAATACAGTTTTTTTAAATTCAGAATTGTATTATCACTATTATAATTGCTGAAAATAATGATTTTCTTTTCTTTTTGTTTTGGTATATTTAGGCATTTTAACAAGTATTTTTAATTAAAACTATTAAAAAGTAATACAAATACTTACGTATCCCACTACTATCATTTATTGCACAGAACACTACTTACAGCGTACAGAAATGCACATGCAGAGTAAAAATTCTTGATAAAATGCAGCAAAAAACAGGAGACAGAAACTCAGGCACGAGCCAGGCATCCAGACAGAACGACGCCATTGTTGATTGTGATCATCAATCGACGATCGACAATCGGATGAACACGGCACAATTCGTCTCGGCGGCAGAGTTCAGCGAGCCCCTCGACCAATAAACAGCATGCACAAATTCGATTCGAGCATTTAGTGTAACGCGCGAAATTTAGAACTTTTAAATTAGGTTTACTTCTAGATTGTGATATTTGTAAATAAAACTAAACGTTAATATTTGTTTTGGATCGAGAGTTTTTGAAATGTATATTTACATACTTATGTAAATCATTTTCGTTATATTTTTGTTTAAATTAGACTATATATGTATATGTAAGTAGGTATATGGTTATTACACTATATTTTCGTAAATTTCAGGTAAAAAATAAATTTGTACGCATAGAAGAAAAATAATCTTCAGGTACGATTTCTATATAGAAAATTTTTAAGTTTAATATTTTTTTTTATTCCGAAAATTATGATATTCTCAGAATATTCCTAGGATAAGTTTTATAGTTTATACAAAAGAGAATATTCCCAGTATAATTATAAACTATATTCTAGGATTATTCTTAAATTTATATACTAAGAATAATCTCTTATATATATATTCCAGGAATAAACTACGATTATTTAAATATATATAGTCCTTTTGGAATCATTACAGAATATTACAGGAATATCTGGTGCTGTCTGGGTTGATATTAACTCATTTGCCATCCATAATGGGAGATGAAAAATGTTGTTTTAACAAAATGGCAAACCATCAAAATTTTGCAATTTTGTTTATGTTTTACACCCTATATAATAAGAGTATTTAAACTTTTTCAAAAAAATTTATTCTTTTATGTAATCTAGCTGGAACAAATGATATTTTACACGGTGCAAACCGCACAAAAAAATGTCAAATTTTAAAAAAGTTACAGCTAATTGAAAATGATGCTAAAAATTGCCTTTGCCGAACTTTTTGTTGACCAGTTGTTATAACTGCAAACCACGTTGATCACTTGTATTTATTGTATCACTATTGTTTTTTCTTTCTATTATTAATTTACCTTCTGACTGCACTATTTGGAAATACAAATATTATTTTTCGTATATCGAAGTTGTATATATACAACGATATTTATTTGATGATTTATTTGACTTAATAGCTGTGAGTTTTGGCTAATCCCACAAAATAATTATTTCTAAGATTCATATAGTTATATAAAAAAGTAGTTGTTGCCGATAAAAAACGAAAAATTCCATATTTCTCTGGAGAGGAAAATACAAAGAAAAATGCAAGAGCAACTTTAAACAGTAATACTAATCTAACAGAATGACAATTAAAAATTATTACATGACTCTGCTTCTTCAAGGCGGGGGTTGTAATATCGGACGATATTAATTTTAATAACAATGTTTACAATTATATTTCAAGGTTTTTAACAATTTTTAGAGACGATCTCTGGAATAAAAAATAATTGCCTTTACTCTTTTACACATCTCGTGACTGAGCACCTAAAAAAAATACCCCTCTGCGGTCATCTTGCAAATATAAAAGAGGCAAGTTAGACCTCTAGGGTCTGACCTCACCTCATCTAGCAACATGAATAAATAGGTGCTATTTAGATGAATTATAACCTTGAATGAATTATGCGTATAATTATAATTTTTATGTTCTAGACTTCAACATACATACAAGGTCAAATAAAACCAACTACTACCCATTTCCTTCACGTTATTAGCTTAGAACCACAATTTTCAAGACAGTCAACTGACATTAATAATTCTACTATATATGATATGTACTCATCCCCGCTTTGTTTTGGAATAATTACACCAGGACAAATTCCTGTTTTATGTGATTTTCCCATTTATGTATCGATGGGAACAATAAATGTAAGCCTGAAAGTTAATCAGAAACAAGTTATATTTAATGAAGAAGAGATAATGGCCATGAAAGAATTTCATTTTTTGGTGTTTGACGATGTGTTAAAAGTTGTACAATCATTTCTGGTTTTTGATAATAGCATGGAAGCTGAAATGCTTTTGGTAGTACCTTTAAATAAAATAACGCTCGATATCGACTTTAATGTCATTGAAAATCACAAACGTGTACACGATATTTTAGAACTGTCACCATCGGAAAAGTTAAGTTTGGAAGTGACGCAGGACACATTCTTAAAAAAAATTGTTTCTCCTTGGTATAGGAGAGACCCTGCAACATACATCGTTACAGAAGTGTCTTTAAACAAAAGTGCTTTATCTCCATTTCCAAATGAAGATTACAGCACTTTTCAAGAGTATTTTCAGGAAAAACATGGTAAAAGAATTTTAAACGTTCAGCAACCTTTATTACTTGTCAAAGGTCTTACTAAACGTTTAAATTTTATGAAACCAAAAGGCAAAGAGGGCAAACGTAAACGTGATAAGTTATATGAGGAGATGTCTGAATATTTAATACCTGAGTTGGTCGTAAAGCAAGATTTTCCAGCAGCCCTATGGATACAAGGCAGTTTTTTACCTACTATTTTAAGCAGGATCAGTTATATGTTGCAATTGGAAGAATTACGTTGTAAAATATCCAAAGATACAGGTCTAGGACAGGCAGTAGTCAGTAGACCAAAACCATTGGAACTGGATGGATATCTATTAGACTATGAGCCACACCTTGATGAGCAATTACCTGAAAATATACTAATTCCAAATTTAGTTGTGGATGAATCTGATTTGAATGTACCATCAACATTACTCCACTACAATAAAGATTATGTTGCAAAGATGTTGGAAGCTGAGTATCCGTGGAAAGATCTTGAGGAACCGAAAGATATTGAACGAGATCTTAATGTTACTTCAATGGATATTGAATATTATGAAAACTTTATAAGCCACAAGGTATCTAGGCGAGATACTCAAATAAGGAATGAAAACTCCACGAAAACGAATAATAATCAGTTGGCTCTTACATATCATAAAGATTTTGTTGAAAAGTCAATAAAACTGCTTGATACATTTAGTAATGATGGGCCTGAACTTTGTGAAATTTATAGGGCATTAACCACTGCTAAGGCAAATGACATAGTGAACTTGGAACGTCTTGAAACATTAGGGGATTCTTTCTTAAAATTGATAACGTCCGTATATACTGCCCTGCGATTTCCAAAATATGATGAAGGGCGAGCAACAACCTTGAAGAGTAGATTAGTTAGCAACAAGAATCTATATTATTTGGCAAAGCAAAAAAATTTAAGTGGAATAATGAAGTACAACGAATTATCTCCCAGGGAGGAATGGCTACTACCTGCATTTACAGTGCCAGAAAAGATGTTAGAGAGAATCACTCTCAAAGAAGTTTCTGTTAATGCCTTGTTTAACTTGTTAATTCCTAGAAATGAACAAGTGACTGGAAATTTGAGCCAGGAGACTATTAGTCAAATAATAAAAGAAGATTATCCAATTGATGAAAGTGAAGAAAGTTCGTATCAGAGCATGGCTCCATTTTTGAAATGTCAGTATATTGGTGATAAACATGTATCAGATGCTGTGGAGGCTCTTTTAGGCGCATATCTCCAAAGCTGTGGATTTAAAGGTTTGTGGATTTTTAATTACTATCTTGAATTAAAATAAAAACCGTGCTGTAAAGTACTTAATACGTTTTGTTCTTCTCCAAAAATATTAAAAGATAATGTTCCAAACATTTTTGCTATTATATTGCGAAGGGAATCCATATGTGAGTAATATGATATGATAAGTGAAGGGAAGGTGTAAAATAATAGTCTTAAATCTCACAACTCCTTTTTAACAAGCTACCGGTTTCGGAACCTTTATTAAAGTTCCATCTTCAGGCTACGGCTAGAAAAAAAAAAATGATATCCTTCATTTTGTATCTAGCCTGAAGATATAACTTTAATAAAGGTTCCGAAACCGGTAGCTTGTTAAAAAGGAGTTGTGAGATTTAAGACTATTATTTTACACCTTCCCTTTACTTATTTTTGCTATTATCTCAGATTAACGAAAATATCCCATTAGACTCAAATTATAATTAATATGTAGGATTTGGTGCATTCATTTATATTTTATATTATAAATAAAACTTTTTTGGTCAAAGTATATTTCAGTTTTTAACGTCCAAAAAAATATGATAGTTTCTTTCCTTAAATTTTGTCGTTTTTAAAGTAATTAAGATGTAATTATCAAATTGGCTGCGATTTGTCCAGGGGGTCTATTCTTGAAACTAGGGACTATGTTGCCGCGAGGGAATGACTTCGTTTTATCTCTGTAATAGTAAGTGAACCAATAGTAAATGTCAATTTAGGTCATATTGACGTCAGTCCCTCATGAACACATTCCCTTGTTTCAAGAATAGACTCCCCAGGCTACTCGATTTAAGTGTACCACTCCTACTATTATAACTGTGTAATTTGTAAACTAAAAAAAAAGTAGAATTTTTATTTTCATTTATATACACATGAAATGGAACACATAATGTGTAATGTAGAAGCGAAATTTGAAAAAAAGTCGGAAGATTAGTTTAAATGTTGTTATCCCGATGTTCTACTTCAAGTGTTGGGAAGTGTATTATGTGCTTATGTTATATATGTATTCATAGGAGGAATACAATTTATTGAATGGATAGGGCTGATTCCTGCATCCGAAAAACTAGAGGATTTATTAAGAAGACCAGCTCCTGACCCAATATTAGATAAAAATGCAACCAAGAGAAATGTAGATTTCCATTTACCATGTTGGCAAGAAATTGAAATTATCTTAGGTTATCGTTTTAAAAATCGTGCTTATCTTTTGCAAGCCTTAACGCACTCTTCATATACTCCAAATAGAATAACACTGTCCTATGAGAAACTGGAATTTCTTGGAGATGCAATACTAGATTTTCTAATAACTTGTTATATTTATGAGTCATGTGGATACTTGGATCCTGGCCAATTAACAGACTTAAGGTCGGCACTTGTTAATAATAATACTTTTGCTAGTTTGTTGGTAAGATGCGGTTTTCACAAATTTTTATTAATGATGAATTCACAACTACAAGGGCATATAGATAAGTTTGTAGCATATTTGGAATCGAAGAATTATGAAATTGATGATGATGTACTTATTTTGTTAGAAGAAGACGAGTTGAATCTGGCGGAATATGTCGATGTGCCTAAAGTAAGTTGTATTTTATAACCGAACTCTGTCATTTATAATAGCAATACTATTGTTATAATTTGTCTAGCAAAATGTGGGGAAAATCAATTATTGTAGATGACAATTTACGATTTGGTAACTTATACATGCATGCAATATATTTCAAGTGGTAAAAACAGAGAAAAAAAATAATTTGATGCAATCTATAATACGCGCATTTAGTGCGCGTCATATAAGTCATGTAATGTCAAAATTGGATGCAAACAATTTATGAATTTATAACATCTACTGATATAAACACTGTAATGATGGCTGCTTTTTTTCCCGATATTTACGTAATCTTTTATACGGAAATCTCGGGCGCCAGTACTTTAACTTTTGAGTGCAAAGGACAGCACTTTTTGGCTTTCCTATTTGGGAAAGCAATCCGGGGTAGCTAACAGATGGAGATACGAAGGAATGCCAGCGGGTCGTAAGTTGGGGGTTTGTCTAACGGACTTCAACCCCTACTCAAACGGATTAATCAGAAATTTTTGGACAGAAATAATTACTCGTGAATTTTACCTCTTTAAAATAACGGATTTATTCAGTGATAATAATGAACAAATTAATTTACTCTAAACCTCCACGACTGTACAGTCGAGTGTGTATAAAACTATTTCAAAAATGATAACAACAAGTCGAGCTGGCAATCAAGAATCTTTACATGTTTTTGCGTCGGAATTTTCGGATACGTGTGATTAATGAATTCTTATGTACGACAAGCAAACGGACCTTTCCACTAGGATGTATTATGCACGGCGGGCAATCGATTAGCTATAGATATTGTAGGCTATACAGAATTTTTAAATACATGGCAAACTACTGCCACAAACGTAGAGCTATTTGTTAATGCTTATGTTAATAAACGTAAGTTTCACGAGCCAACTCTATGCAGATCACCCGTTTGGATGGCCCTAGCGAACAAATCCTCCCAGTTGATGCATATAATGGCTATTTGGTTTATCGTAGGTTTTCCGGTAACCTATTATGCAGGGGGGCTTTTGAGGTGGCCCTAGCGAACAAACCTCAGCAGCTGCTGCATATATTAGCAAACAAAAGACCAACGGAGGTATTATTAATTAGCTCTGGTTTGATTGGGTAGTATAATACAGCAATACGTACGGACACAAAGACCTTTTAATATCTATACTTAACTGAAAGCAGTACCTGCAAAATGCAGTGGACTACGGTGTATTCTTACTTGCCAAAATTATTTTCAAATAACGTTCTGACGGAATTTACTATTTAACTCGAAACGGCGGCGCGAAACTGTGGACGGCTTTGGTTTGATCTGGCACTTTTGGACTGCGGACGGCTTTCATGGAATGAGCTGAACTGCTGCCGGTTTTCTCGGAATGAGAATGAGCACGGAAATGAGCTGAACTGCTGCCGGTTTTCTCGGAATGAGGAATCAGCACGGAATGAGGAATGAGAGCGAAGTCAGTGTTCTTTCCCTTTTTGTAAACTTTTTGTTGTATCTAGGTCGCGTGATAGAGGGGCGGTCACCGACTTTAAACTACGGACTCGGATGCACCACCCAACGTAACTTGCAGAGGTGCAGCGGCTTATGCATTTAGGCGCATCAATTCAAAACGTATATTACCGGGAATGAGTTACTTGTAATTTCTAAACTATGTTGCAAGAAGTAACGGATTAAAACGAGCAAGGATTAACATTTTTAGTAACGAATGATTTTTATTTCCGACTCGGCCTTTATTTCTAATAATTCTCGGATTTTACTTATACGAGGGATTGTCGAAAATTAATCAATTAATTACTTGATTGCTTGTTTACCAGCGGGCTTTTTAACAACTCATTAATAACTTAACTAGCACAGGACTTACTTACTAAAACAGCGGCAGGGTGTACCCAAGTGATGGTAATATTTAAAGCAAAAATGAACATTCCTTGATTGGAGAAAATCACTTCGTTACAACACGTGTAATTTTGTAAAATTGATCAAATAAACTGTATTTATTTATAAATAACTATTTGCAAGGTATGTACAAGACTATTTTATTTTTGTTTATAAATTTTAATCTTTATTATATTACCTTATATTATAACAGGTTATAAAATACTGGTAAATCAATCATATACATACCTTTTTAGTGCTTAAATATTTTTATTTAATTAAATTATTATCGCTTTTACTAACTTCAAACATTGTTTGCATCCAATTATCTGTCAGATGACGTTTTCACTAAATGAGCGTATTTAATATATGTATATGCCATTCACAGATTTAATTAATCGTCACTGTCATTTATTTTTGGCTAAATTACCAAATTTTTTATTGATAACATTGCTGTGCTTTCTTTAGGGTCTCACTCTGGCAACTATGTAGAACCAATTTGAATTTGAGGTTATGTTTTTGACTTTTCAACATAACCTCAGTAATTAAAACAGTCATTCATACCAACAGAATTCAGATTTTCCAAAGCCTCCCCTCATGTAACTAAAATGTGAATGGCATATATTCACATTTTATTTACATGAGGGGAGGCTATGATATGTTTTTCTTAGGTTAGTCTCAGGGTTGTCTACTTGACAAAATATTGAAGTGTCAGATTTAATTGATCGTCACTGTCATTTATTTTTGGCTGAATTGCCAAATTTTTATTGATAACATTGCTGTGCTTTCTTTAGGGTCTCACTCTGGCAACTATGTAGAACCAATTTGAATTTGTGGTATGTTTATGACTTTTCAACAAGAAGTGTTGCCGCCGAGTATAAAATGAATTCGGTAGAACCGTCCCTAAAAAATCGGTAGATCTCGATATTTTATCGGTAGACATTTTCTCCACTAGTGGCATCTATATTTGAACTTTATAAAAGGGCAGATGCCACATTTAAAGTAGGTAAATGGTGGATTTCTGATTTCTTTTTCTATTAGCGCCATCTATGCACAAATGCAAAAAGTATATTTCCATTACCACAGGCAAAACTTTTGCCTGTGACCAGAAAAACACGATCGATACAAATCTGTAAGCGTCATATAATTATAGAGAAAAGAGAAAAATTACAAGATAAAAGTAATAACCGCCAAATTTCAAGAACATAATTGTGTAAAAAGGTGTAATTTGAAATATTAAGATTTATCGGTAGATTTTATTACAAAATCGGTAGATCGGTAGACAGGTAGTCAAATCGGTGGATCTACTGAAAAATCGGTAGCAACGGCAACGCTGTAATTCAACATAACCTCAGTAATTAAAACAGTCATTCATACCAACAGAATTCAAATTTTCCAAAGCCTACTCTAATGTAAATAAAATGTGAATACAGCGACTTAATAAGACAAGACTGGAGATCACCTATGTATCCACTGCATTTGTTTGGCCTGAATAATATTACCCAGTTGATGCCCAATTGCCACACAGCGGTTGCGCAGTTACTTTCGTTTTGTTTATTCTACACGGTTTTGCGACGCTATTTTAAAGTCTTGTTCGATTGTTTGACGTAATGTCAGAGGACATTAGTGACATTACGTCAAAGGCGTAGGGGTTATTTCCCAGTTTTAAACTGGTTAATTTGAATATTTTTTAGATAATTCAACTTTTTTGGATAGGAATCTCTAGAAATGTGGTAATAAATCCCAAAAAAGAAAAGGAAGAGAAAGAATATATTTTCAGGTCAGAACCGTTATCTCATTCACGTTCTTCTACAGTATCTGTTGAATCGCCATCAAAATCTACTATAACAGCAGATTCTCCGGTGGTAGAGCATGAAAAAGAAAAACTAAGTACAGCAAAGTTCACAAATAAAATTGTTATTTGTTTTATTTTGTGTGCTACTACATAATTAGAAATAGATTTACACTGGCGTAATTAGAGCATTAAATTGCCCTATTTTTTTAATGTTTATGGCATAATAAAACAAAAAGATATTTTAAAAATTTTATTTCAAATATTATGATTGATAATTAAGATGGCTCCGGAGGCAGTAAGGAATTGCAAATCACTCTCACTCTGAAATTATAAATTATTTCGAAATTTGGTTTTTGCTACAGTATTTCTAAAAACTGTCAGTTAACCAAATCAGATTATATATAATTATATATATAAATATAATTAACACAACTTAAAATTATTTATATGCTTTTCATGTACTTACATGTGAAAACTACGATTTGACGTTGACACAAAAGTTTTTTACAAAACAAACACTGTTTAACCATATTTATAATGTTTTTAAACACAAAGCAGATAATTAACAACACAAAGCAGATAATTAAGCAGATAAATAGAATTAACACGAAAATAGATAGAAAAGCGCGCTGACACATAAATCAAACAAGACTTCAAAATAGCGTGCAAAGCCGTGTAGAATAACAAAACGAAAGTAACTGTGCAACCGCTCTGTGGCAATTGTGGCATCAACTGGGTAATATTGTTCAGGCCAAACGAATTCAGCGTGTCGCCAGTCTCCTCTTTATAAGTCGTTGATAGCATATATCTATTCACATTTTATTTACATTAGAGTAGGCTTTGGAAAATTTGAATTCTGTTGGTATGAATGACTTAATTACTGAGGTTATGTTGAAAAGTCAAAAACATAACCACAAATTCAAATTGGTTCTACATAGTTGCCAGAGTGAGACCCTAAAGAAAGCACAGCAATGTTATCAATAAAAAATTTGGCAATTCAGCTAAAAATAAATGACAGTGACGATCAATTAAATCTGACACTTCAATATTTTGTCAATAGTAGACAACCCTGAGACAACCTAAGAAAAACATATCATAGCCTCCCCTTATGTAAATAAAATGTGAATGGCATATTAATGAACTAATAATTAATAACGTGCAAAACACTCATATCAATAGAAACTACGATTGTTTTCAAATCAAAGTAAACAACATTGATAGTTAATGAGGTGTATTATAAATATTTGCCTGTTTGATTGTTATTAGGGAAAAAATTCTACCATGTTTTTCTTTCACGTTTTGAAGTCGATTATTAATTTTCCGCATGTTCTGCAGGAGTGATTAAAATATATATTTAAATATCCATTTTAGGTCCTTGGTGATATTTTCGAGGCAATAGCGGGTGCTATTTACCTTGATAGTGGTAAAGACTTAAAGATGGTATGGAAAGTATTTTATAAGATTATGTGGAAAGAAATTGACCTTTTCAGTAGAAATATTCCTAAAAATATAATAAGAAGGCTGTTTGAATTTCCTGGGGCACATCCAAAATTTGGGTAAGCTGTTTGTGTAAAAGGGTCTAATTCTAATATTTCTTATATTGACTCTACTTTGTTACTATGTACTATCGCGGCCGAAAAAAAGTAATCGACTGATTTTCCCGTTGTAATTATGGTTCTATTCAGTGTCGCATCAATCCCAATATTTTGTTTATTAGTGTCAACGTCATTGTCATATTAAGCAAAATTAAATTTTGTATTAATAATCATATATGCCTTATCATGTTTTGAGTGAAGAAGAAAAAGGCTACATCGAGGACTACATCATCGCCAAACTTGGAGAAGGGTGGTCTCAACAACGAATAGCAAGTGAAATTAATTGCAGCAAAAGCACGATTCAAAAACTAAACAAAAAGTGAAAAGAAATTCATGATCTGAGCAGGGCAGTGGGTTCTGGGCGGCCAAGAAAGAGTTATCTAGAAAACGACAATACCCTGGTTAACTATGTGAATTTAAACCCATTTTCTAATTCTATTGAAGCCAAAGAGCAAACCAACTTCTCAGCGTTTGTTAGGACAGCAAGAAAACGGTTGCAGAGCAAGGTCTATTTAACTGTGCCAGTGCTAAAAAGCACCGACTAACATCAGATGATAATAAAGAGGCAAGAATGCAGTTTGCAAATACTTTTATTAATGAATAAGATCGTTACTGGGAGAGAGTGGTCTTTCCGACGAAAAGATATTTCAGTCCTGCTGCAATGGTCAACTGCGAGTTTACCGTCCCAGGGGTCATAAGTTTGATGAAGAATATTTGTACAAAACAGATAATAGCGGAAGGTCTGTCTTTTTGTTTAGTTTTTGAATTGAGCCTTTGCTGCAATTAATTTGACTTGCCATGCGTTGTTAAGACCACCCTTCTCCAAGTGTGGTGATGATGTAGCTTTTTTCTGCTTCTCTCAAAACCATACTAACTAATTGTTTTCTTATTATAATTAAAAAATATTAACAACTTATTTCTTATTAGTTTTTTTTAAATAAATACCACCCCACCAATGATTTCTTGTCAAAATAATTTAATTGACATAACTGATGTAAACACTCCCATTTACAAAGGAAAATTTTTCGAAAAAACATACTACTTGATAAAAAATCGATTACTTTTTTTCGGCCGCAATAGTACAATTATTATGATATATATATACGAGGTGTGACTGGGCCATACATACTGTAGCGTTTATTGTGCCAAATCCAAGGGATATGGCAGGTGGTCTAGTATTGAGATGTCATAAAAGAGTATAGACCAATTTCAGTAATATGCACTTTTATCATGCAATACAAAAAAAATGAGTCATAGTGCAAAAATGAGCGAATTTCATATTTTCCGACTCTGCAGGCCTAGAAAGCTACTCATATGCCCTGTTGAAGCAAGTTTCATTTTCCTCAGAAATATAATTTACTTTAAAACAGTTTATATGCACTCTTTCCATCCATTGCGTACAAATTACTTTATCCATGGTCCATGATATTTTGGGACATAAGAGAAAATAGCGAGAATCAGCTCTTATATTAATCTGTATCCAGATTATCTCCTAAAAAGCATATTTATATTACCTGTTATTTGTAATCTTGTACCATATACCATATGTAATAAATATTTTTATTATGCTCATTCCTTTATGTTGTTTTAGAAATACAATTCCGACCTCGAATAAAAAATCCTTAGTTGCCTTACAATTTATGGTAAACGGAAGGCAGAAAGTTGTCCATGGATGTGGTACAAATAAAACGATAGCAAGAAGAGCAGCTGCAAAATTGGCCTTACGATCCTTGGAAAAGTAATCTATGGCTCAAAAATTTAACTTCCTTCTTTTAATGGTAGATGGAAATTTAAGTTCATTGTTTAATTGATAACGAAGAGTAGTTTTAAAAAGAATCAGTTGTTTCGTAGTGCGTCGGAACCTTTCATGTCATGTTTCACAATTATTAAAATCACATAATACATAGACAATCGTCAGCTTCTATAATTTATTGCCCCAAATATAATAATATTAGTTATAATTTATTTATTTAACAATATAAGATCAATTACAGGAAAAAGTAATACAGATATATATTACAAAACAAGGTTAAAAATATTGAATACGTCACAGTTGTTATAAGAGATACATAATAATTAGAAATTAGAACATATTTATTTATAGCAGATCCTAGGAATATAGTTAGGATGCAAATATGTCTCGAGAAGTACTGGTCTTGACATGTCGCTAAGTAACTGTTCTTTGAATGATAACAGTCTTTCAAAAGATGTACCTGATCTAGGGCTGTTACTATTGCTCATGGAGACAGCGACTCTTTAAATGGAGTATTGGTGAGAAATGTTGCTAGGTAACTCTTCGTCAGAACACAATTATTTCTCGAAGAACATATCTAGATCGTTTAACTCTCGAATTCATAAACGAGCATTTATCAAGAACAAAAAAGTAGCTATTCCTAAAAGGTTTATATCACAACACACATGTAATAGTATATTATTTGACAAGTGATAATACTAAATAACTCACGTCGATGAATTTTGCGCCACGAGCCGCTAGACGAGTGGTGTAATTCATCAAGTGAGTTATTTAGCATTATCAGGAGTTGACTACTATACTTTACTACGATTATAACAATAAGTACTAACCCTGCAAGTCTGAATTTGTCATTTTTGGCACAATTATTATTACTTAACTTAATTAAACGTCAAAACTATTCAGATGTCAAATCACTTTCCTCCCCTCAATAATAATGGACCATTCTATTTCACCGTATCGGAAAAGAATTTCTATTGGACAGGCTAGGTATGAAGTTAAAGGAGATTGGTGTAAACAAAAACTCACCCGTCACTTTTTAATTACTATAACTCGACGCTATCTGTTTATGGATACTATTAATTGTTCAAAACCGGTTGGTTAATTAATAAATAACCTAATAAGAGTGGATAAACAGTAATCCGCATTAAAAACGAAACAACTAATTCTTTTTAAACTGATATACCTATTTGATTTTAAATGTCACATAAAATTGTTTGTCCGGTTTTAAATGATACCTAATCTAATAGCCACTCGGATCTAATTAAAATTTAATAGCTACCCTAATGAAAAATCAAACACATATGTGCTATTTTAAGTGACATTTCACTGAATATGTATACAAATTTAAGTTTCTGTTGTAACTGAAGTATTTTACATTTAGTGTAAAATTAAAGTGCCTATTATGTTAACTTGAAAAGAAAGACTTTTGTAGCTAGGTCTACATTTATTTAGTGTTGGGTTGGCTAATAATCCACCTGGACAATTAACCAAAATTTGTGCTAATAATTCGTCAGCTAAATATAATTAGCCGGACAGTTATAGGATTTTAATTTTTCGCATCAGTTAGTGAGCATGCGAAAATTTTTATAACAAAGTTATCTGTCACATTCTATACTTTCATTTAGTTTTTAATGGTAGTTTCTTAAAGTGTATAAAGAGTTTTTTTTAATATGCATTTAGATTGATAAAACGGATATTTCTAAACATATTTAAATTCTAGCAGGACAAATAAACCAAGAAAAGGAGCTGGATTAAAAACAAGTTAATAGAAAAATTTTATTCCGAAGATGAAATTAATAATTAAACATCAAAAAACACCTAGGTAAAAGAATTAACAAAAACAGGTAATTCCTAAATAAAGATCAAACTGCTCCCACGAGAAGGTTAGAATTATTGTCGGTAAAAGTAAAATTATTAAATTTGAACTTGTTATATATGTTGGTGTTGTTTCTGATTATGAAGGTTAATAATCCGAATAATTAGCTGAAATTTTATTAGCCTGTTAATTACCTAGCACTATTCTGCTCTATTGTTCTAATTAAAAAGACTTGAAATGTTCGATTCAACTCTTAGTATCCTATTTATTTTGATTTATTAATTAATGATTATAAACCAGACTGTTTTTTGTTTGTTATTTAAGTGTAATATTAATTAATATAATTTATCATCAGATTGTAACTCATTTTTATATATCAAATATTTTTAATTTTTTTATACGGTGTTCAGAATTTGATATTTGACTGAAATCATGTAGATTAGCTTATTTTTCATTGTTTTAATGTTGTCTCTGTACCTAAATAAGACAGTAAGAAACTGGCAATTTTATAATTTTAAATGGTAAAATTTGAGAATAATCTATGAAAAACCTGAATTGAAATTTACACGATTTTTAGTAGGCTAGCTTATTCATTTAAACTTAAACACATTTAATTTGGTAGTATTTTTTACTATACTAGATAATATTTTATTGTTTGTTTTATAAATTAAAAATTAATAATTTGTTTTCTTAATATTATAGTTTTATTGTTCCTATAGTATTTGGTTTACGTCTTTATACCACTAGGAAACATTTACGAGTGCTGAGAAATTTTTGTACATTTTGGCACCAATTTAGCTTTTGCCAAGCTTTTTTTGAATTTACCTTTCGGCTTTCAGTGGCATGTTCCATTTTACATCCCATCCGTATTTGAATAAACTGAATAGTGTCGATATATATCTTATAGTTTGTTAAAACGTAACCTTTCGAGCTGATTTCATCCGTATCTGTGCAGTGAAATTCCTGTTACATTACCTGTTCTCGATTACTCGTTCAACTCCTAAAAGTATTTCAAGTATCAAGTTTTCAATTTTTAGAAATGTCCCCCTAATGTCGACAGAATATATATAAACAGAAGAATAGGGTTGATAAAAGATTTTGTATCTGCACATTTTTCTCGAGAATACGTTAATGTAAAAAAGTAGTACTTATAAATCTATTTATTCAAATTATATTATCTAATCTGTTCATAGTGAGTTCAGTTCGATTTTAATATATACATCAAATTAGAGACTATGTGCTTAATCTAGGTATACTTTATTTACTGCGTTTTCCTCTTCTTCAATGATGGTTTTTCAAACACAGGTTTTACACCTCCAGCCTGCTGAGAATGGAATTTTAAATTTTGTGAGTTTTCCGTGGACCATGGCGAATCAAATTGTGTGGTGTCTTGGTCAACTAAGTGAGTATATTTCGTCCTACCAGACCTACCAAAGTTCTTAACTTGCATAACTTTTGGAAGAATGGTTTTATCAAAGTGATCCTCCAATGTGGCTTGTGCAAAGTCTCTTTTATAAACATCGTCTTCTTTATCAAGGTAAAATGCACCCCTATGGTAATATTTCTGTAAAAATTTATATTTCCCTTTGGCGGCTTTGTTGGTGACATTTTTAGGATTCAATCGTAACTGTACTCTTCTTTCTTCCTCAGTCATATTTCTCAGCCTATCTATTTCCATTTTCTCTCTTTCTAAAGCTTCTCTCTCTTCTCTATCCCTTTTTATCCTCTTCAGTTCTCTAAGTTTCCATGCCTCATATTCAACTTCATCATTTTCATCCTCTGTACACACATCATTAATGTTTGGTTCATTATTTTCTTTGTCCCTTGCTTGCTGTTCTTTTTTGATAGTCTCTTCCACCAATCTTAAGGTTTGTCTTCTCCTTTCTTCCGCCTGTCTTTGAGCATCTTCTTCGAGTTTCCTTTGTTTTTGAGCCTCTTTTTCCTTTTCTATAATCGTTATCCTGTCTCGTTTTCTGACAAAAATTGGTTTCAGTCTAGGACCTATGACAAAAACAGTATTGTTAATTTAATACAACAATACCGTGTTTTACTGCACTCAATATAAAATATGCCCACCTAAAATAAGTGAAACCCGAAATTTAACCATTGTCAATTTAGTATATTATTAAGTGATATATATAGTAACGTATTATAATTACTTGGGTATTAAAATTGTTTTTTATATAATATATCTTAATTCCTGTATGGTATTTAATGTATCACAGAAAAAAGATATAGATTTAACAAACATAATTTTGCTTAAAGGTCTTGTAATTAATGTTATCTAGATCAGAATTCAAAGCTGATCAATATCTGAAAAATAATTCTATCATATACAAGTTTTGTTATTACCTGCTTCCTCTTCTTCTGAGTCTGTGTATTCTTCATATTCAGAAGACTCCTCGGAATCGGAATCTACCTTTTCCTCTTCTTTCACCATAAATTCTTCATCTTGTTTATTTAACATACGCAACTTCAACATTTCTCGTTTCTTTTCAATTTCAGTATCACTAAGCTCTATTTCAGATTCGTCATCATCAGGAGCTGCCTCAAGTGTGTGTTTGTATTCTATAAGACAATTGATATTTAATTGAAGGACCTGGTAATTTGAGAAATTTCAAGTTCTTGGCTGGTAAACAGACGAGTTAATACTTTATTATTGTATAAATATTATGTATATACAAATATGTAATTTAAAGAAATTAACATATAAGTCAAATGATTCAAATTCAAATAATATTTAAAAAGATAAAATATTCTACAAGTTAATAAGCGAGTTATTAAGTTATGTAGCAAATTTAAAAATTGCCACCAATTCACTTCCGCCTAGAATATTCAAAGGGCAAGCAAAAAGTAAAAAACGGCTATATTGCCTGATCTTATTTAAATTACGTAGTCAATATCCATATTAATTCGACAGTCTGATTATCGGCCAAATAAGACAATGCAATTTGTGCTATTGTCGGACGAAGAGATATTGCTTTGTTAATATCATTACAGTACCTGATAAGCGAATTTCTTCTTTTTGTTCTTCGTCATCGGAAGATTCCAATAACTCAGGTTCTAAAATATGTCTCCGTCTTTCTGGCCTCACTTCTGTATCTACCTCAGCAATTTTAAGTCTCCTCAATCGTGGATCATTTAATTCATCATCGCTTTTAGTTGGTTCTGGTGATGGTGCAGTTGGAACATGATTTCTTCTCTCCAAGAAATCATCTTCCTCACTTTCACTGTCCGAGCGAGCATCCTGAGCATAATCTGGCTTTTTACCGGAGACGTATCTGTGCACTTTTACCTTTTGCATAGAAATTTCACCTAAAAGGGATAAACGTTTATAGGTATTTTGTTAGGTTACAAATTAATATTTTACCTTTTTCATTGCGAATTGGTACAGCACCTGCTGTACTTTGTATTCCATAAGTAGATTGCGGATTCATCATTTCTGCACGTTATTGGTATAATAATATAATATATTAAGTACCTATATTCTATTTATTTATTTTAAAAACAGAAAACTGACAACTATTCACACATCACATCACACTAAATGAAAGATGGAAGTCTTTTATGTCATTGTTTTGTCGCCCTGCTAGGTTTTGTACCTACATTCGGAATATTCGGATCGTAACTACCAATCAATGTTGCCAATGTATAAATATAAATATATAATTGACGTGCGGGCATTCTACATGCTACGTGTGTAAATAATTAGAAATAGCAGTAAAAATATTTATAAATTGTAATACTTAGGTGTAAAAAGAGTTTATTTATACAAAAAAAACCCTTATTTCTACTTACTCATATATTTCCAATTCTACAAAATCATATATTTTTAAAGAATATTATTGTTTTTATTAAATATTTTATTACAATTATTTTTCAATATTTCAAATTTTAAGGAGGTCATCTTTATATTTCTGAATTTGTTAAACAAAAAAGTAAATGCATTGTAGTAATTCATTGTTGCCAACATTTAGAAGACTTTGGCGCTTTCATAACACAGGTTGGTATTTGACACCTGTTGAATGTAGATTATTTAGTTATATTTCTGTAACGCAAGCGTGCGAGAAGACGCGCTGAGGACCTAAGTTTGTAATTTGTACGTGTTTTTTTATAAAATAAATAAATATTAGTGTCTTCTGGTGATTATTAACAATTTTGTGTGCCCTAGTGGATTTTTATTTATTGGATTACTAAACAACGACATACAATTTACAGAGGTAAGTAGAAAATATGTTAATGTGTTAAAAGAATGTTCGTTAATAGTTAAGTTGCTGGGCAGTGGCAGCATCCAAAGACAAGATTATCTAAATTTGATGAAATTTCATATTCTCTGCCACTATAGAGATTTTCAAATCTGAAGAAAATTTGCATAATAATTGCATATTGTATATTTAAAAGCGACGTACCTATACCTAGCTCTATTGACTTAACTCATTTTTAAATTTGTTAACCGTTTTTATTTGCACGATCTTGACCAGATTGTCCAGATTTTCAAACTTTCAGGTTCTCTAGACGAAGTAAATTAAAAAAAGTAAATTGTCCTCATGAAATAGGTATATTTTAAAAATAATTCAAGATAGGCGCGGCAAATTCTTGTTACTTGAGACTGTTGTGTGAGAGGTAGGGCATGTTGTGTATATATAAATGAAACGTGCGTTATTATGCAAAAAATATTCAACAGTCAAGGACATGGTCCACGAAGACTTACTGCCGAAATTGGCTAAATAAACTGTTTGCAGACAAGTGACGTCAAGAGACATGCGAATGGGTCATCGACATCTAATGTGTCCTGGTTTTTCATTGCCTTAATTCTTTTTTTTGTATTCATGTGTGTTGATTTGCACAATTATTAATGTGTATACATAGGTACACGCTTAAATTAAACGTGTTATTAAGTGTACCAACAAATATTTAACTTACCAAGGGCATTTTAAATTTGGTGTACGAAAATGAGATATGCCACTGCTCAATAGAAAAAAAAAAGAAATATTAGAGGTTTTACCGAGGGTTTTACGTTGGGATTTTTCTACAAACGCTTATTATTAAAGCAGTAGGTAATTATTTAAGAAAAACAAGTACCTATGACAGTCAAAAATGTGTTTTGTATGGAGCACGGCCCCATCGAGGCCCCCTGGCCCCTACTTCTGCATATAGGTATCTATAAATCCACTACGGCTTTATTGAAAAAAGGAGATCTATAAACGAATTTTACATCGACGGGAAAAAATCACTATTATACTTAACTGAAGATCGAGCTGAAGATTAATGATACATCTGCCTGCACAACAAAAATACCTAGGGGTACTTATTTCAGAGCTTATTTCATATAAAATCGAGTAGGTATAAAAGTAGTAGGAGTAGGGCTCGTAAAAGTGGTGTCGGTAATTGCTTTCTCCGGGGTAATACAATAAAATAAACACTCGAATAAACAGTTGTATTTTCCTGAGTATTTTCCAATATATCAGTGCAATCCAACTAAAATTATATCTGATCAAGAGAATTTTTTGTTCATGAATTGTTTATTACGAGGTTTATTATTTGTGTGAAATAGCAAATAGCTACGTACGAGCTCTACGTATTAGGAGGGGATTGGGTCTGCGTAAACAGATGAGATGCACAATTATATCTGTGAAAGGGTGGCTACCGAGGTGGCTACCGCCCCGTGTAAATATATCTAAATATGCACCGGCTATGTCCGATTTAGATTTAGTCAACCTCCAAGGGCGGTGCCTTCAAAATTTCCAGGGGGGGGGAGGGCAAAGCAAATTTTTTTAGAAATGTCTTTACGCCTTTATTGAAAAAAAGATACCAAATTGTTCTCGAAATTGTTACTTATCTAAATAAAGAATTTTATTGTAGTTACCTTTGATACATGGATTATTGAAAAGTTGCAATCAAATTTATTTGTGAATATTAATTTGGCCAATTTTAACACTATCTCAAAAACAAGGGGAGCGACCGCCTCCCTGCCCCCCTTAGCGACGCCCATGTCAACCTCTCCTCTTCCCTCCCTCGGAACACTGCCACTGAATAAACAATATATCAATATCAATAATAAAGTAGACTGAACCGATATGGTATAAAAATAAACAAAAATCAATGAATGCCGACAAGTAACCAGGGTCAAATGGAAATTATTTAATTAGGAACGAACTATTTTAGCGATTTATAGTAGGGAATCAGAGGAGACCTCCAATTCAGCAAGGGGGGGTCAACTGTGACATATACAAAAACCAAAAGCGGGTTCCTATGTAAAATTTCATGACAGATACGAATTTTGAGTTCACCCCTTCATCCAGAATAGCGAAATGAGAAAAAAATGCAATTTTGGGCAAATTTGTAAAAACTACGAAAAACATTTATTTTTTTGTTTCTCAGTCAATACCTCGTTAACTGTTAGATATATCTGTTTCAAATTTTGACACCAATATCTTTGGACATTGGTCTCATTTACAGTTTATGTGAAACTTTTTTCGGCAACGTCGTTTTTTGCCAAAAAAATGAAAATCTTTTCTTGACGCACAAAAACACCAAAGTGCATAGCAAAATATAACATGGTAGAAACTTTTTTATTATTAAAGATACATGGGCATATGATCGAGAGAAAATAAAGCTTATGAATTATAGAAACTTTTTTACTTGAAGAATTTTTTTCTAGCATGCTTAATTTGGCTGTTATGAATGTTGTAAATAAATAGTAAGTGTAACGTCTGAAATATTGCGACTTCTCCTCGGCCGGCGCGAGCGGTATCTCTATCCACCCGCATTCAGTCATATCAGAGGTTTTATTTAATACGTAGGTATTTTATTATTTAGTTTATGTTTGTGAAACGGAAACATTGTGTTAGTATTTAATGTAATATTTGGTAATATTTTGTGAAAATAGTGGTCGACATGGGTAAACATTAAAAAGAAATGTGTCTAACATAGAATCGACAATTGATTATAAATACTATGTTATATTTCAAAAGGATAGCGCTGAGACATTGCAAAAAGTTACAAAAGAGGCATATAATACCATAAAACAAGCGTGTTATTCAAAGACTGATTTATTTTCCATTATGTTGGCAAGTGACATAATAAATGAGGATATATTTTTAAGTATGACACCTGTTTATCATGCTCAATGTAGGAGATCTTACACCTCAGTTTGTTATAAAAAAAGGACCAGGGAACCACTGGAAGTTTGTCAGTTACCAGTTGAACCGAAAAAAACTGTTTTTATTATTGACATCATGTCTTTAATTCAAAGGCATCAAAGCTATGGCTGTTCAATTCAAGGAACTCCTTGAAAAGTATTTGAAATTAGTTATAAGCATGAGACCAAAAGGGTGTAACCTAATTGTCTGTGTACTTGAAAGCATTAAAAATTTTGAAAGAATCGACGGACTAAAGTAAGAAGAGTTAACTGTCAGTATAAGGTAAACGATGGGGTCGATATACCGAATTGGAAAAATTTTTATTTCTGATTCTGATAATAAACGAGAAAGTTTCAGGAAAGTCATTTCAGAATAGACCAAAATGTTCAGATTATTATTGCAGGTATGTTTTTAGAAAATAGCAAAACTATTTTATGTGTTATGTCAAAATAAGGTGAAGATCATGGAATCCCTACATTTTTCCGATCATGAAGAAGCAGATACCAGAACTTTTGCTATCTTATCATTATTTAGAAATGAATGTACTAGAACAGTCATATATACTGGCGGACACTGATATTTTTGTTCTTTCATTGTATTTATGCGATTATACTTAACACTGAAATATAGCTTCAACGGCAAAATTCTTTTATTTCTTGTCGATGTGATTACTCAATTATCTAGTACATTTGATTTCGACAAAAGAAATCTGGCCAACATTTTACTAGCTGTTTACTGCCTCTCCGGAAATGATACTGTTAGTTATCCCGAAAGGCAAAAAGACAGTAGTAAAAATAGTACGTGAAAGGTTTAAATACTGGGTTAAATATGTTAGAAGAATTAACACATTTTGGCGCAGCGAACCAAGATGGAACTTATGGACTAACTGATAGTGTATTCGATTCCTGTAGGTTATTTTTTAAGGCTCTTTATGGCAGACCTTTACATAGAAGAAATTTGGATGACGTACGAGTACATTTATTCACTTCATGTAAGACAGATATAAGGTAACTGTTTTAATTATTTTTATTATCATTTAATTTCAGACATCTTCGTCCAACCGAAAATGCATTTTTATTTCATGTAAAAAGAGCATTTTTGCAAGCAGCTGTATACAAACAAACCCGTGAAATTAAGCCACGTACTTAATATTTTTTATTTTGGCTGGAGCAAACTAAATAATGACATTATACCGATAATGATGAGTAAACCACAAAAACCAGAGAAAATACATTTAAATTCATATTGCAAATGTAAAATGTACACTTGTACCAGTCGCTGCCGATGTCTAAGTGCAAAACTAAAATGTAGTAAAAGTTGTTTGTACGAAGGCAATTAATTGTTTCTGACTTTTAAATTAAACCAATTATAAATTTAGTAATTTTCTTTATTTACATAAATACAAACATTTTTAATCGGACTGACACAATATAAATATGCTTCATTAAATCACAGACCCTATGCCTTTTTCTTACTAATATGGACGCTTTTATCTTATAATAGATACACAATGAAGTGTAAACACCGAGCTAGACCAATTAAGACCGGGCCGGGCCAACATGCGCGCCAGCGCTGAACCAAATATAATCTCCATTTTTTCACTATTATATTAAGCCAAAGTATAAAAATATCTTCAAATGCAAAAACTTCTTTGGTCTTCTGTCATCATATTTTGTCGGTTAAATACACCTCTATCTCTACTTTTAAAAAAGTTTCTCACATACTATATTTTGCAATACATTTTTGAATTTTTGTGCCACATGTAGGACTATAATTTTTTTTAATAAACAAATTATATTGACAAAATAATTTTGCTCTATACAGAGCCCAAGAAGAAAGTTAAAAGATTATTCTCCTAAAATTTCAGATCGATACTTTTACCAGCAAATAAGATATCGAGTGGGGAATGAGAATACTAATGTTTATAATGTTTTTCTTACTTTTGGAAATAAACAACTTTTTCTCCAATTTCGCAATTCCGAATTTAGTGGTGAACTCGTAATTCGAATTCGGCAGAAAATTTTACATAGAAAACTGTTTTTAGTTTTTGTATACATATCAGTTGACCCCCCCACCTTTAAAACGCATCGTACGGCACGCTAGATCCCCTACTATTAGGTAGTCTTATGATAAATCGAATAATGAGTCCGAACAACTTGATTCTGTCTGAAACGGATAGAATTAGTTGCGCTACTATTTTATGCAAAAATAATGTTTTCTTCTAAAAAGTGACATATCCATGCTCCAACTATAAACTTTAAACTTCGAGATACCTAAATACGAGCCTAAATATAACTCGAGATATAACTGCAACTTTCTCAACCGAAAACAAAACTAAACTAGCCTACTTTTGTATCGACGATAAAGACGTTACGGGATCAAAATTAGAGATATACAGGGTGATTCACGTTGACCGCCTATTAGAAGTATCTCGAGAAAGAAAAAAGATATCGATTTGAAATTTTGGTTATGGTCCTAAGTGGGTAGGATCTATTTAATGAAAATATTTTCAAAATGGTGGCATTTCCGGTTATACCGGAAGTTGACCCTAACTTTGTTATTTTAAATGATATGCCCCCATTTTCAATTTTTTTTTAGATTCCACGGAAAATTTAAAGGTCATTTCATTAAAGGTTCCCTATGTCTAAAATGAATATTTTCTGAGATATTAATTTTTTCCCAAAATATTGACGGAATAGTTGTATAATGTAAAAATCAATATCTCAGTAACAATTAATGATAAGACCTCGGATAAGACGTTGAATTTTCTATTGAGGTAAGACAAGGTATTGGAGCTATCCATCATGTAATAAAATTGTCAAAATCTCAACTGCAAAGTTTCTAAAATTAACGATATCTATCGACCTCATAGAAACAGCAATAAGTCATTTTTTTTAAATGGAACCATATCTAATTAAATACACCAATCGATAGCGAGAAAAAATGCGCATCTAAACATGTATCATGTTCCTATACCCAAAATGTATGATTCTTTAGATATTTGCGATTCTCTAATTTGATCGATGAAAATTGAAGAGTGCCGTATGAAAATTGAAGAGTATGCTTCGAGGTATGCTTTGACTTTGACTGTGGACGAAACAAAATACTGTGACGTACTTCGGTTTGTAGGCAAAATGGCCGAAGTGTCACTATGGCACTCGAGGCGACGGCGGTGCTTTACTCGGGCGCCAGTTTCCATTTATAGTGCAGAAACACCACTACTCAGGCAGTGAAGAAACGGAATATTCCAGTGGGTCGTTGGGAAAATTAGACTTTATTTCGGATTAAAAGGCACAGTTTGATATCACAATTAGATTTATTCAGGATATTTGAACAAACTACGGTTTTATTCTAAAAGCTCTCTATTCTAATTACAGTTAGCAGGACTTAAAAGCTATTTTACATACAGGATTTACGATAGTTAGCAGGGTTTAAGAAAAAGCTATTTACAATATGTACATCTACTTTAAAGCACAATTCTAAAGCACAGACTACGGTAAAGCACAAAATACACCGGTGCGAATATCAAGCAAGGCGAGCAGGCGGTTAACTAAACGGTTACGACTAACAACCAAGCGACCGAGCAAGCGACGTACGGAAACCAGGAGTAGCAGAAGCTCGAGCAGAAGCAAACACCAAAAGCATATAACTATGAAAACAGGATATGTGCTGTGTACAGACTTGGCTTATTGCGCAGTATGAGCTAAACAAAGAAAATATTATAGATTAGTGATATTGTCAGGCGGCTCATCTCTAAGCTCGGGATTCCTGGTACTGAAAACAAGGTATGATTAGTACGAGTACAGGTTACGCTATGCGCGACTGCACTGGCTAGGGAGGAACTACTGCACGTCTCTATCCAGCCCAGATGGCTAGCTAGCCTGTCTTAGCTGGAAGAGAGAGAGAGAAAAAAAAATTACAGGAACGGAGGTGAACACAGCGGTGAACTGAAAGAAAGCATTAATTATTGATACAGGTTATGCTATGCGCATCTACACTGGCTAGGGAGGAACTACTTCGCGTCCCTATTCAGCCCAGATGGATAGCTAGCCTATCTGCGGACGGAAGATAATACGATGACTGGCATGGACGCTGGACTGGTACAAACTAAAAAGAGACAGTGCTTAATACCTTACAATAGCCAAAGTTTACAGTAAACTTTGCACTAGCCAAGTTTGCAACTTACACCTCCCACCTAGTTACCTTACTTACTTATGCTTACTCGGCACGTCTTCACGGGAACGGCGGTGGACAGCTACTGACTGTTTTGAAGTCGGCAATCGGTATTATAATTATTCTGAAATATTCAGAGTAGTAGGGATGACGCTAAATGAGCAGCGCAGTGCATTGAATACGTCACGGATGGACTTTGCCGAAATTCGGGCCCAAATGGTACTTACTTTCTGCTGAGTACGTCTGTTCTCTGGTGTGGCCAACTCAGGACTGAGTTCTCTCTGCTGCGAGTCGGAATATTTTATCCGCGATGCGTGGTGGGGTAGCGCTACGACACAGTGTGACGTTTCACGGACGTCTTGGCGCTGGGATTGACGTAGTATGGCGCTGTACTTACTAGCGTGCTCGCGTCGTCCCAACTATTCACGTTGACTCGGGCAGGTAGACTGGCGAGTGGCGACTCGCTTCGGCGCGGATTTACTTTTCACTTGCTAGGTAATGCCGGGGACATATATCGGCGCGGAATATTTTGTGCTGTCATTAATTACGGATTTATTAATTACTTATTAATAACAAGACAGGTTATATTATAAATCAAAAATAAATACTGGTTACAGGTGAAAATAATATAACAATGCGGAAATTTTATACAGGGTGTATCGAGTAATATTATTTTAAACAGGAACTAGTAACGAAAAAATCACTTTGTTACAATACAACAAATTCAACAAATGTGACAGCTAATACGTAACTCGTGTTATTGTTTTGGGTTTATTGATGGTAATTCAGGATACATTTCATTAAATGTTCTGCATGTTCTGCTAATTATTCTGTCACATTGTCCATGAATGTAAAATAAATGAAAAATATCTGAGTTTGAGTAATTATTTGCCATTTTCTCCACAATAAGACTCAATACAGAATATTTATAATGAAAAACAATAACACGAGTTACGTATTAGCTGTCACATTTGTTGAATTTGTTGTATTTTGTTTCGTCCACAGTCAAATTCAAAGCATACTCTTCAATTTTCATACGGCACTCTTCAATTTTCATCGATCAAATTAGAAAATCGCAAATATCTAATAGCTGTTTTACACGATCCAATTTATTGACCAATAAATTGTACAATTTATTGTCCAATAAATTGATCAATTTAACAATTTGTAGTAGACTGATTACACACGACAATTTATACAACAATTATTGATTTGTCAATTTCATTACTGCCAACATAACCATGGTGGAAAATGTTCACACTGTTGACAGTCTACTGGGACAGAATAGATAAGAGTGCTGGGATTTGTAGGTTAAAGGCGAGGTTAAAGGTTTACATGTGGTGAAAATGGGGGCATCTCATTTAAAATAACAAAGTTAGGGTCAACTTCCATAACCGGAAATGCCCTCGGAAATGCCACCATTTTGAAAATATTTTCATTAAATAGATCCTACCCACTTAGGACCATAACCAAAATTTCAAATCAATATTTTTTTTCTTTCTCGAGATACTTCTAATAGGCGGTCAACGTGAATCACCCTGTATATATGAAGATAGATGTGATATGCTAAACTATAGGAGTAAAATAATTAATAAATATTTGTGTTTTTGAGATATTATAAAAATTAAATAAAATGCTCGATAAAATGCAACGATTATAAAAGGATGTCTTATTCCGTACAATTATTCTCGTCTCATCAAACACAATCAAACTATGTAGGTATTTAGGTACATACCTACTAGGTAGTTACCTACAAATATTTAGCCTTGGTCATAAAACATTCGTAAAAATATTTGCCTTACTCACCCTCATCAGATTAAATTAAACTAAAAATGCTAGATTTCGTTTTTGTTTATTTTTTTTTCTACCCTTAAGTATACCGAAGTATACCTAGGTATATCCGTTGAATAAAAGCATTACAAATCGAGTTACAAATGGCATATTATTATCTGTTCGGTCTACTTTATCTAACAATAAACGTAGGTACCAAATTATCAATTATAAAAATATATCTGTAATCAAATTACTGAGAATCGTCTAAAATTCCTGGGATTATTCCAGCTTTACCTAATAACACAGAGCGTTGTAACCCGACTACAATGCCATTTCGTGTCCGAGTTCGTGTCATATTGTAACAATAGGAAAATACCAAAGATATACACAGCACATATTTGCTTCACACAAGGTTATAGTGGCATTTTTAAATAATGCGAGGAAACTTGGAATTCTAAACCAAAAGTGTCTACTGTCTGTTTGAATACAGATTAACACTGAGCTTTATAATGCAGAATTAAATATCAGATTTCTATTTGTTTTACTTGACATTTGCCAAATAAATGAAAGTTCTATCTTGGTTTCTTTATGCGATTATACCTAGGCTCGTATATGTTCGATTCCATATACAGTGTGACCCATTTGAAATTAAGACGCCTCTGTAAAGTGGCTAATTTTGGTCCGATTTTGATCAACTTTTTTTTTAGATTATTGCTTATTGAAAACGGCGAGGAAAAAGGCATATTGTGGCAAATTGGTTCTATCACAAATATCAAGGTCTACTTTGCAATTTTTTTGGAGCGAAAATTCGAGAAATCGTATTAGCGATTTTTTTACGTGAAAACGTACGCCACTGTATTCAGCGTCCCCTAAAATAGGTACGATCACTAACGTAAATAGCTGAAAACGCACTCTGCGCCACCTATGTAAATTGAACCTTACACACCGTAAACAAATCGCACGCTCAGCCGCTGAGGTGTATTGCAATGTGACCACGTGACCAACTTTACACAACACTTTTAGTTCATATTTCTGACACCAGGCTAAAATTATTAAAAATGGCAGGTGCAAAACTTAATTTTCCAACGCTGTCAAAACTGACATAAGCAACAAATAATACAAAATTGTGTTTTAATTTCAATAAATACCTCGATAAATACGATCGTAGGTAAAGTATAGTACATAATTCGAGTTGTAAAGCAATTACGCACTCATGGAATTGCCGCACTCGCAGCTACGCAATTTTTCCATTCGTGCGTAATATTACAACTCTCATTACGTAATATACTGTTAAAAGTAATAGCAGTTTTTACGAGTTAACATGTGATATTTTTTTAAGAAATTTGGTACAGACCCATTTTAGGGGACGTGTATTAATTTGCCACAAAAGGCCTTTTTCAATGAGCAACAATCTAAAAAAAAGTTGATCAAAATCGGACCAAAGATAGCTCGAAAAATAGCCACTTTACAGGGGCGTCTTAATTTCACACGTCACACTGGTATATTATGTAATATCTAATTAAGAAAAAAACTGCATTTACTGTTTTTCTTTCTTTATGAATGTTCGTGAACTTTTATTAATTAATTTCCTAGTGAATTTCTGTCCAATTATTTAAGTTCTTCCCTGGCGTACAGTTGAACAACTTAACTCAAAAACTGTTGAAAGTATTCTGATATACTTTTATACTCGCTTTTATATGATGATTTTTCGTCGAATACCTTTGATTACTATTGTACTTTGGTTTATGTAAAATAAACAGAGGCTTCTCATTTTGGGGATTCTTGACTATTTTCCATCAATAATTTTTTTCCTGATAGAAATTTCATCAATCAACAGGAGATTGAGAATCTACAGAACATAATACATAAATAATGTACTCTTAGTCAGAGTCGATAAGATGCATGGTTTTCAAGAAAATTTGATTCAAAGTACTTTAATCAAATTTTTTCGAAAACGTGCATCCGAGCGTGCATCTTATCGATTCTGTAGATTCTCAATCCACTATTGATTCGAGGAATTTCTATCAGAGAAAAAATTATTAATAAAAAATCATCGAGAAACCTCGGAGAAACCCTCTAACGAGACGCCGTCTCTGTTTATTTTACATATACCAAAGTATATCCCTTATTAGGAAGCGATTGGGAGTATAAGTTTACTAGAAATGTTCTTGCTTAAAATAACTTTTTCTACAACCTCCTAAAGTCCTGGGATTAAAAACTGAAACACCGTGTATAATAAAGATTGCTCTTCAACAAATGATATTATTATTAACATTAGTCAAAAAAGATTACATTTTTGGAAGTTTCAGGTGCGCCGTCTATTTTTTGAATGCATACATAAAAGTCCGTACAAATTCAAATTTTATTCTAACAATTGAATCGTTTTATTTAAGTATCTTGCACTTATTTAATCTATCTATGGCATTATTTCAAACGTTCATAGACTGCATTGGTAACAATAATAGCCCCCAAATAGCCCTTAAATTTCAGATTTATTGTGTAATATGAATATTCTCAATTAAATTGACAATATTATTGACGTCTAACTAAAGAGAATTTGTAACAAATACCTATATGGGAACATTCATATAGGTAGGTATAGTCACTTATTTATTTATTTATTTTTCCTCCTTTTAGCAGTCTCAAATCCTACAGTCATTAGCTCTCTCTTCATCCGATTTTCCTTTCCTTTCTTGTGTGCTAATGACACTATCATTATAAATAGTAACAGTAACAAGTAACCTCGCAAGTAACAACATTAATGAAATAGGTACGTACATCGTAAAGAAAGAAACAGATTATCTTGTGTACATTTAATAAACAATATTGACTAATGGGATGTTTGCATTCCACATCAATTTACATTTTATCATAGTCAGGTCAATTTAGATGAACATCTACACATTTATGTCAAATATCTTTTTTTGAAGAGATTAAAAAAATTTTTTTCATTCTCCGTTTCCAGTGCACCAAAAGCTTTTATATCATATAAATTGTATAATGTAATAAATTGATGGGTTTGATTTAATTTAAAGTTTATTTTCTTCTTTTTAGTGCATTTAAATAAAAGCTTGTTTTTAAAAATGTTTTTTTACTATTAATTTATTTTTTATTTTTTAGTTTTTTTCGTATTCTTCTCAGCAAACCCTTTCATTTGATACCCATATTATGATGGTAGATAAGAAAATTTTGTTCGCCATCTTGGGGCGTCCGCCATATTGAATTTAGTGTGATGTCATTTTATTTTTCGTATTCTTCTCAGCAAACCCTTTTAATTGATACCCATATTATGGGGGTACATAAAAAATAACTGGTCCGCCATATTGAATTTAGTGTGACGTCATTTTATTTTTCGTATTCTTCTCAGTAAATCCTTTCAATTGATACCCATATCATGGGGGTGCATAAAAAATAACTAGTCCGTCATATTGGATTGAGAATGACGTCATTTAGCTAAACATGCATTGTCATCCAAACTAAACGTGTATGCAAAATTTCAGCTCAATCGGTTGGTGATAACTATTTTAAAATTCAGTTGCAAGATTTGACCTAAACAAACAGACATACATACATTGCAAGTTAAATAAAAGCTTGTAAAAAACAGCCAGGTTAATATTTAAGGCTAAATTTAACCGGTGCTTAAAGACAAATTTCGGGTCGGTTTTAGGGTGAACGCCTTATAATAATTGTAACACTAAGTAATACCTATGACCAACCAAGTGAGGATACCAAATATGAAGATGGTGACCCTTTTCGTTAAAACCTGAATCACCCTGTATACTCGTATACCTCTATGCCTGGTTACGGCGTCACACGACTCGTCGAATATCCAGTTATGTGTTCACTGAAGCTGTTATATAATACGCAGCCAAGACACAATAAAACGATGACAGAATGGCATAATTTTGGACTGGAAATACTTGTTCTACATCAGACCGTTGGCAAATTGATTTATTTCTATTTAATAATAATGAATTAATACAATATTAAACTTCATTGATATTTATGTACTTCGTTTATCCTATTATTAATTTGTCTCATATCTAAATATACACTCCCCGGCACAAAATTCCGCCACCCTAAAATTTTGGTCAATTTTGATGGTTTATAACTTTTTTATTTTTCATCTGATTTTCATGAATTTTTCACCAGTTTGTAGATACATTTATTGTTTGTCTTTTTAATTATTTTAATAAGTCACATTTTTCGTTTAGGCTATGTTATACAGGGGTAAATCAAAATGTTGTTTTTTGTCGAAAAGTCAAAACACCCTGTGGGAAAATTGAGGCGAATAATTTTGTTTACAAACTGTTTGATGTAATCTTAGACGTATTTCGAACATTTTGTTTTTTGATTCATCCCATTATCTCATTTCATCTGCGAGCAGCAACATTTTAAATGAAACGCTGATTTGAAGCTTATTTTTATTAACAAAAACAAACCCTAACCCAAAACAAACATTTTAGTAACGTATATTTCGTCCCCTCACAGCAGTGATAGCTTGCATTCTTCGTGGGATCGAATGAATAAGATTACTTATTCTTTCTTGAGGAAAAGCCTGATATTCGTCTGTCAGCGCCAGTCGTAAGTCTTGCAAGGTTAGTGGTTGCACAGGACGACGACGAACTGCTCTTTTAAGAAGATCCCAAAGATGTTCGATTGGGTTGAGATCCGGGCTACATGCGGGCCATTCCAATCTTGGAATTTCAATCTCATCCAGATATTCGCTCACTACCCAAGCAACATGAGCAAAAGCAACGACAACTTCTTGGAGGATTTCCTCTATGAAACGGTGGGCGGTTAGTGCTCCATTTTCAACAAAAACAAGATCGGTACGTGCATCGGTAGAAATACCCGCCCAAACCATGACTGAACCGCCGTAATATTGCATTCGCTCTGATATGGTACAGTTTGCATATCTTTCATTTCTACGTCTGTATACCCGTTCACGACCATCCGGCGACCTTAAACAAATCCTGGATTCATCTGTACTGTCAAACATTTTGTTAAAATAACCGCATACTTAGCCAAAGTCGATAATTTTTAACTAAAAATCCAGTACAATTAACAGTGTTTCATTTAAAATTTTGCTGCTCGCAGAAGAAATGAGATAATGGGATGAATCAAAAAACAAAATGTTCGAAATACGTCTAAGATTACATCAAACAGTCTGTAAACAAAAATATTCGCCTCAATTTACCCACAGGGAGTTTTGAGTTTTCGACAAAAAACAACATTTTGATTTACCCCTGTATAACATAGCCTAAACGAAAAATGTGCCTTATTAAAATAATTAAAAAGAAAAACAATAAATGGATCTATAAACTGGTGAAAAATTCATGAAAATCAGATGAAAAATAAAAAAGTTATAAACCATCAAAATTGACCAAAATTTTAGGGTGGCGGAATTTTGTGCCGGGGAGTGTATAAAATAAAAAGTATTTTTGCTTTCACGTAAATAAGGTTTGGTATTTATGCGAGCATTTATGTATGTATATTTCTTGTTGGGTTATATAACATGTATTAAAGAACAACGTGATTCATGATGTTTTAAGAGGCCATTTAAACCCTAGTACGTTCATCTTGAGTCTAGAAATATAAAAACTAGGTTTATAATAGTGTAATTCCTCTTCGTGAAGTTGATCAGACAAGTTCACGTGTCTGTTGGCAAATTATATAGTAGAGAGAGAAAGAGGAGGTCGCGAAACTATAGCTGGATCAACGAAATAATTTATATTTTTATCTTAGGATCTTTGGGTAACTTAACTTGAATGAAATTCAGGTCAAAGATAATAAATGACAGCCGAGCTCTCATCTTTACATTAACTAGTGATGAAAGGTATACCTCATTACAAGCAGTCAATTAATTTTTTATATAAATGTTACACATATAGGAGAATCTTATATCTTAAGTTTTTAAATGGATTTCTCAAGAAAATACGGTGCAAGAATTTTTTAGAAAAAAATAAGGCTACATAATCTGGTTACATCAATGTCATAATATATTCTGCACAATTTTTATATTAGAAGCCACTTCATTATTGGTAACATCAATAATAATAATAATAACTTTTTTATTTGCTTATCGTTCTTTTTTCAAATGTAATTCTTCCTCGAATTCTTCCTCTGGATCAAATTTCAATTCGATAGAAATTATTCTATGATTATTGCGTTCTATTTGAACAACTCTATTTTACATTTGAATTATGATGGACGTTTTACACAATTTGCATTAATGTATGGCATTCTTGTTTTTGTTCTCGGTCAGTATCCTTGGGAAGATGACAAATCGTATGCTATTATTGTTTCTATTACACTGAACCTTTTTTTTATGTTAAAACACCTCATGTGGAACAAGCTGTAATGTGTGAATAAACATGGTGTCTGGTTTTAGTATTATTTACACTACTCGATACGCAAAAACCAAAGCAAGAATAATAATTAGTGATTTGTAACATTGGACTTCAACCGAGACTTCAACATTTTAACATTTTGATCTTTTTGATAAAATAAAATATGGTCTAATTGTGTACACGTATACCATAACTTCAAATCAAAGTATCGTAGTTTATACTGAGATTATTAATAAAAGCCATAACTGAAAAAATGTATATGCAACAGTTTTAAATGAAGGATATTTTTAAAAACCCCAAATTATCGACTCGGGGATCGATTCTTGTTTTCTCGTGGTAGTGATCATGCTCATGATCATGTTAATTCAACTCTATATATTTAGTGCTGCACGTCAATTTGTGAGAAAGTGTCGAAGCTTCTAATGTATTCAAAACATTTGTTGAAGAGTTTTCAGGTTCTCTCCTGCGTTGCTTATTTCGGATTCTTAACGTTTCGATCGTATTGTCGATATCTTCTGAAGCACCTATAATTTTTTTTTGTTAATTTTAAACAAGCATATTTTTCTCTATTCAGTCACAAAATTTTTCGAAAAAAAAAAGCGAGAAAAAACATTTATTACGACTCACTCGTCGCCTCTTAATAAAGGATGCCATATGGAAAAAGTCATGCAGTTATAAATCACCGAGTAAAACACAAACATTGCATTTGGTAAAGAATGCCATGGAAGTTTGACAATTAAATTTTTACAAACAAACAACTAAATTTTAGTGTTGTGATATTGTGAAATTAATTAATTTAGTTCCGATTGAGTCGTAATACATTTTTTTTTTTCACGCTTATTTTTTTCCCAAAAATTGCAAAATTTTATGACTGAATAGAGAAAAATATGCTTGTTTCAAATTGACAAAAAAAAAATTACTTATGGGTGCCATTAAAAAAATAAAAGTTGGTTGCCATAGGAACAAACCAGAAGAAGATATCAACAAACTAAAAAACTCAAAACATGCACGGTAAAGAACCAAACAACTTTTATATTGAACATTTTTTGTAACTTTGCAAATAACAAATTTAAAGCCATTATTTGATACTTTTGTTCCACCCTGTATGCCATTTCGATGTGTGTTCTGTATATAATCTGGTAATCGGCTTACGTAGGATTTCGTGGCGTCTGATGACCCCTCGGATGACCCTATGTTTATTAATCTTCAAACAAGAATATCTAGTCCAAAAGGTGACAATTTAGCATATAGCAACAATGTCTCAAAAATAATTCAGTATGAGCCTGATACAGTTTTTAAATAATTTTATGTATAGGTACAATAGTTTTGAGATCTGGTTCAGTCGATTGAAAATAAAGACAAACCCGAGGACAAACCCTTTGCCAAAGGTTTTATATCCAATTACAGTAAATGCTGTGTTATACATTGTTTTTAAATAGCTAAATTAATAATAAATAGGATTATAGGAGTAGTTTTCCACACACACCAAAACACTTTTGCACACACTCGACGCGCGTTTCGCCAACCAAGTTGGCATCATCGGGAGATGATTAAAACTCTAATCATCTCCCGATGATGCCAACTTGGTTGGCGAAACGCGCGTCGAGTGTGTGCAAAAGTGTTTTGGTGTGTGTGGAAAACTACTCTAAGTGTAAGTTCTACACCAAAGGTTCCAACCCCTCTTCAGGAAGGATTATAGGAAACAACTACTGGACGGGCAAAGGCCCCTACTCCCATTGAATTATACCTATAAATCCAAATTGGTAGCCAAATTTGTTATTTGTCTTTTCTCCACCAGACACAGACCGGTTTCGAACTCTTTATGTTCTCATCTAAATTAAGATAATTAATTCTTCCAAATTTTGAAAATTGAAACGTTTCCAGTACATAGTTTAATTTTTATTCCCATATACTATGCAGATGAGAAAGCTCGACGTTCGCCTGGCAGCTGTTTTGTGAATTAAATGGAATGCTTTTACTTTTTAAAATTCACTTCAGTTCTCCGTTTTTCTGTTCAACGTTCAACTGTTCTCGAATTTTTTAATCGAAAAGGCAGAGCTGTGTTTACAATATCTGATAATTTCTCCTTTCTATTTTAATAATAAATAAGATTAAAAAGCATTTCTCAGTTAATTAAACATTTAAAGTTGTATTAATAAGAAAATATTGTATTTTATGGATTTCATCGAAATACCCGAGGAAATACCGATCCGAAACCGCATTATTAGTTATAGCCTTGTATATGTTATACAAGGGTTATAGTAGTAAAACCGAGAGTAAAACCTTGACTCCTGGTTATCTTTGTATAATATTGTAATATTTTAACTTTAGTTGCGAAACTGTTATGGTATTTATGACCAGTCTATAAATGTCGTATATGAAAGATAACAACATTTTTTAAAGAAAAAATGCCTATATATGTATAATAATTAATTTTTACATTTATAATATGATTTTTCTGACAGTGAAACTAAATAAATTATTTTATCTAAGGTGAAGTGTACTATTTACAAAACTATAGAAAATCTTACGTAATTAAAATTTTTGACGCTTGCATTTTTTCAATAAATGGAAAGACTAACTATTGTGATATTTTTGAAGCCAATTGTTAAAATTATAATACCCGTTTTATATAAAAAAATACGTGTGATGAAAGTAAACAGAATGTAGTAGTAGTAGTACACATTTTAGTAGGTAGGTATACACTTCAATGAGCATTTAGTTTTTAATGCCAATTTCGCTAGTTTATAATAATTGGTAGAAGCCATTAGAATTGAAATCACGATTGAGGACTCCGAAGAAAGGTTTTAAAATATAAATCAGCGGCTCATTAGATTTCCTTCCTTGATTATTGTATGGATATAAATATTAAAATTTATTATTAGTATTAAAAGTGATATGAAATTTTTCAAAAAATAGTTAAACAATTAAATATCGAATAGGTATATGGCCAAGCAACTTAATTTAACCGAAATTAATCAGTGGACATAAAACGTAAAATTTTAATTGGACCACGCTGTGAAAATATATATTTTTACACATACCTACACTTTTGATAGTTTTTCAACTGATACATTATTCATAATAAATAAAACTTTGTAAAATTACTGACTCAAATATAGAACCAATAACACACTAAACTTACAAGCAATTTTATTTATTCTCTTGCTTGAAGTATATAGCTTCTGAAAATTGCTTTTTATTTTTATAAATAACGCAGATATCGAATAATTCTCAAATTCTTTTTATATATGTACACGATTTTCATAAAAGTAAAAAAAGCTAAATATCATTTATAAATGTAGTAAATAGTTGAACATTCCGAATTGAGTATTCAAAATTTCAGGGCTGATAGAGCAAGTCAAAATATTAAGAAAGCCTATTAAATACCTACATAACTTCAAAACAATCTGATATGAAAATGTGAAATAGGCTAGTCGCTAAACTTTTTATGTCTAATAGTACGCAATAGAATCCGTTTAAAAAATTTAATCAGGGGTGTAACAGAATGGGGTGGTTGGGGAAAATTTTATACCCTAGCTTTTTTTGTGTGTAATTTTTTATGAGAAATGATCAACATTATTTCTCTTTCTTTTCTTTTTTGGGATTTATTACCACATTTCTTGAGATTCCTATCCAAAAAAATTCGATTTATCTAAAAAATATTCAAATTAACCAGTTTAAAACTAAGAAATAACCTCTACGCCTTTGACGTAATGTCAGGTTAATTTGAATATTTTTTAGATAAATCTACTTTTTTTGGATAGGAATCTCGAGAAATGTGATAAATCCCAAAAAAGAAAAGGAAGAGAAATAATTTATGAAATGCCACAATTAACATTTAAACAATATGATCAAAATATTCTGCAAAGTTTTCTGCGTACGAAAGGTACTTAGTTCAACTTGGATAGGATGCCAAAATCGATTTGAAAATTTCACTGCATACTCTAAAATGCGCGCGGCTTTTGTTAGGTAGCAAAGTACTAATATTTTTAGTGTGCCATGAGAAGAATGCATATTCGTGACACATTTAACAGAAACGTCAAGGATACGCAGAGGAAAGTGTTTTCTCGTGGCACACTAAAAATTTTAGTAATTTGCTATCTAACAAAAGTCGCATTTTAGAGTATGTAGTGAAATTTTCAAATCGATTTTACTCGTAATTACGGCATCCTATCGAAGTTGAACAAGAGTACCTTTTTACCCAGAAAACTTCATATTTTTAAATGTATTCTATTGCGTACGAGATTGCGTACTATTAGAAAAGTTTAGCGACTGGCCAAAATTTCATATTTTCATATCAGATCGTTTTGAAGTTGTTTAATAAAAACCGCCTTCGGAACAACCCCTTCTAAGGGCTGCAGCTCCCTTAGAAGGCATTTTAGAGATAAACTGTACTAAGGTTTTCTTAACATTTTGACTATCTCTATCAGCCCTGACATTTTGAATACTCAATTCGGAATCACCTTGTATACAGGGTGAGTCGTGAGGAACTTTACAAACTTCTACCACGTATAGAGTCCATTGAGTAGAATATCAAATGGGCATTAAAAAGTTTCAGATCCCTTTTTTTATTGATATACAGAGCGATTTATCTATTTGGACCAAAATTTCTTTTCGCTGCCGCTTTTAAACGGTAAATTCAAATTGTGTTATATTTTGGTAAAACTATAAACTAATGTCTAGCATCACTGTTACGTATTCAAAATTTAGATATTCCAGGACCGGCGTAAGTAAAGTTCATCAGTAGGTCCATAAAGAAGAAAACACCCTGTATACGGGTGTTTTCAAATTTTAATGCCGGTTATTTAAAGAGTACAAATGAACAAATAAATAACGCCATACGAAATTTTTGTCACGCTTTCCACAGATTTTTAGAAACCGATCAATTTTGGTTAAACCTGAAAATTCCTCACCACTTCGTACAACACGTATTCGATTTACAAGAATAACGCCTTTAAGGTTGCGATTTACTCCTCTGATATTAACCGCGATTTCTTTAGGAGTAAATTTTGCAAAAACTAATACACGGATTTTGAAAATTAATGTATCTAATTTTGCAGAAGTAGGCAACTCATTCAATCGCTTGTATTTACAATTTTGTATTTTTTTTGTAAAAAGAAATTAGCTTACGGCCGAGTACAAAGTGTTACTTAAAAGCTCACCAAATATTGTCGCTCAAATTAACGTGTATCTTTCGTGAAATTGACCCTCAAAGGAGAATTTTCACATTTTTAGGTCAAGTCTTCGCTTTGAGAGCACACCACTTCATTATAATAAAAATTTATATTTAGAAATTGGTATTATTAAAATCTTTAGGACAATACTAAAAACCTAAAACTATTATAAATATCACACCATATTTGTTTTTTTCATTAATCATAATAAACCAAAATAAATACGTATATTTCTCTCTCACTCTACAAAATCCCAACCTTAAAGGCAAACACTCAACTTGAGGCAGTTACTAGGCAGTTAACTCTTGATCCAGTTTTATTTTCCTCGTCTAGAATCAAATCTACAGGACCGGATTAACCATTTTTAAATAATTGATTAAAAAAAGTCAATAGAGAAAATAATTATGTAAACTACGTTTGGAATATTAAATTTAAGCGAAACATCTAATACATTGAACAAACATGTTGTTACCTCCTTGTTCTGAAAGTAACTTTGCAAAAATGCGTAGATGATGCTGGATCTCATTTTGAAAATCACTTGTAATTTTTTTCTTTCGTATGGTTGAATTTTTTAATTGTTTTTTAATTTTGTTTGATTTGATTTGTTATGTAGTTTTATTTGTTTACATATCCTAAATAAGTACTAAATGTTTTTTTAATAAATCCTTATGTAAATACAACTGATTATTATTTGTGGTTGTAAATAATGCAGGTATGTACATAGGTGATTTAGCAACATTTTTATTTTGTAAATTCATGATTGTTTCAAAAGTTACTTTCAGAACAGGAGGTAACAACATGTTTGTTCAATGTATTAGATTTTTCGCTTAAATTTAATATTCCAAACGTAGTTTACATAATTATTTTCTCTATTGACTTTTTTTAATCAATTATTTAAAAATGGTTAATCCGGTCCTGTAGATTTGATTCTAGACGAGGAAAAATAAAACTGGATCAAGAGTTAACTGCCTAGTAACTGCCTCAAGTTGAGTGTTTGCCTTTAATGGCGTTATTCTTGTAAATCGAATACATGTTGTACGAAGTGGTGAGAAATTTTCAGGTTTAACCAAAATTGATCGGTTTCTAAAAATCTGTGGAAAGCGTGACAAAAATTTCGTATGGCGTCATTTATTTGTTCATTTGTACTCTTTAAATAACCGGAATTAAAATTTGAAAACACCCGTATACAGGGTGTTTTCTTCTTTATGGTCCTACTGATGAACTTTGCTTACGCCGGTCCTGGAATATCTAAATTTTGAATACGTCACAGTGATGCTAGATATTAGTTTATAGTTTTACCAAAATATAACACAATTTGAATTTACCGTTTAAAAGCGGCAGCGAAAAGAAATTTTGGTCAAAATCAATAAAAAAAGGGATCTGAAACTTTTTAATGCCCATTTGATATTCTACTTAATGGACTCTATACGTGGTAGAAGTTTGTAAAGTTCCTCACGACTCACCCTGTATATTAGAACCCTGTCACACTCTGAATGTATCCGCTATCTCGGCAGATGCAGATAGTAATTACAACTTCGTACATATTGACAAGATTTAAGGTATTTAACAAATATGTAGTAGGTATTAGGATAGTCTGAAGTGGTATGCACGAGGGTATGCATTTTAATAAAATAATCTCGAAAATAATTCTTGTACAATTCATCGGTATTTTCTTGATTTTTCTAATAATTTGATCACATAAAAAGTGTTTATCATTACTTTAATTTTCTGCAAGGAACTATATTAGCTTAGATTTGACAGACTGACAGACAAATTAATTAGGTTAATATTATGTAAAATACATCGCAAATCATTGAAATGTTTAGCATTAGTAATTTATTTGTACTAAGTATTTACGGCTTTAAATAACACAACACGACTATGAATACACGTAAAACATACAGTATAATTAATTATTTATCCTAGATCACGATCTGCACGAACTGCATTCTGATCATTTATAACTTCTTGATATTTTGTAATAAATGTATAAAACGGCTGTTATATATTATATGATTGAGCCTCGGATTTAGCCAATATGATTTCAGTTTAATTTTTGATAAATCAAATACGACAGACATTAAGTATGTGTAAAATTTTACGTGAGGATAATATAAGGTTAATATGAAATAACTGACGTGCTTTAATACCCGACTTTTATTTCAAATGGAATCCACACGAATAAAAAATTTGGCGAAAGTTCCATTGGATCTCTCTCTTCGAAAAAACTGACTGTTTAATATATTTCTTTGATAATGATGTGAAATGGTGGAGGTTCCATCTTGTTGGAATTCTTTGAAAATTCTACCTGTTGCATTGGTGGCAATGGAAAATATATCAGTATTTTGATTCCCAACCATTAATTTTTGCTTTGTGAAGGAAATACCTGCATTCGTTAGAAATAAAGAAAATTCGACTCATTTAAAATCTGTTCAGTTATCGACTTAAATATTCTAACCTGTCTGTCATAGACTTATTAAATCAATCCCTGAATAAAATTTGATTTATTAGAATGGAATGAATATTAAACTGCTCGAGGTATGTTGTTTGTTATTTTATAGACTTATAACGGCAATAACTTTGTTATTTCTTGAATCACGTGTTTCTCACGGATCCATTTTCCATGCATGAGATCGATCACATACCTATGAATCAACCAGGATGAAGCTCATTGAAAATGCCTTCTCTTTTTTTTGCAATGAAGCTCATTATATTAATTCTGGTAGATGAGCATTTCCAACTTTTGGATGTGGAAAGAACTTGATCGGGGTTACCTCTAATAAAAATAAAATCAGTATTTGAAGGTAAAGTGAATTAAATTGCCATTCGTGCAGAATATTACGTATTCGAAGTACTCGATAGACTTAAGTTAAACTTGGAACATGCAAAACCAGTCGAGTTTAGAGTGTCGCGGGGTGAATCATTGCATAAGTTGTGCCTATGTAGGATATAAATATCTGAATCCGAGTCTGAATCAGAACCATTGCAAATTAATATCGCTTTGCTCAAATCCAGTTTGCAATGGTCTCTTGGCCCCACTATCAATGTGTATTATACTCTGCAAAGTACCGTACATATAGTACGATGATGACCTACATTCTTGTTTATTCCTCTTTTTGAAACTGTAAAAATACCAACATTAATTCACGTAATGACATTCTTGTTTTAGCCCGTTGGGTGTTGTTTTATGCGTTTTTGTTGTCCGTGCTTAATGGATTTGACCCATTCATGCGCTAAAGGCCTTAATATGTTTTATTGAAGCCGGCGTTTCATATCCTTTTTGACAGAAATACTTAGTGCTGTCTCGGTAAGATAGCAAGAATATCTTTTTGCAGCAAAATTTTGTGCCAACTAGTGCGGAAAAGTAATTATATTTTTATTTGCAGTTTTGGGTAATTTTATACAAATTTAATGAAATTAAATCATTTCTATTTATACTAGGTAACTCTTTTGAAGTAGCTCCTATAAGTTTAAATATCAAAAAATCACGTAGCATATAGTCAGTCATGACTGTCTCATTTTGACGTTTCTCAGTCACATAACAATTAACAAACGTCAAGTCAAACAGTAGCATCTTTTTAAAGTAGAGTCTAGTTTCTTAATTAAGTAAAAAAATGTATTCATCACGCTCCTAGGAACAATATTGTTCCTAACACATGCGGAAAAGTACCACTTTCCGCACTTGTTAGGAAAATAACTATTGATTTTTTAATACTCAATAAATGAAACATTATTATGCCTCTACCTCCAGTATGGAATGAGATATCGAGTTCCACTGTACATCAGCAATTTGTCTTATCCTTGTCTACCTTCATGACTTTTTTTATTTCTTTTTTAATTTCCTAGAAGATAGACGGTTGATACGCGGATGTGCTTCTCTCAATAAGAATTATTATTGTCTGCTTTCAGTGATTTTTCTGAAATCATTTTTCTTGGAATTATTAAAAGTTTTTCATTTTCAGTTGGATACGTACAAGCAAAATGTTATGAATTTTTGTTGCAAGTGGTACATTCTACTATACTAATCCGTGCACTATTTTTTGAAAATACTCGATACTAATATATTAAAGTGCTTTGACGATTATATTATTTTTCAGAATATTTTTTTTAACGGTTCTAATGGTACCTACAATAGAACTATTATTTCAATTTTTCTAATGTTGGTTGGTCGCTAAAAAATACAATTATTACAATTACTTACACAGATTGATGTTAATGATAATATTTTAACATCTTTCAAACAAAATACGTTTTGTATAATAAATAGTAGGTATTGTTACTCGGTAACATGTAAGGAAATGATTTTTTTAAAGCCTTACAGTCGCATATAAATTAAACGAACTTTTGACGTGTTGTAACTCATCCCACAAAGAATGTAAATAATTTACAAAATAAAATTGCGTTGGAATGCGCCTTGTAAAGAATATAAAGTTCGCTTGTTATTTGTTACGATCCCAGTTGACATGGTAATGAAATTAACACTTAATTTGCTACTAAAATTGGTTTAACGGCGTACGCCATTATGTAACGTACTCAGATCTGTTTTCTTTGAAAATTGTTGTACTTAAATAAAATTTATAGCATACAATAATTGTTGAGCAACGGACGATACCTCAAAAAGAAAATCATCACGTCTATACGTTTTGTTCCTTATACCTACATAAATTTATTTAGGACTTTGTACTTAACTTTCTTTGTAAATTTATTTATTTTAGAAAATAAATTTTCTGTTATTGTTATTATTATAGAAAAAATCAATTGTTTGAATTGTTTTCTTCTTCGTCTTGTAGCGTGGACTACGTGCTTAATATCAACACTCTTTTAAGCGCATCCAATTACCGATATCCAACAATAGAAGATATTTAAAAAACGCCAAAAACGGTGTAAAATAAGACGTTGAACATTTCATTTATTGGGCAGTGTACTGCGCCGACTGTTTTTCTTATAAAATGAGTCGGAAAGTCTTAAAAATGTACTCTTCAAGGTTATCTTAAAGAATGAAGAATGCAATAACATAAATTGTATTAATTAATGACTGTATTAATTCTGTAGACTAATAATTGTTGCATTATCTTACTACAAAATGTCAACGACCTAAATGATCTCATTAATTAATATTTTTTTAAGGGAAATTGTCGGTTGCCTGTTGTGCCTATATTTTACTAATGGATATAATATTAAAGTCGGTAGTAAGGTAGTAATTAAACATTTATTTAATGGAGCTTAATGCAGGACTTTTAGAAAGGCTGTAAAAGCAAAAGCGATAGAAAAATAAAATTTGATGAAACAACCTCAAAAAGTTAAATGCCAATAAATAACAAATCCCGGTAGCATTTCATTCAACGTACTTAGAATATGTGCCTTAGAGCCAACAAAAATACAAAGAAGATTGGAAGATTAAAAGATTGCTCGTGTTCTTGAGGATTGCCTCAAGAAAAAAAGAAAAAAAACTCTTTCAAATTATTGCCAACCTCCATTACCGTGCTCTCTATGTCTCTTAAGTTGGAGAACGTCATTAATTAATATGCAAATGTTAGTTAGCATCCTGTCTGTCAGCTCAGTGTTTGTGAATATCGATTTTTTTTGTAAACTTTCACATCGCCCATTCTGTTTTTTCATTAGCGTCTTACTTTCTGCATCAATAATCCCGAATCCTATGCAAGCATCTTTGCTGATGATAGCAGGAAACTTCACCTAACACTTCTTCTCCAAGAAATCTAAAAAGTATTGGTCAAACGTAAATCGTGCCTAGGAGCCATATGAATTTAGTAGGGGCATTGAGTAAATAAATAATATAAAGAGGCGCAACCGTCAAGGGGCCGAGATTTTAGTATTGTATTTTTTTGCCAATAGCTTCAAGATTGTTATCAATTTTTAATGCTACGGGAAGGTAATTCGGTTGCATAGCCCTAAATATTGTTGATAATTCTGTAGTTCTGTAGAAATACAACAAAGATTGTATCAAAAGTAATAAGAAAAGTCATGGTGCCACGTTTGAATCTGTGTCTGTCACCCTGCAACCCCCTTAAATCACCCTGCAACCCCCTTAAATTTTTAACTTACTCTGTCTTCCTTATTACTTAAGATATTTTGACAAACTTTTTTTTTAAAGATGCCGTTTTACTTCCATATACAGATCTTCATATATATTATTTAATATAATATAACAAACATATGCAGAAAATAATAAAAATATTTATAAACATAACTGAATAAATACATATTATTAATAATAAAATAAATTCCTGGGTGTCCCACTTAAGATGTATCCACCCTCCTAAAATCTTTATTTGTGAACCGATTTTCGAAATCTCTTTTTGCTGGATAGGGCTTGGAAAATTGCATTTAAGCTATACCTCATATTTCTTAAAAAGGTACATCATGACCTACTGATACGTATATTTTTTAGCGAAATTTGGAGAAAAACTCCTAGCGATTTTTTTAGAGAAAAACTAATACCAGAATTAGATTCAGGACCTTTTAAAACCTAAGTTGTGTGAATTTTGCGACATTAGGATACGGGGTGTTAAAGAAAATGAAGAGGAATTTTTAATAACGGCAAACTTTTTTTTTGTATATAAAGGCGGTACTATTTTGAAATTATCAGTAATTTAATATCTTTCACAATTCTCTGGTTTATTATTAAAGCTAGTTAAACAATTCACTGAAAACAAATATTGTAATAATCCTTTGAAAAATTAAATGGTAAAAATAAAAACAACAAATAAACGAATAAAAAATTATTAAGATTTACTGGCAATAAAACTACGACAAAATTATTAAAAGAACAAGGTTCCTAAAAATAATCAAATTAATCGACTAATAATTAAATTCAACTATTCTCAATGAGTCCACCATTCACCCTTATGCATTTTTCAATACCGTTTGTTTTTCAAAGGATTATTACAATATTTTTTTCCAGTGAATGGTCTAATTAGCTTTAATTACTAATGTATTGTATATTTGTTTTCGATAACCGTATCAACAGAAATTAGATACCATTTTTAGTCGTTACCACTGTCGTTTTTTTCTTAATACGTCTTCAAATAAACCAGAGAATTGTAAAAAATGTTAAATTACTGATAATTTCAAAATAGTACCGCCTTTGTTTACAAAAAAAAGTTTGCTGTTGTTAAAAATTCCTCTCCATTTTCTTTAACACCCTGTATCGTAATGTCGCAAAAATTTCGCTAAAAAATACGTCTCAGTAGGTCATGATGTACCTTTTTAAGAAATATAAGGTATAGCTTATATATGTAGTTTTTCAAGCCCTATCCGGCAAAAAAATGATTTCGAAAATTGGTTCACAAACGAGTTCACAAATAAAGATTTTAGGAGGGTGGATACATCTTAAGTGGAACACCCTGTATGTGGTACCTTACATCCTTAAGATAATAATTATGGCAACATTAGTTTTTATTTTCCTATCTGCCGACGCAATTTTTGTTTGAAAAACTTCATACATCATCTATAAGCTACAAATTACTCACATGCATTTAATTTTTTTTTTAATATTTAACGTATCACCACGAGGTTAAAGTTTTAGTTGCGATATTTTTATAATTTATATAAGTTTATAATAGATTTTTGAAAAAAATATTGAATTTTATAAAATTGTGAACTGACTGTTACGAGCGCTTAAGTTTTCGCTTCAAAACTTAAAAAAAAATCATCTCTATAGTTTCTATAGTTTATTTACAGTGCGGTTTATGTTCATAAAATTGCAAATTTGTGAATTGAATCCCAACTCAACGAATAAGAGTGTAGAAGGTAACAGACGTGAATGCCAGAGTGGCACCATCATTTTTTTGGTAGCTAATATAACAGAGTACCGATCTAGCATGGGTGACAACTTCCCTCAAAAATTTCCAAAAACCTGCTCTACTAATTCATCCTCGAATTCATCAATAATCTTTTTTTTCATCCGCATACTAATATATCCAAATCAGCTGCAAAGAAAGTTACTTCACCACACAGCAACTGCTATTGCCGTGTAAAACACAGATTCGCCCTGGTTTGGAGCAATGTTTCCATAAATGGGGTTCTAAACTGAAAATTTTAGCCAATGTGAAGCCATGTGAATAATTGGTGAAACTACTTTTATTAGTTTTCCTCCTTTTTTGGAGCATCCGCGTAATGTTGATAATCTTATAGTCTTTTCATGAAGACTGCTACCACCACAAGCGCCTATACAGAACGCATTGCTTTGCTGTCTTTTATTTATTTATTTATCTCGAACAAAAGATTCACTGACCGCTCGCATTTTTCCTAATTAGTACCATCTTAATGTCTTGCAAGTCAAAATGAATTGACCATTTGCACAGAAGAAAGTTGGGGTAGAAAGTGCCATGGCGAAAACTATATTGGCATTCCTGAATCACTAAAACATGTTGACCAACTCCCAAACATTCTAAAAACGAAATCTAACCTGAATCAACGAAAAAAATAAATTACAGGAAATAAATAAAACGAGAATTTTAGTGCAACCATTAAATATAACAATAATAATTTCCTTATATAAAATATTAATAATATAATTCTGTGAGATTTTCTTTCCATCGAGCTTTCAACTAAACCAAATAACCTTAGGTAAAAGAACACTAAAATACATTATTAATCATATCATTGTTATATATCATTATATTTAATGTTAAACTACTTAGATTGATTAGACATCATCTCAGTATTTTATATTTGAAAAATTTTCTAACTGAATAATTTACTGAACACTGCTGCCAATTACCAATTTAGAAGTTGGTTGACGTGCTCTTAGTCATGGTTGCCAAGTTCATAAAAAATTTAAAAGACTGGCTATCATGTTTCAGGGATACCAATCTAGTTTTCGCCATGACACTTTCTACCCCAACTTTCTTCTGTGCAAATGGTCAATTGATATCGTCACTAATATTCTGGCAAACTTGTTGCGTTAGGTGAGAACTTTCGTGATTCAATAATATAAAGAAATATAATAATCTCGATACAAATATTAAAGTAATAAAAAAAATATTTATGGAAAAATATTATTTTAACGAAGTAATCAATTTTAAATCTATTTTTTTTGTCGTGGAGCAACTGGTTCTATTCCCAATAAACTGGTTTTTCTTAACAAAGATACAGTGCCGTTTTGGCCCTTTTTTTCTTAATAGTTGTGTTTTTCTTATTCACCTGTGTCTGCTAAAACATAGTAACAAGAATATTAATATTATAACAACCTAAAAGATATCTTCTAAAACGCTTTTTCATGACGTCTGCTAGAATTAATTAATTGATACGAAAAAAATTCTTACTTGTGAAATGAAAGTGAAATGCAATTATCTTGGGATGGACAGCTATGAAAAATAATTCTCTCATAACCTGATGAATTTGTGAGTCCATAGCGGTTTCAATTACAGTTTTAGCCATAAACAAGTCTGACCTTTGTCACATAAAATATTAATTTTGCAGCCCACTTTAGCATGTTGCAACTGCTCGCTAAGAATGTTTCGGGCAGTGCCCTGTTGAAAACGACAATGCAAGTAACGTAATACCATCGTCTGGTAAGACATGTTATGTCTCCCATGCTGTGTACGAGTTGAGTATGCTATTAGTCATTGTAGGCCAGGCCGTGGAATAGAAAAACGAAGGTCATAATGATATTTGGTTTTTTTGCAAAGAGTGGTAGCAGTTTCGGAGATTCATCAGCAGTTTATAGAAAATTCTGTCGGAACTTTTCGGATCAGGCGCTCAATGAATCTTATTAAAGTCATCTACAAGGACTCAACAACCAAGGAATATATTGAAATGCGACATATCTATTGTTGCCCAAGAAAAGGAGAAATCTTGTACTTGCTACTCAACAAATGAATATTGGATTCATCCAGCGTTTAACCAACTTCACTTGTCTGATGAGAAATGTGACATCCACCAATTTTTATGAGTCTGATAGTTGATGGTTAAAAAAACTTAATTGTCTAGTTATGACCAAAAATAATAAATATTATCCCTTTTCATATTGGGAATGGCGTTCTGAAAGGTAGCAATAATAGTTATACTCGTAGAACTATTTGCAACTTAGACTAAAAAGTTGGGTAAAGGTTATAGGTATACCTAAATTATTTTTTGGATTGTTCTCGAATGTGATTCGTGAGCTCCATTTCGTCGGTAACGAGGCTTGTAACTTGAGTATAGTATTTTGCCATTATGAAGATTATTCAATCCTCTGAAGTATTTTAGAAACTATCGACAGTGACTGCAAAAACACCATTATTTTTTTCAAAAGTGCTCCGCATTATACCAGCTCACTGCGGGTGACTCTACCGACGAGGATTATCAGGTCATTCGGCAAGCATTCCAATGCCAGAGGGTCGACAGGTCGTTGTGTCTTACATGGGTAATAACGGGCCCTTGTCGCCTGGGATACCGGCGGCACCGCTCGGCCTCTTCATCTTGTGATCCTTCTACGGACCACGGACTAGAGGGTATTCTCCGATTGTTCACCGACACGCCTACTTTGAACATTGTGCTTACATGGATTTAATAAGATGTGTCTTAAGACCATTTAGGAACCACTAAAGCCCAAGATTTGGAACTAGTTTTTGAAATGAAAAGCAACAAATCGGTCAGAAACTTAAATTGTTTAAAAAAATAGAACATGTGCTATTTTGTTTGCAAATGAAATGTTTGATTCGTTCTATAAAAATTTGCCTATAAAACAGAACATGTGAAACAAAAAAATTTTGACTCTAATTCTTGCTAGTATTTTTTGGCACCCTAGTGCGTGCTAACAAACAAATATTTTTCAGGTCAGGATGTTTGTAATCTCTGGCAGTGGCAGACTGGCGTCTAAATACTGTAAATAGGCCGCTGCTCAAATTTTAATTGTATTGAACTTAACAAGGAAAAGGTTTATTGGTGTATTAATTTAAGCTAATTGCTAAATTGTCCTCATTAATTTCTAATTCTAACAGAGACGTTGTATATTAAGGATAAGAGGCTAAGGGTGAGAACTGGTCAACGCAATGTTGAAAATATTTATTTCACTATCTGTAACGGTATTATTTTAACAGTTCCTGTTCCCAACCATTTTGTAAAATGACAATAACTATGTTTTAAAAATGTCTTACATTGTTTTTTAGACTTTAAATAAATAAAAAAAAAAAATAAAAATGAGAAACAGCAGTAGTTGAGTTCTAAAGTGTTTTTTTTTTGCTTTGGATGGATAGTTGTTTTAACGATTTGGACAATAATTGCATTCTACAGTGGTTTCAATGATTTTTATGTCCAACAGATTTTATATCTGTAGTAGAGATCTTTGAGGAGTAGATATATCGGGTGGTCCAAAAAAAAACCGGAATTTTCATTTTACCTTAAAACTTTTTTATTTTTTCAGCGATTTTCAACTTTTTGGATTCGTTCGAAAGCTATAGCTTTCAGCTAAACGATTCTCTATCAGAAGCTGATATTATGATCATAAATGTCAAGGCAGATGTATTTAAACTTGAGCAATTTTTAATAACTGCTGGAATTTTGTTGAAATGCCGAATTTACAAACGGCTTGTTTCATCATCATGACTGGTCTTGTGGCAATATTTTAATGGGTAGTTTTAAAAAATCGGTCAAAGAACTACGGAGCTGTACCAAAACATGTAGAGGCGTGGTATCCGTCTCGGCAGCAATGGTAAAAACAGAAATTTTTATTTTCCTTTATAATTCCTTACCGATTTTATATTTTTTTGGATAATTTAAAACCCAAAGCCTTCCACTACAATACTGAATATCAGAAATTGACATGAATCATAAATCCAATATGGCGGAAGTGGTCAAATTTACCTAATACTTAAAAGCCGCTTGGTTTATTTTTAAATGCGAATTAAATGGCTTTTCTGTTAATCTGGAAGCCTTATCTTCTAAAAACATTTTCACGCATAGATCACGAAAATCGGTTAAGAACTTACAAAGATGTAGTTGATAACGTAATCATGTGCCCCATAACAACAGTATTAAATTAATTCTTAACAGAGTTACCTATACACTTACCGTCATGGTTACAAAACAAATGAACATTGATACTTAACTGTCACTTCGGCTGTTTTTAAAAATTGTTTTGTGGTACCTAGTTTTGTTAAAATGGTGTCAAATGGAGACAAGATTTTCATTAAGAATTTATTGACATTCAATATTGTAGTGGAAAGCTTTGGGTTTTAAATGATCCAAAAAAAATTAAAATCGGTAAGGAATCAAAAAAGTTATAAAGGAAAATAAAAATTTCTGTTTTTACCATTGCTGTCGAGACGTTGATAACACGCCTCTACATGTTTTGGTACAGCTCCGTAGTTCTTTGACCGATTTTTTAAAATTACCCATCAAAATATTGCCACAAGACCAGTTATGATGATGAAACAAACTGTTTGTAAATTCGGCATTTCAACAAAATTCCAGCAGTTATTAAAAATTGCTCAAGTTTAAGTACGTCTGTCTTGACATTTATGATCATAATATCAGCTTCTGACAGAATCGTTTAGCTGAAAGCTTTAGCTGTCGAACGAATCCAAAAAGTTGAAAATAGCTGAAAAAATAAAAAACGTTATAAGCTAAAATGAAAATTCCGGTTTTTTTTGGACCACCCGATATCTCTTGCACAGTTGTAAGAATGCCAATGCCCTCTGCTAATTTAGATCTATTCATTTAAATATTCTTTGGCATATATACCAAAAAATAATAAGTATTTTTTTTTTACGGCGATCGAATTCATTCTTCATTCTTTGTAAGTACTAGTTAGAATGCATTTTAATTTTGTTTAGGAAAACTAGTTACTTTTTTCATTTTAAAGAGACTACAGTTTCTTCTTTTTTGCGGTTTAAAAGTCTCCTTCATTTCATTTAATGACTAACAGTCAACGCTCATAATAACTATCCTGCGCAAGCAAGCGACTGAGAAGACTGATCGACGGACTGCTAAAGAATATAGGATTTATTAGCTTAGAATTTATACTTACCATACTGTGGACTTAACTAATAATATTTTTCTTTTCTAGGTAAGTTCGTCATCTCCAATGTTGCACCAATGCTTAACAAAAGTCGTACCTAATCGTAAGTTGTAATTTAAATATAATAATTAGAGGCCATTAAGTTTAACTTATCGTCGCGAAAACGGTACTAAAATTGGAATTAAGATGGGAAAATTTTTGTTTCATTAAATAAAGCAATAATTTGTCCATCATAATTACATCCAAAAGTATGAAAAATAAAAGTAAAAATTAAAATTATTTACTTAGGTATGTACGGCACCCCAATTTTTTGGTTTGGTCAATAGAAACAAAATACTTAATATTTACATAACTTGTAGTATTTTTTCCGAGGATTTCGAAAATTTTAACAAAAAAACAATTGAAAGTCAAATAAAAGTGGGAAAAGAACAAAGCAATGTTTTTTTAAATGGAATGCCCTGTATAATTTTACAATTTTGAAGAAAGATTTAAATTCTCTTTCCAAAAATATAACACAACATGTATATTTATAATTTGTAATTATTGTAATTGTAATTTTATTTAATTTTATTAAATGAAATAACATTATATCAAGCAAGTAACATAACGATATCACAAACAAATAACATTTATATTTTAAGGAACTGTTCAAAATGTTGTGTATTATTTTCACAATTAGTATATCGTTTATACAGGGTGTCCCATGACATGACGGCTATAGCTTGAGAGTATGTTGCAAAAGCAATTTCAAGTCAAAATGTCTAATGAACATATGCACTAAACTCAATCGTTTATCACTTATTACTTAAATAACATTCTAAATTTGTTTTTTCTGCCGAGTAAGGTATTTTTAACTTTTAATCAACGTAAAGAGTTACAACAAACAAAGATAATTTAAATCTTCTTTCAAAATTGTAAAAACAGTGCTTTGTTTTTCTCACTTTTATTTGACTTTCAATTGTTTTTAGTTGATATTTTCGAAATTCTTGGAAAAAATACTATAAGTTACGTTAAATATTTTTATTTTATTTCTAAACACAAAGGAAAAAATTGGGGGGAGAACGTTATAAGAATCACCCTGTACGAAATTTGAAATAAACTCTGTATTTGTCAGAAGAAAGATGTGTAAAAATGCAAACAAAATTTAAAAAAGGAGATTGTATTTTCTTTCTTTTTACATTTAATAATGACAGAAAAAAGTAGTGCTAATAACACATATTTGTGTTGTTACTCAAAAATAGATAAAATACAATTGCTGCAGTAAATTTGTAACAGACCTCAAATCGGCTACAGTAAACCAACACATAATCACAAGTATCTAAATGCGCAATCGCATCACCTCCCAGCACGTTGGTGGAACGTAGCCACGTCTTCTAAAATCAATACTACCGTACAACGCGAGAGCCTTGGAGCGAAGCCATACCTCTCGATGACGGTGAACTTAATGATTGGCCACGCGACATTGGTGGAACCAAGCCACGCCTATGCCAATATAAAAATATATCAAATTGGATATTTTCTACGCTTGTAAAAACATAAATGAGGTTGTAAACTGTTTCCTTAAAAATAAAACTGTGCTTAAATTTAATTTAGTGTAGCTTGCTAAATTATTATAACGTCCACAGGGAGCAGCTTTTGGTCCTATGAATGTGTGTTGTTGTTTTGTTTATTAAATACCTAATCACTATTATTTCTAATTGTTAATACTACGTTTTTAAGTTTTATATGATTAAGTTTGCTTAAAATACAACACATATTAAAACTATCCACTTAATGTATCTTTCTTTTATTTATTTTTCATGGGTTACTTGCGAGGTTACTTGCTACTTCGATTTTTAGAAAAAATCTTGTAAAAATTATAAAACATTACCTACATTAATTTCGTCATAAAACTCATAAATCTGTCATTATTTTTTCACGAAGTTTTGGATTTACCCACTTGAGATGTTTCTAAATCCAGTGGTATCGCTAATCAAATTTGTCCATTTTTTACATCGAAAAAAAATTATACCTAGTAGGTCTTGAAAATTGAAATTAATCTCAAAATTTTTGTTATAAAGTAGTTTTCGATGGTCTATCTTTTAAAAAAAGTCCCATTAAAATCGGATAATAGACACATTTTTTACAGGGGTGTTTCCATTCAAAATGGGTCACACTGTATTTCGTATTTCCTAAAAAGCTACAAACAAGACTGAATATGTGCCGATAATGGTGAAAGTTTTATTTTTGCATAAATCTTTCACCTTTTTTTTCAAGAATTGCATTAATATCGGATATTTATATTTTAATTATTACTTAAAGAAACTTTTATAATTACTTTATGATATTATTTATTAGGCCTTAAATACTTTGCTAATCTGTCACCTAATTATAAATTTATTGTCATATGTTTGTACAATTTTATATAAAATATTCTCTTAATTACGACATGCAGGTGTTCTCTTAGGTAACATTTATGACTACCGTAGTACTGGGAAAATTAAATTACACTTTATTTAGTTATCCGTAATATTGTTTCAATTTTATATTCATTAAGAATGCAATCAAGAATATTTTAAAATGTTTAAAGGTATTGTCGTAAAAAACTGAAAGACAAGATTTACTTCCTAGCTAGGTATCAGTTATTTCAAATCAGATGTGAAAAATACCCGTGTATACATATTTTGTATATTTTATACGGAAAATTTTTGTTTTGGATTTTAACCACCTAAAATTTTAAAATAAAATAGATAAGGCTAATGGCTGAGAGGGAAGTGTACTTGACTGTCACCAAAAATCAAACAAGAATTTTGTGAATCAATATGGGTCGAAATTGATGTCAAAATCAGCTCTAAACGCCGCCAATATTTTTGCACAATGATACAATCTCGTACCTGAGTTGTACACATTTAATGTGTTCCATTATTATTTGTTCTAAATAATACGGAGTTTAATACCCGGTTTGTAATCCGGAAAAGAAACGTTCGACGATTACCGATGTAATGGGTGCATATTCGAAGATGGCATATTTATATGTTTTTTGTCAGGATTATTTTTAAATGTCTGTCTAGTTTGTGATTTATTGTTTCGGTAACACACCCTGATAGTGGGAAATCTATTGATGTAAATCCAAACAAATATTCATTCCGTCAATCACTGCTCACTGTTTTTAATAAGTGGATCACTAACCATCTGTTGAGTATCTATCTAAAGTGGCAATCGAGCCATTTGAATTCAAGTGCTGTGTATTAACGGCGTCAACGTAGCAAAGCTGCCTTTAGCCACGTTTCTCATCATATTAAAGTTTAGTCTATTGGTAGTGCTTTGGTGCTTTTGGAGACAATTCTTTAGGCTTTTAGGCCTTATACTTGCTTACACTGTCAGCTATAATTCTTAAATTAATATCCAGCCTTTAAAGTTTTGGGCATAGTCTCGGGCATAGTGGATAATCATCTCCCATTCTATACTGTTATATATACAAATTTTTCTGCCAAAATTTTGTATCTCTACTAAGCTAAATTTGTTTCGTTGAACTTAATAAATATATTTTTTGGAGAGAAAAAGAAAACGAAGCTTTTTAATTATAATCCTTTTTATTTTAAGAATAATTTGTTTGCAGAGATAAAAAGTCGGATAAAAAGTATTATAATTAAAAAGTTTCTCTTCAGTAAAATTTTCTGTGCTACAATGGGTTTTCGTCAAATATATTTTTTTACTGTATTGTCTATTTATCTACATGACTCCAATGGAGCTAGTTGGTCTATTCACCGGATGTCCACAGGAGAACCAATTTGAACCTTTCTGTCCTTTCTTAAACTAATTTGATTTTAATTATTGTATTTCTTGTAATAAGAATTCAACTGAACTAATAAATATTTATATTTATTTATTATCAATTTAATACATTTTCTAAAATTGGCATGTGGCAAGTACTAATGGTTGCATTTACTAGCGATTTCCGGTATTAAAGGCCAATTTAAAAAGTGCCGAAATATGTCAGGTATGGTAATAATGTTTTGACATTGAATATTAAACTTATATAAATTAGTTTTACTTTCGTAATATAACCAGTGGTTTATCCGTTCAAACGCCTAAGGCCTCGTTTTCACCAGGTATCCCAATATAAAACTATAAATTACTATTTTTATTGAGGATTTAGACCAAACAGATCATTTTCTTTATTAAAAAAAATTTAAGCATAACTTTTACCGAGACTTTTACCCTCGCTTTTACCTAATGAATCTGCTCTGCTAATTGAATTAATTGAAATAGATGTTTATTGACTTATTTCCAAATACAGGAAAAGTGAATTTATTAAAAATCTTACACACTTTCGTTATACGTATTGTTCAGCTACGATTGTTTAAAGTATTATGTGGGAGTCTTATTGTTGAATATTTAAGTACCATGCCGCAAGAGCTAATAAAACTTTGACGTCTTTTTAATTGTTTTTTCCTTTTCCTTAATGATCATCAGTTATTCATGGAAACACTATTTTTAATTTTTACCAATGTAAAAGTTCACTATTGTAGGTTGAAGAAAATATTGTAAGGTCGGCATTCCGAATAGAATTAAGAAACGCAAAATAATAAAACCGAAACGAGCGCCTTATCCTAGAGTCGAGGAGAAAGAGGTCTGATGGGGAAATATTTACTATTTTTGGTAATAAGTTTTTTTATGAAGTAGAAAAAAATTTCCAGAGAATCAACATATTTCCGAACATTTTTCTTTCTCTTCTTATTTGGAACTTATTACCACACTTCTGAACATTTCCCAGACAATCTAAAAAAATATCTGGATTTAAAAAAAATAACCTTTACGCCTGTGAATGGACTAAAATAAAAACCATACAAGAAAAAAAAGAAAATTAACAATGCCACAAATAACTTTTAGGCAAGAATTAACATTATTAAAGACCAAAGATATATATGGCCAAAAACAGAATCTAAATAATTCCCAATTGATCCGCTCTTTCTTCGATATGGCGCTTTTAAATATTCAGACATTTCAATATATAAATGTCAACACATTTTAAAATATCATCAATCATTTGTTATTAGAAACCCACAATAACCACCTTATTCGACACACCCTAATTCTATTCATCTGCATTACGAAATCGGGGCATATAAAAATGTAAACTGTTTTCCTTAAACGGACATTACTTTATTTGCATATCTAGTATTGTACACAATAATTCAATAAATAGCGATATTGTATAACGGAATACCATACACAGGAACACGCCTATATAGGTATGTCGTTGCAAATAAAATTGACAATGACTTAACAATAGTCGAGAGGAAAGTGTGTGAATTCCACTTTAATTTAAAATGCTCCAAGAAAACTGGATAAGTAAATCACGTAAAGAGAAATGTTGTGGGTAGAATATTTTTAGCATTATCTGTGGAATAGTTTTATCGTTAGCTGAAAGTGAATATTTGTTTATGTTCATGGTAACAAACCACTTAACGGAAATTCTACAGTATACATATATCACTATGTGGAACACATTTTTGGGAATCGTTTTCTATACATATTTTTGTTCTTAATAATTTGAACGCCTGTTTATAATTTAATTTCACTACTGTTCGTTAAGAGAGGAAAAAAATCTGAAAACCATTTTCAGCAATCAATGGAAACTAAATCGGTACGAAAATAATAATTCAACCGAATTAAATGTAAAAATAAAACCTAAGGAACCACTTTTACCAGTTACACAAAATCGATTCCGTCATTTTTTGGTGAATTCGTTTTGAGCAAAGCTTTTTAATGAGGTGTCACTAGCCATATCTTTTCGTTTAAAGAAAATTGTACTCATATATTGATTAAGTATCAAAGATGCACAATTAGACAAAATTGACCTGACCAAAGTTTTTTTTATTGTAACTGCTTTCTTACATTATTCCATAATAATCCCTTTTTCCGATGAATACGGATCAAAGATAACATTTTGTTGTAAAATATGTTCTAGTTCTAGCGTGAGTTCTAGAAAAATAAAAATCACGATTAAATCCCCAAATACGTTGAATTATCAATTATTTTCCAGCTACAAGAAAGATACCATAGAAGCTGAATTTAAGTAATGCTTATTGGATTTACTTCGATAAGTACATGTTTTTAGTAAATCTTTTTATTTCTATCTAAATCCCATTACCATTGTATAAATTTAGAGCCAATGACACCGTTAGATATATCCCACTCGTCACGTTTTTAAATTAGCGTAATATGTGCGTAAATTTACATTGTTTCCAGTGCAATATATCAGTAAAAGTAAAAGATAATATAGAGAATTGTGTTCTTTTTAAATAATGATGTGTTTAAAGATGGAAAAGAAAAGAGTAAAACCTCGAGTAAAACCGTAGGGAGGCACCCTACGACATCTGAATGTTGAATGGATTAAATTACTCTAACCGATTTGGCAATAGTGCGTTGTAATAGTAAAGAGTTGTAAAGATGACCTTGAAAGCAAAAATTTTACCTGCTTACGACCCGACATTTTATTCTTTCTATTGTCCCAACGAAAAAACAAATGTGATTTGAGGCATATTTTTGCGTTGCGACCGGAACATGGTTATTAACAACTAATGCTGTTTGGTTGAATACAAATTTCCTGTCCCGTGATTGGTTATACAAGTCGCCAGCTTCTCTACATTTTTGATGCCACCTTCTACTTTGTTTTTTCCGAGGTTTTTTCAGATACGGACCTGATATTGTTTTTCCTTAATTTATTAATATTTTTCATCATGATTCCAACGATTTAGTTAAGCAAATTATAATTTTGTATCTTTCATTTCCCCATTTCGCCAAATTCAATCGCTTGTAAAAAAATCAATAAAGATGCGACAAAAAAATCTGTTCATATGCTTTTGATTACTGATGTATGGACTTTTATAATTTCCCATATAATTTGAAAAAAATATTATACAGGGTGATTTTCTCTACAGAAATATAAAAACTTTAATTAAAAACGTCCGGTCCTGGAATTTTTAAATATTAAAAACGGCATTACATCAACTGTGATAAGTACACACATTGTATAAAATTTGAACAAATTGTGATAAATAGTAAGGAAGTTCTGGCCAAAAGAAGTATTGACCAGGTTTATCACCCTGTATCTTAGTAATTAAGCGCAACAGACAAATTTCTATATTTATTCGTGAATAGTCAAGGGATCCTTTATCATCCTTAGAAGTATGTACAGTTCGTCATGAAACACCCTGTATATTTTTTAATACATCTCGATATAAACAGATAATCTTAAAAAGGAATTAATTTATAACATGGACCTTATTTACAATTCTGAAAAACCAAATTGTTAGATTTATTTTAGGAAGAAAAAAAATTCGTCATTTCAACGTAACCAAAGAAGATAGGTAAGTTTTTGATGAGCCCATAGTCCATTAAAAAAAGCAAATTTATGTTGTATCTCGGAAATCGTGTTAGCTATGGAAGTGGCAACAGGTTTATTGATTTCTGCGTAAAAATATATTTGATAACAATTTTCACTTATTTTATTTTCTCGAGTGGTTTCGAGGTGGTAGGACGTTGCATAAACTGTTTAGCCAACCTCTACTTTTGGAACAATTGAGAGTATTGAGACCAGGTTGTATATGAAAATTTTTGCGGGGCCCCAAAGGTCATAAACGGTGACCTTCAGTATTTTGCACCAAGATAAGCTACATGTCATTGTATAGATTATATTCGTACATCTTTTGTGATGCATCAAGTTGAGATTACGAGTATTGAATCAGATAGGCTTTTGACAATAGGCATAGATAACCCAGCGTCTTATTTTCTCTAAAGAATTAAATGTCCTTTATTGTACGTATATTGATAAATTGTGTCAATATAAGTACTAACTTATGTACCCTATATCTTGATGTATTGAGAATAAAAACAAATACAAAAAAAATGCATTTCAAGATTTTGTATGGTACATGTTTACCCAGTTTAATTTATGAGACAAATCACAGGAAAACAAAAACATTTAACTTGTATCATCTTTGTTATGTAAATTCTTTAATTTAATACGATACGAGCGAATTACCTAAACATGTTTAATGCATCGACAGAAACGACAGAATCGCATCACGTTTCTGATTTTCACGTTTCTCTTCGAGCTTAACATTTCTCCAAATTTGAATGCAAACAGAATCAATCGCAGTCTAATTTACGCAAAAATATGCGAACAAAATATGTATAAGGATGTATTTGATGTTTTCTCCTTGGCCATATTGGGTATCCAATTTGTTTGCATGATCTCTATTACTCAGCCATACCAAATAAGCAACTTGTGTCTTATAAGGCAACCTCAGGTGCGCTCAATTTTGAGAGAATCCTGTAATGTTAGGAGTACGCTTAAAATTATGTGAATATAAAAATATTATTTTATTCATAGAAAAGTACGTCCCAAAATTGTTCATGAATAAGAAAGCTATTATTTCCGACGATGATGAAGAAAAAGCGGAGATGACAAACTTGTGTATGAATTATTGAAAGGTGTAATTATTTTATAGTATTAGCATTAGCATAGACAAGTCTTTGGTATGAGTAAGAAACTCATCGTTTCTAAATGTGTGTGTACTACCCCTCTCTCGCACAAGGTAACTCCAATTAAATTGAAAAATATACCCCGTAAAATAATATCGATTTTTATTTCCTTGTGAGGATGGAACGCCATCCTTATCTTATAACGATAAGATGAGATCATTCTACCTGCAAAACTTCGCATACATAACTTTATTATTTGATGAGGAAGAGATGAGGTTTACAATGTGAAGAAATGTATGTCTTTGTCTGTGTGCGAACATTTCTCACACCCACTATAATTATTGAAGAAATGCTGGCGTTACATCATAATCCAAAAATAATCGAGTCACACTCACAGTCACATCATGTAAGATCAATCGTCAACGGTTCGTAATTACTGTTAAAGTAAACAATAATTAATTTGTCGTTGCTCTGTTTAAGAGCTTATTTTATTAGTAGTTACTCACTGAGATAAGTTTTGTTTATTCTTCGGCTAGTTTGAGAGATTTTTAACGGATCATAAAGTTGTTTTGATTACGTTTTTTTAGCTCAGACTTGTTTGTTGCTAGTTGGGAGTGGATTTTAATTATGACTTTGCATAAATTAATTATGTAAATGAAAATGCCATGCTAAATAAGGGTGGTCAATGAAATTACAAGTTTAACCTGAATGTCCAAAGATTTAAAGGTCAGAGGTTGTATGCTGGAAGCAATTAACATTGACTAGTTTGGACGTCATTCCAAGAAAAGTTACATATCGATATGATGAACTGTTCCACAATATTGAAGCCCATTTCAAAGGAATAATATTTCCCTAAATGAGGCAACCAAAAATACCGTTGCTTGTGAAGAATTGGATGAATTTGAAGAAGATAATCAGAATCATTTATATTTCCAGTTTGATCACACAAATCTCGTTTAAAAGTTTGTAAACCACATTTACGAAAAATGAAAACAAAACGGACTTTCCATTATTTATAATTTCAATGCCTTATTCATATGTTGATGCACAAGAGATTTAGATGAAGTTTATCAAAACCAAGAAATAACTTCAACCACTTCAACGTGAGTTTTATCACAGAGCTAGTTTAAACTTTTTTATGGCCATATTTCCAAAAGATGACCCTCAGTATACTTTATATTCCGGTTAGCTTTAAAACAGCGAAATTTGTATGCTTTACTGATCTTTGACCAAACATGAGATGGATACTCGGATTCGAATTGACCCCATCATATTTAATTTAAAAAATCATACAGAAACCATTCAAAAACCTTCCTTATACCTCAAAGGTACCTCCAGATTATTTTGCTGTAAAATTCATATCGGTGACAATTTATCTTTTAAAATCTGTCACTTCATGCAAATTTTTGTATAAATATGCATTTTTAATGTTTCAAATAAGTTGAATACCTTGAGTTGTTGTCGAAAAGGCTATTTAAAAGTTAGAAGATTACGTAACGAACTGGTAAACACACTTCAGAATATCCTGTTACTTGACTAAAAGAAATTGTCGCGTATCACTTGTATGGGCTTCGTATGGATTCGTTTCTTCAATAAAATACAAAATGTAACAGTATATCTATTTTATGAACTTGTAATAGCATCAGTATCCTTTCCATTACTAGATAAATCGATTTATTTTCGGTATTTTATTCCAAAAGGTCAGCAGACGCATAATTAACGTAGCTATGACTGTGACAAAGGGCAACGTCTTCAAGACGGATTCGCGACATGCCTTCGGAGAGCTACTTTTAGATGTTTATGTTTAACATCTGGTGTATGTACTAGTCGCAGTCCTTTTTCTTCAGCCCTCCTGAGAAACGTGTTTAATGTGAGATCTAATTCATAGAAATAATAGTTTACTGTAACTGCCTCACGCGTATTATGGGATTTATACAGGATGTTTTCGTAACCGTGAGTATTTTTAACAATTATTCTGAAATTTAAGATGCTGTAAAAGTGGGAAACTTCAGTAATGGAAAATAGTTAAAAATATTGGATGTTCCAAAAGGAAGGAGTGCGGTCCTGTGTAAAGTTGATTTTTACGTAATTTAGGCCATACTTTGGTATAAGAAATACATATATACCTGTTTTGCATTTTATCGATATTTCTCTCGATATTTCTAGGCTGATTCTTCCTTGGCAATTTTTAAAAATTACTTCTAGGCGCTATACGAGGTGTTTCATGACGAACTGTACATACTTCTAAGGATGATAGAGAATCCCTTGACTATTCCTGAATGGGTATAGAAATTTGTCTGTTGCGCTTAATTACTGAGATATAGGGTGATAAATTACTTATGGCCAATATTTCTTTTGGCCAGAACTTCCTTAGTATTTATCACAATTTGTTCAAATTTTATACAATTTGTGTACTTATTACAGTTGATATAATGCCGTTTTTAATATTTAAAAATTCCAGGACCGGACTTTTTTAATTCAAGTTTTTTAATTTCTGTAGAGAAAATCACCCTGTATAATATTTTTTTTAAATTATATGGGAAATTATAAAAGTCCATACATCAGTAAACAAAAGCATGTGAATAGATTTTTTGTCGCACCTTTATTGATTTTTTTACAAACGATTAAATTTTGTATCTCTGTAATTAAGCGCAACAGACAAATTTCTATACCCATTCGTGAAGGATTCTCTATCATCCTTAGAAGTATTGTACAGTTCATCATGAAACACCCTGTATAACTAAACAATCACATTTCAAATTACACCTCCAATCAACACATCTTAAATAGCCGTGGGTGCTACAGTTAATTGTACTGATTGTACAGCTGTTTGTATCAATTGCACAGGACGGGATTTAAAATTTGAAATGTTTTCAAATGTCTCTCTTATACCCTCGTCCAGGATTTTCAACCTCATCGCGACAAAAAGATTTTTTTTCAATAGTTCATACCAATATGAAAAATTCTATTGCGACTGACGTCTATCTTGTTGCTAAAGGGGTGAAAAAAATTATTGAAGATGTGAAAAAAATGGGTCATAATAGTTATCCGAGCTTGGCCGCGGATGGATATTAAGCAATGAAATTTTCAGGGACCCAAGAGGAAGGTTGGTTCTAGCTCTCCTGAAAGTTCGGTCGAAAAAATGCTCCGGGGAGGAGAGCAAGGGTTCCCGGAACAGTTTTTCGGCGAAATCGACCTTTATAAAAATATTCATATCTCGGCTAATATCGGAAATGAACCAAAAATAAAAAAATAAAAGAGTTTTTCATTTTTCCTTCTTCTTGTCCGCCGTCCGGGTTCGGATCCTCTAGATCCAAAGGAAAAGACTGTGGCGCGTTTCTAAAGGGTACAAGTTTGATAAATCGCTAAAATCCGACAAAATCGATTCTTTTCAAAAAATCATAACTTTCTTAGGAGGCAAAATCGAGAAAAACGATTACTCCGCGGGATTTTCTAAATTACATCTAGTTTTCAAAAAAAAAAAATAAATAAAAAAATACGGCGCCGGTCCATCTCGAAGGAGGCACGAGTTATTAAGCTCGGCCCCGGACGCGTGTTTGGAGAAATTTGAAAAATAAAATTATGAAACCACGAAATCTTTAAAAGCTATTTCCAAACGAAAAATCTCCTCCGGGCCGCCGTTCTGGTAAGAAATTTTAGACGGTGTGAGTAGAGTGGAAGATACAATATAGAAAATAGCCTAATAATCGAACAAGATTGACGATAAACACTTATCTGACCTGATGGTATATGTTAAGCAAAAGTGGGTAGATGACAGTGGCGACTGGGGACTGTACGATCTCTACTGTTGCTGGCAACCCACTTTCACTCGAGGAAGAAGAAGAATAAGAAGATAAACGTAAAAATAGTATTTAAATATTTTACATATAATTTACATAATACACACATTCATGTTACATATACCATTAATAAAAATATTTCAGAAACGAAACAGTACAAAATGAGATAAATTACGTAAAAAATGTATTAATGCTGTAACGGTATTTTATTTTTTTTTAATTTCTTTTGGCATGGTAATTTTAAAATTGTTAGGTTAATTTTGTTTATAATATCTAAAAAAGGATGGAGTTTCCAGTTAGGGTTCATTAAAAATGACAAATTAAACTTAAATAACGATAGCGATAAGCAAGTATTTATTTATTTATTCTTGGTAAGAAATTATTTAGGAAGCACGTATTAAGTGTCTGTTTTAAAAAATGCCAAGTTACACCTAGTTATTAAAAACGATCAGTAAGAAATATCACTAATTCTACGTAGATATAAAAAAATTGCAAATCTGTAGAAAAATTTTGAGATACTTATTGCTACCAACCATCTTTATGAATACCATTGCCAAAATTGTTATAAATTATAATATCAGACAAAAACTCATAATTGATCCACATTCCTGTTTGTCGAAAAATTTATAGAAAACGTTATTGTTATTACCAAAAATGTATGCGTGTAATTGAAAGGAAAACTATCATTTTAACTCGCTTACCTAAAAATCATCCCAACCAAAGTTTCATAATAACGAAGATAATGACATTTGAAAATATGTATTTGAGACCGGTCCTGTTTTCTTATTAAGTACTAAATAACTGGATTCATAACTATTTTTATTTTTGAACTTTTCCACTGTTAATGTGGTATAATTGACACTTTTCATTATGTAAAAAATTTACTCACACAAATACTAAACCACATAGTATTTATTATTGCCAATGGAAAGCAGATAATTAGATGTCGCCGCTAAAAACACAAATTAAGATTATAGTAAGTCTACATACCTTTGTAATCAAATTGGGCTAGTATTAGAGTTACACATTCGTTATCACAAAACGGTTCAAGTTTATACCTTATTTGGTAAAATAAAAAGCAAAGCGATTAATTATCTATAAGTCAGTCGCACGTCCATTGTGAGGAATTTCAAAAGTACCAGCTTAATGTAATATGTATATTATTTATTAAAATAATTATTAACCGAGTTACAGATACGCACATAGTTGCATAATTCGATATTGTTTATACAGTCTGGCGGTATACACAATATTTTCAAATTAATTATGATTAATAAATAGGTAGGTGTACTGATTACTGCAACTTTCAGCTAGTTCTTAGTAAGTAGATAGTTATTACTAATTTTAAATGCAATAAATTGTTTTATTAAAGTTAATTGCAAGTATATTGTTATAATTCATTTTATATTGACAATTTCATTTTTCTCTCGATGGTGTTTTGTTAATTATTTCACCGACTTAAAACTTCAGTGGCGGCGATAGAAGTGGATGAAAGCGTAAACAGGCGATGCGAGCGAACACTAAACAAAAATGCATCATGCGTTCAGTCGTATAGTAATATCAAATATCGCTCACGTTCGATCAAGCCCTTTCTCAATATCTTAACGGTCATTAAGGCAGAGGCAACACTTCACGTTTTAGTAAGCTCGGTTTAACAGTTCTGATCTGGTGAGATAAAGGTTCGTCGGTCTCGTGTTTCCTGCTTGCACAAAACCGCAGCTCGTCACGAAGTCGCCAGCAGTAATTTGGCAGTAATCGATTTAAAAAATGTGTCTGAACTAGGCAGTCGAAAAATCTTTCATTGTTCCTGTCTGTTCTCATTAGTCATTTCCGCTCATGTGCCGAACATGCTTTCTGCTGTGATCATCCATAGCGTAAGATTACTAAGAAGTTGCTAATTCAGATCGCAGATCACGTGAGTTAAAGCCATAATTCGCCTTAGTCACCTTGTGGCTTGAGGCGACTTTTTTATTATCAGATGCTCGTTCCTGTTCGCATCCGCTAGCTCTTCCTCGCGTCTACTTCACTTAACTATCATGTTATATTTTTGTACCTTTTATTTGTAATGTAAATTTTCAGTTATTGATATGATTTAGGCCGGTTTTTTTCACCTTCAGTTAACTTTATCCGGCAGTTATTTACGTAGGATTTAATTGTTACGACAATGAACTGCCGGATAAAGTTAACGGGAAGATGAAAAAAATCCAGCCTTTAAGATGATGAAAATAAGATTCAGTGGGCTTATTAAATAGGTTTCTTTTCGTGTGTCGATTTTTCCAAAAATATTCTACGAAAAAATCTTTACTTACTTAATTATACGGAGTTATAAAAAACAAGTGTTTATGGTGAGATTTCCTTTTTTTTTATATTAAGAAATTGTAATTATAAATCCTACTAATTCATTTAACTTATATAGTGATGATCACCCAAAAATATTATTTTTACCACTTGCATGAATTGCACCTCAAATTATGTTTAATTATCTATATGGTGAAGTTTTATTTTCAATGTGTTAATAGCCACAATAAAAATTACACTTAGACATTATCGTGTGAAAGTTATAAAAGGCACTTTATATCGTAAATTTGTCAAGAAATGGACACTGGCGAATTTTCCTAGACCTGCTGAATTTAGCACAGACGGCACAAATTGCAGAGTTTAATGCAAAAAATTATTGAATGATTCAGTTTAACTTTTTTGTCTTTTAAAACCACTGCTTAATTTTTAGAGCAAATTGCTCTATAAAAATAAAAGAAGAATATAGTACCTATATCAAGAAACTAAAATCGTTGAACGTCGGAATAATGCTGGCTGCAAGATGGGTGGTGCTTCCCCAGCATTCTTGTCGTTGAAATTTAAAAATATTTTTAAATATACGTTACGATACATATCTAAATTTTTTTATTTCAAGTAGAATGGTATATTTTTTATTTTTAATTTAGATTCCATGCAAAATTGTCTTTTAATGATATAGGAATATGTCTACTTTCTATTAATAGTTTGGAAGATATTTACCTTTTTCCGAAAATTATGATAAATAGATATACATCGACTTTGAAAATTAGTAATAAGCCATCAACGCAATATATACAGGGTGTTTGATTTATCGTTCTACCTACAGCCTGTAACTTTTAAACGAATTGTTTTAGCGGAAAAGTGTAAAGGGAAAAAAATTCTATATCATGTGAGCTACATTTTCGTATTTTCGAAAAACAAATGAACGTTTAACAATTTTAGCAAAATAAAAAAAACCAGTTAAAAAAATAATTTGAGGAAAAAATTAATTTTGAAATTATATTCGAAATCGACGTTCAAATTTAATCTAGATTTGTTCATAAAATTTTTTTATCAAGTCATAGCCTTGCTTCAATTTTGGCAATTATTTGATTTCCCATATGATTTCCCTGTTTGATTTATCGTTCTATGGCCTATAACTTTTATACGAATTGTCTTAGCGGAAAAAAATTAAATATCGTGTGAGCTACATTTTCATATTTTCGAAAAAACAAATGATGAACGTCTAACAATTTTAGAAAAATAAAAAACCGAGTTAAAAAATAATTAAAAAAAAATGTATTTAGAAATTATAATTGAATGAGTGCACAAAAATCTCAATTCGCTATTTTGTCAAATTTTATCTAAAAACGGGTAGAATTTAAACGTTAATTATTAAAAATTTACCAAAATTTGATTTCTTTCAAAAAAGTTATTTTTTAAAATATGTATGTAAAATATATTTTTTAAAAAAGATGAAAATGTAGCTCACACGATATGGATTTTTTTTCCCTTTACACGCTAAAACTATTCGTTTAAAAGTTACAGGCTGTACAACGATAAATGAAACAGGCGGGAAATCATATCTAGGAATCAAAAGATTACCAAAATTGAAGCAAGCTGTAATTTGACAAAAAAATTTATTAACAAATTTAGATTAAATTTGGGCGCTGCTTTGAAATATAATTTCAAAATAAATGTTTTCTCAAATAATTTTTATTTTTCTAGAATTATTAGACGTTCATTTGTTTTTTCGAAAATATGAAAATGTAGCTCACGCGATATAGAATTTTTTTCCCTTTACACTTTTCCGCTAAAACTATTCGTTTAAAAGTTACAGGCTGTAGAACGATAAATCAAACACCCTGTATATATTTTTAATTTTCAATTTAGCTTCAAAATTATTATAAAATGTTTGCTTTATTTATCCTATACCTAAATCGAGACCTAAATCTAACCGTTTTCATATATCTCCCACTAAATCGTCACCCCAGTAGACAGGGTGTTACTTTATCATATGTCACAAACACGTAGGCGTATTCAAGGAACTAAAACAAGGAAAAAGTCCTTTAAACTTTTGTCCTAGCTTGATTCGTTTTCAAATTCAAGTTTTATTTTATAACGCTTTAACGAATAACGGATACGACATCTTTTACCGAAAGATGGCGTTTCATCTATAACCAGTGGCGTAGATGCAGGGTCTGTGGCCTTAAGCAAAAAAATATGTGACGCCACTGGTTAAATTTAAAAAACACCATTAATAAGTTTTTCATTTCATCTTTAACAAAAATGGTACCTTTTATTTTTTTCGTATCCCTCATAAGTAGTTGAACAATTATTATTATAAATTTTAGATGTCAAGACATTTATAAGTACTGTTTAATCATGGTTACTGTCGATTTGTACAATTTTTGTCACTATAATAGTTGCAATATATGCCTAAACCGAGGGGGTAACAACTTGTGTAATCAGGTGTACAAATGTTCTGAATTGAATACGTATTCACATGTATTCAAGCGAATTCAATTGTATTCAGCTGTATTACTTGTAATCACATGTATTCAATATGTACTCATTTTGTACTCTCATGTATTCACATGTTTTATGTGTACTTATGTTGCGTGTAAGGCTAGGGGCATGTAAATACATGTATATAAGTGTCCTTGGACGCATCAATCGGCTTAAGTACACTATAGTAAGCCTGATGTACTCAAGATACAATACATATCGCAGTTAATTAAAACAAAGCTTCGAAAAACTATACTGGTAGCGAGTAGTAGGGCAAAAACAATAATTCTGATAATAATCCTGACTCATTAATTGATTGTATCAAAAATGAACATTTATTATAGAAAAGTGATTTGGACTTGGACAAAATGAATTTTAAGGCAGTTGAGAAAATTATTGATTCTAAAGTGATACGTTTACTCGAACTACATGGAGCAATGGTATAGTTCATTTCATATTTCTAAAGCAGGGAAAAATGCCGCTTTTACAAAGCAGAAACGCGGCCTCTTTAACGTTCAAAGAAGCCGCCGCACGTGCTCCTTTGTCGGGAATTTTTTTATCTGCGGTACAAAAATGAATTCGACTTTAATAGACGAGTCTCTTTTTACCTTGATGCGCGCGTCGCCTGTGGAAAGTGTGGTTTTTTATAACTATGCATCTCCAGCTGTGTCCAAGGACTTCCAGGTGAAAGTCTGACAGTACATATCAAGCAGAACTGCCATTAGTGTCATTGTAGTCTTGAGGTTATGTTTTGATTTTATGTTCATGTCTGATTTTGTTGTTTTTTTTTCGGAAATGGTGCAATATTATGTAAGAACGTCTAAAATTCAAACGGCTAAAAATAGTGGCATATCGTTTTATCGATTTCCGTCTTCAAAGTCGCCGCAAAAGAAACAAAAATTTGAACATACCGCCATAAAAACAAGGAACCAACATTAAAATTTCACAGTTACTAAGGCCAAATACCAACCTTTATATGTAACTAGAATCCACACGCAGCGTGCTCGACCTATTTCTTTCTCACTTTGTTGCATTATGTTTTGCAATTCATTATATCTTTTCTTTTCACAAGACACGTCTATTGCTATTTTTCTTAAAATTGTCAGATATTGGAGATAATTTTTAAAATTTGATATGCACACATCTTAGGAAAAACTCTGCGAACGCAAAACAGAAGAAAGTTATGAATTTTACGCATTTTTTTTGTGGACACACTGTATATGATTCATTAATTTTTATTAAGGAAAAGTTTTAATTTTATTTTTGCTTTAACATTTTTTAATGTTTTCCACAGTTTTTATTTATTTTATACAAAATAGTAACATATTTTTCCATTAACTCAAATTGTTTATGTATAATACGTCATTTATCGACGAATCATTTAAATCAAAATTATCATTTTTATTTATTATGCATTACATGTATTCATCCGTATTCTCTGTATTCAGTTGCATTCTTTAATATTCATGTATGTATTCTTTAATATCCATGCATTCTTTAATATTCATTTGTATTCTTATGTACTCAATGGTATTCACACGTATTCAGCCATAAAATACATAATCTGTAATCAGGTGTACAAAAAAAATTGAAGTTGTTACCCCCTCGGCCTAAACTATGAGAGATATGAAAAAAACGAGGGTATCATTTTGGTTAAAAATGAAATGTACCTAAAACTTATCAATGGTGCGTTTTTAGAATTTAATCAATGGCGTCACATTTTTTTGTTTAAGGTCGTGGACATACTTGAAAATTCCTGTAACTTGAAAACGAAACAAGCTAGGACAGAAGTTTAAAGGACCTTTTTCTTTGTTTTTGTTCCTAGAATACGACACGTGTTTGTGACATACGATGGCGTAACACCCTGTAAAGTCAGCTGTTATTGTATTACACCGCACCTCTTTATAATTTTTTCACACAACGCTAAAATGATTTTTATTCCTAAGGGTGAGGTTTGTCGTTGATGTGAGGCATTAAAAGACACTTAAGTCTTGTAGTATGTCAACACCACTTACAAACATGTTCTCAATACACAAGCGTTAAGTTGCAACCGTTAGTCCGTAGGCAAAGTAATAAAAACGTTTCTGTTCGTTTTTACTATATTTACAAATTATGCTACCCCAAGGGTATTCCTATTAGTCCAGCAGAAAATTAAACATTGGAATAATATAGTAATATCCAAGGTAATATCACAGGTACGGAAATGCAGCACATGGGAGATTTTAGGCCAATCTCCTTCTGGCATTAGCCAGCCTACAGTGAGGTGATGGAAGACAGACTTCACCGGTAAATCGAAAATAAAAAAGTTTTTTTCCAAATTATGGACTTTTCCGTTCACCCTGTACAGAAAATGTTAACACTCTTAGCAGAAATGCTAATTTCAAAGAAAGCAGGAGTTTTTATTTAGAGAGACTTTTTGTTGAAAAATCGAAAGTAAAAAAGTTTTTCCCAGATTATGGATTTTTCCGGTCACCCTGTACAGAAAATATTAACATTATTAGCAGAAATGCTACTTTCAAAATAAACAGGAGTTTTTATTAAGAGAGACTTCTTGTCGAAAAATCGAAAATAAAAAAGTTTTTCCTCTTGTGAACTCAATCCGGGGAAAAACTGTATATCCATTGTTTTTCTGTCGTGATATCTTGAGAACGCATCGAAATATTTTGATGACCATTTCACTCGCTTTAAAATTATCACATAATCTGACCAATCACAAACCAAAGACAGCTTGTATTACAGCGAAAACACCGACTGTCTTTCAATTCTAATTGGTCTATCAGCGTGGTGTTTTCAACAACGTTACGGATGGCCGTTAACCATGGATACGGATGGCAATGCAAAGTTTGACAGTTTAATAAAAATTAATTATAGAGACAGACGTCAAAATGAGTCGCTTCGGTGCTACTTCAAGTGAAGTTATCAACCAAAATATTTGTTCGTGAAATAGTCTAATAAAATACCACTCGTGATTGAATTTATCTTATAAGTCTGTCTTTTATTTCTAAACTCAACTGAGTTGCTTGAAAACACCACTCGTCCTACGGACTCGTGGTGTTTCCATAAGCAACTCAGTTTCGTTAGAAATAAATTGACAGACTTATCGCGAAAATTCAATTTATTACTACTGAAAATTACGTAGATACCTATCTATTGGATCTACCAAGTGCAGTGTTCATGCAAACATGGCCAATTAATATGAGGAAGGAAGCTCTTGTACCCTATCGAAACTAACTTATACATGTCAAATTCTGGATGATTTTTACTATAAATTAAACATTTAATATAATTTAATTATTGAGTACCATAAAAACACATTTTCAAGTTGATGTTTCACGATTCTTTGTGATAAAACTGTCAATCATGTAACTAATAAAAAAATATAAATCGATAACATATACAAATATATTTTGTTTATTTTAAATTTGTAACAATTGTTCAAACATTCGATATTTGTAATGTTATCATAAGAGGATCGTGACTGGTGATTAGGGTTGGTCAAAACAGTTTTACTTTTGATTATAATTATCTGATGGATAGGTTTTTTATAGCACCTACTCAGGTTTTTATTAGTATCACATACAATCGTGGAGTGAAATTTCTTCTTTCAATGGTACAACTCATCACAAGTTTAACTACTCGACTATCAATATACTTTTAGATAATATATTTTTATATATTTCTTAATGGATGTTGGGTTGGGGGTTCCTTCGGGGAGAAGAACAGCTATTGTCTCAACTAAAAATTAACAGTTGCAAGTTTGTCCTTAGTGTTTTAAGACGCTTTGTTGGTATACCGGGTGACCTCGAAATGACGCTCGCTCGCTCGCTTTGTTTTACAAGATATAAATTTCAAATTTGGCACGTCAAATAACGGTTAAATATGCATTATTTCAACCATTTTATCACTTTCTGTCGCTTCCGGTTTCACCGGAAATAATACTAACTTTCGTTTTTTAAATGAAACACCCTGTATATTTTTACGTTTTTGGATTCAGGAGGTCATTTTGAATACAGTTAAGGCATACTGAGATAAAAATATTATGTGACAGACATATTTATGAGCAAATTTAATTTTTGATCTAGGCGGCCGTGACCCAAAAAAAAAATGTTTTGTTTTGCTTCAATAATTAATCAAAACAATTATGATATTATGTCGTATGACATTTGTGTTATAAGATCTTAAACATTTCGGAAATCGTTTTTCCAGAATAACTAATTTTTTTTAAATGGCATCATGGTGACTCACTATGTTATTTTAATAAAGCATTTCATTACCGATAATTTGGTACCAAACACTTCATTATTTGTTAATATTATAATACATAAAAATTATATTCAACAAGATATAAATAAAAATAAACTCATAATATTTAACACTGAATCTCTATCAAATAGGTGCCTTTGAAAAAACGAAAGAAACAAATGAATAGTTTCATAGCTCAAATGTCAAATGATATTTAAATCTATGAGAATCAGGAATCAGGTATTATTATTATGCTGCGTATTAAAAAATTATGGTTTATTCACAAAGTGACAAAGTGGTGTTCTTGATCTACTCTCTCTTGTCTCAGCTCCCGTTCTACTCTAAGAAAGTAGTGTCTGCCAGGATGATTTCTTATTGGATAGAGTCCTGCATATAAATCACGGGCTGCCAGACTATTTCTGCGACATTCCCCGTATATCAACAGCATATCCACTTTGTCACTTTGTGAATAAACCATAATTTTTTAATATACAGTAAAATAATATCTGATTCTCATAGATTTAAATATCATTTGAGCTGTCAAACTATTCATTTGTTTCTTTCCTTACATTTCAAAGGCACCTATTTGATAGAAATTCAATGTTAAATATTATGAGTTTATTTTAATTTATATCTTGTTGAATGTAATTTTTATGTATTTTCATTATTTGTTCATATTATATTATAAGCATTTCATTACCGATAATTTGGTACCAAACACTTCATTATTTGTTCATATTATATTATGTGTATGGTACCAAATTATCGGTAATGAAATGCTTTATTAAAATAACGTAGTAAGTCACCATGGTGCCATTTAAAAAAAAAAATAGTTATTCTGGAAAAACGATTTCCGAAATGTTTAAGATCTTATAACACATAATATCATAATTGTATTTTTTTATTAATTATTGAAGCAAAACAAAACATTTTTTTGGGGTCACGGCCGCCTAGATCAAAAATTAAATTTGCTCATAAAAATTTCTGACAATAATATTTTTATCTCAATATGCCTTAACTGTAGGTACCTTCAAAATGACCTCCTGAATCCAAAAATATAAAAATATACAGGGTGTTCCATTTAAAAAACGAAAGTTAGTATCATTTCCGGTGAAACCGGAAGCGACAGAAAGTGATAAAATGGTTGAAATAATGCATATTTAACCGTTATTTGACGTGCCCAAATTTGAAATTTATATCTTGTAAAACAAAGAAGATATAAGGGCGAGCGTCATTTCGTGGTCACCCGGTATAAGTCCATAGTCAGTTGTTGTCAATGAGTTTTCTGAAATTTATTAAAATATGTTCTAAAAAAAATTATATAGGCCCAATTCTTAGCCGTACTATATTTACCGTTGATGAAGTTTTTTTCATTTAATATGGATCAGCTCAGCACCAACTTTTACGCTGAGAGATAGCAAAATATTAGAAACGTAATTTGGCCACACTTTATTACTGAAGTTCGATTTTCTGCGTAGTACCTATGTATTTATAATAGTGAAATAATCATAAGGTAAATTATTATAATTAAAGAAAAAATTATTCATGATGCCAACCGCGGAATCAGTTCAAGGGTAAATTATGAGACTTTTTGGTCAAACCGACGTAGCAACTGAATTTTGAATTACATATAAGTTGCTTGTTGTATGCATGACTTGGTGGTTTATACAATTTCTCTAATAAACGTCCAATTTTCTATTGTATATTGTGCCCTTTAAGAACAAGTTTTTGCAGTAGTCTCCTTTATCTAAAATAAATTTGCTTTAAACTTAATGGCTTAAAATATCGTTATTAAAATGTCAATATTTAAGTACTTAAAGTGACTAACTATGTATTTACTGAAATGTTTTAATGTCAACGTCCTTAAGTAAATATAAAATAAATGGAATTATTTCCAGATTAGTTTTCATTCATATTCGTCCTAAAAGTTCTGTTTGCAAATATCGCTTTATATATTAAGTGCTAAGTGAAGTTATTTAACTTGCTTTTATCGAATCTATTTTTGTATAACATTGTTCCAATAAAATGCAATTTAGAGAGTGAGCTCAGGCTGGCAATGATAGAATTCATTCTAAATGCTAAAGAATACACATATTTTATTCGTATTTTTTTAAGAACCGCTGCATGTGTCACTAATTTTTATATGATTAAATGACCAAAAAAAAAAAAAAAAACAAAGTAGGACAAATGCCATTATGATGGGTGCATCTATAGTATCATCTTTGCCTTCCACCTTAATTATTTCAGATCCGACTTGTAAGTTATACCAAATAATTAAATTATGGAGATTAATTATTTACGCAAAGAGAAAATAAAAGAAATCGCAAATGCTACCCTTATGTCAAATATTTATTATCGGATTTTTTAAATACTCATTGTAATTGTAATCACGTTTTTTAAATAACTTTTCGAATTGTGTATAAATAAAATAGATACTTATGAGTTGTCATTTATGTTTGTAATAAGCCGTTGGTGAAAGGTAATCAGTTGTTCTTCATAAAGACACTTTCACGCATAAATAATCATTACCATCAACACCAATGACAGAAATTTACTCAGACTAATGGCATTAATTCTCATTATTTTTTAAAAACAATATTGAGGATGTTTTCAACCATTTGGTACATTTATATTCCTCATGCTGATAGTAATGTGGACTCATAAAATACATATAAATGGTTTTATTGCTCGGAATATGTGTGTAATGATAACATTTATAATCATTATATTAATGATTTTGCTGACAAAATTCTTGACCTCTTTTTAAATGCGATTTATACTAATTAACAATAAGAATTCCTTCTTTAATAAGAGTGGACATTACGCACACATGTTTCATAAACTAAATACCGCAAGCCAAATTAATACAGACTTCTTAACGGCTCGAGTAATATCGTTTTGACAAAAAGTCGGTCTTTATTCGAATACATAATTTTATAACATTTTGCATTTTTAACTCCTAATGTAAAAAGATATTATCAATTTAAAATTAAAGGTATTTCACACCCTCTAATACTTGAATTATCTTCTCGACTAATAAGAACGGCGAACATAAAATAAGTCATTTTTAGAAACTAGAAAATGCAAAGGTCCCTGAACTGATCCCTGGGGAATGTCACATTTATGTTTTTACGTGCACTCTTACTGAATTTTAACCAGAAGGTTACTTTAGCCAATGATTTAACATTACAATTGACTAATTTTTTATGCTGCGTAACAATTTTTATATTTTGTCTTGAACACTGTTAATTGTTTATTTGGACAAATCAAGGATGTCATTTTGGAGAACAATATATTTATTTTATTAGATATCTGATAATTATCTAAAAATCCTCACCATGAGCACACAAGCTGAATAAACTTCCGCTCTTTCAGAACGGTTTTCCTGTTCCGACACAGCGGCTGTTATGCAAAATCACCGCATCGTTGCTCCGACTGCCCTCATTCCAGTAATATTTTTAAGCAAATGAATACAAATACGTTGGATGGCACGAATAAACGTGAGATAATTTCTTGTAACGTGATTGTCAATAGCAATCGATAAAGTTGTATATCAATCGTAAGTTACTGCTTAGATTTAATGGATTTCTAGGTTCCAGGCGAATACCGGAAACATGTTGGTTGATACTTTTTACTTCCTACCAGTTTGAAAAATTTTTCCGGGATCTTAACATGTTCACGTTTGAATACCCTAGAAATTATTTGAGTCTATTTTCTGATTGATAGATTTGAAGCAAAATCGGCCCAGCGGATTCTATGATATTTGTAAAATTATCTCAAAATTTGTATTGCGTGTATTCATTGTATTAATATAGATTTTAAAAAATTTCTACCTCACTTAAGTATGGGGTGATGATAAGTGAAAGACTGACTCCCCAGACGAATTATTTATTTATGTAATTTCTTCATGCTGATTAATGGTGATTCCTATAACGTTCTCACCACAATTTTCTGGTTTGAGTTTGGAAATAAAATAAAAATATTTATCTTTTATAGTGTTTTTTCCAAGGATTTCGAAAATATCAAAAAGAACTGAAAGAAAGTCAAATGGAGAAAAAACAAAGCAATGTTATTTAAATGGAACGCCCTGTATATTTTTACAATTTTGAAAAAATGTTTTAATCCTTGGAAGTACCTATATAAATTGGGGTAAGAACGTTATAGAAATCACTCTGTATGTAATATTTGATTTTATACCAGGTGACACAAGAAGTAGTTACCCCCCATTTTTGTTGGCATATTCATAGATGAAAATTTCAAAATCTTATCTTGATTGAAACTAAAATTCACAATTCTAATAAGACAAAGAATAATTTGGCTGCTAATGAATAAATAAAAGGGAACATGTCGTATATCATCATGAAGATAATTTGATGTAGAATCCACACATCACATAAAAAACATAGGTTCCTATTTAAAAAAAATGTGAAACATTCAGCTTTTGTTTTCAAATACACGAAAAAAAGAAAATGATCCTAGTAGACATTATGCATGTCAAATGTTTGCAAATAATGCTATCAGCAAAGCAACGATGAATAATTTTTTTGTTTCCACAGCCTCCCAACCACGTTTTGTTTTCTGGCGGCGAATCAATGTCCAACTTAAATTTAGTATAAAAGTAATGTTTCGCCGCCATCTTGAAAGCAAATGTCAATGTGTTATACATCATTAGAAAGAGAATTTTATGTAGATTTCAAATATTGAAACAAAATTGGGTGTTCTCATTTAAAATAAGAAAGTTGATACCACTTCCGGTTAAACCGGAAGTGGTTTTAACACATGATTTATGTTAAAATATGAGAATCTGTGTATTTATTTTACCATAAAATTTTGAAATTTTCATCTATGAAAATGCTAATAAAAATGGAGGGGTAACTACTTCTTGTGTCACCCGGTATAGCTAGAATATTTTTATTAACATAAATAGGTATACAAGATATCCAGAAGAAAGAGGAGCAATTATGGTCGTTTCTGAAAGACTATTTTCTACCTTTAGGGATACCCTCGGGGATACCTAGATCTTTTTAGGATTGCTAGCCAAGAAATGATAACAACAATTCATTTTAAATTTTTTTATTAACATATCTTTAACACCCTGTATATAAAATTGTCTCTTAGATTAAACAATCCGGTAGCAGATAAGATGCTTTGAAATGGAACATACTTTCCGGTGAAATATTTTAATTATTGACTTCTTTGTGTACCCTGTTTTCCCTTTTTATAACTTTCTAGTCGTTATTATATTGTTATCGTTATGCAGGCGTAATTTTATTTAAACATTACATTTTGATTAATTCTAAACCAGTAGTATTTAGTTATTTTTATTTCGTTCAAACCGAGAAACTAGGTGATACTTTTTTGAACTTTGTTATAAGTAGAGATATCCACTTAAAAATACATATTTACCTACTTATACTGTCTGTCACGTGCCTATGCAATTAATATTTTTATAGACAAATGAAAGTGTAATTTTTTTGCATTTCAGTGTGTATCATGATATTCATGATCATATTATAATTATTAGAGAATTTATATATTTTTCAAATTATATAATATTGTATATATGTATACTGTACAGATTTGAATTAGTTTTTATATCCTCTAGTATCTTTTATATATTTTTTTAAATTATATACAGGGTGTCCGCTTTTTCAATGGGATTTTATGATGGGATGGGAAGTCCTAAACCTTAAGCGATAAAAGGTCGATTAATTTAGAGGAAAGTTGTGCATTTTAAAGCTTCTTTTAAAATACCTTTTTCAGACTTGAAAAATGTTCAGTAGTTTCAGAGATATCCTGATAATAGTGCAAATCGCCATTTTGAATTATTACCAATAACACGCATGTGATAAGATTTTGAAAAAAAAATCTCAAATTTGTATTTTTATGATTACAATACAACTGTAGACGTTGCGACGCCCAATTTTTGGCTTTCTTTTTATTATTTTGCATTTATTTTATTATTGAATAATGTAACCAAGTAAAATTTTAAACAAAACAAATGACAAATTGACAGTTCAACGAGCAATGACAAAGACACTTCTAGAACAGTTAATTGTTTATCATTGCCTACTTTGCCGAACCAACGAATTCAAAATCTCAAGAGTGATAATAACTTTATTTTTAGTAGGAGTCTGCAATAAAGACTTTATTATTATAAGATGATGCCAAACCAATTTCCTTAAAAAAAGTCAGGCGTCCATAAGAAAAACAAAAGTTGGGCGTCGTGGCGCCTACGGTTGAAAGTTGAAGTGATAAAAATGCAAATTTCAGAATTTAAAAAATTTTGCTTTATCATTTGCGTGTTATTGGCAATAATTAAAAATAGCGATTTGCACCTTAAGAAGCTTTAAAATGCACAACTTTTCACTAATTTTACCGACCTTCTATCTCTTACAGTTTAGGAGTTACCCATACAATCCCATTGAAAAAATGAGCACCATATACCGGGTGACCACAGATCATGGTAAACCCCCGCGATTTCCACAATTTTTTAGCTATCCAAATGAAATTTTGCAGTAGTAATGTACGTTCAAAAGACCTCATTCACCTGTCAAAGTTACGTCTTTTAATTGTTTCTTCCATGGCTAGTGTGATAAATAGTTTAAGTTTAAAATGACGTGTTGTGTTCGATGATTTTTTCCCTTTTTTTATTACTTGCACATTGCAGATTTATGAAGGATGGGCACATCAATGGATTCCATACAAAATGTATTATTTTATGGTATTGGTTTACCCTCGGGTTTACCATTATGATATCTTTTGGGAAAATGGTCAAAATGGACAAAAAGTGATTTGATCAAATTTGAATGCACGCCATTTTTATATTTTTTTTGTCGATCTAATTTCTAATTTTTTGGGAGTTATATCAGTACACCAATCATGGCACTCTAGATTAATAAATGAAATTGGCTCTAAAAAAATCAAGTGGGCTTAAAGAGTCCCCAAAATAGTTCTATCGTACTCAGAATTTTCTCAGTATTCCAAAAATGCAATAATATACAGGGTGTTCCATAAAAATTCCATCGTTGAGGTCACTTCCGTCGAAACCGGACGCCGAAAAAAAAATCGTATGGGCCAAAATGAGTCTTTTGGACGTACATTACTGCTCCAAAATTTCATTTGAATAGCTCAAAAATTGTGGAAATGGCGGGGGTTTACCATGATCCGTGGTCACCCGGTATATACATATTTTAGTTAGCCTTTATATCTAGTATCTTATGCAGTAAATCAAAGTACTTTTTCATTATCAGTGTTATTTAAGATTATTTCTATTATTGTGAACAATTAATCATTTATGCACAATACAATTTTGAAGTCTCAACATATTAATTAAAACTGGTGAAGTTAATGTTAATACATCAAAATATATTAATCCCATGTGAGATATTAATCATATTCCACGCGAAATGCGTGTCAGTTTTTTATTTTCTGTCAATTATATAGCTAATTTATATTTATTGTATGTCTTAGGCGAATATTTTTAACATAACCATAAAAATCCCCTGTAAGTGTTATTTTGCACGTAAAATACATTGCATGTGTCATTTATTTATTTTTTATACGTATAGTAATAATAATAATAATAATATTTATTTTCCTCATAAGACAATAGTACATTGTATAGGAATAGTCAATTGGGCCTTACAAACTAATAAAAAAATTCAGATACAGAGTAAAAACATTTAGACAGTAGAAATATTTTCAAGGTTGATTTAAAAACATATAGATTATCAGCTAGTTTACATTTTGTGGGTAAATGATTAAATATTTTCAGACCAATATAATTAGGTGAATTATTAGTTTTACTTAACCTAGCATAGGGTATGTGGAAATCATTCCTATTACGTGTATTTACACTGTGAAAATTTTTATTTAAACAGAACGTATTTTTATTTTTATACACATAGATACTTAACTCGAATATGTGTAGGCATGCAAGAGTTAAAATGTTATATTCTCGAAAGACTTCTCTACACGAATGTGTACTAGGGATATTTGCTATACAGCGCAATATACGTTTTTGTGCGATAAAGACATTTTGTGATAAGGTGGAGTTTCCCCAATAACAGATACCATATCTTAATCTAGAGTCTACCTGCGCATAATATAATTTAATAAGTTGTTCTTTATCGAGAACCGTTTTTATGTTTTTAAATAGAAATGAAATTGATGCCAATTTCGCTGTCAAATGTTCACAATGTGTTTTCCATGTCAAACACTCGTCTATATATAAACCTAAAAATTTTACACTTGAACTGGTAGTTGTCATAGTTACGTTGTTATTACTAACATAAATGGGATCACAAGTTTTCTGAATATTATGAAATTGAATTAATTCTGTTTTTGTAGCATTAAAGTACAAATCACGTTGGTAGAAAAACTTGGAAACTTTTTCTATTACAGAATTGCATTTTTTATTTTTCTTATCATGATTAATGTCTGAAGTTATTGTGGAAAGATCATCTGCATACATCGAAAAAAAGTCATTACATAAAATGCTATCTAATTCATTTACGTACAATATAAACAATATTGGACCCAATACTGAACCCTGCGGTACGCCTATGTTCAAAGAAGAATGTTCCGAGTTAACTATTTGTGCATTATATCGTATACTGACATATTGTTGACGATTTGTTAAAAATGAGGTAATCCAATTTAATGGCTGTCCTCTAATACCATAACGATATAGTATAGAAGTTAATTTAGAGTGATTGACGCAGTCGAATGCCCTACTGAGGTCAAAGAATGTTCCAACAGGACACTCGCCTGCCTCAATATAATTAATTATTTCGTTATAAAAATTATTTACAGCTGTTATTGTCGATTTGCCATTTCGAAAACCGTGCTGTTTATCAGATAATATTTTGAATGAGTTTAAAAAATCCATTAAACGATCTAAATAGCAATATTCAAGCAGTTTTGAAAAGCCATATGGAATTGTTACGGGTCTATAATTTTCCAGTTGCTGTGGATTACCTTTCTTAAAAATGGGTACGACTTTCCCCATTTTTAAGATTTCTGGAAATGTTCCTGTTTCGAACGACAGATTTACTAAATAGGTAAGGGGTTCTATTATAAATTTAAGAATATTTTTTAATAAAAATCCGGGAACTTCATCCGGACCTGATGATCTTTTGTTTGTAAGTCTGTTACCTAATAATGAGAGCATTTCTTTTTCTGTATATGGTTTTAGGAACAAAGTATGATCCTGAAAGACTGAATTCGGGGATGATATAGTATTAGTGTTAGTGTTTGTGTTGGGTATTTGATTTATAATATTGATAGGTATGTTGACAAAGAAGTCATTAAATAATGATGCAATTACTTCAGGTTTCTCTGTTATATTTTGATCAATACTGATTGATATATTACCAACACTTTTATTTTGGTTTGATAATTCAGATATGGTCTTCCAAACAGCTTGCGAGGGATTATTGGAATCAAATATTCTGTTCTGATAATAATCTTTTCTGGTCTCATTGATTAGTTTTGTATGAGCCTTTTTTGCTTCATTATACGCAAATGTCAAATCAGGATACGTTCTTTTTAAATAATATAAATCTTTCAAATAGTTGCTTGATGATCTCACAGTGTCATTTATCCATTTTTTTTTACTTTTCTTATTGGAATAGTATCTACGTTGTGGAAAATTACAATTAAAATGATACATAAAAACCTCATGAAAATAACAAAACGCAGAATTTGTTTCTTTTAATGCATAAAGACAATGCCAATTTTCATTTTTGATATCTGTTTCAAAATTTAAAATGGCATTGTCATTAAAACTTCTTCTGATGGAAGATATACCAGCCAAGTTACTTTTTATGAAATTTGATTCTAGTAAAACGGTTCTATGGTCTGAAATTAAATTATCCAGAACTGTACAGATCCCATCGTTATTAAAATTTATAAAAATATGGTCAATTAACGTGCAGGTGGTAGCTGTTACTCGGGTTGGCCACCCTACCACAGGCCTTAAGTTAAAAGTAGAAAGAGTTGTACATAAAACTTTAAAAGTATTATCTTTAAATAAATCAAAATTGAAATCGCCACATAAAACAATTTCGATATTTGACTTAAATAAATTATCTAAAACATTAAAAATATTATTTAAAAATAGATCTCGGTCTCCCGATGGAGATCTATAGATGTTTAAAATGATACGAGTAGTATTATTTATTTTAAAAGATACGCCACAAATTTCAAAATCTTGGTCTACGCAAAATTTTTTTAAATTGATTTCCTTTACATCAATATCTTCTTTTGCCCATATTCCCACTCCTCCACATTTAATTGAAGGTCGGCAATATGAGCTTGTTAATTTATATCCCTCAATGTAAACTTTATTAATAAAGTCAGGTTTAATTCCTATTTCAGTCAGGCATAAAATATTTAAATTATTATATCCACAAATGTCTAATTTTAAATTATTAATTTTTTCTAATGAGCACAATATGTGTAAATAAGCTGAATAGTTCATTTACGTGTAGGTTACAATATTGGATGATAAGGGCACTTTAGGTCAGGTTCGTAAAATATTATTTCTCCCCCTATTGAAGGCATTGCTACGATTTCAATGAAAACGCATACACATATTAACTGGATTATGGATAATACCTATATTTTAAAATTACAAAACTTAAATACCTGTAGACGTACAGGGTTAGTTTTATAAATGTAAACCCCCCATTTTTATTTTTATTTTTGAACGATTCGAAAAATAAAAAAACTGACCTTATACGTTTTTTTACGTAGATTCCACTTCTGCTAACAGATTGGCAATAGCGTTTTAAATATACAGGGTGCGCAAAAAGTTAGGTTTTTTAAATGGAACACCCTGTTCATTTTGACAAATTTGAATTCCTCCAATCATTCTGATTACAAATATATACACATCGCATTACTGGTTTTTGAGTTATTTTCACTTTATTATGGATACGTTGAGTCAACGGTGCGAAAACGTCCAATATTTCATTTATTGTCGATAATACAAACATAAGTTTTATATGGAAGTTGTAGGAGACCAACATTACTACATTTTAAAATTAGTTTTAAATATACGGGGTGATTCGTGAAAGCGGGGCGCTATAGATGTCAATTTTTTTAAATGGAACTTCCTATGTATTAAAAATTTGAATTTTTTATGAAATTCTCTATATTACTCTATCAGGATATCATAATCTAAAACTTATAGTTCTCGAGATATTTAAGAAAATTAATAAAAAAATTAATTTGTCAGCATTTTTTTAAATTATTGTTCTTTTGTCACTGTGTTAAATTAAACAAGAATCCTTCTCATTCCGGGTAAAGAAATAGGTTTATTTTAACTACTAGTTTAGACAAGAATTGATTTATTTGTTAAAGGGTGTTCCGAATTGCGAACATGTTGACATTTTCAGAAAACTTCAAAGCTCATTATCTCGCTTATTTCAAATAGAACACCCTGTATTTTTTTACGGAATCTTATAGGCCTATTATTTCCCTACAAGTACCCTAAACGACGTATAACAAATAAAAAATTTATGGAAAATTTGATGCCACCGGACATGTTGAATTTATTTTATTTTGTTTGGCTTTTTTCAATTAAATGAAAATAAAATAACCATTTTCCTGTTCAGAAGAGCTTTTACATTACTTATAAGAAAACAATATTCCATTTTATTAGGAATACTAGTTTAAGAATAATCGGAATAATTTAATTTTCTTCTCATTTAACATCTGTTTGTTTTTTTTTCGAGGCTAATGTGATTAAAAGATATAAAACCGTTCCAAATAATGTAAAAATCTAAATATCTGCGAATATCTCCTAAACCCTTTAGGATAGGTATAGGACATATTTAACAAAAATTGTAGCGAATAAATAGGCCTATAAGATTCTGTAAAAATATGGGGTGTTCCACTTGAAATAAGCAAGATAATGAGCTTCGAAATTTTTTGAAAATGTCAACATTTTCTGAACACCCCTGTAACAAATAGATAAATCAATTCTTGTCTAAACTAGTAGTTAAAATAAACCTTCTTTTAACCCAAAATGAAGGGGTTCTTGTTTAACTTAACACAGTGACGAAATAACAGTAATTAAAAAAAATTTCATTTTGTTCTTAATTTTCTTAAATATCTAGAGATTTATAAGTTTTAGACTGATATCATCATATAGGAATATTGAAAATTTCATGGAGAATTAAAATTTTTAAAGATATGTAGCGCATTCCATTAAAAAAAAATTGATATCTATAGCGCCCCGCTTTCATGAATCACCCCGGATATTTCGAACTAATTTTAAAATGTAGCCATTTTGGTCTCCTACAACTTATATATAAAATTTTTGTGTTTATTATCGATAATAAAGGACGTGTTGGACTTTATCGCACCGTTGAGTCACCCTGTATATTGATGATGGTTGAAAAAAGTTTCAAACTTTGAACCTGACATCCGACAGCATATCCTATTAGAGGACAAAATGTAATTAAGAAATTGTTGTCGTATTGTTGATATATCTCTGAATAACTTTATAAAACGAAGAAAAAGAAATTTTGATTTTCAGGTTTATTTTAGATATTTCAGATCATTTTGGGCTATTAATACATTCCACAAATTATGTGTCTAATTGTGTAGATAATAACAAAAACGTATTTTTAAATAACAATTTTTTTTTCTAGGTGAGTGCAGCCGTGTTCTAATATAATTAAATTGGTAAGTTTCGTATTAACAATTAACTTTTAAAATCGTGGAGTACATTTAAACATACTTAATAAAACTTCTTTCTCTGTTGATGTGCCCAAATACAAAGTCTAGACAGGTATTTTTAAAATGGATCGAATAATTTGACAAATTGGCCGGATACCCATATTATGTACAGCAATGTGGTATGAGGTATGACACCGCGTGTGCTATTTCTAGATTTTACTTCCCTCGCATCAGCGTGAAAAAGTATTGTCAAAAATCACCCTTAAAGATTTCTGTAGATATTCACGTTTCAGATGGTGTAAATTATAAAAAAGTCTCATTTCTGCCGGTGTTTGTTGTTGCAAAATCTCAAAAACTATTTGACTGTAAAAAATGTTTGACATGTCATTGACGAAATTATCCAAGAAAAATCTGGCTATTTAGGAAAAAATGTATATAGTGGACTCCTCCAAACATTTTCGGATACACTCAATTTGTGCACACCTTCAAGAAGCGGAATAAATAACGAGGGCAGATGTGCATCAACTCTACAGATTTTTAGCCAATTTCATTGTAAGATTCTTTGGCAAGATTATTATCATAGAGTTAGCAGAGAGATATTTTCGTTCGAGTCGATCTTCAAGTTATACAGGGTGGATAGAATAAAGATCACACTAAAAAAAGATATCGTAGCCACGCCCGAGTTCGCTCCTTTCAACGAGCATTGATTTGGATAAATAATAAGCGATAAGTTAGAAAAAATTTAATAAAGTAATAATGAAAATCACTGAGGAAGTAATGTATGAAAAAATTCTATTTTGTTAACCAGACTGATACTAGGAGAGTTCATTTATAACCTGTGGCATGTTTGCGTTAGAAAATGTCAAGTTTTTTATGCCAGAGTACTCGTCATATTTTTATTAGAATTAATTTTTATTACGGCGATTTTATTTTTAAATTTTGAGGAAATTATTAGAAAATCAAAATAATTATAAAGTTTTACTTCAGTAACAGTATAGATAAAGCGATATAAACATTATAAGATAATGATTTTTGAAATATAAAGAGGGCGCAATGGAATTTTGACTTTTGACCACACTATATACTAAGCATCACTTTTATTTTTATACTAATAAATAAACATGATAGTGTCGTTTATAATACCAGTAAACAATAAAATATAATCGACCATACAAAGGTCAAGAGAAGAGATTAATACGAAAGTAGTATTATTTCAAGATTGACAGAGCCAAGTTGGAAAATATTACGCCATTAAATTATGTGCTACTTTTAAACTGCTCAGCAATTGAAGCGGAAAAATTGTTGGTCAAGCAAAGTGATGCGGTATGGAAAAAGTGGAAGAATTCAAAATATTTACCATTTTGCATGCTTTCTTTTCCCATCACTTGACCGATACTGGAACCCAATAATTCGATTGGCAAGGGAACAGAGGCTATACTGTCATATATTTTAAGCCTAAACCCCACTAATAAATTAATAAAATTAAAAAAAAATAAATTCAATTCAAACCAGGGTAATATGAAAATTCCTTATGATAAAACTAGAACGAGAAACTTACGTATAGTATATTCATGAGATAAATACAAGTTCAAAAAAGGATATAATATCTTAAAACCATTTGTTAAATCAGCTGTGGGACACCTGTTGAGGCAAGCGAGGTCAATGAGCCTTAGGTAAACAAAGGGTCAGCTACGCTAAAACAAACCAAAAATAAACAAATTAAAGGCGTAAATGAAATAAATACATCGTGCAATGTTTCTTTAAAATAATCAATGACTTAACAGAGCGCCAGATGCATGTTTTAAACAGAGGTTGAGCGATTGTCAACTACAGTTAAACAAAAATGGACTTTATTTATATAAATTTTTATAAAATTTGTAATCAATTAATTTAAAACAAACCTGTAAAACCTCCAGTCTAGTCAAATGACCAGACAGAATGTAAATTAGTTCCTAAGAAATGAGTGCAGTGATATTCGATACGGTCATGTAATCCCTCGTACAAGCCAACGGCAGATCTAAAATTTATCTCACGTAATATCGACACATGGGTATCCAAGGATTCATCTTCAAATAAGGAAGCTAAAAATACCATAATTTCATAGTAAAAATACATAATAAAGTGAAAAAAGGCGAAAATACCAACCTTCATGACAGTTGAAAATCTAGAAATCCATGGTTTGGCAAATTTTCTGCTTGTTCTTATATTAGGAACGAAACAAAAAAGAGAGTTGTTATTGGGTCGTAAAAGAAGCAACCCCACGTCCAGATCGCTCCTGAAATATATAGAAAAATATAAGGTCTAAATCGAAAATATAAATTTCCAGTTCATTTGAATAATGGTTCAAGGCCAAATACAATAAGGTACCAGAGAAACAGCATCAACTTACCAGCAATAAAGGTAAAATTTATGCTAAATAATAAGCAGCCACCTGATTGGTCGAAATCCGAATGAGCATCCAAGGCCTATTTAGTTTATGCACATACAGTAAATAGGGCACTAAATTGTAAAACTGCCAGCTGCCATATCTGGACCACAAACCACAAATGTCAAAACTTAAAGACAGGTCTGCCAATTTAAAGTAAATAACGCGACACGGTAACTTTAGTGTGCCGGGAGTACTGTATACTAAAATTAGAAAATTTAACTTTATTAAATTTGATCTCTAGCATTTCAAGATCTTTACTAATCAAATAAAAAATAAAACCAGCCCAAAATTTAAATAATCTTTATTCATAAGGTGTACAGCAGCTGATTAACAGGTAAGACATTTCTTCGATAGCAGAAAGGAACCCCCTTAGGCCCTGAAAGGTAAAAGAGTAATTATAGCAAACCTATAGTAAGTTTCACGTTTCATTGTCTTAAAATCATACGCACTGTCGCTTATTGTTTAAATTGTTGGAAAATCCAGCCCAGTGGCGGACTGATCGTATGTTATAAAATCGATAATTCAGAAAACTATTACAACTACTTTAGAAAAATAAATTTAAAATTCAAAAACTAAACAATTTAATTACTAGTGCATGCATAATAATATATAGGAATATAAAACTTATATATCTAAACGTATATAAATATAAAATATAATAAAGAAAATCTTAAATTTAAAAAAAAACTTACCTTTTAATAATAAATCAAAAATAGAATTCAAAATAAAAAAATCATTGCATCCCCAAAGTCCTCATATCATTACAATACCTACATATTTTCAAAGCATTGGATACAGTATAACATCAAAAGTAACCATCCAACCAGTATTTGCCAACTCAGTTGTGTATTTCTTCACACTCTTTGCTGGAGCCCTATCCCGACCAATTCTGGTGCAACGCACGAGCCTGTTTCACCATCAATTTTGTTCCTTTTTTACTAACGGTTTCCAACTATAACTTGTGTAGACGTAACAATTCACTTAATCCAGATTTATCAAAATTGTAGAACGGAATTCTTCTAATAATCCTATTGACGTCAATCCACATAAAAGCTCAGTATGTAAAGGAACGTAAAAAAAATAGACAATCATCAAATCCGTGGTAACTAAGACCTTTTCAGCATCCATGATCGGATTGGCTCTACTGTAATATGTATCTCCTAACGTTCATATTACTAATATAGAGCGAAATCGATAAAGAATCTTGACATCGAGTTCTTCCAATATTAAAGTAGGGTTGGGTTATTTCCTAAGCGTTTAGTAACTAAGGAATACCAGATTCAACCTAGTGATATTTCCTCTTTATTTTTTTATATCTTTTGCTTTTCCTGGAAATGAAATGAAATACTAGGTATTTATGATGTTATAGAAATAATCACAATTATATTAGCATTGAACTGGTAGATTATAATAATATGTCTAATATTAATTTAATCCATGACAATACTGAGAAATGTCAGTAAACGAATTTACACTGTGAACTAATAATTGGATTTACCTGTGAATCAGAAAAAAATTGTTATTATTCATTACGATCTCTATCGAAAGTTAGTAAAGCGATATTGCTAAAATTATGTACATTTGTTACGTTTAGATAAGGCAAATATTATTTACAATGATCTTTGGATAAGGTGAGACAATATTGAAGGCTCCGGTGTACAGAATAAGAATTTTCAGTGGATATAGTTAGATTATATTTATGTAGGTACATACCATCATGGTCATAGAATCTAAAAATATGGTACGACTAAATTGTCGAATTTACCATAAAAATATATTAAGTATGATATAAGAGAAACAATTTGCTGACGCTTCTAACGTTTCACAGTAAACTTTGGCCAAGGCAATATGTATATCAAAATTTTTGGCATGTTGAACAGATCAATTATTATTGGATAATTTGGTCATAAAGATACCGTGACGTTTGGGTTTCTTTCCTATACATGTATTAAAATCTAATGTCGTTTTATGACTGTTTCTTATCAAAGATTTAATATACAGGGTGTAACCGTTTTAAATACAGAAAATTGAGGATTCGATAGATTTTTTAAAATACCTACTTAAGTGTTTTTTGCATTAACTTTTTTTCATAGGCGCGTAGTTTTATTTGAGTAATGTTTTCGTAGCATAACTTTTGCATTTTTAAATATATTTATTCCACATTTGGCAGTCGTTTATGTTAACTGGAACCTGAGGAAGTGGTAAAAAGTATGTGTTAGAAATATCACCAGTGGCGTAGATAGAGGCAATACGACCCCTTTATTTCTTCATAACTTCCACGCCAATGGTCGATTGCAGTAAATTAAAGTATTTTTAAATTATCCACAGTTCTCTACGAAAATAACGTCACTTGCAATATTTTGATATTTTTAGTAGTCTTCCTGTAAATTGAGTTCATATTTTGTACCATATCTCTCTGTTCTGCTTAAGTACATTCTTTAATAGGTGGCTTGTTTAATTTCTTTTTGGTTTTTTTAAATTTGTACAATATTTTTAAACTCAAATTAATGAAAATACTATTTGTAACGTGACTTGTGACGGTGGTTTGACAGTTCTAACAACTATGTTGGCAAATATATTTAAAGTCACCTATTAAAGAATGTACAGGGTGATTTATATTTTTACACCTCCTTAACTTTGTTATTTGTGGAAAAAGAAAAAAAAAGCGTAAAGACGGAAGTTTTAGTTATTTTTGCGTAGATTTTATATACGATATCAGAAAAACAATTGAGTAACGCTAAATACACTTATAATACAAACTTGTGTTTTTTGTATAGTAACCTCGATAGTAACACACTGTATGAAATATGAAAATGTAAATAGTTCAAAAATCGCAAAAGGTAATTTTATACAGTATTATACATTTCTGAAAAGCTATTCTCATGCTCTTTCATATTCCGCAAAAATATACAGCAAGTTATTGAACAAGAAGCACAAGTTTGTATTATAACTTTTTTTGGCGTTACTCAATTGTTTTTCTGATGATCACCCTGTACATAAGCAGAACAGAGACATGGAACAAAATATGAACTCAATTTACGGAAAACTATCCAAAATATTAAAAAATTGTAAGAGGTGTTTTTTATAGAGAAATGTGAATAATTTAAAAATACTTTAATTTGGTGTAATCGACCATTGGCGTAGAAGTTGTAAAGAAATAAAGGGGACGTGTTGCCTCTATCTACGTCATTGGTGATATGTTTAACACATAGTTTTCTACCATTTTCTCAGGTTCCAGTTAACATAAACGACTTCCAAATGTGGAATAAATATTTTGAAAAATGTAAAAGTTATGCCTCGAAAACATTTCTCAAATATAAATTTCAACACCCTGTATCTCAGAAACTACGCGCCTATGAAAACAAGTTCATAGCACAAAAACCACTTATTTTTCAAAAATCTAAGTATCGAATTCTTAATTTCCTATATTTAAAACTAGGGATGGGACGGATGTGCTTTTGGCCGGATAACCGGATGCAGTATATCCGGCCAGTTCAAAATCCGGTCCGGCCGGATATCTTGATTTTCCGATTTTTCGATGGCATATTTTATTGTGACATTTTACAAATTGTGTAATTCTGACAACCGTAACTAGGTAATATGTTTTGTTTTTACACCGGCAACTAGATAAATTTTCCCAATTTAATGAATTTTTAACACGCTTTTATTAGCTTCACCTGTATGTTTGTTTGTATGTAACGGAATCTTTCAACGAGATTTTCACCCACTTCAAAACGTTAGATTAAACTAAAACATTGCACACTTATCAAGGATCGATGACAATACATAATTGAAAAAACTTTGATTTCAAAAATTTTGAAAAGAACCAGAAAAAAATTTGATTTCAAAATTTTTTTAAAAAATTTGATTTTAAAAATTACAAAAACTATTTGAAATTGAAAAATTTCGAAAAAAAATTGAATTGGAAAATGTCAGAGAAAATTTCATTTCAGGAATTTTGAAAAAAATTCAATTTCAAAAATTTTGAAATAAAAAAAAAATTGAATTGAAAAATTTTGAAAAAAATTTGATTTCAAAAATATAAAAAAAATTATACTTGGTTTAGAAAAACACGCTTTAAAGGGAAACCGAACTAAAAAGTAAAAATAATGTTTATCTATTAAGCTTTTGTTCAACAGTGATAAATATTCCACTAACTCAATATAGTTAAAATAGCTATACTTACCCCTTCGAGAGTTTTCCCAAAAATTTAATATCAAAGGAATTACTGAATTTATGCGTTACTTAATTTCCACACTGTATAACAGTTTTATGCTCGGTTTTATGCATTTTGGACTGTTTTTATTTAGCCGGATGTTGGCCGGATATTTTTTCATATCCGGCCGGAGCCAAATATCCGGATGCAGTAGCCGGACCGGGTATCCGTCCCATCCCTATTTAAAACGGTTACACCCTGTATAATTTCTATCATATAATTTAATTAGGTAAGAAATAATTAACAATTAAATATAATGACAAATTACAATTAATAATCTTAATAATAAAAATATAGGAGTTCCATTACCTTTATAAATAAAATAATGTATAAAATTAATAACAAGAAAGTTATTGGTTGAATTCATTTAAAAATCATCGCTGAAAAAAATTGGGCTTATATTGAATTATTTTTTACCTCCTTAGTTCTTCATCGTTACTATTGGATAAATTAAGATTATAAAAATTATTTTTCATCTTTTCATTTTCATTGCTACCTCTAAATTAACACGTCTTTACAGTTTATAATCTTCTAAACCACCAGTTTTACGTATACATAATCCGATGGTACAGTTAACTACAAAATCCAAGATCGTGGTCTTGGAGATGACTAGCAATATTATTGTAAAATAATTTCTATATTAACCTGAAATTTATCTCTGATTGGCAGTTAACTTGCGATTGTAAACCTGGATCTTAGTTAAGAAAAATAGATGTATTGGGCAGTATATTAGATTGCATAAAATCTAAATGATTTAATATGATGATAAATATAAATAAAATGTTATTGTGATTTGGAGATGAATATATTTGCATTTTGCAAATTCTTACCTTGACCTCGACCTTTTGTTAGTTTTGAATATGTTTAATATATTTTCAAGATAAATAATTGACAAAGAAAGTTAGAGTTTAAAATCTTTTACAATCAACTTATAATAATATTTGACAATATAAAGTACATACTTCGAAATAGGTATTTGCAATAAAAAGATTATTTTCACGATTAAAGAGTAGGTGGTTATTTACGCAGAACAAAATTCCAAACCACTTAATTACCAAGCAGAAGCAAGATTTTTCAACTGTTGATCGTTTATTTCAACCTGTCTAAAATGTAAATTTTTGCATGGAATGAATGAATCCTGTAATATACTGTGAGGTCGACTAGTAAGGAACAAATTCATTATGTTCAAAACGCCTAAGTTTTGGGAAAATCGCTCGGCTATTTTAAAAATATTTTTTATTCTACAAAAAAAGCTGGGCTGTGATCAGTTTTGATTTTTTCAAATTTTTTTTGCAATTTCGAATTCCTTGTAAAATTAAATATAAATGAATCAAATCCAAATATCTCGTCACCTGAATTATATTAAAAATATCTCCTCGCTAATTGTACTTTAATTGACAATACAAAAATTTTCAAGAGTGCTTTTTTGCAACCCTTTCAATGCCCTAGAAAAATGTTAAAAATGACAGTTGAAATTGACCTAAATGAAAATAAACGTGTCTTTAAGACATAGGTATATGTAATTACATGTTTGCACCGTATCTTTGAATCATCCTGTATATGAAAGTATACTTTTTATAATAATATAATAAAAAATTAAAATTAGCATCAGATTTATATCTACTAATGCCATGGGAAAATCACAATTATAATGTTTCCGTTCCTTCTGGAAATGCCCTAGTAATAACAAAAGTAAGAATGGTCTGCATTTTTAATTTACTTGAAACGAACACAAAATTTCCTTTTCAAAACCAATAAAAAAAAAACTTTTTTCCCAGCATTTTTTAAATCGTGTTCGGTTTTTTGTTCGATTTTGGGTAACTTTGAGGATATATTGTTGAGAGTAAAAATCATCAATACACAAATATTGGAAACAAAGAGATTTAAACATGCTTTAATTAATTTTTTTAGACATTTCTTATAAAACCATAGAATCCGGAAACCGCATTTGCATGTCTGGATTTACTGCATTGCCGTAGATCTTTGTTATCATTGTTTATTGATTAGAATATGTCAATGAATTTTAGATAAAATAGACCTAATTTTTTGTTTTCGTAAAAATTTTAGTGGTTAACATTAAAATTTGTACATTTTTCTTTGTTCAGATAAGGAAGTTTCGTTCAATACTATAACCGTTATAAATAAGTGAAGAAGCAAACACTGAGTAAAGATTGTGAAGTATTGTTTTCAATTTTTAGGGCTTTGCAACCAAATTACAAATACCATCCCCTAGCACTAAAAATTGCCTGACGCTATTGACAAAGACAAAGAAAATTCTAAAATCTCGAAACCTACTCAATGTCAAAAACAAATAAATGAAGAACAATTAGTGTCAATGGAAGCAAATAGTAAACACACCTATTCGCTTTTCTATCCGAGGACATTAAAATTGAAAAAAAATTAGAAAACATTAGATACGAGAAAAAGAAAGTTGTAAGTTAAAATAGAAGATCACACTTCTGCTGCAATAATAGAAATTGTCGTTAATCATTAAAATACCTTTAATAGTGAGATATCGTATCTGTTTTCATAATATAGTACAATATTGAATTCAATATTTATAATAAAAAAAAAAATTACAATGTTTTTTATTTTTGGCCTAATGCAAATTGAATTAGGTAAGGAAAATAAGTAATTCCATTTTTTAAAGCTTCATAAAATAATAGGTGTGGGCGGTAACCTAATATCGATACATCAATCAAGAGGATAATAAAATATTCCGCTCACAGTTGAGACAGTTTTATTTTTTAATAATCATATATCCCAGCTGTATACGTACAAAATAACCTAGCTTAATTACAAACAGGTTATGAAAATCATCGATTATGAAAGAATGTATCCTAAACCAGAAGTGGCCAGGTATCTGTATTCTTTGTATTATGCCATAGACAGCGTCGCACGAAGAAAAATAATTTATTTTAAGTAATTTACCTTTTCTGGATATATGTACTTTCATAATCCTGCATATTTTTATTTGTGATTTGTCTTTGCCCTCACTTCGAATTCATTTACGGTTCATTAAATTTATTATTTATACGCTCAATAATTTCATTGACTCATATCAAAGAAATGGCACGCTAATATTGACGAAGTAAATAAGCAAGATATGTTTTGTGTTGGAATATTTGTTGTTACTTTACTCTCCAAAATATTTACATTTAAGTACATGCCCGGTTTGAAATAACGGTACATTGAACACAAGTTTGTTTGATTTTTATATACATAGAGGTACGTATTATTTCAGTGCAGCTCTGATAAAAAAGCTGTAAGCAAATAAATTTTCAAAAACTTATGACTACAGCTTTCCAGGGAACTGAAATGAGTTACCATAGAAATTTGCTTAGAGAAGTTCCCAATGGTCTCGTACCTAATATAAGTGCTAAATTTAGAAAAATACAGTCCACGAGATTTTTTGCAACATAAATGGTACCCTTTCGTCCATTTTTGACCCACTTAAATTTTGGTGAGAAAATCTTTGGTGGCTTCTCCGTGGTTAGTTTGGTAAAGATGGTTAACACTACTTCGGCATTACATTGACCTCTAAGATCCTCAGATTTGTCATAGGTCATAGTCAATAAAAATTTTAAGGTGGCCTAATGTCTTTAAGAATTTATTGTACTGTTTCTGCCTGTAGTGGCTTTCGAATGTTTTATCTCGGTATCTTCAGACTTGTTCAAATCAAAATACTTGGTATTCATATTGTTTAATTGGACAATCCCAAACATTCCACTGGTAATTTGTTTATTTATTATGTCTATGTATAAATTCGTTGTCTGGTAATATTACATTTTATCACGCACGCCATATTCTAATAAAGAAAATTACGTGAAATTTAAATTAGTTATGTGTCTGTCGGTGTATAATTATATTTTAATGGAAATCAACAGACGTATTAAGACAATAATCATTATCTTAATGTATGTTGTCTACTGGTTTTTTACACAATGGATTATTTACTATTTGAAAATCAGTTCATTTGCGGTGATTTTTTTTTCTAGTGTTGATGGCAGTGGCGTAACCGTAAATGGCGGTAATTTTACCTTCTATAAACACTGAAAGAATATTATTTGTAACAAGACTCTCTAATATAATTAAAAATTTCGATAGAACAAAAATATAGGTACTTACAAAATATTGGTGGTTTAAAAAATTTTTCAACTTTTTAGAAAATCAGACAAGCAAGGTCTTGAAAAGGTACATCATATTAGGCTATTAGATCTATCGATTCCAACAATAGGCCCCATCTGCAATCCAACGCCTTCTGTTTTAATAAAATAGAAAAATTTTTTCGAATGTTCGAAAGATTTTCAAATTTTCATTGGTCCAATTTATTTTGACGTTTTCGGACTGGACGTCATTGCCTTTTTTGTAGAGCTATAGAAAGGGGCATCTTTTGGTCTTCGGTCTCGATCGGTTGAGCTCTTTCTCAATAACTATTTAGTGCTGTGTAATGTTTGATGCTCTTTGGTGGGCTACAATATCTGGAAATTAAAAATAAACAATATTTGTACACATTTTCAACAGTTTATCAAAACTTTTGGTTATTCTAAAACCCGCAAACATGTCCCATTCTGTGAATTAGTAAAATTGAAATTGATGTACACAGAGTAAAACAATTAATTATAATAAGTTAGAATGAGGGAAATCGTGATGGGGTAATGCAGGCATATGTGCAATTCTTGCGCAAAATAATGACGAACGACGTAGTAGGTATGTAATGCATTAATTGCACGCCACAAATTCCATATTGAGCAGCAATAACTCTTGTATTTATATGGGTCACTATTGTATATGATGTAATTTACAAAAATCTTAATTGAATACTAAGGAGTAAACAATTTGTGCCACACATTCCACATATTCGTCTCAGTAATATTACTCTTTTAAAAGTGAATTTCACATTTTATCAACTATGAAGTAAGCCTATGGAGCCCCCTTGGTTAAACGAACTTGTCTTTTTACACCTGCTTCACGTGCTGGCTGTTAGATGCTATTTCATGTTGAAATGTCTACAAAAGAAAAGTCTTGTTACTCTTCTTTTTCTTTTTAACACGCTTTTATTAGCTTCACCTGGATGTTTTTTTATGTTTTTTGTTTGTTTGTATGTCCTTACCAGGACCATCAGGATAAAATATCCTTCTTTATCGACATAGAATTAAAAAAAAATTATCATCGAAGCATTTACATGGAAAATATTTTTTTGGTATCATAGATGTCGCTAAGGCACTTTTCTACATGTATTTTCAAATTTGCTTTATTAAGTAATAAAATATATTTTAAAAAAAATTAAAAAAAAACACGCTTTAATAGCTTTAAAAAAAACGGAACGTTCATCGAGAAAAATTTGAATTAAAAAATTTCGAAAAAAAGAAATTTGAAATAAAAAATTTTAAAAAAATTCGAAATGAAAAATATCGAAAAAAATTTGTTTTCAAAAATAAAAAAAAATTTCAATTAAAAAGTTTTGAAAAAATTTGAATTGAAAAATGTCAAAAAAATTGAATTGAAAAATGTCAAAAAAATTTACCTAATTTCAAAAATTTTGAAAAAAATTCGATTTCAAACATTTTGAAATGAAAAATTTTGAAAAAAATTTGATTTCAAAAATATCAAAAAAAAATTTTCAAAAATTTCAAAAAAATTTGGATTCAAAAATTTTGAAAAATATTGGATTCAAAAATTTTGTAAAAAGAGATCTTCGAACGAGATTTTCACCCACTTTAAAACATCAGATTAAACTGAAACTTTGCATCCTTATCAAGAACCGATGACTAGGACAAAGTTGTCAAATTATTGTATTGTTATCGGTCCTCACCAGGATCATCAGGATAAAATAAAATATAGTTTACAAAAACTAAAAAACCTGCTTTAAAGGGAACCAAACTAACAAGTAAAAAATAATGTTTATCTATTAAGATTTTGTTCAACAGTGATAAATATTCCACTAGGTAACTAAATACAATTAAATGCTTTTTAAGTAAAATAGGAATAAAGTGATGGACAAAAAATAATTTTTTTGTAAAAATGCGTGGGGTGCTAACTCTACTTTAATCAATAGCTACCAATGAAATATCTATAACAATTTATATCATGCACCCCACGCATTTTTACAATAAAATTATTTTTTGTCAATCACTTTATTCTTACTTTAAACTTAGTAAAAAGCATTTAATTATATTGAGTTACCTAGTGCAATATTTATCACTGTTGAACAAAATCTTAATAGATAAACATTATTTATAATTTTTTAGTTTAAATTTTAATACCTACTCCTGGATTAAAAAAACCTCTCAGGATTTAAATCCCTACTTTAGAAGCACTGGTATGCTCATATAAGTTGATTTAATACTCCCTGAATTTTTCTACTGTTAAATCCATTACAGACAGTTCAATTACTCTATCTAGATGATTCATGCAATCACCCTTAAGGGGACGAGAAAAATACCATACTCATACTAGTATGGTAATGTTATGTTATGAGCAATTATTGTATTATTGCTAGTACCTCTTCGGATTGATCAGGTAAACACACCTGCTGAGTGTTTCCTAAATAGACAAATTCATCGGACACAATACACATATATTAATAATGTTAAAATAAGGATTGTAAAGGATTCAACTTTTAAATCACCATTTGTACGCTACTAACCGTTAATTAGATACCTACATATATTGGTAACTCATCAAAATACAGCTGACTCTACGAATGTTCCTTTTTCATAATTTCACCACATGATTCTGTCTTATTAATTTCTGTTATTAGTGCATGTCATAGAAAACGAGACGAGCAGACTCTAACAGAAATGCGAGTGCGAGTACATTAACACCAGGAAGTCTTTGTATATGTGTTTCTGGTCGTAGGCACGTTCCTTTGAAGACGGTGATTGAAAACAGGGGTCTTTAAAACGTTGTTAAATCTGAACTGTAAACTGTAAATAATGTTCGAGATGCTGGAGAAACACCCTCAGCGTTAGCCCCCATGGTTTTAGTTTCGTTTAACGTCTTGAACAAAGCGCATCTGGCGAATCGGACCTGTTTTAGTTTTGTGTTTCAAGGAAGTATATTATTTTTGTCTTTTATGAGTGAAATTAATTGGTGGACGATGAGGATATATGTATACTACTCTAAAAACGATGTTGGTAAGTGTTGTTTCTAGGTATATAACATGCTGATTTCAATACGCCAGAAAACGATTAGGTTGATTATCTTTACTAAAGAAAATAATTATTTCCGGATTCGTAAATAAAGATATAAATACTCAGAAAAGAGTTCTGAAATTACTTGGTATCAACAGGATTTTTGAGGAAAAATGGAGCGTTTTGGTTTTTTGGAGCCAAATTTTCAAATATGTCGTAATTTACTACGCTTTTGTACATTTTTAAGTCGTCTCAAATTAGTCCCCTTTTCCAAAATGTGTCGCCCTATTGTGTTGTTGATACTGTGTATTTATTTTGATTTATTTTATGTAACCAGCTCGCATAGTTCTATCAGTTTTTTAAGTAACTCACTTTTTGGCATATTTTGTTGTAATCAAATGATATAATTATTTGAGTAAGTAGGTATGTCGCTAACTGGACATAATACTAATCAGTTAGACTAATAATAAAATTATAATCTTTATTTGTTTTTAATAAAATTCCATCACATCTAATTTTAAAAATTATCTAATGTAATTAAACAATGTTTAAATATAAGAAAATAATTCATAGCTCGTGGAATATTTTTTGTAATTAAATTATTTATCTTGTAATATATCTGTATTAGGACTGCAATTAAATATAATTCTGCAGGATATTTTGACGAAACGATATAAGCAAAAAATGAAAATTGCTGGACATGTTTGGGCTAAGGGCCGATTTTTTTTGAAGTTATTTTTAAAACTTTTCTGACGGCCATTTTCTTGTGCCACTGAGGCCAATCGCCGAAGCCAAAATTTAACCCGAACCTCTAACATGCTCACATCGTAGATACAGAAGTCACAGTACCCACAATTTTTGGCATTCCATTCGAAAGAAGACGACTTGACCTCGTTTATTTATCCACTACTGAATTTTCATCCGGGACGTTCTCAATGACCTTAAATGGGGCATACACGGTGGTGAATTTTTCGATGCCCACCATTGGTATCTCGGAAACTATAAGATATAGAGGATCGGTTAAATTAAACAAAAGTTGCGCTATTTCATACTTTACAATTTCCTACCAAGAAATGCTGGATATCTTGATTCGTTAGCGGTTTATCCTGAAAAAATTGAAAATCGTGATTTCAAAAAAAAAAATATCTTCTACTTATACCATTCATGTGAATTTAATGAAATTTGGCAAGGTTATATTTGACCACTACCAATTGAATGGCGTTGATAGAAATTTTCTAAACCTTCTAGATTTTGAACAACGATAGTCAACTTTTTTTTTTCTTATGGCCGCCATATTGGATTTTTACACCATTAGTTAGAGAAGATAACTCTCTTTTCACCTATGGCACCAAAATAGACTGATTTTTTAAAAACATGTTGATATTCGAATTAATGTAAAAATAATTTATAAAATCCAGCATGCTTTGGAAAAATAATTGCAAGCAACATTGTAAGTGCGCACACCTTGCTTTTCTTTCAGTCGTACATGAAGTTCTTTGCCAAAGAAGAAATAATTTTTTACGTTTTAGTTCGATTTTTTTAAGAAAATCAGGTTTAGGGTTTCCAATCCCGGGATCCCCAATCCCGGGATCCCGGGCAGGTTTTCACTCCCGGAAATCCCGGGATTTCAAAAATCAATCCCGAGTATTAATAATATGAGCAAATTACATAAAATATATATATTAAAAATATATTACTTTTTATCTCACATGTATTCTGTGTACAAAGATCCGGTCCAGATTAGGGAACGACACCCTAGACACACTGGCCATTCTCAGGTAATTTTTTCAAAGTAAATTTTAGGCATTCATTTTTATAGAATAGATAATCAATAGATTAAAGTAGCAATAAATTGTTAATTTTTTAATTTTTTTAGAGTTTTATTATATATTTTTTTATGTATTATTATTATTCTTGCTCAATAAATCGTTTCTTCTTTAATTTTATGTTGATATTCGACAAATGTATTTAGATCCCGGGATCCCGGAAAATCCCGGGATTTGACTTTCTAATCCCGAAAAATACCGAAAGCCTAATCCCGTCCCGGGATTGGAAACCCTAATCAGGTTTTTAAAAAAAATTTAAAATATTTTTTTTATTTTCTACTTTTTAGTCATACTTTAATTAAATTAAGTTATTATCATTAACTGTGCAAAATTTCATCAATTAATTATGTCAGGAACGATTTGTTTTGATTGCTAGCTCCAAATTTCCCTCTACATACAAAAGTAACGGTAGAATATTGTATTGTCATCCGACCTTAATAACTATGCAAAATTTGAAAATTTCATCAGTTAAGTAATTATGTCAGGAAGTGTGTTAAATGAAAGTTGCAAGATTTGAACACGAACATTCTGAAAACTGAAGAAAACTACATTGTGAATTAAATAAAAACAAATAAAAAAAAATTATGGATGAATATGCACAACAAAACAACTAATGTTTTAATTTATTTGCATTGTTCACCTAAAACAAAGTTGACATGGTTCTATTAATTGCTGCGTATCAAATTACAATGTGAACTATTTTACAACGCTATTTTAAATTTGAGCCTAAATTTGAGTGCAAAAGTTAGCAAAAGTGTACTTACAAAAAACGTTTTTACTAGAATTTGTTATTCTTTTTTTTTTGATGTTCGATTTAATATTTTTGTTATTGATTTTTGATATTCGCGTTCTGTATAAAGCTGCAATACTATAATTAATTAATTTTCATTAAAGAAATTTCCTATAATATATCAATTTGGTTATCATTTAGCTTTAATAATGTGTGTGACAACTGATATCTATATTTATCAGCTACTGTGAATATTTATGCTGCTTTGTACTGAATAAATAAAAATTTAATTAGAATTTTCGCCTAGAGAGAGAAACATTTGATATTTAAAGCTGCTAAATGTACTTTAAAGAAATCATTGAACAGTCCCACGTAGGCTGCATACTAATTTAGCCAAGTAGAATTATAATGTCTGACATATAGATAGATGTTGCTGAGAAAAGTGTGTCATGATTAATAAGTCGAATTTTAAACGAGTAAGTGCACGATTGTGTTGTTGAAAGTGTATATCGTTATGTCATGGTTATGATTCCTAACATCCGATTATACCTTATTTGGCAGACATTTTTTTGAGGTGAAAATAGGCCGCAATGGCGTTTGCCTAGGTTCAAACATTATGGTAATAATAAAACTTATTTATTGATTTATTGAAAAGTAACTTTGCAATCCAGTTCTATTGGCAAAATTGTGAGATACTGGAGACTTTATTATTGGAAAAACTTTTAAACAGTAATTATGCATCTACTTTCAATAATTATACGAGTACTTGGATGTTAATGACTAATATTTTATGCTCGTATCGTATTACGTATTCCACTTAAAAGGGTAATGCATGGCTTTGTCACCTACTAAATAACTACTCACCTTCTTACATATACTGGGTGTCCGCGAAAGTATTGCCTACGGAACAACTCGGTTATTTTATAAGATAGACTTAAGAAATTTGAATCGTGGATAATATTTTTACTATTTCTGATTTCAGCGATATGTTGGCATTTGTTTTGTTAAAAATCTAATTTTTTTAATAAATGACACAACGTGAAAATTATTTTCAACATATTTTATTAAATTTGCCTAACAACATAATTCATATCAATACTACAAATATGACAATCAATTCACAAAACTTGATTTTAGACAGTTGTAAGCATGGGTTATTTTTTGTCAGTTAAATTATATTTCACAGAAATTAAATTTAAAATTATATTTTTGAAGAAAATAACGAAGTTTAGGCCATATTTACGTTTGCTAATATCGAATAATTCATATTCGATATTTTGTTTGTTATTCTTTTGAAAAATATTTTCAAATCTCCTGACGACTAAGTATCACAGGTAATGAAACACCCTATATAATATATTAGCGAATATTATCATCTCACATCAGTGATAAATCATATTATATTGTATTACAAATTCTGAATTTCAATTCACTATTTACATAATTTATTATTTATATTTTGTGACCATATATGTTTCCTAGCCTTAACCTAAAAACCGACTAAAATCAAAATATAAAATATGCAGTTCTTTGCGGGATTTTAGATGTCTAGATAAAATGACAAATTATGATCATTTTTATTTGCTATCATAAAAAGATTAAGGCCGCAACATTAAGGTCAACGCCGAAATTCTACTGTCAAAAAAAAATAATAATTCGAGTATTTCAAACATGCGACACCCAAATAGAAGTATAGAGTACAACTAATGCATGATCCAAAGCCAAAGAAGACTAGGAAGAAGACACGAGATCACTGTTTTACACTAGTTCTGTGATCAGACGCGGCTGGTCCTGGTAGATCTTCTCCGGCATTGGTTTTGAACCACCGATCCGAAGAAATCGACGTAAGACGTGTCTTTGGTCTAAGAAAACATGTTTCTCTTAAAATTGTGTAGCTTCAATTTAAATCGTTTTATAGGACTTTTGTTAGAACAAGGCAGACAGAAGAAGCAGAAGACAATAAATAATTATGCTTGAATTCTTGTATAACAAACGTGTGATGATGATAACGAATCGTAGTAAAATCCAAGTTTGAACAAAGTTTATCTAAGTGTTCCAATACTCTCTAAAAGACTGTAGTGTTTTATTAAGTTAATAAGGGTTTCTAAAGCATGAAATTACACTTCTCTAGCAATCACATTGTCAGTAATATCTTTTCTTTTCTATGTTCGTGTTCTAGAAGCAACGAATAGTTATTTCGTCATATACACAGTAATAAAATTTAGTCAGGTAATAAACATTTAATAAAGCTTTGCCGAAATATGTCTATGTCCAATGTCCTACGCTGAATAACCAAAAGTGAAATAACTGTGCGTTCATTGTCCCTATTAACGAATATAATTTATTTACATTTAATGTTTGTGTTAAATATAATCGACTTTTCGTCTTGCATCCTAATTAGGATATGTGTACAGGGTGGCCCATTTTCGAGCCTCATTATTGGGATCTCGGAAACCCTAAGATTAAATTATTACGGTTAAATTATGGCAAAGTTGTGCAATTTGATGCGTATCAAAATGCTGTGTTGCAATCTGGAAAATTCCGAATACTTTCGGAAATATTCGGTAAAAACCGTAATTTCACAAAATCTTTTTTATTTTTTCCTGACATTATTTGAAAATATTTTTTAAAACGAATAACACTTTGTCATTGGCACTTTTTATCCTCTACAAGATGACGCTGCCAAATTTGAAATCCGACGTTTCGTCCTGGATTTTTTATTTTATTTTTTGTTACCTTAGGACTTAAAAGCTATGATCCATCACAAATTTTGATTTTCAAATGTTTGAAAATCAAAATTTCAATGACAGAAACTGACATTTTCTGTATTTTTTTTTTAAAGTACATACAGGAAATGCCAGTTTTTGTCATTGAAAAGTTTGAAAATTAAAATTTGTGATGGGTCATAACTTTTAGGGAGTCCAAAGGTAACAAGAAAAAAATAATAATCCAGGTCCGTATTTAAAAAAAAAATAAGTTGATAATGGTTTCTGGAAGACGAAACGTGGGATTTCAAATTTGACAGCGCCATCTTGTAGAGAAAAAAAAGTGGCCACGACGAAGATGATATTCGTTTTAAAATTTGTTTTCAAATAACGTCAGAAAAAAATAAAAAAGATTTTGCGAAATTTCAGTTTTCCCGGGTATTTCCGAAAGTATTCGGAATTTTCTAAATTGGATGGAACGCAGCATTTTAATAAGCATTAAATTGCGCAACTTTGACATAATTTAACCGATATTGTATCTTTTACGGTTTCCGATATCCCAATGATGAGGCTCGAAAATGGGCCCCCCCCTGTACAGATACATTTTTTTGTATTCGTGTACTAACCTTATATATCTTAATCAATCACTTGCACAATACTTATTCCGACTAAAATATACTTTCAACCATCAACAATATTATTTCCAAATTGTTTTGGGATTTTAAGTGTAGGTATGTTTTAAGTTCCGAAAATGCATGTTCTCATACAATTTTTATATGTGTATTAATTTTGTTTCAAATATTAAAACAAATCGCTGGAAACCTGCAGCTTGGACACGTCCTATTTCCCAGCAACCTAGTACGTCCCTGCCCTGATGAGAAATACACTGCCCAGCAACTGAAATGCTAAGTTGCATTACCATTTTTAAAGCCATATAATTCCGAAACCATTTAACAAATTTAATTATTGAGTTGTTTAGGACGGAGGTTTAAGGAATACTTAATATAGTAATCATTCGAAACGTTAGCCAATGAACTATTATTTTTTTGTCTCGTGTTCCGTTAACCAACCTTTCAGGCTATACTAAATATAAATAGGTAATATTAAGTATACTAAGTACTATTTAATCTAGATTTGTCGCATATCAATACGTGTAGTTTTGTTTTGATCTGTGGAAAATAACGTGACCTCAAATCTCTAAAAGTTAATTAGTTGTAAAGAGTTCGTGACAATGCCTGATTGTTCCCATTCGAAGATTATTTAATTTCAGGGTAGGAGTCGTGACCAAATCATGAAAGTAAAATATAAAAACCAACGCCTTTCTAAAGAATTTAACCTTTGCTGTATGCAATGTTACTATTTGATTACTTATAGGATAGAATAGGTAAGTGAAATTCCTTAGATTATACCGGGGTTTTTACCTGTTATAACAAACTTATTCATTGCATCTTGTATCGGGATTTGGAAATCCTAAGCTAATAAAATTATATAGTGGTAAAGTTATTTTCTTGGAATGTGGAAGCGTCAGCTTTCTCTACAGAATCGACACATTTCCTTTATTGGTAATATTTGTTAAGTTTATTATAATTCCTTGTAATTTTATTGTTTGTTTAAATAACGTTTTTAGATTATTTGTGTTATTGTGCTAAATGATATTGCACACAACTGTCATCAATTTATTGATGTCTTTATAGTTGTAAAGTAAAGCGTCAATCCTTGGTTGTCTATTTTTCATTAGAAAATGTAGGACTATGACACAGAATATTGTTCAAATTTTAAAATATAAATTGGTTTTAATTTATATTTTTCGGATAAATAATATAATGAAAGAAGCTATTTTGTGTTTGTTACTTTATTTTTCTCATAACTCAGGAAGCTCTTGATCGTAATTTTCTAATCGAGCATAAAATAATATACAGGGACCTAAAGGACACAATAATGATTTTGCATGATTGATGGATTAATGAACGAGACATCTTTACTAACACAGACGAAACGAACAGCCTGTATATAGATAGACTATTGTTATTATTATATAACGACCGTTTTTTTGTTTATAGTCATAGCAGTTCATTTTTAAAAATCATTCATTCATAACAGGACAATTATTTGAAAAATAATTATACAATTTTTTAATGACCTTTGCAAAACTATAGTGTTGTTCCCGAGGTTGTTCCTCTTGCATTAGCCTGAAAAATGTTATTGGATGCAGATATCATTGGTTTGTCAAGGTTTTGTTTAATTTGATTAAACTAATTTAGAGCTGTAAAATATTACGTTGTCATACTTACTTACATATTGAAAAGGTAGAAATACATAATAGATAAATTTAAATCAGTCATTATTGATTATTTTTTGCCTGGTAAGGTTTTCAATTTTGTAAAAATAAGAAATGTAAATACTTTTATTGATGTTAAGCCGATAAGCCTGAAGTCATACTCAATTGTAATTGCATGTATATGTCTGTAATAAGATAACCATCCCCTTTTTGCGTGCCAATGTACTAGATTATATGTGTAGAACCATATTATATATAAGCTAACAGTTGGGGTTGCACGCACAGGCCTAAAGATTTTTTCTCATCCTGCTTCAGGGGAGGATATTTATAATTCTAGAACAAACATATGTGTGCACTGTGCACCCACACTGCCTTTCCATCCAAATGGTTTTATTTTTTAAATATGCTGCAAACATCCTGGGTGGACGTAAAAAATGCACAATTAGTTATTGGAACACAAACATGTGTATATCCTGGTTTTTATTTTGCTTTATTTGTTTTTCGATTACCCATTGTTGTCTGCAGATTACCTACGTGCTAATAAAAAATGACATTTTGGGTCGTTGCATGTTTAGTTAGATAACATTACATTATTACGTGGGGTCAAGTAGGGTAAATATGTGGCACATAGAAATTTGATCGCAGTCATAAATGCAGGTAATTTGTCAGAACTGCAAACGCTATTTATAGAATTTCAAAATTTGAAATATTTTACAGCGTGACAAATTAATATTTTTAGAACTACAAAATAAATTAGAACTTCAATTTCATTTTGATTTTTTTATCGTCTTCATTTATATTAATATTCTGGCGAATTAAGCATTGTTATTTCCATAATTTAACCAGATCTCACACAACCTTTTTCTCCAACATTGCCATCTGCCGCAGCTGAGATTCTAACACATTAAAACTGCTTTTTCCCACAGCGCTTTTTTTTTAAATACACTTTAACTTTAAGGAGAAACTAAAACACGAATTTTTAAAAGTTAAATTTCGGCTGACATAATTTAATAATAAAGTACCTTTATCTACTCTTATTAGGTTATATTTTAATCATCTGGTTTTGAACAATGAATAGTATCCATAAACAAATTATATTCGTAAAAAGTCTCGGGTGAATCTTTGTTTATACCAAACTCCTTTAACTTCACGACTAGCCTAGCCTGTCCAATAGATATTCTTTTCCGATACGGTGAAATAGAATGGTTGAATTATTGAGGGGAGGAAAGCGATTTGAATATTTTTGACGTTTAATTAAGTTAAATAATCATTGTGCCAAGAATTATGGATTCGGACTGCAAAGCTTAGTATTTTTTGTTATAATCGTAGATAAAGTATAGTATTCAACTCGTGGTAATACTAAATAACTCACTTGATGAATTACAGCACTCGCCTTCGGCTCGTACTGCAAAATTCATCGGCGTGAGTTATTTAGTATATTACCACTTGTAGTTTAATATAGTAATGACTTAACCTCGAGCTTAACCTAAAGTAATGAATTAAAACATAAATAGAACAAAAGATGAGTATAAAGGCAAAAAAAGAAAATAACAGTAAGTTAATAACCATGATTGAAATAAGTAAAAAGTAATCAGTTACTAAAAATTAAATATACATAAAATGGATTATAAATAAAATATGAAAAATTAAGTAAAGCTGCAGGATAATGAGACTGAAATATGCGTGAGCTATTTCATATATTTATCGAGTTTTTGTTTCTGTGAAGTGAAGTTGGTGTTTTTTAGTCTATGCTCCATCTTTATTAAAATTGTACTCGCAGAGGAATATACTGCATTTGCTAGTACATTTATAAAATCGTAAAAATCGGCTGTAGGGTCATCTAATTCTTCTGAACCTCTTTGAAAATGTCCTTCTATCTGTCTCCCAACTAACAAAGTTGCTCTATAAATTTAAAATAATACTACAATTTTATTTTATTACTGTTGTATTACTGCTCTGCAAAAGCTATTTTGGTTTATTAGAACCACCAAAGTGATTATTTAGTCTTGGCAACTAAATTGTTATGTAAATAAATGCTAAGAATGTTCTTACAGCTAAATTATAAAGCATTTGATAGAATTTGTTATACGTATGTAAACGTTTATACAGCAATTATTATAGGATGTTTTAGCTCACGGAACAAAATTGATTTGTAATAATGACCACCGGCACTTATTAGTCAATTTGCGAACCTCTATAAAATTATTGTTTAAGAGTTTAGACAAGCATTAAAAAAACAATTTTATAAGGATTTTTCTTAACACAATATTATTTCAGAGAGCATATTGTATTCGGCCGGACCTACTAAACAATTGTTATATAAACGAAGCATCATATTGCTCTCATAAATCACTTATATATAGTTAAAAAATTAAAAATTGTCTTCAAAGACTAATTACGTCCCCTAACCCGTGTTTATTCGCTTTATTGTTTTTTTTTTTATTTAAACAGTAAAGTCACAGAACTCAGAGTGTCACTGTGTAATATGTCGAAAGTACATTTAAGCAAAAAAGTGAAAACAATGGGTCGTTTTCGTAGAAAGATTGATAAATATTATAAAAAAAATTATTTGTTAGCGGCCATTTTGGACTAAAATAAAAATAAATTATCAACAATAATGAAATTATTATGATAGGTACTACCATTTTAGCAACAATCTATTATTTTGAAATATGTTATCTACGAAATACAATTGGGTGCGCACCACAAAAAGATCGAATACAAAAATTTTATTTTCGTTTTATTTTTTAAATTTTGATAAATAATCGTTATTTTTAGGGCGATCAAAAATTTCATTGTATATATATGACATATTTCACAGAAAAATTTCCTTCGCAGTCCAAAATCGCTTTGTTGTTGACGAAACGAATTCTTAGTCGGTTAGCTTTTATCTTATATTTCGCTAAACATGTTAGTTACGCCGCCATATATCTCACATGTCACATAGAATCTATAACTGCCTTTCTTATATTCTAAAACTATTTTGAGAATTATTGTTCTCTACAAAAACACTTAAAAAATTAATAACTTATATTGTTATTGCCGTACATATCAAAAAAGTAGCAATGGAGATGATAACACAATGCTTTTGCTATAAAAGTATTTTATAACTATCGTATACTAATTTTTTTGATATTGTGTAAACGTTTATACAATTATTTTATAACACCTGTGAGAGCCGTAATAAAACAAATTTAAGAACTACATTGTTTTATAAACTGTGCCCATTTCGCGTTTATAAGCGTTGTATAAACGTTTTGGAAATGTTTATATCAACAATCTTGTTTTATAAAAAATGTTCTGTACACATTTTCTCAGCTTCTACAAAACATAAATTGCTAGTTGGGCTGTCTGTTGTAGAAATTTATTATTTTTGAAAAAGAAAAAGAAAAAGATGATTTTAATTACTAAATCTGATTTATTTAATTAATGTGTAACAATTATATTAAATATTAAATAGTTCAATAAATCAATTGCATACGAAGAGACTAACGTCCATCACTAGTTTTTTTAATAATAAAACCAAACATAAAATATATTTTATTATATGCAGATAATAAAAATCGAAACCGAGGGGTAAACCACGACCAAAATTTGTGTACACTAGACTTCCACTGAGAAAAGATTTCCGTTGATTTCCGAAAGACTTCCAGTGATTTCTAATTATTTCCGGTGATTTCCAAAAGACTTCCGGTGATATCCGGTGATTTCCAAAGAATTCCAGTGATTTCCTAAGACATGTACACCAAACTTTACCCCTCGAATGGTTTACCCCTCGATCGAAACCAAAAGTTAACTTGAGTATAGAGTAAAATAGGGTACATTTTAATATAAGTTCACATTTCTTTAACATCTACATTCTACCCGCTTTTTAATATCACAAATAGTTTGCTTCGAATTCATATGTTCAGGGCGAGGTTCAGGGTAAGGCAAAATAGAGGGTACATCGGCCGTTCCATCCATTTTGAAGATATTTTTTATTGAATCAATTGATTTGAAACCAGTTTACCTCTATATCTTCATTATTTCTTATGGTTTGAACTTTTGCCATGTATTTGTAACAATACGTCTTCCTTTTTCTTCCCAACACTTTGACCAATAAAAACACCCATTCATTAGTGTCTTCCTTGCTAAATTGTAAGTCTAAGTCTCTTCTTGTTCTTCTAATTCTACAGTGTCATTGTAAATTTCCAAATAGTCATTATCTTCACTCTACATTTCAACTTTCGCCACTAAAATGTTTGCAACTTGATTTCCAACATCTGGATTCTCATGGGGTAGTCTGTCTAAGACACGTTGCTGGTCAAAAGGTGATATCCCAGTGGCTCCAAATGAAGAAGAAAAAAATAAAATTCTTTTTGTGGCACTAGTTTTATTGAGATGAAAATAGAAAGAAAAGTAAAATACAGTTTAGGTAACTATTTTTCGACTTCTCTTTAATTTATACCATTTCTTCCATTTTGTTACCTAAAAATTAATGTACTCGTATATTGATTGCAATTAAGTATGGCAATTTTAAATATTACGAACTAAATATTTTCATTCAATGAATTTTATAAAGTAACCGTTTATTTTTTAAGGTAAGACTAGTCTGGGTCGAGGTCTGGGTATGAGATCATTCCAAAGACAGTTACTCTTTACTCTTTTATTTGTATTTTTTATGATTAATAGAGGAAGTTATAAAAAAATAGGACATGTGTTAAATGCTGTTTCACTGGTAAGGTCACTCGGTCAGACGGTTTGGTAATTTAAGTAATTGTTATACCAGTCACTTATAAATAATTTCTAACGAACTTTTTAACAATAATAAGATAATTATTATTGCTTGGGACATTAAGAGGATAAGAGAAGGTCCACCTAAGAAATATCGGTAATTATAATTATTCGTATCCAAATCTCCATTGATGTAATTGGTACTAATAATACTATTGGATGTGAAAACATATTTTTAAGAAGTACCTACTCGTCGTGGATTAGCTGTCATAAATTCAATGCAGACACTAAATGATGAAAATCAAAAAAATATTGCAACTGACTTTCCATCTTTTAAATATTGACTCTGAAGCAATTTCCACTGGAACCAAAAGACACTTCCAACTTGGTTGGCATCAAATTCAGCGTTAAACATCAAAAACTCCAACTACCAACACGTTTGAAAAAAACTAACGGACTTTTACGACGCCTGGTGTCGTCAATTTAAAGTCCCTAGTAGACACCAATTATCAACTTCTGTCTGATTTTCGAAATGACCCTGCCGGTTTCTAGAATTCTGCCCGATAAGCGAAACATTGGCCAACCTGTATTTCAACATTCTGAATAAAATATCGAATATGGGCGTAACACGAAGAGTTAAAGAACTGAAATTCTTCCATAAGTATAGAATCACTGTTACAAAAATAGATAAAGAAACTGTTTTTGCCTCACGAACGAAGCTGCGTGATTGCTTTAATTAATATCCGTCTAGTTGGTACTTACAGATATGCAACCTGTTGATGTTTTTACATGTGCTTATTTATTCCTATGAATCAGTAACATGTGTTAATTTACTTATGTATTATAAAATAAATTATATGTAACAGTTTGTTTTTTTTTGTTCAATCTACCGCTTACACGTTATCCTACTGTTTATACAAAAATGCGATTCGCCAAGAAAGCCGCAATTATTGGATTTTACGGCGATGAAATCATTATTAATTTTCATAAAAACGTAATTTGCATATGTAAATTTTTATAAACTATCTATCTTTGGTGGGCGACAGCGCTTTATTATTACACCTTTATTAATATAAATATAGAATTCTTGTGGTATTACTTAGGCATTTTGCATGCGTCTGCAGCACTGATTTTTGTGACATGACTCACGACTTTAAAAGAATAATCAACAAATTTGCTCTCTTGTTTCCAAAATATTGTTCAAACAGCACAGAAGAACTAACAAATGTTGATATTTATGTACTGGGTGTAAACAGGATAATATGGTTCATTGGCAGTTAGCTTTGAAAAAATGTAAACATTACGAGAATTATAAAACCGAAATCAAAAGGTGAGCATAAGCCTGTAATTTTGTGTTTTTTGTCGCTAATAAGTTTGAAGAGAAAAATTTTGTTGTTCAAAAAATTATTTAAAAATCAAACCATATAGCTTAAAATTTGCCGGTTTTTTGTTGTAAACAAATGGCCCAAACCAATTTGCTGTACAACTAAAATTACTACCACAAAGAAAAAAATTAAATTTTCAAATTGATACGATCTTTAACAAGCTACAGGGCTACAATATCGCCCGAGATTAATTATTTATTAAAAATATAAAATGAAAAATCCCACAGCTCCATCGAACGGCAAATTTCTGACTGAAAATCTGAAATCTGAAAGAAGAGAAGAGATTGGTCAGTGCCATGCAGTGTCATGCCGAAGCCAAATTGTAGAAGCTCTTTTGATAATTTCATTAAGCAACTCTACAGGAAAGGAAGCAATGTCTCTGAAGGAGGATTTGGAATTCATCAAGAGCTTGGTGAGCGCAAAATCAGACGAAAACAAAAAATCGTCGACTCCACTTTAAAAGAAGAAGAAAATCAGGAGGAAGAAGATACAGGCGAAGAGGAGTTTGGAGAAGACGAAAGCACAGCAATAAGTGACAGCGAAGAAAGCGACAATCATTTCCTAAATTTGCTACACGTCTTCTTAAGCAATTGACCTCGCTGTGATCTTGTCTTCGTCGAGATGCCTTCTGAAACGGTCGAGTACCAGCAAGCAGCGCTCCAGTGGAATCTGAATAAAACCATAAAAAATCAGGTTCTAATAGGATTAAGCATCACAATGCAGCAACCGAAATGCTGATCAAGTAAACTGCTGGACAATTGAAGCGGACCAAGCGAATTTTTAGGTTAACTTTGAAGTCAAATATTTTGCGAAAGAATAAAGATATCGATAAGGAAAAAACCAATTTCTGAAATTTCTGATATCCCCGTTCATGAAATTTCGATTTTTTTCTAAATATTTTACACTCATCATCAATATATCTGTCTCGACTCGACAAACACGGTCTCCTATCTCCTATGTCCGATATTTCCTTTGAAGCGTGCGTATAGTCCACCGTATTTTAGTGTTCTTAGAAAAGGAAGGATATACCAGACAAAATACCTTCGTACAAATTATGCGAACAAATAAATATTAATTTGCGAAACTGATGACTACCACCGTTTTTTTATTTTAATTTTATAAACGCCAAAATGCATATGTTAGTAATACTTTATCGGGATGATGGAAAATTATTTTTCAAAACTCGAAACTATATACAATTTTTTTTGTTTTTTCCTACGAGCGTGCGGAAAGTATTACTCGACTGCAACTGCAGTCGCGTGCGCAAAAGTACCACTTTTCGCACTTGTTAGGAAAATAACTATTTTCGTTGTGTTTTTTCTCATTATCCTGCATGCTGACAGATTTTATAATTACTTAGAAACCAAATTTCGATTTATAATTTCAGAGTGATTTGCAATTCCTTATTCGTATGCCTCCGGAGTCCGGAGCCCTCTTAACATGAAGCATTATCTTACTTATATGTGTAGTTTTTACTGCATTTTTACTCAAAATTTTACAAACACGTTGTATACAACGATTGTACCAGAATGAATTAAATAGTAAATTAACACTGTCACATGTTTATCTTGTAGATAAATCGATCTAATCAAAAACTATTTATATCACAACTGCATTGCGAGTTGGTGTACGTACTCATTATAATTTTTTTTTATTTGAATCGTTGAAATAGTTTAGAAAAGTGAAGTAAATAAATGTGAAATTTAAATGGAATTGTCTGTTTTCCTAGTAATTAGTTCTATTATTATAATTTAATAAATACTATTGTTTACTTTCAAATTTAAATGAATCGTGTAAAGTAGGTTCCCAGTTGCACGTAGTATCAATAAATAATAGCGGAAACAGTAAATTTTGCGTATTATGCACATGTACAGGTTGTTGCAATTCCACGCTCCAATATTTCGTATTGTAAAGATAAGTTTCTTAAAGCAAATTAAACAATTAATAGATTTGCTTTAAAAATACACACAACACTTGCGATTTAAATCAAAGATTTAGAAAAAAAATCGATTGATAAATATTATGTCAACCCTAATTTTTACAATAAGGCGATTCGAGTGCACTGACTTACCATTTTGCATCACTTAGAAAAGATCTTTATTTTGGTTTTTGCCATGTTTGACAATGTTTTTCCATAGTAACAGTATGATTTTTTATACCATCTTAAAGTAGAGGTTTCAATGAAAAAAATTCCGTCCTAAAAGTTTCCAAAACAAAATTTTGTTAATCAACTTTTTTGATTGAAAATTAGGCCTTTTTTCAAATTAAATTCGAAATAAAATAAAAAAATAAATATTTCGCTTCAAAAAAATTACAGCTTATTTGAAACATAAAAATGTACATTTTCAACAAATTTCATTAAAATCGAATCATTTTTGTGGGAGATAAAAATAAAAAATCAAAAAATTGGTTTTTGGAGTTTTTCTCAATAGTCTTGAGATAATGTTGAAAAATGGTTGAAATAAAAGTTGTAGATCTTTCAATTATCTACAACTTTTGCATTTAAATTTTTCGATAGGAGGTCTAATTTTGCCAGAAATCGTAAAAAACCACGTTTCACCCCTGAAAACGCCCGTTTTCCTACACCCACCCTACTTCTGGTTAATTGTTGGGATTCAATCGATTTTTTTTTTTATATACTTACCAATATACCTACCTAAATTTTACGACCATCTATATATTGCTAAGAATTTTTTTTTGAAAAAAAAAATATTGGCACGACTAATTGGCTTGCCGCGCCGATTGGGCATAATCACTGCTCCTATAAAAAAATCCTGTTTATAGACCGCTTCTTGTTACATGTAAGTGAAATTTCAAAAAAATATGATGTAACTCATATTCTTAGCGTTGGTTAAGTTTTTTTGAACTGTAAAATTGCAAAGAAGAGGAAATATTTTGTACTCATTTGCGTTTAATGCCTTTGGAATGTGTTTTGTTATTCCATAAAACAGTGATTGATGCACTTTGATATATCATTATGGTTGTAAAGGCAGCATCAGTCGGAATAAACAGGCCATAAAATGTAGTATTTATATAAGTATATAGAGTTAGCAAAGTCAGCACAGAAGAATCTTAACTTCACCCAAGGTGATCAAGATTATATTTGCTCTATATTTCCTGTGTATAAAACACCTTACGTAACAGTTTCATTTAAATTAAGTACGAAATTTGCCTAGCCTGCAATGATCCACGTCTAATCGCACTTTTTATAAAAAATCATTTAAAATGCAACCTTTTTGTTTTATTTTATTTGTTAATTTTTTATCAAAGCTGGTTATTTATGGCTAAACGCAGACAATCAGCAATAGAAATAATTGTCATACTATCTTTGTAGAAAGTTCATTTATTGCATTTTGTATACAATTGTTGCGTAGCTTAGCAGTTTTTAGAAATGTACCAGATTTTTTGTAAGTAAAAATAGACTGCATTTTTATAATACCAAAATTTAACTCTCTCCTGCACCATTTTCTTTATTAAACTGTTTGTTTTATTTGCCATTTTTTCAAAAACAATAGTTAATACTGACACTGACATACTATTTCAGTACTACTTTCGTCGACCTTTAATTAATGCAAAGTTATAAAAAATATTTTGACTAACTGCAAAATAATTTTATTGTAGTTGCAACTGAAAGTGAAACGTAAGTTTGTAGTTAATATATCAATTTAAAACCATAGCACGAGGGATCTTGGGGGTAATGAACAAATATAATTTGAGTCTAAGTTCCTTTTCTGTCGTCTTTAAATTAATGTCTACCTAGACTACAGATTTATTAGCAGTCTTATAACTGAGCTGGCACTAGAGGCGAAAGGTACAATTCATGCTAATTAAAATATTACATTCTTAATTATGTAGCTTAATTAATTTTACCGTAAAATAATTTTTGCTTAATTGAAATTCTTCCGCATTCTTTTATGCACAAAAAATATTTGGAACGTTAAAATTTTTACTATCAACAATAAGCAGAAAGTAATTTGTATGACAGGAAAATAGTTTTAATAACATCTATTATTATCAGCAGTTTATTTATTATATTGGGATGTTTGAAATATGGAATCAAATTATTTATGGTGGATTAAAGTTTTTATTAAAAATTACTAAAAACAACTACGAGGAGATTTACGATTTCGACATATAACAATTGTTTTTGATTTTTCCCACTATTTATCTTTTGTCATTTCTAAATATAATCGATTAAATAATCTAAAGTCTAGGTTTAATGTAAATAATTTATCATGGAATCCTAAAAATATTGCGATGATCGAAACGTCTAAGCAGGGAAGTTAACACATCCCGGAAACTCTTCTACATCCTTTCAGCTTCGCAAAAGTCTTAGAATCAAAATCGTAATAATTCTATAACTTCAATGTCACTCAACAAAATGTATATTCTATTCGTATTTTCGATGGAACGCAGCAGGTATATAGCGAAAATGTATATAAATTTCTATAATAATTATATATATAGCAAATTACTTTTTAGCACATTCCTTAGATCGTTGAATGTATGTATTTCTACAATTAGCGGTAAGAATTTGCATACTTTCGTCGTTGATTAAACTTATTAATTAGTATATATTTACATTGCACGCATATCTTAATCGTTTTGCATAAACGTAAGACATATCATTAAATAATAAATCATAACACGTACTAAGTATATAAAATCGGGTGTTATTTATTTAACAACTACTCAGATGCAATGTGCGTTAAAGAGATTACACGCTCTAAATTCAGTTGCCTACTTAAGTTCTAGGCATTCACTGCATTAATTGATTTAATAATGCAGGTGTTGATGAAATTCATAGCACACCAAGACGCCTTATCGGCCCGATTTAATTATAGTAATAATGTGGCCGTGAGATATAGAGTGTAAGATACATACACTTAACACCCATCACCACACACAAAGTTTCAATGGCCTTTGATTGTTCACCAATTGAAAGTTTTATTTTTTTTGAAACCCTGTACCACGTGTACAGAATATTTAAAAAATAGGATTTTTTAATAAAAATTTAATCTACGTAACCTTTTTTAAAATAGTCACATATAAAGGTCAATATATTAAATATTACACTATGAATAGACCCATTTTAAAACAAAGACACCACTGAAGTCACTATCTTTAATTAGTTTGGATTGTAGTATATTTGACATCCACTATATCAATTATATCTTCACCACCATAAATTTGTATGATTAATGGCGACAAGTGAGAAAGTGATATACGGTTATTAAAATAGTAAGTGGAATTAAAGCACCAACCACCCTAAGTTGAGTACGTGAGCTAAACGACCCCTATGTCCAACACTTCTCGATAAGAACATGGTTGATTAACCTTGCTGGCCATGCAAGGAGTAACTTCAATAGCAAGAGTCTATTTCTTTTCTCGTCAGGTTTGTACAAAGTCTATGAAAATATTTTTAATTATAAATGAAATCCAAAGAAGTCAGAAATCCATAGAGGTAAATATTTAATAAAAATAAAATAGTAAAAGTAAGTTTACTTACTTTTACTATTTTAGTTTTATTAAATATTTTCAATTATTATCGTATTTTTACAATTGTTTAAGTAAAAGTATTAATGTTAAAATTTACGGTAGAAGCAAAATCTATTGAAACAATCATTTAAAAAGAAACGTCCCGAAACGATAAAAATCGAGAGAGGTGTTTGCAACTGTTAACTCATTCTCAGAGTTGCTCCAAAGTGACGTAGCATTATTCGTTTTTTTAATGTAGCTTGTTGTGTACAGGGTGTGCCAAATTTCTTGAATTTGGCTGTTTCTCCTACTGCTACACCAGATGGAGAAAAGTCAAGGTGTCTATAGTTCAATTTTCATGAAACGTCGATATCGTATTTCGATATCTCTAACCATTTTCGAGATATCGGCGAAAATTAGCATTTTGCAAATGGCGAAAAAGCGTCATAACTTTTTTGTTTGTGAATATATTTTCATGCAGTAAAACCTTTCGTAGTTTTCAAACATGATATTAGTAATAACTTTTAACTATAATTATTATTAAAGACAATAAAACTTTTGTTTTTTTCACTGTCGAACTGCGTTTTGAAAATGCAAGATAACTTGATTTTATTAAAAAATTATATTTATATTTGTTATTACATGTGTCGTTTCACTCGTTTCTCATATAATTAACAGTATGAATTTAATTTAATATCTGGCTGAAAAAATAATATTAATTTGTGACTAGTTAAAAGTTCTTATTTTCCATAACTTTGAAAATGTTAAAAAACCCTTATTTTAAATAGAAAAATTCTTATATCTACACAGGATGTGCCGAAATTAACTAGAAAGATTTTGCCATCAGTTTCTACGTCCAAAAATAGTAAAAAAAGTTCATATAAACACGGGTTCAGAAATGGCTTCTAAGGGGGCTAGAGCCCTTTAAAGGAGAGCCTCTGATGTTGGTTTTTTGTAAATATTTTGGAAACTTTTCAATTTCAAATTTTCATTAGGTACCGTAAAGTGAGGTGTCTTCGGACAGCGCGGGTGACTTCGGACATCGTGTAGTCCCCGGATGTTTTCGTCTAATAGCGGCTACCCGAATCATAAAATCCAGTTCGGCTTGCGGGACGATTTTTCGTTTAGTATCGTTCAAGTATGGTGGAAGCTTGTTGACGTCGTCCATAAGTATTTACCTCGTATTTAGAATTTAGTGATTCGCCATTTATTTAACGGTTTTTCAAACATCGGAAAAGTAATGGCTGTGTGAGTTTCATCTGATATTATTCTAATTGTTGGTGAATGTTTTATTGAAACATGATGTTTGATTAATATTAGTAACAAATAAAAAGTAAAAAAAAGATTAGGTTTTTTTTTACAGGGTGATTATCAAAAAAATCACCAAACTGGGGGCGACTTTGGACAATGGTGCGGGTGTATAAAGGACTCTTTGTTCAAGAAACTATCGCTCCACCTTATTTGAGAGATCCTTTGTTTACAATGCTACTAAACTATACAATAATCTGCCCCATAGTATTAAATCTGCCCCTAGTTTACCTAAGTTCAGAGATCAAATCAAAAACCTGTTGTTTAGCATTAGAAATGATTAAGTTAATTTTGTTTTTACATATTTTTTCTTCTCTTTTTTATTTGATTTTATACTTAATATATTTTTTGTTTTTTTGTATGTAATATTTTAAATAATGTATTAAACTGGAATGGTTATGTGGAAGAGCAGCATTGTTGAACATCGCCATTCACTTAAAATTATTTTTTCTGTCATATTCTTTAATACATAAATAAAGTCAATTTATTATTATTATTAATACCCGTGTTTATGTTTTTTAAAACTTGTGTTTTTTACTTAAATAAATAAGCGTTTCAGTTCATAAAGAATGTTTTATTTTTAACTCATATAGCCAAAAATAAATATCTTTATCCCCAAAATATATTTATTTAGGGCTGAAAACTAAAAATTTTTAAAAAAGAGTGTCCGAAGTCGCATAAACATGAGCTTGAAATCACTTTTGCAGGGATTTTAATACGTGTCCGAAGTCACCTCAAAAATGGAGGTGACTTCGGACGGCAAAAATTTAAAAAAAAAAACGCGACGCTGGACCCTATATATCAGTTGTTTTATCTCGGGGTTTCTAGTTGAAAGTGGAGAAAGTTGGGCAAAATTCAGGATTTTAGGAATAAAATTTGAAAAAAAAACAAAAAATTGAAAAGAGCCCCTGCGGGGCTCTATAAACGGCCCCTGCTAAGCCGAATAATTAGTAGGATCTATCGCATGAATTAAGTGATTAAAGAATTGGACCGGCAGGTTCTAGACCGATGAATTAAGTGATTAAAGAATTGGCCCCGGCGGGTTCTAGACCGATGAATTAAGTGATTAAAGAATTGGCCCCGGCGGGTTCTACCCCTTTGAACTACGTGATTAAAAAAAAAATTTTTTTGACAGCTGCCAGTGACTTTCCGAAAAAAAAAATTTTTTTGACAACTATCAAAATGACGTTTTCCGAAAAAAAAAATGTTGGCACCTGTCAAAATGACGTTTTCCGAAAAAAATTTTTGTTGGCAGCTGTCAAAATGACGTTTTCCGAAATTTGGCAGCTGTCAAAATGACGTTTCCCGAAACAAATATTTTGGCAGCTGTCAAAATGACGTATTTTCGAAAAAAAATTGGCAGATGTCAAAATGACGTTTTCCGAAAGAAAAATTTTTTTGACAGCTGTCAAAATGACGTTTTCCGATAAAATATTTTTTTGCCACTGTCAAAATAACGTTTTCCGAAATACATTTTTTTGGCAGCTGTCAAAATGACGTATTTCGTAAAAAAAAATTTGACAGCTGTTAAAGTGACGTTTTTTCGAAAACAAGCTGACAGCTGTCAAATTGACGTTTCTCGATAAAAAAAATTTTCTTCAAGCGTATGATAATACTTACATTACATAATGCAACACGTCCTGTTGTAGAAAGAGCCTATTATTGTATTAGTACAAATTTTTCTCATTTTTTTCCTAGTACAAAAATGAATAAATGTATCCATGGCAACGAATTAAAAATCTAAGTTATGATTTGTCATAAACTGTCATTTTAAAAATTGACGTCTCGCGTCGTGCTGTTTTTAAAATTTAAAAGCGAAAAAGTCTGAAGAAATGCATTGCATTGCATTGCATCTGAAATACTTGAAATTGCTAATTTACCTATGTCATGTTTCATTGATAAATAAAATGGTTAGTATTACATATATTTTTTTTACTAAGCTGGAACGCATTTGATCAGATGTCATTTTTCAAAATTAAAGTTTTGATATTTTTTATTTTAACGCTTGAAGAAAAAATAGTATATGTCACTCGGAGTAGAAGGCTCATTATGTGTTTCGCCCAGTTTGCTGCCTCGGCTTGCGCCTCGGCTGAGCAAACTTCTGGGCTCAACAATAATAGTCGCCTTCTACTCCTTGTAACATAATATATATGCTATTCACATTTTATTTACATGAGGGGAGGCCTTGGAAAATCTGAATTCTGTTGGTATGAATGACTGTTTTAATTACTGAGGTTATGTTGAAAAGTCAAAAACATAACCACAAATTCAAATTGGTTCTACATAGTTGCCACAGTGAGGCCCTAAAGAAAGCACAAAAATGTCATCTATAAAAAAATTGGCAATTCAGCAAAAAATAAATGACAGTGACAATAAATTAAATCTGACACCTCAATATTTTGTCAATAGTAGACAACCTAAGAAAAACATATCATAGCCTCCCCTCATGTAAATAAAATGTGAATGCCATATACTATTTTTGGACAGCTTACAAAAAACTGTCTTTATAGGTAACATGTACTTACATGTAGAAACCTTCACTTTCACTACTTCAGTTCTGCGACTCATCATTGGTAAGCGATTGAAGTTTTTAGCGGTTTTCAATTAATTTGATTTGCAATAGAGCTGTTTAGTTTGGTAAAACAAATTTTTGAGCAATATCTTATAAATTTATTATCATTATTATTACCTGAGATATTCAGATTTGATTCCTAAGTTCATTTCAAGTTGTCCAAATTCTTCCTGAATGTCTTGTTTTATTCAGAATTTAATTGCAAACAATTCGTTTTTTTTCCCGTTACTTTATTAAAATCGCAGAAAATAAGAAAAATATCACTAAATTTCATTTTGCAACGTAAATTGCTAATTTTGAAAGTGGATCCATGGTTAGTTTTGATCCAGTTGCATTTCTTGTCATGCCAGTAGCAAATTAATACAATCAAATCGTAACCATCTCTTAGTTCTTTTGGATTTCGTAGATTGTTTCGATAACTCGATTAATTCGATTTAATAATTTAAGATTAAAATATCTAAAAATAATATCTCTAAGTTTCAAAAACAATATCAAACCATTCTAAAATGTTAAGAGGATTTATGACTCTAAAACTGAAGAAAAATGAAATTACCAGTAATGGATCAGCCTATCCAGCTCAGTATGCAGTCAAAATAAATAAATTACGTCATTACCATAATTCTAGTTAGGTGCATGATATAATCACTATCATCGATGATCTATGTCATGTAATTGTCTGCCCGATGGGCCTCGTGCTGGTGGCCCCGGGCATTGTGGGTGGGATGGGCAACAATCAGGTGTTTCCACGTACTCCTTATTCGACATTCTAACACGTTTCCCGTTCTGTTGTTCGTATCATGGTACACTACTTGTATTTCCTCATACTTGGCAATTTACTGGGTCAGGATACTGGCTATTGGATGGCATACAATTACCAATTTGCCAGAGCGATACGAAGGTAATACTTAATATTCCGATTCATTGATAAACTGTATAAGTACGAAAACCTGATGTTGGCTGAATCTTAATTTATTTTGTGCTTATGTAGGCGATTGTGATTCACAAACTGAATTACTTCTCATTTCGTTTCGAATCAAGTTTGAACCACTTAAGGTCCATAAAAGGCAGTTAATGAGGTTGTTCAACCTTTTAGGCTGAACAGGACTCGCTGTAATTAATTGCAATATTTTTACATGTAAATATCTGATGTGAAACAGTGGGCTTCTCTAATAAAATTATTTTATAAGAGCCATGTCAGAGGTGTGATAAAATTTTCAAAGCAGCTTATAGAGAACCCTTTAGTAAAAAATATTTTGCGATAATTATTTTCATTAATTATTAGAAGAATGACAATTGTTTCCGTTTATTCCACCACTGAACCACTGAAACATCAGGCTAATAGTTAGAAACACAAAAATGTATTGTTAAAACCACTGGCAATTACGTATTCTTAATTTGATGATATTACATTTTCCTGATGATGAAAAAAAAATATTTTCAAAATATCACCGATTATACTATATTAAAAGCAGTTTGATGTTTCAATTGTGAAAGAAAATTACAAGTCGCTAAACACCGACTTGGAGTTACATTTAGATTAAGATTTCATCGAGACTCCACTATAAATTATTCGAATAATTAATCATTGTTATGAGAAAGAGGCAGTTATGTGTTTAAAATATTTAAATTTGTATCTAGAAGTTGGTTTTAGTAGGTACAGTCAATTATAAACTTGGTTCGAATTTTAACGACGTTAGACGTTTGGATATGTTATTAATATTTATACACCTAGTAAAAGTGACAGTCGGTAACAAGTAAATAATGGCTATGTGTGACATAATATCAGAGTGATCTCATCAGTTTCGTCATCAGTAGACGTTTATAGAACGTTAAATACCGTCGAATAAAATGAGCTTCCTTTTCCTTAATTTAATTTATTTGCCACGGTTAAAATACCTCATTCTCATTCACAAGCGGTATTTATAAGGAATTTGGCGTTATTTAAACATAATAGGTACAACGTATTTTATAGTTCTTGAATAATATGTGGTTTATTTTTTTTATGAGGTCATGCTTGTTCAACGAACAAGTATGTTATTTTGAGTGATCAGTCAATACATATTATCGTGATATTGATAAAATTCTTGAAGAAATTCCCTTATTTAACCTCATTTTCCTTAATATTTACAATAACAGGGTTTGGTGATCTTTTTCTCTGGCTAGAAAACGAAAATGATTTCCTAATTAATTAATATGTACGGAATATAAAAAAAACATTACATTTCATTCACTTCATTTCATTTTAAAAAATCTCCTTTTAGAATCTTTGTATCTTTCCTGAATTACAGCAACTTGCTCAGAATAAAAAATATAATTTTTGCGGTTTCAGTGTAACTTGGAAACCTGACGTAATTGGAGCCACGGATTCTTGTTCAGCATAAAAAATCTGCTAGAAGCACCTACGCGGGTTTAATCCACGTAGGTAACTTGTAACCTTCCAGAGGTCAAATTTTGTGAATTATTCATCCTGAAATATCAATTAACGGCCATTAACGCAGAATAAAAGGACTGTAAATAAAAAGTAGTAAAAAATTAAGGTAGATGTTAAAAAAATTATTGATTACGCCTCAGATTTGCGTTGTCTTGTATCCAAAAATGTTTAAATATTGATTTCCAGAAATAAAAAATATTAAATGAGTGGTACGTAACCTCAAATAATTTTTGTATTAGACTGGGTGCTTTGGCCCGAAACTAAAAAAAAATTAAATGCTTCAAGTTGATCGTGTTACTAAAGATATAAAATTTTGTTGTTCAATTCAAAAAATTTAAAATGTTTTTTTTACTCTTTGCTCTTGAACTAATGGTTTAATTTGTAAAAATTTTAATCAGTGATAATTATTTTGGAAAAAATGGCATCGGAGTTGTCGATAAAATTTTTTATTGGCTCTTTAATAATTTATATAGAATATATTTCCACCCTGTACAAACTTTTAAAAGACGGGAACGATAAAGCCGCCTTTTTTATGCTTTACCGTTCTCCTTGGTTCTCATATTGGCTTGTTCGATAAATAAAGTGCAAATATTGCAAAATTAATTTCCCACCCTTTGGATGTTTACGTACAAGGTGAGTCAAATTCGATGCTCACCATTGGGATCTCGGAAACAGTAAGAGAGTTGGTTAAATGGGGGCAAAGTTGTCAATTTTATATCCAACAATATTCCGTGATGATATCAAGAATATCTTGTTTGGCTTCTGAGATATTTGCAAAAAACAGAATTTTGAGTTTTCATTTTTGTTTTTTTTAGCTTTGTTTGAAGAGAAATAAAAAAACTGAGAGAACTTCTTCGTTGCGACTTTTCCAGCTCTACAACATAGAATTACAATATTTTGAATAGAACGTTTCGTCAGATCGGGGCCACCCTCAACTTTGTGTTTTCAAATACGATACTGATATACAGGGTGTTTCACTTAAGTCGGATTCTTCCATAGCTCTCTTATTATAAATTTAAGAGAAAAATGTTTCAAATAAAAGTTACGCTGAATTATGCGGTGTATATACAGAAAATAGTTTTGAATACACAGGATGTTCCATTTCACCTGGACGCTATACAACTTCGTTATTTTAAATGGAACACCCTGTATATCTGTGTATTTTTGGATTCCTGACTTAATTTTAAGTTGATTTTATGTATCATACATTGTGCCCAAAACATACCGTTTCCGAGATATTCAAGTTTTTTTGAGAAATTTCACGATTACAGCGCTCTGAATATTGCTAGATAGCTTCTAAGCCATAAGAGCTAGAAACTTGCGGTTTGCATAGTTCGATTTACCTCGAATTACGCTATCATTTCCACTATTAGAAAAATATGGTAAGTAGTATAAAGTGGTAAATATCGGTACCTGCATTTGACAATCTTTCAACAGGAATAACTTCTCTTTTTCAAATGAAATGACCCATATTTTTTTCCACCGTTGGATTCAAAATTAAATTCTCTTTCGATTGATATAAGGTTGTCCATATTTATCTTTAACAGTTTTCGAGAAAAATGCAATTCTTTCTAAAGTTTGAAAAACGAGCTGCCTACAGCGTAAAGTAGGCTTTGCCAATATCGCTTAAAGCATCGTTTCAATGTTATGTACGTTCATCTCGACAAACAAATTGTATTGTGAATTGTTTTCGTTTTCCCGGTAAAAATCCGGTCACCAACAATAACATCGCGTGAATTTAAAATTTATAAAACATGCCAGTAACAATATTACTGGCATGTTTAAAAAGTGATCTAACAAACAAAACTAAACCACTACCAACAACGAAAACAAAACGCAACATGATAGAAAATTCTAAACGCAATAAAAAAGGGTACGTGAACTTAAACTACAATTTTACATTAAGTGTTCGAAATGTCCTCCGTCTTTTAATGAGGTGGAGCACCATCCTGTTGTAACCACATCCTTCGAAGGGTTGCTAAAGGAATGTCGCCCAACAAATCATCCAAAGTGTTTCGCAGAAAGTCCAAATAAATTCTTCCTGTCAAGTGTCGATTAAAAAAGAATGGTCCAATGATGTGGCCTCCTAAAATTCCCGTCCACACGTTCAAGGACCACCTGTATTGGCTACCGGTTGTCTGGAATTGGTGCGGATTTACCGTGTCATAATAATGACAATTATGGCGGTTAACAAAGCTATTTTTGTGGAAAGTTGACTCATCCGAAAACATGACCGGTTTAAAAAAAATTTCTTCCTCTCTCAAGTGCCCACTGACAAAATGCCTGCCTCCGTTGAAAGTCTCCTTCGAGTAACTCCTGGTGTAATTGGATGTGGTAAGGATGATATTTGTGTTTCTTTAAAATCCTATGTACTGATGTTGTACTAATATCCGTCGTTTGACTAATTTGTCGCACACTAAGTTGAGAGTTTTCCTGTATGCATCCCAATACTAGATATTCGTTTTCATCTGTAACTACTGTGCTAGTGCGATTCCGTTTTTTGCATTCGATGTTACCACTATTTATAAACTTCGTATTTAAGTCGATGTTTTAAACAAAATTTGCAAAGCCTACTTTATGCTGTAGGCAGCTCGTTTTTCAAACTTTATGAAGAATTGCATCTTTCTCGAAAACTGTTAAAGATAAATATGGACAACCTTATATCAATCGAAAGAGAATTTAATTTTGAATCCAACGGTGGAAAAAAATATGGGTCATTCCATTTGAAAAAAAGAAGTTATTCCTGTTGAAAGATTGTCAAATGCAGGTACCGATATTTACCACTTTATACTACTTACCATATTTTTCTAATAGTGGAAATGATAGCGTAATTCGTGGTAAATCTAACTATGCAAACCGCAAGTTTCTAGCTCTTATGGCTTAGAAGCTATCTAACAATATTCAGAGCGCTGTAATCGTGAAATTTCTCAAAAAAACTTGAATATCTCGGAAACGGTATGTTTTGGGCACAATGTATGATACATAAAATCAACTTAAAATTAAGTCAGGAATCCAAAAATACACAGATATACAGGGTGTTCCATTTAAAATAACGAAGTTGTATAGCGTCCAGGTGAAATGGAACATCCTGTGTATTCAAAAATATTTTCTGTATATACACCGCATAATTCAGCGTAACTTTTATTTGAAACATTTGTCTCTTAAATTTATAATAAGAGAGCTATGGAAGAATCCGACTTAAGTGGAACACCCTGTATTGTTTTCCCTTAATTCATTAGTATTTTTCATCCTGATTCCAACGATATATGACACCCGTTGATTTGAACAATATTTTCAGTTCCAAAACTTAAATTAAATCTTTAAGTGATTAAATCCATTCGTTACAGCCCTGTTTTTTACTTAATTTTAGTTTTAGAACTGAAAATATTGTCCAAATCAACGAGTGTCATATATTGTTGAAATCAGGATGAAAAATACTAATGAATTTAGGAAAAACGTCAGGTCCGTATTTGAAAAAACAAAGTTGAGGGTGGCCACAGTCTGGCGAACCGTTCTATTCAAAATATTTTAACTCTATATTGTAGAGCTGGAAAAATTGCAATGAAGAAGTTCTTTCTGTTTTGATATCTCTACAAACAAACCTACAAAAAAACAAAAATAAAAAGTCAAAATTTTGTTTTTTTTTTCAAACTTCTCAAAAACCAAACAAGATATTTTTGATTTCATCACGTCATATTATTGGATATAAAATTGCGCAACTTCGCCCGCATTTAACTCTCTATCTCTTGCCGTTTCCGAGATCCCAATGGTTAGCATCGAATTTGACTCACCATGTATAGGGTGTCCCAGTTAACACGTTACGCTCAATAGTGTTTAAGATAATCTTTTGGTTCAAAAGCTGGTTTGACGTAGTTTTTTCCTAGGAATCCGATGCCGCTAAGAAACAACTATTTGAGTATCAAAAAAAAAATATTAAAAAATTCAAAATTGTAGATTTTAGTATTTTTTTAATTGACTATTAAACGGTAATAAAAAATGCATGTAAATTTTAAATATTACTTCCGGTTTACACGGAAATGACGTTCTTTTTTATAAAAAATAAAATAAGTTTAAATATAATACAATAGTAAGATTCCCTTTCCGAAAATATACTTATTTTGTATTTCTATTATCTATCTACAGTTTTCGACATAGGAGTCATGTCCCCATACTTTACACACAAAATGAAATAAAACTTGGCGCCTCCGCCAGGATCGTTCATATTAGCAAAGACGATATACGTCTTTGATATTAGCTATAAGTTGCCATAATTACTTTTTGGTGGTGACAAGTACAAGGACGTTTCATTTTTTCTCAACGATAAAGTATATATGTATTTCGTTGACGTAATAATAAAAATATAGCTAGATTATTCATATCGTTGTCACTATATCGTCGATTTTCAACAAAAATATTTTTACAGTAACTCAGCGACTCATAGTTTTTCACGTCCTTATCTAATATACATGGTGTATTTAAGATCTAAAGTAAAGTTGCCTGCTGTTGACACTGGCCGTTAACCCAGCGGGTGGATCAAACGGGTCGGTATTAAATAAATAAAATAAATAAATTATCCTGAGATATCTTCAGTAATGAATGAATTTTTAACTTTTTGAAGATGTTGAGTATGTCAATGTTGAAGATTCTTGTAATCGTATTCAACTCAACGGACAATACGTTTTAGTTCATATAAGTATAGATAGAATATTTTACAGTCTCGAGTAAATGAAATCCAATTTGATGTAAGAAAAATACAGGGTGGTCCAGATTTTAATACATTAATTTTGAGTGGCGATAAAGAATCTCAAAATAAGGGGACTTTTCTTAATAGACATACCTCAAAAAATGCACCATAACCTAAGATACAGGGTGTTGAGGTTTCATTAAAAAAAACATTTCTTGTTCTACAAAATTTTACAAGAACACATTTTTCTTCAGAATGCCATAGGCAATTTAGCAGTTTAATAATTTTTTCAAAAATATCCAATGGCACACTACATATTCCTAGAAAGGGGATATGTAACCCCCATATCTGCGCCAATGCCTTTCTGTTACTATTTTTGACTTGAACATTAGATGCAGATTTACATTGAAAGGCGGTGTGCCAAATTTGAAAAAGATGGCCTTTGTCTTGTTTTAGGTAGGTATTAAATTATAAAAAATTTTTTAATGAAACTTCAACACCCTGTATCTAAGTTATGGTGAATTTTTCGAGGTATGTCTATTAAGAGAAGTCCCCTTATTTTGCGATTCTCTATCGCCTCTCAAAATTAATGTATTAAAATCTGGACCACCCTGTATAATCATTTCTGTTTTCACGAGAAGGCTATTGAGAAGAAGAATAGGAAGAAAACATAAAAAATTGTATTTTCCTGTATACTTAGACTTAATTTTGAAAATATATGGAGGACAATCGCTTTGTACATATAAGTAGGTACTATAATCTCACATTAAACGTTCTAATTTAGTTACTGCGTTCTCCTGTGATCATCATCATCAATATGAAATCCAATTTCAATTCAAGTGGCAATGTTCTGTCAGTGTAATGTACTTCTGCTATAAAAACAATACTTACTCAACTTTGATACAATAAAGCCATTGTTTTTAAAAGGCTTACCGTTTATTGCTCTTATTTTAACCGGAAATTACACTAATATGGTATTTAAGGCCTCAAGTAGATTATACGATTATTATGGTGAAAAAGCAAAACTCATCCTTTCAAGGATGCATGGAATCCTCTCATGCAAATAAATCGACAAACTCGTATTAACGTGAGTTCGAAAATTCAGAAAGTGAAAATTAAGAAAGAAACCTCAAATATTGGCATTTACAATTAAGATTAAGATAATCATTTTTGCACCCAGTGATGACAAATGACAAATGGAGAGTTAGCTTTTTACCCTGGAATTTGTCGCGTACTTAAACCAATGTTTGTATCCTATTTGCTTTTTTCTAAAAGCAATGTTGGAAGTGGATTAGATCAACAGGTTGTGGTTTGTCAAAAGAGTATAACATTAAGTATTGGGAATTACGATACTAATTGGAAAATAGCTATACCGGGCAAAATTATTGGCATCGTAATAAAATCAGCTTATTGCCATACGTGCAAATTCTGGGAATGGAAGTGTGGAACTGAGGAACAACAATCAATACTTTGATCGATGAACATCAAGATAGTTGTACTGCTAACCATGATGAATCTGTTGGTAAGAAATGTTTCAATGATCTCTCGAAAAATTTGGATGCGATATGCCAATCTAATGAGTCGATTCTTTTTTTCTTTCTTTATGGCCAAAAATCTGACTAATTTTGAAGGCAAAATCGATTTCCATTAAAAAAAAATTTATTCTGATTCATTAATTGATAACTACATTCATAACGAATAAAACGCAGTTTAATTTTTTTGTTTTAGATGATTTACAAAAGAGCTATACGCGTACATTAAAAGGGCTCAATAATTGACCTGAATTTTGTCACAAGTACCATAAACAATTATATTATGTCAAAGTGCCGAATCATTGCTTCTTTCATTTTAACAAAAAAATCCTTAAAAAATCGATTTTTTTACCCAAAAAAACTGGAATCCCCGTAAATTGATATTTCAACATAATATCAATACACTATGATCGTGATGTTTGGTTATCTTTAACGTTATCACAGACATAATACCGAGCATAATACCTTATTTTGCCAGTAACTTTTAACCCTGAACTTTGCTGTTTGTTTAAAACATTTTTTCACCTAGTAGTGTTCTGTAAAAAAGTTTCCTTCGACCAACCTTTTACGAGATAATTAATGTTTGATTGTTGTTTATCGTAAAAAGTAACTATAATTTTTTTTAAATTAATTTTAAACAATTTAAGGTTTGTAGGATTTGGATCACTCTGTACATACCTACAATACGACAGTTTTAATCTCTTATCACCTAGATAAGGAGATATATTTTTTTAAGTAATCTATTTTTTTAAGCAACTTAATGTTCAATATAGTCATAGTTTTGTATTCTTAGGGTAGAATTAAATTTATAATATAGAAACTAAATTTGATGCACTATTGATATTTTAACATATACACCGTCATAAATAGTTATCTTCAATAATATCACATAAATAATACCTGATAGTGATAAGCGAGTATGGGGCTCAGTTGATACTTGTTCCAGAGTACGAGTATGATGTGAAAAATTCCAGCGTAAATTAAGTCTCCTGCAATGCCGCTAAAACCGTATGGTACGTATAAGTTATGTTTATTTAATATTTTTATTGCACTGATTAAATTTTAGCAGGCGGTATTACCTGTGCAAATATTAAGTGACGTAAAACGAAACACATGACTTTTATTAAACGAATTAACTATTAAAAGTGGTAGAAGTGTACCTATATAAAAAATGGCACTTATTAAACGGTGAACGAAAATTGTTTTACGAAGATTGTTTCAGTACACGGTTCGGAACGGTTTGGAGTAATCGATTTCACCCCATGATTGGTCAGTTACTCATTACCTTGGATTATAGTTAGTCGATGTGATAATTAAATTTTAATATCGTCGGAACTGTATATCGATTAATTTTAAGTAATTTTTCAATTGGCGTTATATGTTCTTCTACGTCATATTTAAGTAGAGCGATACTAGGGATTACGTCAAAATGGTTATCAGACCTACTTGGTCCTGTTTTTGAATAATGCATGTGATTTGCGAAATAAACTAATAACTGTTATCTTCCCATACAATATCTACGTATTTGCTTATACATATAAGCCTATCTTCAGTTACATTTAATCCATGAATATATATGTTGATATCTATACAATACATACTTCATGACAGAATGTTTTATTTTTAGAAAATTGCTTTATCGAATGACGTTGCCAAATTGATTTTTTTAAATGATTATATCATGTTTTGACGTTTCTGACTACGAATTAAATCCCTACAGTTTTGCTCACGTAATCAGTGTTGACCATTATTTAGGTATATTGATTGTGAAAATAATTTACCTTAGATATTATTCGTGTTAAGAATAGAATTGCTTGTATCACTTGTCTAGTTCACCCCTACCTGAGAGGTTCCACTTTGGATTAGGTTCTTTAAAATTTTCCTCCTCTTTAAAGCTTCAATGCCCAATTAGTTTTCTTTAAAAGTACTTACTAAACGAAATATTTGAACCTAAAGCAAGAAGGCCCGTTCTTTTAAATATTCCAAATATGTTTTTGACAAAAATAAAGAAACTTCTCAATATTTTGGATATAGTAAACTCGATTTAAAGGGGCTTTTATTTAATAATTTAAAGTTGCACCGTAATGCCATCTCTGTAGAGAGCAACTCAAAGGCAAATTACACATTCGTGCTCAAATATTAATCCCTTACCAAGTTTTAGAAAAATATACATTTTCAATATCTAAATAATTTTAATAAGACTCTTAAGAATCGTGTGAAATTGTGATCGTTCTTATTCTCAACGATCTTGTAAAAAAGTAATAGCTCAATGAATTTTTTTCTTTGTACAAGAGCTTCCGAGTTTCTTTCTGAGTTGATTATTTATTTTATTTTTGACATTTCGACTATCTTGTGTTCGTTATCTGAAGTTCACAAATGATAAAAAACTTTAAGAATTAAAAATAAATCAACGAGAAAGAGAACCTGAAAATTCTTCTACCTATAATCAACCGTACGAAAACCTTTGGAATCAAAATCTCGAAAACTAGAGAGATAAATATCAAATATTTGATTTTGATAAACTTGGAAGACGTCTACGATCCAATCGTGCAAAAATATATGGGGTGGTGGCATACATTTTCCAAATTTGCCGTCGTTTCTGCTTAAACAGAAAGATCGATGGTTCGACTCCATCCTAGAGCAAATTAAAAATTTACTTCTAATTTGCTTCGGAGAAGAGAGAATTATCGAAGCCCTAGATGTGGTTCGGACTCCGTAATAAACTGTAGGGCCTCGTCTCTCTTTACCTAACACATAATTCTAGAACTTTTTGGTGACTTGAAAGGCGGTTAAGAAACAATTTTTTTTATATCGATAGAAATCTAAGAAGGTGCAAACTGTTCCAAAAATCAGTTCTTTTCCTATACCTCGTGTATTTATTTAAATTTTGGTTTCTCTACAGTACCAATTTTGTCGTAAATCCCCCACAAGTTTATCTATTACAGATGTTTCTCAACCTTAAATTTTTTATGAAATATGTCTTTGGAATTGAGTAGACGTCCCCCCTCCCCCCGACTTAGCTCTGTCCCTGCATCTGATCATGAATAACCAGCTCCAATTTGCAGAGACGATTAATCATTTAAATAACTGACTTTTTGTGTTATGCAATGTTAAATTTTATAAATGTTTATCGTCCATCCAATTCACAACTGGCAATAATAAAAAAATAAATGTTCACGGTCAACCTCAACCGTATTTAAATTATACTTTTATTAAGGAAACAGTATTGTGGGCATTCCACGCAAATAACCACAGAGCATGAAATCAATTTATTATTTTTTTTAAAAAAGAAAATGTAACTGTATCTACTTCCTTCATATTAATTTTTTCGTGTACCTATACGTTTGTTAGTCAGGTTGGTTGTTACATAACTTTCCTCCTTTAACCCCTACAGCCAACGTTGCAAAATTGCAACAACCTTATTGTAATTTTTTATGGCAATTAATATTGTAATGCCGCTTACAAGTTACAGGGCGCTTACGTAGAATTCAATAAAATTGTCCAGAGCTAACACGATTTCTGAGAATGAGATACAACATAGACATGCTTTTTTTAATAATGGAACCCACAGAAAAATCAAATATACTTATTTTAGGAAAATTTTATTTAAAAAAAATTTAATATTTCATCTTTTCAACATAACCAAAAAGTCAAGGATAGAAAAGTTTATATCATTTAAATTAAGAATTATGAGCCCACAGTCAGCTGTGGGTTCCATTAAAAAAAGCAAGTTTATGTCGTGTCCCAAAAATCGTGTTGGCTATGGAAGTAACAATTTTCAGGATATTCAGCAACCTGAAGACCAACATTCCCAAAATAGCAATAAATTGTTCTGACAATTTTGTTCAATTTTGCCTATTTAAACGATTCTATAGTTCTGAAAATAAAGAAGTTACCCATGCAAAGAGACAGATAATGACCACCCTGTATATTCATAATTTTTTAACACAAGTTTTAGTAAGAATATATTTTTTTTTTGCAAGTTGTAATTTGTAACGTAAATACTGAATTTTTCATTACTTCTATTTAATCCTCTGCGATAAAGAAATAAACCACGAAAATCTGAAGGACATCAAAGAGCAATATTGTTTTTGCTAATTATTGTTCAACTATTCAATTTTTTTCTACTGGAGAATAATTTTGTGGGTTTATTTCAATAGTTTATTGTTATTAATAATTTATTAGTATTTATTTATTTCAATGGTTTATTGTTAATAATAATGTGAATTTATTGCAAATTTAAGCAGGTTGTAAAACCTAATCAATATATTGATTATTTTGCGTTAATATTTTGGTTCATAAAACAGAATGACCCGTTTTATTATTTAATAATAATACTGTTTTAAAAAACCCGATTAGTAAATTTTGAAGGAATTTTCTTCATTTTCTGTAACTCGGTTGATTTAATATAAATAAAAAGAAAAAAGGGCTATAGAAAGTCCTAATTTCCCGTACACTGCATTATTGTTTAACGCTGTAGCATTTTTAGATCATAAATTCAATGAATTTTTTTAATTTTTATTGTTAAACAAAAAAATAAATGTGTCCTAAAAATGATTTATAAATTTTATATGTTTATATAAGTTTAAGTCACAAACGATACAATGTGTTGTTCCCATTAATTTGTAATATGGTGTTGAGCTCGCTATTACTATTAGTATTTTTATCTAATTAATTTAACACTTTTGGGACACGTAAACCATAAAACAACATTAAAATATTTCTAACGGACTTAAATATTTGCTGTACAAACACAACTGTAAAATATTAACTTCATAAACGTGCATTTAGACAAAATGGTTGAAACCTGGAAACATGTTTTATCTGTGCTTTGCCGTTAAGTATTAATTTAAAAAACAAATATTGAATAATTATATTGTTTAAAAAAAAGTATTTATTTAAAATCAAAATCACTTTAAATATGTGGGTTCTTTGCAGCGGCGGACTAGAAGGTACCTATGTAGTGGAAGGGGGTTCATTAATTTGGTGGTACCATTTAAGTATTAATATCTGATAATATGGTATTAGTGTAAAGTCGAATTCATTTTTGTACTGCAGATAAAAAATTCCCGACAAAGGAGCACGTGCGGCGGCTTCTTTGAACGTTAAAGAGGCCGCGTTTCTGCTTTGTAAATGCGGCATTTTTTCCCTGCTTTACAAATATGAAATGAACTATAATATGATTATTAATGCAGCCCATGGGCGTCGTAACAAATGGCTAACCATTTACAACTCTATTTTTTAGTATTTTGTTTTTTTAATTATGGTTGCTCGACAGTGAAGACATGCTAGAAACAAACTCTCTTGGTATTTTCCTGTTTCTGAGAAAATTCAGTTTACAATTTTAAAACAAAAATGTAGAAAGATCCTCGATTTCAAAATGTCGTTTTTATGTAGAGTCGGCTCCTTTTGTTTTTTGTAAAAACAAGATCACGTGACAACTTGAGTTACGTTGGCTTCCCGATGTATTAGAAGTGGCAACTAATTTAAATTGTTTTGTCCTGAAGTGAAAATAAGTTTCTTTGGAACCACATAATTTTCGTTTGAAATATTAATCAAGATCTAAAAGAAAACCAATGGGTAATAATAATTAGGTAAACTTAACTTCTATTAGTTTGATAGAAAACTAAGAGCAAAAGCAACGCAATTTTAGGACAGTTTCATTTAATAGCATAATTAAGTATTCAATTGCAGAATAGTAATTGATAAACGCAATTACAGGCAAAACGTAGTTAACCACTCTGTATTTGCATATTATTATGTGTGTCAATGAAGTTATTACTTGGATTTAAACATAACTGTTAACGCCCATCTTACACTCATTGGCATTTGTGTATTATTCATGATTCACATGCGTGGTTGTCTTCATTGTTTACTGACGAGAAACAATAACTGATTATTTACTATAGGGTATCATTTAGGATTGTTTATTGATGCAAATATCTATATGGCCTCAGTTTATATAAGTTATTTTTTTAAATATCTCGTATTGAAATATCGTCTCTAGATTTTTCATTGACCCGATTGTAAAAAATTCCAATTGGACTACTTTTTCAGATTATGCTAAATCCGGTTGGTTGGGTAAAATTTGAATTTATTACCTAAATTTTACTAAAATCACTTGCTCACTGATGATTTGAAAACATTTTATGTGGTCAATCAGATCAAAATAAAATAATATAATTAAAATATCCAAACAATTTTCTTTACTGTATTTGAAAAGAACTCATTTTCAAAACATCAAAGATGTAATAGAAATAGAATCTAGTGAAACTACATTCTGGTAATGGTAGTCTATTATTCATAGTGCATCGGCGACACTTCAACTCAATCAATCATCGTTACCAATTTTCCTGCAGTACGTATTTTTCATAGCCACGCCCAAGCTTAGTTTAATTTGAATGTTAACCACAAATCGACCATTTTATACACTAGTATTCGACTGTTATTATAACAAAAAATATGTATATACTTACATATACCGGGTGGCCACGAGTCAATGTACGCCCCCAATTTTTTAGTTGTTTTTGAATTTAAAAATTTGGTTTTTGGTATACGTGAATAAGACAAAAGTGGGCTATTTTTAGACTAACAGGGACGAAAATATCACTTCCGGTTGAACCGGAAGTGACATCAACTTTTTTTTCTTAAATGGAATGACCATGTTTTTTTTTATGGTGTTTTATAAAACATGAAATGCTAATTGCAGCAGTTTTTTCGAATTTCAAAAATTCCAAAAAATAAGTGAGATACGAACGATTTTTTATTTTGTACAAAATGGCCGCGTCAGATGAATGCGATGTAAGAAAATTACTAAATAGGCTATGGAAATTATTAGCAAGGTAGTAAGCTTGTCTGTAAACAATAAAATAGTTATTTAAATTACTGATAGATACGACTATTTTTAGGTTTTTCTCAAAAAACGGAATTTAATTTTCATTTTCATTTCCGTAGGGGTCCTATGGAAAATTTTTAAATGGGACCGTACTATTTTTTTTTATTATTCGGACATAATGATTCATAAGCTTTAATTTTTTCGCCAATAATCATTTCTTAACGAGATCCTTTGTAATAATAAAAGGGTATTCAAAAGGTAAGCACAAATTTAACAAGAAATAATTTGAATGAACCTTTTAAAAACACTTTTATTATTACAAAGGATCTCGCTAAGAAATTATTATTGGCGAAAAAATTAAAGCTTATGAATCATTATGTCCGATTAATAAAAAAAAATAGTACGGTCCCATTTAAAAATTTTCCATAGGACCCCTACGGAAATGAAAATGAAAATTAAATTCCGTTTTTTGAGAAAAACCTAAAAATAGTCGTATCTATCAGTAATTTAAATAACTATTTTATTGTTTATAGACAAGCTTGCTACCTTGCTAATAATTTCCATAGCCTTCTTAGTAATTTTCTTACATCGCATTCATCTGACGCGGCAATTTTGTACAAAATAAAAAATCGTTCGTATCTCACTTATTTTTTGGAATATTTGAAATTCGAAAAAACTGCTGCAATTAGAATTTCATGTTTTATAAAACGCCACAATAAAAATATGGTCATCCCATTTAAGAAAAAAAAATGATGTCACTTCCGGTTCAACCGGAAGTGATATTTTCGTTCCTGTTAGTCTAAAAATAGCCCACTTTTGTCTTATTCACGTATATCAAAAACGAAATTTTTGAATTCAAAAACAACCAAAAAATTGGGGGCGTGCATTGACTCGTGGCCACCCGGTATATAGATGCAGAGGCGGACTGGCTACAATTTAGCGGCGGTGGATTTTCAGACTTGCAAGCCATTTTTCAACATCAAGCTTTTCGAAAAGTAATAGAATACATTTTTTCAAGACGTAATTATAAATATTTTCTCAAAAAATTAAAATTTCTATTATGAAAAAATCCACCAGCGCGGGCCACCAGGAATCGTCCCGGTGTCCCTGTCCGCCCCTGTATAGATGAAATGATATACATATTTGTATCCAATAAATTGCAATTATAATAACTGTACTTGCAAAGTATTATCTCTCATAAATGAGAGAACCATATGAATATATTAATTTCGCTAGATCAATACTTACTTATAAACAAAGTTCACTATCATTATGTTACACCTATGAACATGTATTGAAGATTGAAGTAAACAAGATATAGCTTATATCTATTACGCATTCATAAAACAATACTGCAACAACAAGCATTAAAAGGTACTGCAATATGTTACTTCTAATTTGGATATTTCAAAATCGTACCAGTAAATGAAAAATAAAAATTGCGACTAATATTCTATCGCTATATTTTACTTGAATTTAATAAATACTTGTAATTTTCATTAGACTTAACTGGAACTAATAAAAGTACTTAATAATAAAAAAAAACTCTTTATACAGTACAACCTCCTTTATTTCGAAGCTATCGTTATGCAGAAGAGAATATAGTCGACGTTTCAACACTATTAATTTCAGTTCAGAACAGTTTAACATTGTTGTGGTCACTGTAGATACAAACTGAATTCTTGAATGAAATCCAGTATTATTAGTTTTAAATATGATTTGTATATTCACTCAAATATAAAATTATTAGTACGGTTCAGCATGGATTTCTTCCAAACAAGTCTACTGAGTCGGCTTGCATTGATTGTCACAACTATATATACAAAGAACTGGATAAAGGTAAATATGTTCTTGGCATCTATTTTGACTTAAGTATAGCCTTCGATTCAATTGAAACGGATATGTTAATGCACAAACTCAACAACAATGGGCTCAGAGGTAACATCTCCGATATAATTAGGTCATTTCTTACAAATAGAAAATTAATTGTTCAGCTAAATAAAACCAGATCAAGCCAGTATGACTTGAACTTAGGAATTGTCCAAGGATCTGTGCTTGGACCTCTTTTATTTGTTTTGTTCGCAAATGATCTTCCCGATAACATATCTGATGGAAAAGTTGTAATGTTTGCAGATGACACAACTATACTTTTATCATCATACGACCAATTATCCTTACAAAATAATTCCAAAATTATTCTACAGGAATTCGAACAATGGATAAATAAAAATCGATTATTGTTAAACCCAGAAAAAACTATACTTATTAACTACTATAATAGGAAACCAATATCAACATCACTCTCTTTCAATATTGGGCAAGTAAATATTACAACATCAGATGAAACTAAATACCTCGGGACTTATCTAGATAAAAATTTAACATGGGAAAGTAATATTCGCCACGTATCAAAAAAATTGAATTCTTGCTATTTCGCTATACTTAATCTCAAAAGATGTCTTGACACTAAATTACTTATAAGTGTTTACTATGCCCTAGGCTACAGCCATATAAGTTATAATGTCACCTTATGGGGTTTAGGCATCAATGCCGATAGAATCTTTATATCTCAAAAAAGAATTATTAGACTCATATTCAATTTAAAACCTAGAGATTCATGCAAACCGTATTTTAAAGAATTTTCATTGTTAACTGTCCCTGGTATATTTATACTAAAAACTATTATGTACGTTAAAAAGAACCTACACCAGTTCGAAAGAAATAATGACAAACACGATCACTCTACACGAAATGGCACTTTACTCAAAATATCCAAACATAAAACATCTCTGTTCGAAAAAAGTCCAAACTATATCGGTATTAAATTATTCAATAAGTTACCAAACGATATCCGCATTAAACATAGTCACACCGCTTTTAAACTAGCAGTTAGAAATATGTTATTAAGTAAGTGCTATTATACTGTTAAAGAATATCTAGATGATAATATGTAAAATAAAAAATAGCTTCATGTATTATTTTAAATAAGGGTCTCTATAGTTTATATATATTTTTTGTTCTCTATGTATGTTTGTAAAACTTGTAATTGTTGTATGTTAAATTATGTAGACGTAATTGAAAAATGGTTGTTATACATGCAAAGTATTGTAAATTCTGTTTTATTTCTCTTTGACTTGTCTTATCTATGTAATTAGTGCGCAAGACCAATAAAGATTATTATTATTATTATTATTATTTTATTTAATATTTTTGTAGTTTTTACTATATTGACAATTAAACGATTCTGATGATGAATAAATTATTTTGAAACGTTGGTTACATTAAAATATTGTTTATTTTAATAATTTCCCTTAGTTTTGCCCACATCTATAAAATATTCTACTAAACATTTACTTTTAATAAATAGTATGATAATAATTAATATCATTATTATTTTTATTAATTTAATTTTCTTTGTGTTACAGTTGGCCCTGTGCATTATGAGCCTAGACCAGGTGCCAGTTATCAAAAACGAACCAACATGAGTCAAAGAGATGAGGTACAAAAATTCGAGCAGGGCCGTATAAGAGTCCTGCAGGAAGAACGTCTACACATTCAGAAGAAAACGTTTACAAAATGGATGAATTCATTTTTACAAAAAGTAAGATATTTAATTTAGTTAAGTACCTACTTATTTTCTAATTGTTGCTAATAGCATATATTGTTGTGAATAAAATAGGTAAATGTGTCTAATTCACTACGGCTAAGTATTTTGGAACAATCGTGAGATCATTTTTGTGGAATTAGGAAATTAAAACCTAAAGACAGTCTCTCCGTCCATTTCTGGTCCATTGTGGAATTACATGAAGAATGCATTTTAGTCACTATATAATTCTAGTTAATATTTAATAACAATAAGATTATGAACTAAATTTCTTCAGAATCTATATTATGGGATGCAGTCTAAATGTTTAACGTTACTTAAAGAATATTGTCTTTTCAAGTAGGTATATATGTATTATACCTTTTTCACGAATAGTCTTTTAAGTTAAAAAAATTAATTGTTAAGAAAGGAAAAACGTATTGAATTATATTCAAAAGAACCCTTTTTTTTTCTGCATATACCGTCACATATTCATCTCACTCAAACGACAAAATTTTAGACTAACCAATCACGGTGATATTTATTAATATTATTATCTCTAACGGATGGATTTAACCCACCCCCAAAAGAATAAACAAAATGTCCATAAAGATTCAGAATTGTACCAAATTTGCAACGTGTCGTAAAAAAATCAGTTTTCAGTATAAACATTTTAGGCTCGGATGGAAGTGGAAGACTTGTTCGTAGACTTGGCAGATGGGAAAAAACTTTTAAAACTTTTAGAGGTAATATCAGGTGAAAAATTGGCCAAACCTAACAATGGAAAAATGCGGGTACATAAAATCGAAAATGTCAACAAAAGCTTGGCATTTTTACACACTAAAGTTAGGCTTGAAAGTATAGGTGCGGAAGATATTGTCGATGGAAACCCCAGACTTATATTAGGTCTTATATGGACCATTATATTAAGGTTTCAAATTCAAGAAATTGAAATTGATGTGGTAAGTACTTTTGTTAACAACTTTCTCGTGGAACTACATGGAATATTTTAGGACGAAGACAACGAAAGTTCGGAAAAGAAATCAGCCAAAGATGCCTTATTATTATGGGCCCAACGTAAAACGCACGGTTACAATGGTGTTCATATAAATGACTTTTCCTCATCGTGGCGCAACGGTTTGGGCTTCAATGCTCTTATCCACGCACATAGACCAGACTTATTTGACTACAATAGTTTACAGAACAATAAAAATATTGACAATTTGAATCACGCTTTCGATGTTGCTAATAATGAATTAGGCATTCCCCGACTTCTTGATGCTGAAGATATCGATACCTCCAGACCTGATGAAAAGAGTATCATGACTTATGTGGCTTCTTATTATCACACATTTGCACGCATGAAAAATGAGGAAAAATCAGGAAGGCGTATTGCAAAAGTAAGTTCAAATATTCCTCATACATAATAATGATGTTTATGCGATTCTCATTTATTTTTTTGTTAATTCATAGATTATAAACCAAATGGTAGACTCTGACAAAATGAAAATTGATTACGACAGACTGACGACGGATTTACTTGACTGGATTAACCAAAAAATAACCGAATTAGAAGATAGAAACCTCCCAAATTCCTTAGAGGGTATTCAGAGTCTTCTTTTAGCGTTTGGATATTATCGTACCCAAGAGAAACCGCCCAAGTACAAAGAGCGCAGTGAAATCGAAGCACTGTTTTTTAACATCAACACCCAATTAAAGGAACTCAGGCAACCAGTTTTCAACCCAGCAGATGGAAAATTAGTGCAAGATATAGAGCGTTCGTGGGAGACGTTAGAAAAGGCGGAGCACCACCGAGAAGTTGCCTTAAGGAGTGAACTACTTAGACAACAAAGATTAGAACAGTTAATGTACAAATTCGAGCGCAAAAGTATACTAAGAGAGGGCTACTTAAAAGAAATGATACAGGTTCTTTCAGATCCACGATATGGATCCAATCTTGCACAAGTAGATGCAACAGTTAAAAAGCACGAAGCTATTAGTGCCGATATTTTAGCAAGAGAAGAACGTGTACATGATTTAACCCAAATGGCCAATGAACTTGTCAAAGAAAATTATCGCAATTCTGAAAGAGTTAAAGCTAGGGAAGCTGAAATTATTAGGCAATGGGAAGAACTCAAAAGTTTATTAGAAAAACATAAAGCCAATTTAAATAGAATGGGAAATGTTATGTCTATACTTCGAGAAATTGATACAGCACTTAATAGCATAGAACAACTCAAACTAGACATGTCCTCTCCTGATACCGGTATTCATTTAATGGCAGTAGAAGAATTGTTACATAAACATGCTTTGCAGGAGTTACAAGTATCTGCCTTGGGAGAAACAGAAAGAAGATTGAATAGAGTGGGTGAACAACTTGCAATCCAAAACCCCAAAGAGGAAGAAATTTTGAAGAAAAAACTGAAAGATCTGTCAAGTGCTTATGCTCAGTTAAAGGTAAGTAATGTTTCTGTTGTTTAATCAAAAGTAAAAAAAATTAATATTTGTAGGAGGAGAGTGGAAAAAGAAAGGCTATATTGGAAGAAGCAAGAAATTTTTACCAATTCTTACAAGATCAAGAGGACGAAGAAGCTTGGTTAATCGAAAAACAAAGAATTTGTCAAGCTGGCATCACGGCCAAAGATTTACGTGGTGTTCTCTCTTTGCAACAAAAACACAAAGTTTTGATGGATGAAATTAAAGCGAGAAAGAACAAATTTGATCAATTGGGGGCTACTAGTAAACAGTTAATCTCAGAAAAACATCCTAGATCTGCTGAAATTCAACAACACATTGACAGAAATAAAAGAGAATGGGTAACTTTAGAAAAATTAGCCACAGAAAGAGCGAAACAGCTTCAAGATGCAGCCGAGGCTTATCAATTTTATGCCGATGCAAACGAAGCTGATTCTTGGCTAAACGAGAAAACATCTATTCTTGCATCAAGCGACTATGGATCCGATGAACCTAGTGCTCAGGCTTTATTGCAAAGACACAAAGATTTGGAGGGAGAGCTAAATGCATATAGTGGTGATATCCAAAGTTTAAACACACAAGCAGAAAGACTCATAGCAGCAGGTATATCTCATTTAGATTTGAACTCTGAACCTGAAGTGACTGAACCAATAGAAGAAATACAATATGACTACAGGTACAAAATGTTATAAACTCCTTGATGTTAATTTTTTTTTAAATATTAGATTTACTACCATGGAAAAGAATATTATTTACTAAATATATTTTTCACATATTTAATTGTCTTTTACACTATGCCAAAACTATATTTTTAATTTTTTTTTTTTTTAGAATGGTGCCTACAGAAGTTTGGGTCGATGAACCAATAGAAAAAACAGAATACAAGACTATTGTTGAGGAAAAGAAAGTTCCACAAGTGAGAGCACTATACCCATTTAGTGATCATGGCTTAAGCATGGTCAAAGGGGAAGTCATGTTCTTGCTTAATAAAAGCAATCCCGATTGGTGGTGCGTTCGTAAAGCAGATGGAACAGATGGTTTTGCACCAGCCAATTATGTTGTTGAAATAGAACCAAGGATAATTCACATAAATGTGCGGAAGCCTGAAATAGTTAAAGCTGTACAAAGGGTTAAAAAGACAAAAATGGTGAAAACTAAAGTGCCAGTTGTAATTCATAGGCAGCCCACCAAGCCAATCAAGAGAAAAATTGATGATAGTGACAGTGTACCTAAGAGACAGAAAAATATTAATGACACTTACAAACAATTAAAAGAACTGGCGGCTAAGAGGCATGTACTTTTAGAAGACGCCATTAAGTTATTCACGTTTTATAAGGAATGTGATGATTTCGAGAAATGGATTAAGGAAAAAGAGAAAATTTTATCTGTCGACGATCCTAATGATAATGTAGAGCAAGCGAAAAGGAAATATGAGGTAAATATGCTTAAAATTAAGCACAATTAAGTGTTTTGGGTTAATTTTTAATATCAGTAGTATAGCACTTAGCAAAATTGTTTTATTTCATTTTGTGACTATTATAAATCTAAAAATACTCTCAAAAAAATTATTCTAATTATACAGGGTGTTTTATTTAAAATAAAAGTTATTAAGTCTTTTAAATCTTCTAAATAATATTCTAAAACCAGAGTTTTATTTAATTAATCGCCTAGCACAATAAAAATTATTTCAAATTACAAGAATTCATAATACATCATTTTGATTCCAATTACTTAACAAAGGTGATTACCACCCAGCCAAAATAAAACATCATGTATAACTAAAAATATTTTTGTGCAGTTTTGTCTGCCAACAACTTTTTTAATTAATTTTCCCATCTGTATTAGTTAATAAATTCTCTCGCGTGGACACCCTATACATATAAGTGTTTCATTATTTTGATTAATGTTCTTTTAGAAATTTGTCACTGACCTTTCCGCTAGTAATAAACGAATGGAAGAATTAGATGCAGACGTAAAGGAATTTGAAAGACAGAATCATTCACAAATAGATAAAGTGAAAGCCAGGCAGAGACAAGTCCAAAACGCATGGCAGAAACTTAATAGGTTGAAAGCACTTAAAGAAAAAAGTCTAGAGGGTGCTAGCAGCGTAGAACTATTTAACAAATTGTGTGACGAAGCAACAGACTGGATGTTGGAAAAGATGATGCAATTGGACACAGCTGTTTTAGGACATGACTTAAAAACAGTTCAAGCTTTGCAAAGACGGCATGATAACCTAGAAAGAGAGCTTGCTCCAGTTGAAGAAAAAGTAAACAAAGTCAATCTCTTAGCTAATTCAGTACAGAGCGCTTATCCAAATGAGAGACAAAATGTAGCCCGTAAGAAGAAAGAAATAGATGATTTGTGGCAAAAAGTTAAAGATAAAGCTACAGAGAGGCGAGCTAGACTTGAAGATGCTGTGGGTCAACAGATATTCACCAATAGCGCTAAAGATTTGTTAAGATGGGTCGGAGATGTTAAAGATCAATTGAATGCTGATAATATGGTTAGAGACGTACAAACGGCAGAAGCTTTACTAAAGAATCATCAAGACCTTGCTCAAGATATTAAAGCAAAAGATGATGAGTAAGTCAATAAGTAAACTAAAACATTAAATGTTACTAAGAAAAATCTTTTACTTTACAGATTTAAGCAAATTACTGACCTTGGAAACAAACTGCTAAAATCCAATCCTGATTTAGAAGATGTAAAAGATGATGTTGAAAGATTGATAGCTGAACAGGCTGCTATAGCTAGAGGCTGGAAAGAAAAAGAACAATGGCTCCAGCAGTGCCTTCAGTTACAACTTTTCAACAAAGAAGCTGATAACATTGATGCTGCAACCTCAGCTCATCAAGCATTCTTAGAATTTTCCGACTTAGGGGTAAGTTTTTCAAAAATTTCTAATTTTAATTTGAGTGCTAACAAAAACTTTGGATTTTGTTTTGTGTGTTTTTATTTACTTACACCCAATTAACGATATTTTAGAACTCTCTGGATGAAGTTGAGGCTTTGCAAAAACAGCACAGAGCTTTTGCTAACACCTTATCAGCTCAAGATGAACGTCTAAATGCCTTCAGTAGGAAAGCAGATGCTTTAATTGCAGACCAACATTATGACAGTCAAGGGTAATTTATAAAAACAATTATTTCAAAATTAACTGCTTAATAACTTTTTTTCATCCTAAATTTATCTTGAAATTCATTTTAGAATCAACGATAAACGTGATCAAGTACTACAGAGGCGGCAAGCAGTAAAAAATACCTCACAACAGAGAGCAAATGTCCTTGATGCCTCCAAGAACTATCAAGAATTTTGTGCAGAGGTCCATGATTTACGTGTTTGGATGGCTGAAAAACTAAAAACTGCGTCGGATGAAAGTTATCGCGACTTATCCAATCTCGAAAGAAAATTGCAGAAGCATGAGGCATTTGAGAGAGAATTACGAGCAAATGAAGGTCAACTAAGAACCGTTAATAAATTAGGTATGGCTCTGATTGCCCAAGACAGTTATCGAAAAGACGATGTAGCTAAAACTTTACAAGAATTAAACACTGAATGGCAAAATCTGGTTGGTATATCATTGGAGAAAGGAAGAAGACTACGACAAGCAGTTACTCAACATGGATACAACAATGCTATTGAAGACGTAAACTTTAGATTAGATGAAATAGATGAGAGCCTTAGGAGCATAAATGTTGGTACTGATTTGAGGTCTTGCCGGGATTTGCTCAAGCGACATGAAGTTTTAGAGAACGAATTAACCCAATGTGCTAATCGTGTGGATGATCTTGTGGGTCAAAGCAACAATTTGAGTGATGAAGGTCATTTTGATTCGGATGGTATACGCAATAATGTCTTAGATACCCAGCAAAGACTGAACGACTTATACAATCCTGCTCAGACGAGAAGAGAGACCTTAGAAGAAGCCCTTAAGTTTTATGAATTTAACTTCGAATTAGATGCCGAATTGCAATGGATTAAAGAACATCTGCCGCTTGCGTCTTCGGATGAGTTAGGTCAAAATTTGCATCAAGCACAAAATTTATACAAAAAGCATAAGAAGTTAGAAGCTGAAATTGTCGGTCATCAACCTGCCATAGACAAAACGTTAGAAACAGGCCAATTTTTGATTGACCAAAAGCACCCCGAACGACAGAAGGTAAATTATTTTTATTTATATTTTAAATTATATTATATATTATATTAAATATTTTCTTGTGCCAAATCTGTATATAATATTGTATTTTTTTATATAAAACAGTTTTTTACTTTTACTGTTTTAGAGAACTTATTTTATCGTGAAAGTATTCTGTATGTATAATAATCATTAATACACTTAAAATATCAACTAAAAAGTATTAGATAATAAAATAAAGCATTTATAGAACTGTAAAACGCATGCTTTTTAAAAATAGAAATATTAAAAATTTCATTAAATCTGCATTGTTATTTTCAGCTTTTTGTTTATTCATTTTTACAATCTTTTTCTTTGTCTATTTTGTTCTTCATCTATTTTTACACTGTCGTCTACCTTATCTTCAACATCACTAGTATCAGCCTATTCTCTCACAATCTGCCGTTTCTTCTTCGGTATTTTCAATTTTTTCTGTGCATGGCTGTTTGGTTTTATACATAGTTGATCATTTTATTTATTTATACTGATTTATATCACTAGTAATAATTGTTAATATCTTGAATTTAATCAAACTTTTCCCATCAGATTCTAGAACTTTGTAACATCCTTCGTGGAGCTTGGGCGGAACTTCAAGAAAAAGCAAATGAACGAGCTCAAAAACTTGAACTCTCTCTTAAAGCTCAACAATACTTCTTTGAGGCCAATGAAGTTGAATCATGGCTGAACGAGAGGGGTAATATTTTAGCAAGTTCTGATTATGGTAGAGACAGAGATTCTGCCACAAAACTGCTGACAAAACACAAGGTAATGCATTCATTCTACCAAGGTCTATGTACTGTTTTTTTTAATTATTAAATTTGTTTAGGCATTGGAGCTAGAACTAGATACCTACAACAACATTATATCGGAGATGGGTCATGGGGCTCAAGCCATGATTAAATCTGGACATCCAGATTCTAAATTGATTGCGGAAAGACAGTCCAGCCTAGAGCATCTTGTCAGACTGTTACAGAGAAAGGCAGCAATTAGACAACATCGCCTTATGGAATCTCTATTCCGTCATGAATATTTTGCTGAATCTGAAGAATTAGAGAGATGGATTGCTGAAAATCTTCAGCAGGCATCCTCTGAAGATTATGGTCAAGACTACGAACATCTAATAGTAAGTTTGTTTGTATATGTCCTGTGACCCAACAAACACTTTTTGTTTAGGAGAAATTAATCGCAAATAATAATTATTAAAATAATAATTTTTGCTCATTTCTTTGAATGTTGGGTTAAATAAGGTAACAGTATTATTTCTAATATCATATTTTAGCTATTGAAAACCAAATTTGATGACTTCAAACACCGAATTGAGGCAGGTTCCGAGAGGTACAGACAGTGTGAAGATTTAGCACAAAAATTAATTTCCAACGACAGCCCCTACAGCACTGATATCCAGAAGAAACAACTACAATTAGAGTAAGTCAAGAATTAAGACAATATATGTATGTGTTTAGTATTATTAGTGTTGGTGTCTGGTTTTTAACTCATTATTCTATCTGGATTTTGCAATAATTCATTGTCTTTTGTGCAAATTACAACTCAAAATTGTTAGCGATAATTATTCCTAATTTTTTGTAGATTATGTAAAAAAAATATTGCCCTATTATTTCATTAATTTTTTTATGGTACCTCGATTTCAATAGGTATGTACAGGGTGATCGTTTGAAAATTCTATTTTTTAAACCCTTTGAATTTGGTTAAAAATATAGCTAGCAAAGAAAAATTGATCTGTAGTAAGTTTTTGAATATTTTATGAGTCTGCATCTATCTTAATGAATATACAGGGAGCGCCACATACATTTACGTCATGTGTTTTTCATTGTACACATTAAAATTAATTTTAGTAACATTTTACAGTGAGAGTATTTCTGTTTTAAACTTGTGTTGTAATTTGTTCTCTGAATGTTAACTAACAATATATGTGCACTATTTCACTTGTAATTATTATCTCACATTATTCACGTCGGTGTTGGAACTAACTTGTTTTAGAAACGAAGCTCCTTCCGAAGCATGCCAGGAAGTATTGGAAAAACATCAACTTATACGGTAAAGTATTGTTTGCTAACACAATGTACTAATTTTGTATCCTTTGGTCATGCTGTTCAGATACGATTTTCAATTTCGTACACATCACTTCTTAACACAAACTCTTCCATACATACTCTAGAAACTTCTATTTGCATATAGTATTGCGTGTTTTTTATAATTATTGTATAAATTTGTTACATGATAATTCTAACATAAAAAATACTACATTAAATTTTAATATTACTATGTATTATTTTTTTAAATAATATTAATATTTTACAAATAGGCAAGCATGGGAAAATCTTCACGATCAAATAAATACCAGAGAACAAAGATTAAATGCAGCAGGGGAAATCCACAGATTCCATAGGGATATAGCTGATGCCTTGCAAAGAATTCAGGAAAAGAATGCTGCTCTTGGTACAGATCTTGGACGTGACTTAAACTCTGCATTGGCAGCACTAAGGAAACATGAAGCTTTTGAAAATGAATTGGTCGTGTTAGAGGCACAATTGCAGGTGCTCGTTGAGGATGCTTCGAAGCTACAAAAAATATATCCTAGTAATAAAAACAACATACAACAACAACAAGAACTTGTTGTGGATGCTTGGAATGGCTTAAAAGAAAGAGCCGATTTGAGAAGAGACCAGTTACAGGCCAGCGTAGATCTACAAAAGTTCTTGACGCAAGTGCGAGATTTGACAAATTGGTCCACTAGTTTACGATTATCCATGTCTGCAGAAGAAAATGTGAGAAGCGCAGCCAGGGCACAGGTTCTTAAGAGTGAACATGAGGCTCTCAAAGGAGAGATTGAGGCAAGAGAGAACAATTTCCAAGATGTCGCTGAGAATTTAGCTGCAATGGAACAAACTGGTAATTATTATTTTGTTCTGATTTGACAGATTTAGAAGTGTTAGATTTTAAGAAATGGTCTCTACCCATCTTTTTTTTAAATTTTATCCGTGATATATACAGGGTTATTAGTTTATTAGTAATCTAGAAAAATACCTTTTTCTACTACCGTCTATATAAGTGAACTTTGAAACCGTAGCAACACGCCTGATAACAAAAGTAAACATTCGAGTTACCTATGGTGCTAGGTACGAAAGTAAAACTTTCGCGGCCAGGACAGAAAAGAAAAAAAACTTCCGATCTTTCAAGGAAGTACGCCAACATTACATTTTCGCCTATTTCCGCATCATTTTTGTCGGCACACCACGCGATATTGGCAGGTTTTTATATCCCATTTTCATCGGCACAAATATATTTGTTTATTTTAGTTTGACACAACCAGAAATTAAAATGTTTGACATAAACCTCGATGACAGATAACAATTGTTATACTCTGGCTAACGAATGTTAGTCGTTGCGTCAAACTGATTGAATGTATCACAGACATTGCAATCTAAATGCTGTCTTTATTGCACGCGCACTGTGTTTATCAAACTGAAAGAGGCCCGAACGTCTTCGGCATAACGCCACCTACTGAACAGAAATGCGTCTCTCGCACGCTATGCGTTAGACAAAGGTGGATGCAAGTTTGTCTGAGCGTTTACTACGCGGTACTGGTTTCACTCATAGACGTTCGTTTGTGTCAAGAATAAGCAGGCTATAATATTTTTACAGTATACAAAAAAATTTGAGGTCAATATAAAATAAATTGTTATTTTCATTAATTTTGCAGTTTTGGTCAATGATATTTTTTTTACTAATATGAGATTGTAAAGGTATAATGAAATATTTTGTAAGTGGAGGATGACAAAAAAAACGCAACTGATGAAAGTGTAATGCTAGCGTATTTTTAAGGCTAAGGCTATTTTTATACATATTTTAGTTTTTTTCATACAATAATTGTACTTTTAATGTATACATATAACAATGGTTCCAATATTTAAAGGAATAACTTTCTGTCAAACTGTTTTTTATTTATTTATACACTGACATTACTATAATAGTAAAGTGACATTTCTATGTGATAAAGTGCCACTTTTCTAAAAGTTATTTGTGGCATTTTTCTGTATTTTCTTTCTGTTCTTATTTGGGATTTACGGCCACACTTCTGGGTAATGTTCAGAAGTGTGGCCGTAAATCCCAAATAAGAACAGAAAGAAAGTGCCACTTTATTAACCCTTTCGGGACGACGGCCGCTCGCAGCACAGTATCGCATGGACTGATGCCAACAGCGCAGGCGTATATGTACGGTTCCAGTACCTAAATGCAACATTTAATACAAAAAACATCTCATATTTTATTTAGTTTTGCTTGATTTTCTGGATTTGTTTAGTTTTTTGTTTTCAATTAATATTATATATGTGTATATATAATATATCTCCGTCAAAAAAAAAAAAAATTCAACCCGGTGGGATAAGTATATCTCATTCGTGTTGTATGAATCCCCGCACATAGCGTGTACGTTCGGTTTCGGTCCCTAACCGTCTTCTTCTGCCTTTGCGTGTATTCACAGTTCTGGTCTTTGAGACACAATATGTAGTTGCGTGTTTGTTCGATTCCCGCCCCAAAAGGGTTAAACGAATTTGAATTTAGTAAAATAGCGTATTATTTGTCAAAATGCGAAAAATGTAATTTTTAAACAGTCTAAAACATTAGAACAATTAGAACAAACGTGAAGGCAAGTATACACTGAAAGTTTAGGTCAGGAGGTGCCTGCCCATAATATTTCTCAACATTTTACACGTATTTGCTCTCCCAAAATAGCAATACGTTAATTAATAATAATATTTAGTGTTTAATAATTTTATCATTTAACTTTTCATCGCCGCCACTGGTATAATCGGCCGCCTTGGTCCATACGATTACCAGTGATGAGGCAACGACTAACATTCATTAGCCAGAGTATACCTACGTTGCCATGGAAACAATTTTCATAGACAGCCTCCTAAACTATAAAATTTATTAAAAACGTCATATAATTTCATGAAATAAATAGTTTTAAATTATTAAATACCATAATATCTTTTGGTAGTAGAAAAAATATAATACATTACACGATGAGAAAGTACTTTCAGGTGCTCGGTGTTTTTTGAAAGCACCTAAAATTAAACTTTTGCATAGTAAATAACTATATGATTTTCTAACCATTAAAAATCTGAAAGAAACTACTTACTACTTAGAAATCAATAGTGTCATGTGTAAAACTTATATTTGTTTCCATCAGTAACGGAAAATGTCAAAAAAATTCAAATTAGTGGCTGTGTTTTAATATATAAGCATAACTTTTAATTTGAAACATTTCTGAAAAGTATTTTTCGTTTTCAAAATAAACTTATAAAACCTTATACACGAAAAGATGCCTTCAAAATTTTCTTGCTGCATTTTAGTATTGAACTTTTGTCAAGAATAAATATCTCTGATTGACAATAAAAATATCCCATATGATTGATTGTGATTATGCTGTATAATAAATTTTCAAATATTTATTTCGTTTTCCTCTAATATATATTTCACAATGGTCTCTTACTCCTCAATTGAATTAAAAGTTTTTAATAGATCTATGTCAAAGTTGAATACATATTAAATATAATAATGCAATAAATTCCAATAATATATCATTCTTACAGTTGCTTTAAATATTAATAAGTTGTATCAATTTCAAAAGTCCCGCCAGTTTTCCGTTAATGTCGTCAAAAACGGACGGTCTTGCTTTGCTATTGGTTAAATTCCAAACAAATTCGTTTGTGCACGTGATGTCATAATACTAACCTCAAAAATATGCATTATTTACGATTTTCGAATATTATGTCGCTTTTATCAAAATTTCTACTTGATTCCTGTACTATCAACTAAAACCTTGTTCAATCCATTATTAATCAAGTTAATTGCCTTGATCCAATAAAACAAGATTAATTTTGTTGGTTGGAAATCCAACCTATAATTAGCCTCCTATTTTTAATAATTTACAATATTAAAACTTTATATATTTTCTCTCTGCGAAAGTTTCTAAATGTTATAATGGATCCATGTTAAAATTACAAAAATTAAAATTAAAATCGAAAATAAATTTACAAAAACTAAAAATTTAAGGATATGTCATATGGTGTACACGACCTATACCAATGACTATCCGTTTTTGACGCCACAAAAATTTAATAGATTAATTACTTCGTCTTGAAAAATTTTTTTGGCCTTAAATGAAAAATACTAGCAAAAAGAAAAAATACGTCGGAGCTATTTTAAAAAACACTATAGTCTGGTATCATTTGCAAAATTTCGAGGAAGAGCCCATTAGGGCCAGTTGTATAAAAGTAGTTCAGCTGAACTTGGTTCAAAATCCAAGGATACCATTCTTGCAACAATCAGTATCCTTGGATTTTGAACCAAATCAGCTGAACTTTCGCTGAACCACTTTTATACAACTGACCCGTAGTGATATATCAAGTTATGAAACGCGTAATACATGACACATGACAGTGACATTGACTGACGACGATGAGGTGACATTTTCCTTGTTTAATTTTTGTATCGGTAACAGTTTATTGTTCAATTTTTAATGCAAATACATTTTGGATATATAACTTCTACAGGTCACTACGCAGCGGCCGAGGCAATCGAAAGGTATAAAAACCTGATACAAGAAAGAGAAAAACTCCACACTGCATGGCAACTAAAAAAAATTCATCTCGATCAACTGTGCGATTTACACATGTTCTTAAGAGAAGCCAAGCTTATCGAAGATGCTACAAATGCCCAAGAAGCAGCCTTAAGCAATGTGGATATAGGTGAAACTGTCGATGAAGTTACGAATTCACTAAAGAAACATGAGGCCTTTGAAAAAGTGATAAATCATCAAGACAAGAACTTAGAAGCTCTATTAATATCTGGAAATAAGTTACTGAACCAAAATCACTTTGAGAGTGAACAAATAGCAAATAGACTGGACGAAATTCAAGCGAAACGTAAGCGAGTTCATCAATTGTGTGCACAGAAGAAACAGTTACTTTCTGATGGCCTACTTTATGCAGAATTTATTAGAGACGTTGGAGAGGCACAAATGTGGATAGCAGAGAAACAGAAGAAATTAGATGCAGAAGGTAAAATGGGTGAAGTGACCAACTTGGAGGATAAAATAAAAAAATTACAAAAACATCAAGCATTCCAAGCAGAGGTAGCTGCGAATTCAGGAAGAATAAAGGAAATTAAGACCAACGGAGATACTTTGATTCGGAAAAATCATAAGGCCTCTAAAGATATTGGGGAACAACTGTACCAGTTAGAAAAGGCTTGGAAACACTTAATCGAGGAAGTTAACCTTCGAGGCAAAGGCCTCGAAGAAGCACAAGATATTCTTGAATTCAACAACCAGCTGGATAAAATTGAATCTTGGATCAGAGATAAGGAAGTTATGATACAAGCAGGCGATACGGGTAGGGATTATGAGCATTGCCAAATGTTGCAACGGAAATTAGATGATGTCGACAGTGATATGAAAATAGATGACACAAGAATTAAAAATATTAATGCTTTAGCTAATAAACTAGCTAAACAGGGTCATCCTGGCGTTCAAGAAAGAGGAGAAAACTTTATTAAAAAATGGCAATCTTTACAAGGTGCGCTCAATGATTATCGCAACAAATTAGCAGCTGCCTCGGAAATCCATCTTTTTGATCGCGATGTCGCAGATACAAGTGAACGTATTATAGAAAAATGTATTGCCATGGAGTCCGATGATGTTGGTAAAGATTTAGCAGCTGTTGAAGCTTTGTTGAGAAAACAAGAGGCTCTTGAAAGCGAAATAATGGTTGTGGAGAATAAAATAGTACAAGATCACCAACAAGATGCTTTATATCTAAGTGACAAATATCCACACTTGGTGTCACATTTAGAGGATAAATTGTCAGTTCTTCAGGATCAATTAAACAAATTACAGAATGCCAGAGACAAGCGAAGAGATTTGTTACAGAAGGCCTATTCTCAAGAAAAATTCTTGTCAGATGTTAAAGAACTGGAACAATGGGTCAATGAAACTATGAAACGTATGGAAGCGCAAGGAAAGCCTAATAATTTAGCAGAAGCAGAAGCTCAGTTAGAATTGCACAATGAATTAAAAGCAGAAATTAACGGACGTAATGAGCCTTTTAACGTTTTTATAACTTATGGTGAAACTTGCCCCCAGAAAGATAATCCTAAAATTAAAGAAAATGTGCAAAAACTTAGAGATTTACGAACCAGTATTCATAAGGCATGGGACGAACGCAAACAAGAGTTAACTAGTGAATATGATCTACAGGATTTCAAAGAACAAGCAAAACAATTGAATAGCTGGCTTGCAACAAAAGAAGCCTTTTTGAATAACGATGATGTAGGAGACACACCCAGAGCGGTTGAGGTTTTATTACGTAAACACCACGACTTTGAAATTATGCTTGAGAAACAACTGATCAGAGTAGAGGAACTAGAAGCAGTGGCAAATCGCATTATATCGGATACTAATAAAAATAACGATGAAGTATCCAACAGACTAAAAGCCGTCGTCAATCGTAAGAATAGACTTCTGCAAAAGGCTGAGGAACGTAAAGACATTTTAGAAAAGTCAAAGGCATTGCAAGAATTTTTAAGAAATGTAAACGATGTAGAAACATGGTTAAACCAAAAATTGCAAATTGCTACGGACGAAAATTATAGGGACCCCAGCAATTTACAAAATAAGATACAGAAACATGCCACTTTTGAAGCTGAAGTTATTGCAAGTGGCGAAAGAATTCAAAATGTAGTTGAAGAAGGCAAAGAACTTATATCTACCGACCATTATGCAGCCACAGAGATTGGAATAAGATTAGACGAATTAGAAAATGATTGGAAACATCTTCTTGAATTGTCAAATCTTAAACGAGATAGACTCAATGAAGCTTATCAAGCTCTCTTATTCAATCGTTCTTTAGATGAATTTGAAACTTGGCTTACGGACGTGGAGGCTCAAGTCAAAAGTATCGATACCGGCAAAGACTTGGCAACAGCTAATAATTTACTAAAACGTCATACAACTCTGGAAAATGATATTCAGCAACACACTGAAAATTGCGAAGCAATAAATGAAGGCGCAGAGCAGTTTGTTAAAAGTGGACATTTCATGGCAGATGAAATTGAGATAAGAGCACAAAATGCTATAACTCGCTTCCATCAACTTAAAGAGCCATTGCAGGCAAGGAGAGACTCACTTGAATCTTCAACAATGCTACAACAATTTACAAGAGATGTAGATGATGAACTTCAATGGTTGGATGATCGAGAACCTCTGGCTGCCTCTAGAGACTTAGGTAACAGTTTAACTGCGGTGCAAAGTTTGCAAAAGAAACATCAAGCTCTCGAAGCAGAATTGGCTTCAAGGGAACCTATTGTGTCCTCATTAGTTGGACGAGCCGCTCATTTAACAAGGTCTGAGCATCCGTCAGCTCCCATCATCGATGAAAAGGCTAATGGACTTAAGAATAAATTGGCGCAAGTGAGAGACCTGGCTAGTATTAGAAGATTAAGGCTGCAAGATGCACTTGAAGCTCAAACTGTAAGTATGTTAAAATATTAATTCGATATATTCACCTAGCGTGTTGTTATCTTTTAGTACTACCAAGAGGTTTCTGAAGCTGAGGCCTGGATTAACGATAAGCGTCCATTCTTAGCAACCAAAGAGGTAGGAAAAGATGAAGATACAGCACAGTCTCTGCAAAGAAAATTGGAAGCGTTGTCAATAGAAGTGAAAACTTTCCAACCAACAATTCAGAGATTAGGCGCAGTTGCCGATGGACTTGTTGAAAGGGAACATTTTGATGCCAACAACATTGCATCTACTAAGGTATGTTGATAATATTAAAACATGAGTTAGAATATCATTCTCGGAGGAAACTTTGTAGCGAATTTGTTGGAAGATCTCCTTTTTTACGGAAAGTCCCAGTTTTCCCCTAGCCCTTCTCTAGAATATATATTTGTTTGTAGTATATTCATGTTTTTTTATTATTGTTATTTCTTTACATATTCAACTGATTGTATAAAAACATAACCCAATCTATGATCAATTCGCAGAGGTAGACAGCTAAAATTAACGTAAAATATTTTTTTACTAGGTTGAACTTGATCAAGAGTTTGGTGAACTAAGAAAATTGGTCTCTGAAAGGGAAGTACGTCTTTCTGAAGCCCTGCAGTACTTTGGATTTATCCACGAATGCAATGAAGTGCAAGAATGGATGAGAGAACAGACGAATAAGGCCGACTCCGAGGAATATGGCAATGATTTAGAACATGTGGAACTACTCATTCAAGCATTTGACACTTTCCATGCTAGTCTAATAAATAGTGAACCTAGAGTGCAACAATGTATAGAAAATGGAAATGTTATTATAGACGCTAAGAGTAGCTACAGTGCCGAAGTCCAACAGAAGGTGATTGAATTACAAAATACTTGGGAAGACTTAGTTGAGTTGGCGAATGCACGGAAAGAAGCCTTGGCAGGAGCAAAACAGGTCCATGTTTTTGACCGAACAGCAGAAGAAATTACGTCGTGGATACAAGAGAAAGAAGCCGACTTAAGTTATGGTGCCTATGTGCAGGACTCTGAAGCCATAGAACAGCTAATAAGAAAACATCAAGCTCTGGAAAGTGAAATGAAGGCTATCAAAGATAAAGTGGATTATATTGAACAAGAAGGTGACAGGCTTATTGCCGAATTTCCAGACACTAAAGACCACATTGATGATAAAAGAGAGGATACTGTAGGAGCATGGGAAGATTTACAAACAAAAGCTGAGAGGGAGAAGGATTATCTTCAGCAATCAGAGCAACTGCAATCATACTTTGACGAATATCATGATTTATTGTAAGTCCTATAATTTTTCCCGTAGGTTTTAACTAAACAACTTGTTTATTTTAGGGCATGGATAAATGAGATGCTGGCAAAGATAACAGCTCCAGACTTACCACAAGACAGTACCGAGGCTGAACTTTTAATAGAAAAACATAAAGAATATAAAAGCGAAATCGATGGGCGGGTGCCAATTTTTAAACAGTTTTATGACAATGGTCGCGTTTTTATTAAAGAAGGACATTATTTATCTCAGGAAATAGAAGACAAAATAAAAATATTGCAACAAAGAATGGAATTATTAGTTAATATCTGGAATAAGAGAAATATAATATACGAGCAGAACTTGGATGTGCAATTGTTTAAACGTGAAGCTAACACACTAGAAAATTGGTTGGTAGTAAGGGAAGGCACTTTAAATGATAGCAAGGTAGGAGAAAGTATTCCTCAAGTTGAGGATCTTATCCGTAAACATCGAGACTTTGAAGAAGCTATCAAAGCCCAGGAAGAAAAGTTCGATGCTCTCAAGAGGATGACTATGGTGGAAGAATCATTTGCGCAACAATTGAAACAAGAAGCCCTGGCACGCAAAGCTGAAAAGGAAAGAGTTGAACAAGAGAGAATAGAACAAAGAAAGAGGCAAGAAATGGCAAGAATTGCTGAAATGAGGCGACAGGAATCAAGGGAAAGGGAATCAAGATATCATAATATACCAGAAGATAGAGTTAATGGAGGACACATTCACACCCCAGAAGTACAAGTTTCAACTTCACCTCCTCCAGTAAAACCTGTTATAACATTAAGAAAAACCAGTTCAGTAGCTCATATGTTCGAAAGGGATAGAATGAGACGGGGTTCCGATAATTCCGTAAAACGAGCTGAGAGTATGAAAGTTGGTCCGAGTTCTAAACCACCAAAGAGAACGCCATCGTTTACTACGAGAAGAAGAGGCTCTTTGAGATCTAAACATGCAGGTAATAAAGAAACAGTATTCAGTAGGTTATATGTCTTTGTTTGTGACATGCGCATATTATTATTTTCGTTTCATTTAATATTTCATCTAATAAACATTTTCTCTGAAACTATAGTGAATAAACATAAACAATCAAGTGCATGTCTATCTGATAGTAGTTTTTAATTATTTTAAATTTTAAGATAGGATTATCCACCATAAAAAAAATTAAAAGATTATTTTATTGCTCATGACATCAATTATTATACTCTTATAACGAAGGGAAAATGGTCGGTACAGGACACAATTTTTAATTCAGAGATTATACTCTTAAGACTTTCAAGTTTCGCACCCAGGATCGGATTCCGTCTCACTGTGCTCTAGACATGACTTTTGAATGAAATGTGAAATAATTTATATTATTGATTACAAAATTTAAAAAAAAAACTCATTCTTTTCTTTAGATGTTGTTCTTCCTCCCGTTGAGGCTGAAGCATTCTTGGAAAGGAAACAATTACTACTTCCTGGGCAGAAAAGAGCATCCAACAGAACTTGGAAAAACTCGTATACAGTCCTCTGTGGACAATTATTATGCTTCTTTAAGAACAAGGATGATTTTGCTGCAAGTAAAGCAAGTTGTCCGCCATTAAATATTCATAACGCCACGTGTACAGTAGCTGATGATTATCAAAAACGAAAACATACATTCCGTCTAGTTATTACTGATGGTTCAGAGTTTTTGTTTTCATGTAATTCTGAAGTGGATATGATGGATTGGATTAACAAAATTACTTTTAGAGCTAGGTTGCCTCCAAGTCAACAGCTATTGCATTTCGACATTCCAAAGGTAAAAAAAGAAAAACTAATTTAAACAGTCTAAGGAAGCTAATAATATCTTTTGTATTTTTTCCAGGATCATAATGAATTTGAAATTAGTTCACAGTCGAGTAGGACATCAAGCCCAGACGTTGCAGAATCTGTAGTTTTGAGGCACGATCCACATTCTACAAATGGAAGTGTCGCTTCTTCACATTCCAGTCGACATACAATTGGTAAGTAATATTTTATTTATTATTGGGACTTCATTAAATTCAAAATTAAATTGTTGATGAATTTGTATCTTTGTGATTATATGCAATTTATGTAAATTTTATTACCGCTGGTACATGTAATCTACTGATACTCCGACAGATTGTTGTTTACTGTCACCTACCAAATATTACCTGTTCAATCACAGAAACTTTCTAAAACATAGAAACTGGACCACCAGTTTTTAATTTATATGCCATTCACACTTTATTTAAATGAAAGTAGGCTTTGGAAAATCTGAATTCTGTTGGTATGAACGACTGGCTTTATTACTGAGGTTATGTTAAAAAGTCAAAAATATAATCACAAATTTAAATTAGTTCTACATAGTTGCCAGAGTGAGACCCTAAAGAAAGCACAGCAATAGGCTCGATCTTTTATTCACCGATGGATCGTCCGGATGCATCAGACTTCCGTCAAGTTGTTCTTTTATTGACCGAGTTAATCCAATACGCGTCTGTTTATTAACCGGATTAATCAATCGGTGTTCCATCGGTTCTATCGTAGTTTAAGCTCGATGGATGCGGATGAAGTTTGATAGAAGTAGTGGGGAAGCTTGTCAGCTGTTTTATTTTGTTGCTATCGGTCCGTTGTTTGAGGTTATAGTGTTTTGCACTTTTGTACGAACGTTACAGAAAAGGAGATAAGAGGATCAATTCAACGTCACTATTACTGCTATCTGTAAAACTATTATCACTAGAGCAGGTGGAGGAGTTTTCATTCTCATCATTATTAAAAATTTACTTCAGAACAGTTAAGCCTTCCATATTTGAAGATGTAATGATGTAATGGATGCAGAGATGCTCTTACTTAAAGTGCTTCAAAATTACACAAATAATAGCCTTGTTCGTAGAGTAGTCAGAAACCATCAGAAACTGTCCGACGCAAGCGCATTTGGTTGTAGAGTTGCGCGTGTTAAGTCAAAGCACTTTTAAATTTCAGAGCTCTATTAAAAATCACATCTCTACAGTCACCAAACTATCACAAATCGGTTCTACGAACAAAGCTAATAAATAGTCTTCCTATAACCTTAAAAACCGTAAATGTCAAATCTTCGTACACGAAGCGTCAAACGAGCGTTCTTGTTCTTTATAGCTTTACTCGTTTTAGAAATGTTGAGGCAACAACAACTTGCACTTAAAGTCATGCAGCGTCAAATTCATCACGTGGCTGTTGTGAGTTGTGTCAACACACGTTTTCCACCAAGCCGGTTCTATAACGAATATAAAATTGGTGCTAGATATAAAAATCTAACCTAACTTTCAGTTTATTATTATTGTTATTCATACCTAGGTAAATTTATACACGTTTATATAAGTTTGCAAGTATCTAGGCATGATTTTTCCCTCAAAAATGTTATATTTGAAAGTAATGCAAGTGAAATGCTATAGAATAGTAGTGAGATGACAACTCACGTCACTATTTTCAGGTTACAACCTCCATGTCTTTTGTTCATCTGAGGTTGCCACAACTAGAACATGCTCATGTAGCATGTGCACTTCACGTCAACACCGGGCAACACCAACATCGCCAAACGTTTATAAAACGAATGCGTTGAAGGCAGACCAAGATATAAAACGAATATAATTTTTTGTGACGCAATGACTTGCGTCATACAAAGTCATCTAAAACGAATATAGCTAAAATCATCTATGAATTTACCACCTGACATCCATTGGTCACGTGACCGACATCAATCGGTGGAATCTGTCGGAGTAAATACGGTTTAATAAAAGATCGAGCCTAATGTTATCAATAAAAAATTTGGCAATTGAGCCAAAAGTAGATGACAGTGACAATCAATTAAATCTGACACTTCAATATTTTGTCAATAGTAGATAACCCTGAGACAACCTAAGGAAAACATACCCTTATGTGAATGGCATATACAGGGTGAATTTGAAATACACTGAATAATTTTAATCTGTTAAGCTCTATGGTCCGTAAAAATTCTTAAATTTGTAAAATAAATAAAATACAGTCAAGAGAAAAATGTTTGAATATTTATTAAATATTCACGACGCCCCTGAGCAGAACAGCTGATGTGTGTAGCGACATAAATGCCTGTACCCCCACTCTTCTTAGCTACCGTATTGTTGGCGTAGTTCAGCCTGTGCATACATGATGTCAAGTGTGAATAATTTTTTTTTTTTTTTTTTTTTTTTTTTTTTAATCGTCTTATTTATATTAACGTCCTGGCGAAGTTTAGCTTAGAGCTATTCTGACACTTAACCAGGACACACCACATACACCCATTCCCTCCGACATTGCCATCTGCCGGAGCTGGGACTCGAACCCAGGAGAGATAGGCAGTAACTAGTCGCCTTGTGCCACTCAAGGGCGATCTAGCCCGCTGCACTATCCTCGGTAATGTAATGAGATACGGTCACCCATCCATTCCCCGGCTCCGACCACCGCTGCTTTGCTCCGAAGATCGAAGACCGGCAATTGTACGCATGACCCCATCTCACTACTAATTCACATTCACATTTAATATTTACTGAAAGGGGGATTTCCTAGTGTTTTAGATTTCAGTTTTGTCTTCGTAACTATCATGTTGCTGGCGAAGTTCAGTCTGTGCATCCATGATGTCAAGTGTGAATTTTTCCTAGTGTTTTAGATTTTAGTTTTGGTTTTATTTGGTAAACACTGCGAATACTGCGTAGAGGTATTTGTTCGTAACCAAGTCAATGTCAAGTTCTGACCGGTGTATCCCCAGTGGGACGAGTATGGGGTATTTTTGTTGAAACATTAACTTTGGAATTTTGAAATTAAAACACTGAGAATTCATTAATTATGCTATAAGAAATTACAGATTAAAAATATTCAGTGTATTTTAAATTCACCCTGTATATAACGACCCAATAATAATTGATAATTAAATTAATTGAAGAACAGGAAATTTTCCATGTAAAAAAATTTGAGAAAAAGAAATGGTGGACAATTTGATTATATTATATCTTTTGATTTTTTAAAGAATCAAAATACGTCACGTCAAATTGCGATTTCGTGCATGTTATTTGCTAATAGTATTTTATTTATTCTAACTCGTCAAATGAAATTTCTGATTATATAATAAGTTTTCAAAATTAATTTATTACTTCAGTTTAATTTTCATATCTAAATAAATTACAAGCAATTTCAAGTAACACACGGCAAACGGCTAAATATCTCAATAAATTGTGATTAAATTATAGGATTTGATTGATATGTTCTTTATACCACTCAAACCTAAATAATTTTCTGATGTTAATTAAACTTTCCAATCTCTTCCAAACTCACAAGAGAGTTTAAAAAAATCTGGAAGTAACTAATGGCAGAAATTAAGAAACAGTCAAGAGAGCTAAGTTATTCTATAATTAAAGATCTAGAAATTATTTTGAAGTTTATGATAGATCAAAGTAAAAAAAAAAAACGTAGTCAGGTTAATCCCACATGAGTTGAGAAGATTAAAGAATAATTCTCATAAAATTCCTTTATTAATGTGACCGGTTTCGCAAACAATAAATTTTCTTCACATCCTCAGACACAGGACTACAATTAATTAATTGAGGCGGCTATACAATAATTAAATATTGATAAGTTCGAGGATAAGTTACTAAAACTTAAAACAAATACTTATATACAGTGTACTCCGGTAATAACGTACCCTCTAGAAACAAATTTTTGAGTATTCTATTACCGGAAGTACGTTATAATAGAAAAACGTCAAAGCAAAAATCAAAGTTGGGAACTCCGTAACCGACCTTTAAAACCGAATATACGTTATATCCCGTGTGCGTTATAACCAGAGTACACTGTATATCTATTTTGATTTTAAAAAACAAATAAAGAATCTTAATAAAAAAATAACATTGATATAATAATAAGATAATATAAAATATAATAAGATAAGAAAAAAAAATAGTAAACAGTATTTTTTTTTAAGTTTTTGAAAAAGTTATGAAAAAGGGAAAGGAGTTTTTTAAGAAAAAATTCAACTATTTTAAAAAAGGGATAATTAACCCGTCTTTTCCCAAGCAGGTTATCGGGGGACAGGAGGGCTAACCAAAAATAAAGATCAATATTTGTAGAATTAAGGTCGTTGACCAACATAGTTCTTGAAAATTATGAAAATTTCAAGAACAAAAGTCATTCTAACCTATCCAATATATGCTGTAATGACGCTTCCTTTCGATGTACAGATACTTACGTAACCTTTCTCTTTATACGGAAAACTCGGGCGCCAGTCCTTTCCCTTTTTGAAGTGTAAAGAACAACACTTTTGTTTCCTTGAGTCTTGAGATGATTATTATGTCAGTACGACTTGAATAATTTCTCAAACGGGTTAATTAGAAATTTACCAGAAATGATAACTCGAAATTGCTGATAGGTTTTATAACAGATTTATTCAGTAGAAAATTCGGACATTTAATACAATGTTGTATTACGAAACAGAATAACATAAAATAAAAATGAAGTAAAGCCTTTGACTACACAGTCGGCTATATACAAAAATGTGACAACGATTTTTCAGCTGGTAAAGGAAATATAAGGGAATTTCAGACAACGCGGGCTCGCAGTGCGAGAGAATCGAAATATATGCACGCTATTGAATTGATCGGCCGGCGATGACGAAAAGCAAATGATAGACACCCAAATTAACGGAGTGCGATGAATAAGGCACAGAGATTCTTTGACTTTTATTTCAGATTTGAAAACTACTTAATACACGCGGGTTTCTACGGCCTCAAATACAGAGTTTTGTTAACCAGGAATTATATTTCCTTACCGGAAAATAAAGATTTAAACCATACACTGGGGCCATAAAACTACCAGACTGATTAACGAATTATTTTGCCAGTATATGATAAATCCACGTTTTGAAAATACACTCGTTGGTGGCTGTACCCAACTACCAGACTGATTATCGGAAGGTACAACCGGCGAATGTGTGATATAACATTAACTACAACTAAACGGAAATTTTAAACCGAACTCTGATTTGATTAAGCAGATTTACAATGCGGCGATATTTACGCAATAAAATCAACGGTGAATCTCGGTGATTATTCAAGATACGGAACGGCTGGATTACGGTCAACTACTATTGTTCTTACCACGACGGTTTATAAAAAACGGATAAATTGCTAGTCGGATTTTGCTTTCTGATGCGAAGGTGTTGATAATTCGATTGATCTGGATTTTACCGTTCCCGGTGAATTTATTATCTTTTTCGCTGACGTAGGCGGTCGGTGCGCATACGATATGTGGAACTCGGACAGGTGGCTTGAGTGAAGAACTCGGTTTACTAAGTCCGAGCGGGTTATGCAACTTGTCTTATTCAACCGGGCTAACGGAAAACAGAAATGCATTGCTGATAATTTTTAAACTATATTCCAAAAAGAACCGGCTTGAAACGGACACGGGTTAATATTTTAGCAAGTTTTCGTAACTAATGATTTTTACTTCCGGCTTGAACATTATTTTTGAACAATTAACGGATTTTAGCTATACAGGGGACTATCGAAAATTAATCAATTAATTTACCAGCTGATTCTACAATTAATTGATACCCTAACTATAACTTAAATGCTAACAGAGTTACAGGGTGTACCCAAGTGACGGAAATAGTGAAATAAAACAGGCAATCCTTGACAGATAAAAATCACTTCGTTACAATACAGGTTGTAACAGATTTTACTATTTAAAAAGTTTATATTTTAATTCCTTCAAAATGTACTTAATTTAAAAAAAATTGTAACATTTTTTGGCACCCGTTACCAAAAGCTTTTCAGTAGTATAAAGAACACATCACATGTTTTATTTTATAATCACATTTTGAACCTAATTAAGTGTACCACTGCTACTAATTATTCTTAAGCAGTATGAATGTCCTCTATATCATCCTAGTTTCTTCAACCTCATTGACTAAGCATCATGGTATAAGTGATTTGATTGATATTAAATATAACAGGTATGCAAATTTTTTTGTGATGAGTGCCTTGAAAATATCAAAATTATAACTTTAATAATATATGCATGATGACGATGTATAATAAAATGTATTTCATGGAACGTCAGTAATAAACGTTAATTTCTATTCACTATAACATTTCATTGGCAATTATTTATTAATTAATCCACTAATTTAGGAGAAAGTCCACCACCTTTACCGATGACCGAACCCCCAAATAATTATGTGTCCAGGCGTTACACTCTCGAAAACAGTGGAAATATTTACGGTTAGTTTGCATGCTGGAAAGGAATTAAAAATTTACTAATGGGCACCTTCATCTTTCACTAACTTTTTCTCTTTCAGCACTAGTATTTCATTACTATATTTATTCTTTCTTTTCGTCAAATACTTTTATTATTTAATATAAGTGAAAATAAATGAAAGATGAGACAATAGTACATGATTTTCACTTAAACTTTGCTGTTGCATGTTTTATACTATTGTATAAATGGATTACTTTGTAATAAGTTTTCTTTATTTAGATGCATATAATAATGGCCCGCCACCACAGAGACAGGACTGGCAAAATACCTCCAGTAGACCCACCTCAATGAATTCTCAAGATGCACCAAAAATGTCCCACCGAATAAGAGACCTGTTTGTTAGGAAGAAGCGTCACACCTCGCAAATGTAATATAAAAAAATGCTTTCTGTTAGTTAAGTACCTATAGTATTATATTTGTTACAATTATATATTGTTTATAATGTAGTTTTTTGTAAATAGAAATTATATGTAATACCAAATTTATATTAAAATAGTATTTCTTTTCGTTTACTATATTTGTATTAATTTTTATTATTGCAAAATATATTTAAGTTATTCATAAGTGCGTTTTATTGAAAATAGGACAGAAATTTAAAATGGGAAAATGACAATATCAAAAGTGGATATATGAATCTTATAAGTGGGATGCAATACAAATTTTATGATTGTAGGTCCTTCCTACTTACCCCTACCCCCTCCAATTATTTACACACTTGCTCTTATTTCGAATCTTCCACAAAAATTTCGTACTAAATCTTATGATTTAAATAGAATTTGGACCAACAATTTAAAAAACGTCACTATTAATTTATTAATTATCCATCACCACTCAATTGTTTAATTAGTAAACTACTCCATATTGACAGTATCATTCAAATTTTATTTATTTTGAGCTTTGAATATAAAGAGGAAAGGAAGGAGCATTAGAAGACCTTGACGAGACCGGGGTGGTGTCTCAAAATGGCAGAGTTAGTTTCCTGTTTATTGTTTATTATTTATTATTATTACGAAAGAAAATAGTATATTCTGTAATTAGTTTGGAAAGAAGCATATTCTGCGTGAGCGGAAGTTTGTCATCCCAGCGAAGCGAGGAGAACGGTCCGCGAGCGCAGAATATGCCACTCCAAACGAATTACAGACTATACTTTTTCTATGCCTATTATGTAATATGGGCATTATGATGTCGATTTTAAATAAGGAATGACCTATATTCCAGTGAGTGATATGTAATATTCATTACATGCCTAAAATGTATAACAAGAGTGTGTAACAAGCATGGGTTGTGCCATCTAGAAGTAGTGCAATTTGTAATACTGTTTGAGTTTCTGCTGACAGTTGACGTTTCTATTGACAGTTAACCTTAAAGGGTCGTTGCACAAAACAAGTTAAATGTAAGTAGATTAATAATTAATTAAATTATAGGCGTAGAAAAAGTATAGTCTAATTCGTTTGGAATGGCATTCGCTCGAGTGACAAACTTCCGCTCGCGCAGAATATGCTTCATTCCAAACTCATTATAGAATATACTATTTTCTATGCCTATAATTTAATTAATTATTAATCTACTTACATTTAACTTGTTTTGTGCAACGGCCCTTTAAGGTTAACTGTCAATAGAAACGTCAACTGTCAGCAGAAACGCAAACAATATTACAAATTGCACTACTACTAGATGGCGCAACCCATGCTTGTTATGCATTCTAGGCATGTAATAAATATTACATATCATTCACTGGAATATAAGTCATTCCTTATTTAAAATCGACATCATAATACTCATATTACATAATAGGCGTAGAAAAAGTAATTTAAGTATCTTTGAGGATTTTATCAAATACCTGGTATATTTCCCTACGTATGAAATATTTCAAATATACTTACTGATGAAAAGTAATTCCTTTTAAGTTTTGTAGTGAACGGCCACACGCCACACAACTGCTCATTATAATAATAAATTCACAGAAGTAAAAAAAAAAATATTAACACCAAACTAATTAAACGAGTTAATCACTGTTCTTATGAAATAATATTAAAAAAATACAGAATTTGCTGTATAAATGTTTGTGGATTTTTGACTGACGAGTAAACATGGTGTGTGCAAATAGCGGCTACGACGTTAGTTCCGTCTCAAATCTGCTAGTAGTAAAAATTCGCGTTAGACTCCTTCCTTTCCTTTTTCTTTATATTCAAAGATTTTGAGATATTAGTGATAAAAATGTAGTTAGGGGCTTCGGATTTATAGTATAAAAAAAATTATTTTCTACAAGACATTTCATCGTCTTATGATAACAACAAAGGTGAATTTGATCCAGTTCCCATCGTTTTTGGTTTTATTGGCATACAATCAACAATAAAAAAATCAAGAATCAAATAAAATACAAAACTGTTGCACTAAATTTTGCAGGTCATTTAGATTTAAGACTCTACTGGGAAATGATACATACTTGCGAATTTTATTTAAAAAATAAATCAACTATAGTTCCACATATATTTACTATTGCTAATCAAAATATTTTATTTACGGAAAGGATTTAACGGATATGGAATTGAAATTGAAATTATTTTACAATATATATATATACTAAATATATTTACTAGTTACAATTACTTTATTATAGTTTACTTGTATGATTTAATAACAGCTGGCTTTTCTGGAATTACATTGTAAGTGTCCAAGTGTCCGAGAGCTCTTCCAGCTACGAGTGTTGCTATTAAAGTTCCCACACCAAGAGCTAAATGTGCATTATTTTTACGTTGCTGTGCATCGTAATGGGTTTTCCAGTTACCCTGAGGCTGAGGAAAGTCATTATAAGTACTTTGGGTTGTACTTTGATGGTGTGCGTTTCTCCTACCAACTACAAATACAATAATAGCAATTAAATATGTACAGGGTGTTTTACTTCAAGTGTGCCAAATACAAACGGGTAGAGAAAGTTATTTTTATATTTTAAACAAAGAAGTTCATATAAACTGATGTCTGATTTGTTGCCGTTACCAAGATGAAATTAGGAACAATCATAAAGTAATAGCACAATTCAAATATTTACTCTGATAGTGTTTGTTCGTATTTTTGTTTTTCTAGTCAATACAAAATATCATGTATAATTAGTTAAAACGGTGTAATAAGTAATGGTACTGTTTTATTAATGAAATGGGTAATACTTTAAAAAACCTTTAATAGTACATTACACACCGAGCTGGGAAGTACTTCATTACAGCCGAGGCTTGACATCTGTCAGAGGCATGCAGCGCCGTGGTCAGATATAAAAGTGAGGCTGTAATGAAGACAACCAGCGAGATATGTATACTATTTTATTCACAATTAGTGTATAATAACATAATCTTAGCTTTACTTGAATAGAGTATAGGTAATTAGGAAATTATTCAAAATAAGTAGGTAGGCTCTGCAGTAACAAAGTTGTGCGTTGCTAGGTAACGAGACATTTAATTTAAGGTTTTTCTGATCATTACGCCTTGCAGAGTGTACTCCACCAGATTTGAAAGCTGCTGCAGAAAAAACAACCAAGATTTGCTGCCGCAAAGTGACGTTTAACTAGCCGGTAAAGCTATTTTCCCGGCTAGCTGGAAATGAAAGTTAATACATAATTGATTGCTTTCCAATTTTTTTATAAGTTGGCAACTGAAGCATTACATACTCGATTACATATTTATGATTGTGAATAAAATCATTTATCTCCATACCTGTAACGAACTTATTTGCTGAATAACTTTCTCTGTCTGTTCGCACTCAAAGTGAAACCTACTTCTACAAATAATACTTGAGAGAATTATGTTTTTTGCTTTAAAATTACCACAAATGACAAAGTTATCGAAACATTATAAACATAATACTCTCAGAAGCTTGGTTATCTTTATATAGATTATTCTATAAGATATTAGTTTTTTGTTAAAAATAAATGCATTCCATTAACTTCATTCATGATTACACATAGCCTATAGATGCATTCTATTCTATGTATAGCATGTTGAGTAGATAAAGTCGATAGAAATAGTAAAGATTATACATGCACTATAATTAATGTTCAAATTTAAAATAATGTTCCTATTAAACAAGACTATAATTCCACATTTTTGATACTTCAGTCGTCGTCAAAACGTAAAAAAAAAATCGTTTTCATTCGACTGAATTTTTAAAATTAACAAATATTACTTACCATTTTTCATGGCAAAACGTCCTAAAGCTCTTGAAGCTTGCATTATTACCACAATTTGTTATAACGAACAAGAAAAAACTGCAAGGAAACGTTACGCAATGACGGATGACGGCGACGGCCAAAAAAGTTACTAATAGAACAGGCGGATACCCCAGGTTGACAGCCACATAACAACACTGTATCATGAAGTTAGCCTAAAAATTCCATGGTCAAAGATATTTCATGTTCCATGATGCCACAGCATATAACACAAGCAGCAGTATACCAACACCACAGAATTAATAACAATTATGTGCCAACACCCACAGAACTAAGAGGTGTTGTTGAGTATACTTTTCGCCTTCTTAAGTAACTGCGCATATTCCCGCGCAAGACAATGTAGATTGTAGAATCTTTTATCTATATAATACCCTTGTATATGTATTTTTAACATATACAAGGATAATACGCTCCGCATGTTTTTAAATTCAATATTTAGATGTGGTGGATCTCAGCAATGTCTTCTGATTAGTTGGTTTGAAAAATTCTTGATTGGTTTTGCAGAATCCACCACACCAAAATGTGCAATTTAAGAACACGCGGGCTGTCTGTATTATGCTGAGTCCCCACGAGCGTATTTTACGGCGACGTAATTTACGCCAATTTTCGGCGGAACATCCCACCATATTTGTATATAGCGATTCCAGCGAAAGAACCGCGTATCGTTCGTCGGCGTTGCGCATATAACCTCAAATTTTGTTTTGTTTACGATTTTAGATTTTACGTAGAAACGGCAGAAAATTACGTCATAAGTTGAGCAGAATTTAACTTTTGGCGTATTGTCGGCGTAAACGCTATAAACGTCAAATTAAACAATATGGCGACCTCTTAACCAATTGTATGAAAGGGATAATGGTCACGTGATTAACTACGCCGCGTAAAATACACTCGTGGGGACTCAGCATTTAGTGATGACGTATAGCGGCGATTTTTGTATCCAAATAAACTATTTTACCTTTGTTTTGTATATTAATTATGATGTTTCCGCTTGTGAATTTTAAATGTATTAAAAGCAGGTTTTGACAAAAGTCGAGCAATATAACTATCAAGCTATATATAATAGGTATCTTCTTTTATAAAATATTTAAATCTTCTTAACCTTAAAGTTTGTTTGGATACAGCGATACAGCGACGGCTTTGACGTCACACTAATGCCCGTACACAGATAGGCTGTGGCCCGTACATCAGAGTTTATTCGTCTATTTCAAGTTAATTGGCTTGTGTATGTATGGGTGGGTGGGTGGTGGGTGTGGGTGCGTGCTGTAAAACAATAGCTTTGTTCGTAGAACTGATTTGTGATAGTTTGATGACTGTAGAGATGTGATTTTTAATAAGAGTTCTGAAATTTAAAATATGCCGCGCAGTGTACTTACCTGAGCTGCTTTCCAGTGCCACGCTGAACCGCTCCTGGAGCGCTTTGTACCACTTCTAAGCGTTCCAGTGGTTTCGGGTTTGACGTATCTGAACTGTTCAAGGTCTGCATACCCCCGTCCCCTCAAGCACCAAGAATTTTCTGGTGTTTAATGTACTAAACGGGAGGGGGAATGTCAAATTTGAATTTTGTTGAGTTTTAAAGCGTATAAATACAATTAAAATGAATGAAAAATTAGTCTAATGCCAATGACAATGCTTTTTATCATTCTTACCATCATCTTTATTACGGTGCACACTTATAGTTATTGGTTATTTTCAATTTATTGGAAATAAATTAATAATTAAGGATGCACCGTAATAAGCGGCAATATCAATATAACGACTTCATTAGACATCGTCAGTTTTCACAGAAAAATGCAGCATATATACCACATTATTATTGCTTTCAGAGGTTATGTTATAATAATCATAAACCTTACAATTTTGGGCGTTCCAGTGGCAAGCTCACTGATGTGCCAAGCACCTGAACTGTTCCGGGGCTTGATACACTTTGTACCGGTGTGACACTGGAAAGCAGCTCTCTGTTTAAACTACAGAGACTGCATAAGGACAGTGTCGACAATATAGAGCTAAAATCACGCCCACCCGCTATAATGAGGCTAAATTTATCAGGCCTAACATAACCTTAAATTTTTAGTTTTGCAAATTTATTTTCAATTTTCATTTTAATATTTGAAGTTTTAGCTTCGATCCATGTGTAATATTTATATTTAAAAACTCTCTAAAATTTCGATATTGTAGATTATTTAAAATAGACTGCTAATTATATATAGATAAGAATTCCAACCAACAAAAAGCATTTGGGCTTAGTTTTCTTTAGTCGACTATTCGAACACTCGTATTATGATACCAGAATTATTATTATTAGTGTAATTTAAGGAAAGTGTAGAATATTTTAGTTATGAATTTGGGGGATATTGTGGTGGCTTTTACAATTTTGCATGAGGTTGGCAGTATTGGCACCGTCAACTTTGTTTAAATTTAAATTCTCTCTAGTTATTAATTTTTATGGCAAACAGCATGGAAATTAAACCCGATATAGCAGAAATTGGAAAAACCACAACCAGCCTGACTTAGAAGGTATCCAATATATGTTCACATTGCATAGAAATATTTAATATTTAATATAATTCACTTCTTCACTGATTAACTATTGTGGCTATGGAGAGAGTTCTGTCATTCCAACCCTACAAGATATACACATACGTAACAACTATACTTCGACTCAAATTTGGACATGCTTGCTACCCGGTACACTTATATAAAATAAAAGTTGTTAATTCTGACATTTGTGATACCTGTAATACCAAAGGCGACCTTGATCACCTCTTCTTCGATTGTTTGAAAAATAAGGCAGCTATACTCTGTCTGATGAGAGATTGCAGTGGTGGGCGTGGCTTGGGCAGAGAGCGGTTTACTCAGCTCTCAAAATATTTTATAAAGGGTGACAATGAAATTCAAATTATTTTAACTGCCGCAGTTTAAGTCTCAACTTCTACGTGCTGCGCCATTGTTGAGGGGCTACTATTGAATATATTACTAAACTATTTGCTAAAAGTTAAAGGGAATATTACACTACCTTTTATATTTATTTGTAATTGATAATTCGTAATGTTAAATTTAGGATAATACACATTTATTACTTAATATTCACAAGTTTGACAGTCGATACACGCAAACTTCAATGACCCGTCAACTCGTATTTGTAAACGCCATTGTAAACCTACCTGACTCTGTAACCAATAAGATCAAAGCGCGCGCTTTTGTCGTCACTTCCACCACTGCAATCTCTCATCAGACAGACTTTAGTGATAAATTATGAGAGCCTTATAAATTGCAATGTACAATCACCCTTTAATATGCTATCTCTTCTTTCTATTAATAGTAAACAAATTTTCGTTGCATCATCGATTTTTTGGAAGAAACTAAAATTTTATTATGAATGATGCGAAGGAATGAATGGGTTATTGATAGTTTTGTACCCTTTGTGTTCTCCTGTGTTGAAACCTTTACTTTTTAGTGGTCTTCTTAATGTATTTGTCAATGTAGAAAAATGTTCGGACAGACCCCAGAACGAAGAAGCGAGTGTCCCCGTTTTTCTTCCTTGAGTTTTTATTTCTTTGAATTGTTATATATGTGTATATAGCGTCGTCGTTGTAGCTTAGATACATGTGTATGTAAGTGTCTGGCTGTGTGGTTAATGACCTAATGCCAAAAAAAAAACTATTGTGGCAAAAAATAGAAATGAGAAGACACCAGGTTTTTTTGCTCCCATTTTTATAATAACGAATAACCTCTATGATCTGTTAATTACAATGAACTGTATAGTGACGGATAGTAGGTACAGTAAATGTTTGACAATAACGGAGATACTATAGTGTTAACACAGTGACAGCGCTTAAGAAAAAATAAAAACTATATTTGTTAATTTGTTTCCGAAATGTATCCATCATCTGTCAGTAAATATCCTTCTCCCTCTCTCTAAAATCTCGAAACCTTGACAGTTGCGTCTCTTTATATTATTTCTTTACTCAATGGTTAGATGATAAGCACTCGATTAATATCCAAAATTTTTATTAGGTTTCCTACATATACATTTGTAAACAAGTTACAGTCTTTAAAAACATTTTTAAAAAGTAAGGTAAAAAGGTATATATATTTTTATATATATTTTAAAAAATTTAAATATACTGCTCTGCTAAAATTATATTAGTCAACTAACTAAAATATTCGTATTATATACGATATTAAAAACAACTAATAGCAAACGTTAAAAAAGTTGAAAAAATATAACAGTGTAAAAAGATAAACACGCTTTGACATAATAAAACATATTAAAATAGCAATAATTGTTACGTGATGTAAAGTAAAAACTACAACTTAACAGGGACAGATAAACTTTACAATCATAGTTCAACTTCCAGTTGCTCCATTTGCTGGATAATTCTTATTTTCATTTCATTGTACCTGTAAAAAAAGATTCAAATAACATTAATTAAATACGTATATTTTTATACTTATACAAACGGCAAATATGCATGGTGGTACTAATTTGAAAAGTTCCAAAAATTAAAAAAAAACACAGTATGTGGCAAGTGTCTAGACAAATTTTTTAGAATTTCAAAGTAGCGATAGATGTGGGTAACTTTATATCAATTGAAAGATAATTTATTTCACTCAATGACATATAAACGAAACGTTATTAGTAGTTCTATTTGCAAAAAACAAAAAAGTTATTATTTGTGGTAAAATTATGTAAAATATTTTCAAATGTATGTTCCAATATTTAATATTCTGCATTACACACACATTTTCTTAATAATAAAAATGTTAGGGGGATTAGTGGCAAAGCGAACTGTGTAAACAGTAACTTTTGTGGTTTAGATGCAATCCAGCAATATTTAAAGTACATTTTTTATTTTAAGTTTATAATAAGAGAGTAGCTATGGAAGAAATCACCTTAGTTGAAATACTCTGTATGTGATTCTAAGTCATGGCACTTACTTCTCTTTTAGCCTAGCAACTTCTCTTTCTTCTTGTGAATAATACTGACTAAGTATTGCACGACATTCAACCAACGACAGATTTAGAAACTGCGCCACCTCACTACTAACTTCTGGCGTATTATGACCATCCATTAAATATAATTTCACAACATCCTCGTGGGGTCCTAAGAGAACACGTGTCAACAAAGGATATTCTTCCTCTTTTAGTCTTCGTTGTTCTGAAATAATAAACATTACCATATACTAAAGGGACTATTTGTTCCAATTTAGTGGGATAGATTTCTTTTTAATAAAACTTGTATTTTACATCTTTCTTAAAGCCGCTGCCAATTATGGGATCAAAACTTCCTCACTGGGTAGTGGAGTTTATAATAAAAGAAATTTTTGACGTATTTTGTTTCTTTCAACATTTGGACACAATATTAAAATGAGTTTGTATATCAGATCTTATTTACAATCTTTCATCACGAATAAATTTTTTTTTTTTGTAAAGTTAGAAATAGAAATGTTGGGGTCCTGTAGACCCCGTTCCAGTGGACCGATTTTGCTCATCAACGAACTCAATCTTTTCCTTGGCCTCTAGAGGCAAATTTGAAAGCTTTATCTCAAAAACTGTAGCTGCTATCGCGATACATACAGATAGACATACACACAGACAGAACTTTTTTTTTTGTTTGAAATTTTGTGTATCGTCATATTTCGTCAAGATTCGTCCAGAAATACCATAAAAATTTTTGAAGATTTTTTCACGAATACATCCCTTCCTCACTTTTGGTGAGGAAGTAAAAATGTCCAGTATGCATATTTTGTCCCAAAAAGTACCACATACGGCTCATTATATATAATAAGTTGTGCTTTGTCCGAAAGTAAATCAAATAAGAACAATAAGTAAAACAAAACATTATTATTATTTAAATATGATTCTGATTGCGACTCTTGATTGAAAAATTTAAAATTAAGACGATTAATTTTTTGAAAATTTTATATCTACTATTATAAAAATCTTTCGAAAAATCTATTTCGATACATTATAACAAGAGTTTCATTTTATAAATTTGAATACCTATGCGAATCTGCATCTAACTTGTTTTCTCTTTTTACTTATTTAAATGAAATTAATAAATAAAGCTTTAGTATCGATATCTGACAGCGAATCTTGTGGGTGTATATTAAGAAAACTGAAAAACAAAAAACAAAAAAATTAATAAGAATAATTATTACTTGAAGTTCTTGAGAAGTTTTAATGGGATTCAATTATGCAAAAAACTTACAATTTTATAAATGAAGAGAAGAGGGAAAAATGTGACATAAGCTTGTACAAGAAAAACAGAGCTACCGATTGTTCTTAAATTGCAAATTTGCCCAACTTACCTCCATTATCCCTCACGACAAACAACGCAAAATTATGCGGTTCACTTTCTACTTTATATTTTTCTAACATAAGATTTATAACTTCATTTGTATTGACTAGAGATGTAACCCAAACACTCATTTGACTACCATGTGGTGGTGTGAAAAAGCTAGTTTCCCTATCATAAAAATGTCCATTGATGGAACACCTTCTCTTGACTTTGCTACGTGAAAGCCGTTTTCCTGATCTGCGCTTTATAGCTGTTGAACCTTTATGAGGCCTTCGTAAAACAACTTCATCAGGTTGCTCTGACATTGTTGATATATCAGTACTTGTCATGCTAATTCTATCAAATTCTGGAGACTGCGGATCTCTAATTCTTCCGAGGCAATCTGGTCCAGACATAGATCTATTTAAATGATTACTATTTAACACCCAGCTATCATCTTTGCTCATCGAAGAAGTTAATAGTGGCAGTTTGTCTTCAGTGCCATTTGTAATGAGGGCTTGTAGAGTTTTGCTGGAATCTTCCGTCATTGTAGTATTTTTTGTTATTTCACTTAGGCTTGAATTAAAAGCATGTTATTAGAAACGAGTTCATTATTTTTTGTTTTTGTTTTTAAGCACAGGGAAAATATCATTTATTTAAGACAACATTTATTTTGGTAAATCTAATGGTTTATGTATGCATATACAGGGTTTTTCTGTGAATAACATATTCACAAACTTAGGGAGAGGATTTCATTCTCAAAATTAAGTATAAAATCTTACAAAAACATTTTTTCTTGAATGAGATATAGGATGTTAAAGTTTATGTGGACAAATCAATTCTTTGATAATAAATATCTACATTGAAATTTTTTATTTTTAGATTCCCAAATCTAAATGCTACACTAAAGATACTTAAATTCAATACCGTTCAAGACATTCCCATACTCTATAGGCTCTTAAATCTATGGTACTCAATTTAGAAACACCTTGTACATACAATTTATGTTTTTATTTAGGTATATCAATTAGAAACTATAACCAACATCACATACCTTTCAGTCTTGGAACTACTGCTCGTACTTTGTGTGGAAGCACTATTACTATCAGTACTAGATTGAGATGGTAGGATCACTGGCATAGTTTGATATAATTTTTCAGATTCAACTACTTTTCTTTCTACTTGTAGTAACTCATCTAATTCATCCCATTCCATGTTTTTAACGTCTAATTTAGTCGGCAAGGTTAAACTTTTCGGTACACTATTTTGAGAAGATATAAAAGAGCTTTCCGTAATACTCACATCTATAGAATCTGTACCACTCTCAATACCGGTATCCGATTTACTTATATCTAAAGTAGGGCCATCAGAGCAAGTAGAAATATCATTGTAACTAGTATCACGTGATATGTTTTGAATATCTTCGTCCGTATCATATTCTGGACTAGACGAACGATAGGAATTTCGTTTTCGAACAGTAACTACGGTTCTTTGATCATCGTTTTCTTTTAAGTGAATCACTCCATGAACACCCCAGTGTATCCGTAGAGAGCCTTCTAATATAAATCTACCATTTACTTCACGGCAACGAATTTCTCCACTTTTGCCTTCGAAAAATTGGTTGTAAACCTAGAACAACATAGCTGAAAGTGTCAAAAGTGAAATATAAAACAAAATATTGATATGAGTGTTAATACTTTAGAAAAAAATGGAAATTGGTAAACAACTGCAAAATAACTTGGAAGGTATAAATATGAAGAAAAAGTTGATATCGAACATTTCTCAACGAGAAAATCTATTTTTACATATTTTTGGTTTAGCAAAGACACAAACCGAAAATACAATAATTGAATATATTTTATTAATTTTATTTAGTTAGGAAGTATTTGGCAGAAACTGGGATTACCGTAATAATAATAATAATAATAATAATAATAATAATAATTTATTTACATACATAAAACTATAAAACGAGGTTTAATACCATACAAAATATGTAAATAAATATACAGAAAATCCATTTAGGTGCAATTAAGCACCTGTCTATGGTTATGGTCATACTCATAAATTGTAAAATTTATTATCAGCAATGGATCAGACAATTATACATATTATGTACTTCTTAATTTACACATAGTATTATATAATATACAAACATTAGCATTTAAACAAAATACATCCATTTATACATACACATATATATGCACAACAGTCACAACACACATATATACTTAATAATAATATTAGATAATTTATCAATAAGAGTTGATTTTACAACATTAAAAGAGAACAGGTTTTCCTAGAATAAGAATAAAAATAATATAATAATAACAAAATAAATTTAAATTAGGGGATCAATAATATTGTGGAAAAAATGTCGACTTTTTGAATGAATCCATTCCTTTAGTTGCTTTTTAAATCGATGTTTATTATTTAACTGTTTAAGAAAATTTGGCATATTATTGTACAATCTTGGTCCAATGTAGATAAAAGATCTTTGACCCACTGTTTTTTGGGCCCTAGGTAAGGACAAATGAGCAGCTGCTTTTCCTCTCGTATTACATCTGTGTTGTATTGGGTTTAAGTAGTGTTTATTAGTAAAGAAAAATACTAAAACTGCCTTTGAAAATAATTGTCTAATATCCAATAACTTAAGATCGTCATAGAGTTTATCTGAGGAATAACGTGTTTCTTTAAAATACATAAGTTTTAGAATTCGTTTTTGAATTTTTTCTAATGGGTCCAGCAAAGTTTTTTTTACTCCCCCCCAACCAACTATGCCATACTGCAATAAAGACTCTACTAGGGCATAATACAAGATTTTAAGTTGATTCAGGGAAAGAATATGTCTACAGAAATAAAATTTATGTATAATTCCTCGGAGTTTATTAGTAACCTTTTTTACATGTTCTTCCCATCTCAAAAATGAATCAATAAAAATACCTAGATATTTAGTTGAGGTAGCAATTGTTACATCATTATTTTCAACAGTTATACAATTGTAATCAGGTAAATATTTTTCATAAGAAGTAAATGGAATTATTTTGGTTTTATTCACATTTACGGTTAGCAAATTTGCATTAAACCAGTTTATAATTTCCTTTAAATCTGTTTCCGCTACCTCTTTTACTTCAGCCCAGGAGTTACCAATATACAGTATGACAGTGTCGTCTGCAAATGATATTATTGTCCCAGAGGAATTTAATCTAAGTAAGTTATTCAGGTATATGGTAAACAAAATGGGACCAAGAACAGTACCCTGAGATACACCACATGTAACTGTCATCTCATCACTGAACACCTTGTTTACCTCCACCTTCTGTTTTCGGTCATACAGATAACTTTTAAATAATTGAAGTACATTTCCTCTTATTCCCAGGTGTTCAAGTTTATCTAGCAAAAGACTATGACTAACAGTGTCAAAGGCCTTTGCCAGATCAACAAAAACACCTAAGCATGGCTTTTTGTTGTCTACAGCACTATATACAATAGAGGACAATTTGGCTATAGCGTCTTGCGTGGACAAATTTTCCCGAAAACCAAACTGCATATCTGAAATAAACCCATGCTTATTTAAATATTTTGTCAACCGTTTTTTTATAATTTTTTCAAATACTTTTGCCATAGAGGATGTCAAGGAAATAGGACGATAATTTGAAATATTAGATTTATCTCCACCTTTAAATAATGGTCTAATTACACCTACTTTAAACTGTTTAGGAAATGATCCCTTCTCTATGCACCTATTAATTATAAATGATAACGGTTCAGCTATATAATTTATTGTTAGTTTCAGCATTTCATTCGTTATACCATCCGGTCCTGATGCTTTATTACTTTTTAATTCATGAACAATTTGCTTAATTTCAGGTACATTGGTTGGTTCTAAGAACATAGAGTAGGGAACATTTTCATTCATATTATCAATGTGCCCTGGGATTATTTCTGAAGCAAGTTTATTTCCTACTTCTGAGAAGTATTTATTAAATTTATTAGCTATTTCTATAGGGCTGATAACTTCGTCTCCATTTTCTGTTAAAATTTTGTTTATAGTTTTATTTTCATTTTTATAATTATTAGAAAAGTCATTTACAATATTCCAAAGGTTTTTAGAACAACTTTTATTATTTTCAATTTTAGATTTGAAATAATTATGCTTTGTTTTTTTTATCAGCCCATTTAATTTGTTTCTATAGGTAATATATTCTTTTTTAATATCTTCATTATGTGGATGGGCTACATGTTTATGATATAACATATCTCTTGTTTTAATGGAGCTAACTAAACCTATAGATATCCATGGTTTTTTCTTTTTGACTGTGCTGAATTTGATGTTCTGTGTGGCTTCATTCAGTGCATTTAAAAATTTTGTTTGAAGTAAAGTTAAAGCAGCTTCTGGTTCATTACAATTATATATATCATCCCAACATTCATTTGATATAATTCGAACTAATTTTTTTTCATTAATTTTTTTGTAAGAGTTGTTATTATTTTGCGCTTTTGTATTTTTTGTTTCTTTGCAGTTTATTTTAGCAACTACTGGATAATGATCGGATATGTTTGTCTTAATAACTGCTGGAATTATGTCATTCGAAATCAGATATTTACTTTTAACAAAAATGTGGTCTATACATGAAGCTGTATTAGAAGTTACCCTAGTATTTTTATTTATAGCTGATATAAAACCATGTTCCGACAGTAAATTCAGATATTCATCAATGTAATCGAAATTACCCCTATTTTCGCCAATATCTATATTAATATCTCCTACAACGAAAAAAGTATCATAGAATTTGTAATCATAATTGCTTAAAAGGATTGACAAATTATTCACAAAGTCAATTTCAGAAGTAGATGGAGATCTATAGATGGCAAGGATATTAAATGTAGCATCATCTGAAGTTATTATTAAGTTTATTGCATTTGTTAACCCTATTTTTATGCATTCATATTTATATTGAAGCTCCTTCTTAATATACACTAATATACCATCATTTTTATTTAATTTATTGTCACTATGAACCGGCCAGCCAGAAGCCCAGACCTTAACCCCATAGAGTATTTACAGGATCATATGGGAAGAGACGTTCATTCGGCGCTTAAACCACCACAAACTCTGGCTCGGCTAAGATTAGTTTTATCGGAGGTCTAGCAAAATATTGATCAAATGTTAATTTGATTTTAATTTTAAGTAAGTATGCCAAACTGGTGTCAAACTGTGATAAATGCAAGGGTGATTAATACCCGCTATTAACCTAAAAATCATTTAACACGTTCTCTGCCATACAGGACTATAGGACCGAGAAGTAGGTATTCTAACTTTAAAAACTCGGTCAAATAGACCGAGATACAATTTGCCCCACGCGCCAACTAGGTCCATAAGACCGAAATAATTTTTAAGGTTCCAAGCGCCGTAGGTCTGTTATTTCGTAAGAATAAACACGGCAACAGACCGAGCTACAGTTTTGACTTTGGAATTCGTATATTGGGGTGCGCTCGATTTGAGCTTGAGTAGAGTTTTTACAGATTTCTGTGTTGTAATTTTATTTAAAAAAAACATCTCCGGGTAAATTAATCAAAAATTATAATAAAACAACTATGTGGTAAACAAGTTACGACAGATCAACTCAGACCGCATACCAGGCCAAGTCGGCGGAAACTAAATTGAAATCGCTCAATGCCGACTCGAGAAAAAAATTAATGCTGAGACCTATATGAGTAATTCTTCAAAATTTTCACTAGTATTCATTTAGATTTGTTGTACTTTATGCAATGTCAACATTGGCCTCTGGGGAAAAAAATAAAAAAATTACATGGCCTGATAGTCAAAACAAGCAAATGTGCCTCGGCAGGGAACGTGTTAATGTAATTATTGTTGGTTTTGTTACCGATTGTTTTTTGCTGTTGAAAATAATTTTTAGGATATGAGTTATTGAAATTCTTTTCTACGCTGTGAGTACTATAGAAAAGACTGCCATTGTAACACTTATAAAATATATTTTCATAGCCTCCTAATTGCTGCAGATGAAATTAAAATTTTAGTAATTTTACATGTCCTAATACTTTTTGAGTTTCTCTCTGTATAACACATGCGACTTAATTGAACAAGCGGTACTAACTTGCAGAAGAAATGAATAATTCGTATATAAAAATTTACCGAAATTTCTTAAATATTGAGTACATAAAGTTGACCTATTTTTTACATATTCCATAATTTTTGTGCGAAGTATATTATTCAATATTCAAATATGTATTTAAATATCTTGAAAAATAATCACTCTTGGTAATTTTCTATATTACGGAACGTCCGATTTTTGAAATTTTTTTGCTTTTAACATACGTAGTTTTGCCTCCTGAACAAAAAATTCTAATAAAAAAATCGGCGGTCGGCAACGGTTTTCGAGATATTTGGCCCCAAAGTCTCTGAAAGTCGTATTTTTCCACTGCCATAATCGCTTATTTTCACCAAACTTTTCACTTTATGCTTATGAATACCTTTAATGCAGACTTATTTAAACACTTTTAAATAGTTTCAACATATTTATTACATCAATAACTATTTTTTGAACCTTCTTATAAAAGCCATGAAAACATAACCTAAAATTTCAAACATTCCGATAGTGGCGCGGGATCTATGTTATGCATAAACTAATGTTCCTTCTTTTTTAACATAAAAAGATACTGCACCCGCCCGCCCCCGGGCGGGCGGGTGCAGTATATTTTTATCGTTTTATCTCAAAGAAGGAACATATGCGTATTCTAGATTTCAAACATTACAAGTTCCGCGAATAAAACGAATATGTTCCTTCTTTGATATAAAAATATACTGCACCCGCCCGCCCCCAGGCGGGCGGGTGCAGTATATTTTTATATCAAAGAAGGAACATATTCGTTTTATACCGTACCCTAGATCTTACGCAGAGACAATTATCTGATCTTCTTACGGCACAACCTCGTCGGATGATCTTAGTGTTGTTTGAAATTTTAGGTTATGTTTGGATGGCTTTTATAAGAAGGTTCAGAAAATAGTTATTGATGGAATAAATATGTTGAAACTATTTAATAATGTTTAAATAAGTCTGTATTAAGGTGTTCATAAGCATAAAGTGACAAATTTGGTGAAAATAAGTGATTATGGCAGTGGAAAAATACGACTTTCAGAGACTTTGGGGCCAAATATCTCGAAAACCGTTGCCGACCGCCGATTTTTTTATTAGAATTTTTTGTTCAGGAGGCAAAACTACGTATGTTAAAAGCAAAAAAATTTCAAAAATCGGACGTTCCGTAATATAGAAAATTACCTCACTCTTTTGTATATTTAATTAAAGTTGATTATATATGTATGCTAGTAACAAGTGATCGTAAATATTTCTGTAGCACATATAAATTGGTTCTAAATTAACAAATTATGGAATTTTAAATAATTACATTATAGAATTTGTTTATTAATAATAAATAATAAAAGCTCACATTAAAACATGTAATACCTATTTCTGGATAAACTATAAGAGTAACATCAGGATTTTGACACTTTGCTTACATAGGTTTTTATACGGGGTGTTTCTGGAGGAAAGAGAAATATTTGTATTATAAGAAAACATTCGTGTAAATATATTATGTCCAAAAATGTTTCCTAAAGAGACTAGAATGCCCTGGAATTAGTTTTTAGTGACCTGAGGCACCATAGATCTTGTAGATTCTGATTCATAGAATTTGGTATACCTACTATTAAATTCTCGATTTAATTAGTATTAACATGTGCTATTAGGTATGTTATAATTTTTATAAAATAATAATTTAGCCATAGACAACTAATTAAAATTACATGAGGGGAGGCTATGATATGTTTTTCTTAGGTTGTCTCAGGGTTGTCTACTATTGACAAAATATTGAAGTGTCAGATTTTATTGATCGTCACTGTCATTTATTTTTGGCTGAATTGCCAAATTTTTTATTGCTAACATTGCTGTGCTTTCTTTAGGGTCTCACTCTGGCAACTATGTAGAACCAATTTGAATTTGTGGTTATGTTTTTGACTTTTCAACATAACCATTGAGTAAAAAATTATTTTTTATTCAATGACATAACTTCAATAATTAAAACAGTCATTCATACCAACAGAATTCAGATTTTCCAAAGCCTCCCCTCAAATGTGAATAGCATATATGCAAGCGCATTGTGACATTGTGATAGATATGTTAATAGCTATAAGTTATCACAATACAGGCTGTTAAAAGTATCGATAAACTAATTACCGTTAAAAAACACAACGATCACATGCCTATTTGTTTAGCTGCACTCTATCTTAAATGTGTATAGGGTTTAATATAAGAAGACGAGGATGTGTATTATTGTTTCTGTTTTATATTTGTATCTTTACGATTTATATATACATAAACACACCACAGAAATTAGACAATCCCCAAATCCAAGGCTGTCCGGAAGTGGGTTACACATTAGAAAAACGCAGACAAACATCCATACCCAATACCCATCGACATTGCCAGTGCCGGCGCCGGTCCTTAAACCCAGTCATGATAGGTAGTGTGACCAGAGCCTTTCCTGTACTCATGTTCTAGCCCATTGCGCTACCGAATCGGTATATATCATAGTTTATTTTCCGATACATAATCTGGATATCACAATTTATTATACTAATTTAATTCCCTTTATCAATTACACGGGAAAATTTTTAAATTAACTAAGCCAGTCAATGGGAAAATCAAGGGGAAAATCATACACAATAATTTCCTCTACCTACCTTAATTTTTGACTCCAAATGAGACCTTGGCAATACTGGACCATTTCCAATTTTAGTAAAATCTTTTTGTGCTCCAAAACTTTTATGAGATTCTACCCTTGTTCCATGACCAAATAACTGTGGACCAAATAAGGCCCCATAACAAGGCACATGACAGTACGGTACACCTTTATGCTCCGCATGTTGACCGGGATTTAGTCTTTTTCCACATTCTTCACAACGTAAACATTCAGGATGCCAATTATAACCTAATGACTGCTTCCTTTCAGCTAAAAAAAATAAAGAAATGAATAATTAGTCCTTGGAAATTTTACTGCAACATTTAAATGTTGGATATTACTATGAACTTTTACTTGTAACATATATGTTCTAATGTTAGATTTTGAGATTTGGGTGTTTCTTTATTTAATATTAACGGTAAATAAAATAAACGAGTTTCAATAGGAGAAATTATGAAAACATGAATGGCTTATTGTCCATAAAATACTTAAACATACCAAAATAGACTGGTTTGTGACACTTATGGCATTTCCACATGGTAAATTAATAAAATCTTAAGACATTCGAGGACTAAAACAATAAAATAACGTAACACAGCGATTAAACCAAAACATTTGTATAAAATATAACAACACACACTTTCAGACTTTCAGCACTACATGCCCGTCAGATGATCCCATATCCCATTGTCAGTCAGTTCCAGTTCTCAATTCAAGTCTCAAAAGTCTCGCCCTCGCCCGCAGAAAGACCAACAAACATGAAATAAATTTACAGTACAGGTCCCTGCTGAAATATTATTCATATTCAGCTGTTCTTGTATTTAGTTAATATTTGTGCCAGTAGATGTTAGCACAAAACACGGAGGACGTTTTATATCAAAAAATGCCAGATCCGTCCTTCAGAATTATTTGCCCAAAGTCAGGGTAGGATTGTGAAAATATAATTACGCACTATTATTAAGATAAACCATCAGGGAAATACGTGTTTTTAGATCTAGGTGAGCTGAGCTGTCTTCAAATTTCTGGTAGTAAATCAAATAAATATATTTACAAATTAGAATCATATCATTAAAACTTTAATCATAATATTGTTACATTTCTTTTCATACTATTATTGTCAAATATTTTCCATTTGCGTGTAGCAAAGCGTGTATAACACTTGGAATTTCATTCAGAAAAGTGTACACTTGTTTTTGTATTTTAATATTTTTTAATTTCTAGAATTGTATCTCGATCTCATGCAGTTACTAATTAAAATTTAAAATTTAAGTTAACAATCATTTTAACAAAATTTAACATGTTTTTCGGCAGATAATCGCTATTTGGGAAATAAAATAGTAAATACATTATATATTATGGCAAGATCCACAACATTTCCAAATGATTTAAAAAAAAAATTCTTTATTATTCTTTCTTTATTTAACTGACTTGTTATATGAAATTTTATATTAATAGTTTTCCATATCGCTCCTGGTACTTTATTTGATAAAATTCAGAGAGTGATTTTAAGACCATCAAAAACGATCAAACACAGTCAATTATAGTATTGTCTGGTAAGTAGAAAATCTTGAGATCTCAGTTTTTCGTGTATCTTAGTCTCATTATCTCATTTCTATAAGCAAATAGAGTAGCATGGCATAAAAATGACATGAGTCATGAATAATAAGTGATGTCGTTATAAAGTTGTCACATCGACGAGAAGATATGGCAAATACAAAAGATGCGAAAAATCAACAGAATGAGGCTCGATCTGCTGAAAATTCTAGAAAATCTAAAGCAGAGAATTATGAGACTGAGGAAGTTAAAAAACGTAGGTACTACTACGTACCTACTGGTTAAACCGTTTTCATATTTTAGTTCAATAATAATTATAGCTCTAAAATAAAAGGCACGAGACTTGGTGACCTTTGTGTGAGTGAGTTAACCTCCACCTACCTAAAAAATAATTTTTTTAGCGTTCTGGATTACGAGAGCAATAGCTGAGGACATTGGAAGGGAAGAAATCTTACGAACAACATTGATAGAGACTATTGTTTATGCATTTTTTGTATGTATAGTCACAATATGTAAGTATTGAATTTACATTTTATAATGCAAAACCTATCAAAACATAAATTTTTTGCATAAACAACAAATTAAATTGAACGGTCGAATTATTTATTGCTCAAAACAACAAATTACAACGTATTACACTCGCGTCCTTGAATATTTTCATAAATAATTTGCTGTTCTACCCACGATACACTTACAACGGTATATCAGTGCGCATGTTGAGTGGCGTCACGTGCGAGGAGAGACCATCACAAGCATCTTATCAGTTTCCTAATTTTCCGAAGAATATGCATCCCATTCTGGATCCTATTTCTCAGTCCTACGGTTTATATCCGCGTTCTTGTAATTCCGATTTAAGTCTACACACAAACACTATACAGATAAGTCCAGGATGCTTCGAACACGACAGGGATTGGGACGAATATACGAGTGGCCGACAACTCCCCTCAGTTCGAAATTTGTACATTAGAAGAAGGGCGCGGCAGTGTGCTGTGGCCACTCACTCACTCATTAATGTTATTATCAGTATCTCATTAACCGTGTTGGGATGTACAACTCATGTCTGAAAGAAATTTGATTTACGTATTCTGGACCAACGTTTCGAAATTTTTCTAACTTCAATAATCAATAGGATGATTTATTGTAATTTAAAAAAAATATCAAAACACATTTAAATATTTCCATTGTTTGTTTTTTCGCAACAAAAATGTGATTCTACAACATAAAATTAAAATTAATTGTCGCTGCACCTCGAGTGTTGCAGGTGTAATAAAAATTATTATAAAAGAATCCAAACAAGGAACAGTAGACGCGAGAGCCATCGGCTACAGCGCGGAGATCCACGATTCCCACCACTGTGTCCGCTTGCCTACAGCGGGCACAAGTAAATCGTGCAAACTAATAGTAAATATATAATATAGCCTCACTTTCACACATTTTCGCTTTTACGAAACGTTATGCGCGGCATAAACGAATTAGTATCTTCTTGTCACCACACCTTTGCACGTGATTTGTGGGTCTACCGATTACCGAAAGACTAACAAAAACACGAATAAAGGCACTTATACTATAACGTAAATCTATGATTATTATCCACATATTTCTGATATTTCTCAATACCTATATCTAAGAAAATAAATTGAAATTTATAATTTTTTAGATGCGATGGAGGTTCGTAGCCAAGCTTGGTTTTATTTAACTAGAGGATTGTTAAAACAATTTGTTGAAACTCAATTTACAACAATAAATGATGTTGAAATAGTGTTTGGAGATATAAGAACAGTTTCCGATTTTTGGTGTGTAAGTATTAAGTAACCGGGGTGGCCCTAGCGTGGCATTCCCAGGCTGCGAAGTACTACTTTAAGTTATCCATATATTTTGTTCTTGGTTTGATCTCTAATGATGATCCTTATTTATTTATAGTGAGTGCATTATTTAAGTTACAATAATAGTAATCTTAACGGCGCGGCGGTTTCCATTGCCAATTTTATAAATTTCAACAGATGAAACCACACTACGTACCTTAGGTCATTGATTAAGGAATGAATAAGATACGCGACTTCAATGGTAAAGTGCGAGGCCTATTTTGGCAGCGAGAATCCGATAAGTTGCGAGCATTCCTGTGATTCACGTAGTATGCTTTTGATAAACCTGTGTCGTGTCTGGTTTTATATAATTTATAATCTAGTGAAAACAAAAATTGAATGTTCAGATTGATTTTAGTTTAAAATTATGTGACTGTTAAAAGTCAAACAATCGTTGAGAAATAGCTCGCAGAGAGAACATACTACGTTAATAATTTTAAACTAAAATTAATCTGGACATTAAATTTTTATTACCACTAGATTATTAATGATATAAAACCAGACACGACACAGGTTTGTCAAAAGCATACTACGTAAATCAAAGGAATGCCCGCAACTTGCCGAGATCTCGCTGCCAAAAAAGGCCTCGCACTTTACCATTGAAGTCGCGTATCTTGTTCATTCCTTAATCAATGCTTAGGTGTAACCTTCCTTAGTTTCGGGGTTCTAATAAGGTGGTTACTTTAACGCCTGAGGGGTGGCGGTACTATCAGGACGGTGTATCTCGGGTGCCAGTTTCTGTTTTAGAGTGTAGAAACACTATACTTTCCTCTATTAGAAGGATAATATAGGCTTAGGTAGCTGCAGTAAAGAAACGATAGTGCCTGGTCTGTACCTATATAAAGAAACTCGTGTATCGTGTTAAACATTATAAACAGGTTTTACTTACTCAAGCTGGAGAACCGTGACGGCATTACTTATTATAGGCTGGACTGGTCGTGCTGCTGGCTGGAAGCGAACTGAATATCCCAATATATTCTGTGCTCCAAATTGCTACATTTCTAAATGGTAAAAACTGGGAGAAATGTGCAGTAGATCGGCGCGGTAAATTCTAAGTTAATTTTACTTACTATCTGGCGTTTTGGTATTCGAGTGCTAAACGTTGTAAAAGCGGACTGCTAACTAAAAATTTCAATCTCGTGGTCAAAGTATCTTGAACCGATGATATTACTAACGCGTAATGGGGAATCCACTGCACTGGTTAAAAAATTATTGATATATTTTTCTCAAATGTATTTCTCTAATCAATTATAGATTATTGGTGTACTTATTAACAATTACAATATCAGATTATTGAAATTTTTTTCCTACGTATCGTAACAACGGAGATATTTGAAGTGACCCATTTAAAATGCCAAATGTTACCCAATTCTAAATTAAATTCCCCTTAGTATGCTGAAAACCATTTAATTGGAAGTTTCTTCTGGGAATCAACATATGGAGATAAAGAACTTGTATCAGATACTGATCAAAATGGCATGAATATATTATATGAAAATAGAGTTCTTGGGGTACCTCGAATGAGACAGGTAAGTATATAACGTCTAAGTCTAAATATAATATAAGTAATTTTAGTATAGATATTTCCCTAGAAAAAAAAAAAACAACCAAGCTGAATGCTGAATTGGAGGTTGCAACTGATTCGTTTCTTACGAATATCTTAAAGCTCCTTATGGTATTCCTCCATCTCGTATATTTTTACAGCACGTAATACGGTATCCATTTATGCCTTTAAGTTCAGAGGTATTGAGGTATGAGCTCAATTTCTAAGATGAGGTTGGATAATGTTCGTTCGAAATAAACTTCCTCCATACTGACTGTGATTGTGATGTAAATGATTGTGGATTGATGTTAACTATAAAAACGTACGAAAACCCTTTAGGCGGATTGAAGGAAGTAATTATAGAAGTCAACGCAGATGGAATTTTTATCCGAATTCTTGTACTTCCAATTGAAGAAGTTGAAAGAAAAATTATCTATATCGTGAGTTTCTACCTTAATGCGTGAAAACAACTGCTCATCTGAAAAAAAAAAGATGTAGGTTCTGTGTTGTAGGCAGTTTCCGAATCTTCGATTTTTTAATGAATTGTATTTTTATTTAGGCGTAGGATCAACAGAAGCGAATATATTTTAATAGACTCGTTAATGAACTAAAAAAACCGCTAATAATGGAATCATGAAGAACTTGAACCATTCTATTGTTGGCAAGCACCAAAATAAAATTGCACACTATATAATTCAGCTTGTATGTTTTTCGTTTCCCGATTTTGGCGATATATTATTTAACTGGGTTTCAAAGATTTAAGAATTTCCAACTGCTGCAATACTCATTTAAGTACTTATGGGAGCTCCGGACTTTGGTGTGATGCTGATATTGACGTGGTGTCAACTAAGCGGTTATATATTTTTTTCAGTGTAATAATTTTCACTCGTCATTTTTAGGTGAAAGTAACTAACGATTCTTGCGTAATACACAAATATTTTCGCGGATTATTCTTGACGTGTTTTGGACCATATTCAGATACAGCAGAAGACAAAAATTCATTTGGGCCTAAGACTGAAACAGCGTATGTAGCTTATATTTATACTAATATTTAAGTATCTTAATTCACTAACACACTACACTATATAAATTAAACAATATAATAGGCGCAACTAGCATCTAATTTTTGGGGGGGCTAAGATTCAAAATTGTGTCAATAAAAATATCTAAGCAAGAGTTTCTGACGCTCTTCTAGTTTATTTGTTGATTGTCAGAATGAAAATGATTTAAATTTGGGGGTACTATTTTTGATTTTGGGGGCACCCCCTATGTACCTATTGTGTAATGCTTAATTAACGAAGCTCAAAAATATTTCTCTTTTAGGTGATTTTTGCTTCAGTTTTTTTAAATATCATCAGGACTGCCAAACTTGCCTCACCTTTGGATCTTGCTCATTATATTTTTGAACATTATAATTTAGTGAATATTTCTCAATGTCGCAAATCCAATACATAGATACTCGCATTGAATTTAATAATCAAATGAGACAGAAATGATAAATATTTTACTTTCTAAAACTGCAAGTTCTTTTGGATCTTAAGTGTTGAACAATGAGTAATGTAATTTATAAGGATGATCGATACTTAATTCTATCGAGAAAATTTGGAAAAAGTAATTGCTGGATTATCAGAATCCAGAATTATTTGAAGCCGACAAGATGTTCTAAACTTGAACGACTATGTATATTATAGGTGGGTGTACAGTGATGAGAGTGTTACAAAAAGTTTATCTCATACGCGAAGAATATCCACATATGGTGGTGGTGGCTACTATGTCGACTTCTCTACTGATGAAAACACGACACGCAAAATAATTAAAGACCTGAAGGATGAATTGTGGATTATGCGTGGGACAAGAGCCGTATTTATTGATTTCAGCATCTACAATGTTAATTTAAATATCTTTTGCGTTTGCAAGTAAGTATTTAAATTCAGTGCTTCGTCATTTTTAAAATGAACTGGATATTCTTCCTTGGTAATAAACACCGTTTGACATAAGTTCAATTGGAAGTATAAAATTACGGTCACTTTGTCTACTCTAAATAAAATTTTTAAAAAAATTAACAACTACTCCTCCCTCCAATACTAAAAAGTCTATGATACAATTTAAAGCACGTCTTTGTCCTTCATTCTCCACAGTCATTATTTTGATATCTTTCTCGAGTTAAATTTACTTACACTGTTGTGTAGGATGTCAACATATAAAGAGATAATGTATATTATGTAAGATATTTCGTATACATATTTTTGAGATTGAAGTGAAAACGTTGTTCCAGTGCAAAAATAGGTTAAACTCGTCGTTATTCTTTCTACCTACGTATTTTTAGAATTGCGATCTAATCTTCTGTTATGGTTTTGTAGATTGATATTTGAATTTCCAACAAGTGGAGGAATTATACCAAGTTCAACATTTAACGTCGTTCGTTTGATCCAATTTGATAGGGCATACGACTTCTTCATAATAGTTTGCGAATATTGTATGTATTTGTTCGTTGCCTTTTACATCATAGAAGAACTAAGAGAATTTGTATATTTCAAGTTAAGATATTTTGCAAAATTTTGGAGTTATGTTGACTTCAGCATAATAATGGTAAGATTACACGTAGTAACACATAATTTTTAGTGTAGTCAACTGTGGGTTTCATTAAAAAAAGCAAATTTATGTCGTATCTAAGAAATCGTGTTGGCTATAAAAGTGGCACACTAGGATTATTGAATTATATTGCATTTTACGTGAAAATATCTATTGATAACAACTTTTACTTGTTTAACTTACTTAGCGGTTTTGAGGTCATTCAAAATTTAAAAAATCGACCATTTACAGTTTTTTCAGGATAACTCAGCAACCTGAAGCACACAATTCCCAAAATAATTTTGCATATTTAGTGGAGTCCGAACCACGTCTAGGGTTTCGACAATTCTCTCTCCATCTAAGTTCAAAGCAAATCAGAAATAAATTTATAATTTGCCCCAGGATGCATCATATCATCATCATCAAGTATCATTTTCATTAGTAATAACTACACTCAGTTCCATAAAAAGTGACGCACTCGATTTTTTGGGTAATTTTAAAGTTTTTAAACCGTTGGACCGATTTGAACATTTTTTTTTTTCAGTTTATAGTAAAATTCATTCTGTATGAGCCAGATTGGAAGCAATGGTGAGTTCTTCAAAATTTCAAAGAAATTAATGGAGAATTTTAAACCTAAGTTTTTTCACAGGTTTTCAAAACACCCTGTGGAATATTCTCGCATTTATGTAAAAATTATTCATTCTGCATTCGATGAACCATTTTTTAATAAACATTTTGTTTTTTTGTTCACTGTTTTATCGCTGGTACTTTCCGAGATATAACGTTTTTACGTGAACCCTGCTTTTTCGTTTATTGAGAAATGATGCACATGATGAGTGGTCATACTCACTGCAGAATTGTATAGCATGTAAACCAATAGAAATTGTTAAAGTTTTTAAATACACTCAGTTCCAAAAAAAGTGACGCATTTGATTTTTGACCTAACTTTTTTTCTTTTTTTTTAAACCAGTGGACCGATTTTTAATTTTTTTTTATTTATTGGTAGGTAATTCCTTTGTCTTTCAAAAAATATAGAGGAGGAAATTTATTTCATTGTAGGATCACATTGCCTTTGAAAAAACAATTGCCGTTGCCATAGCAATTAATTTGTTGTATGCCTCCATACTTTGTTGTTGTGTCATTTATTAAGGGTCATTACAGAAGTTTTAGAGACTAAAATTACACAAAATGCCTCAAATAAATCCTGAACAATTTTATAATTCTATGTTTAATGACAACGTTTTTTAAAATTCGTATCAGTTTATTTCACTATAAAAAAGCTGTAATTCGAACAATTTTAGAGATAAATCAATGAATATAAAAACAAAATGTTTATTAAAAAATGGTTCATCGAATGCAGAATGAATAATTTTTCCATGAATGCGAGAATAATCTACAGGGTGTTTTGAAAACCTGTGAAAAAACTTAGGTTTAAATTCTCCATTAATTTCCATGAAATATGGAAGAACTCACCATTGCTTCCAATCCGGCTCATAGACCATGAATTTTGCTATAAACTGAGAAAAAAAATGTTCAAATCGGTCCACCGGTTTAAGAACTAAAGAACTTTAAAATTACCCGAAAAATCGAGTGCGTCACTTTTTATGGAACTGAGTGTATTTTGTTGTTAATTTCGTTTTAGTGTACTTTTTCCAACGGCATACTTAATCTAATACGAAGATGGTATGTTGGACCTGTAATCGATAAAATTACGAATAATCCAGACAAGTACGGAAATTTAGAATTTTTTGCTGCCTTACAAATTACAAGTAATAACATATTCGCAGTAAATGTGTTCTTGATTTATGTGAAGATATTTAAATTCTTGAATTTTAACCGAACTATGGGACAACTAAACAACACTTTAAAGAAGGTAAAATAATTATTTGTTGGAGATTTATTTTTAAAATAAAACAGTTTCTAAATTCAATTATTTTTAGTGCGCCATGGATATTTTAGGATTCTCCATTATGTTCTTTATTATATTTTTCGCCTTTGCTGAACTTGGTTACTTATTATTTGGAGACCAGGTACGTCTGCTAGAGAATATGAGGAGGTGTTTTCTTGTGTATGAATTAATATATATTAATATATTTATACATAGATAAATTCATTTTAATATTCAAATGCATGCTCTAAAATGATTAAGTAAGTGGAGTAAGTGGACTAATTTTTTCCTTTTCTCGTCAAAACAAAATTTAAGAGCCAGATCAAACCAAGATTTTCTTATTTATTTTAACAACTGCTCAAAATGCTTAAATTTTGTTTCGACGCGAAAAGGAAAAAATTAGTCCACTTACCTAATCATTTTAGAGCATGCATTTGAATATTAAAATGAATTTATCTCGAAAACGGTGCCTCCGATCGAAGTTGCACAAGAGGGCATTTCCTTAGTGAAAAACTCTGATAATTCATAATTTGATGTCAAAACTCAAAAAAATTTACAAATAAAAAGGTTGCTGTAATTTTTACCCCCCACCCCTACAGCTTGACCCACCCTTGGTAAAAATTTTGAGATGATATTTACCTCACTTTGTTAGGCTTAGAAAGTTTAGTGAATGTGCAAAATTTCATTACTTTTACTTGAACAGTTTCGGAGACAATAAATAAAAACCGTCCTCAGGGGCCCACATTTAGGGCCCTGTAGCTCCCTTAGGAAGCATTTTGGTATAGAGGTAAGTTTGGTCCAATCGATTTATTTTGACCTCAGGAATATGTGGTTTCTTTTTGTGCACTTATTTCTGAGACACCCTGTATAAGAAAAGAAGAGAAAATAACCGCGACATTTAGAACTGTCAGTAATAGAAGCGCATAGAGGGCTAGGAATGTATAATTGACCACATTTATATAAGGCACATAAAAACATCGACGTGTCTAAGGGGCTTTACCGTAGACTTAATAATACTAACGTATGGACGGAGCCTTGTGCCACTTTCCGTTCGCCAGTGTGAGGACGCCATTGAAGAGAGATAGAGCGATATAAATTGAGTGCGTCGAACAAGGATAGTTAGATTTAAGACCACGTGACTGTTATTTCCACAGTCCACAGTCACGTGGCCAAGTTACTTTTTTACACTCGGGATGGGAACATTTTGCCGAGATTCTTTATAAATATATTTTAGCACGTTGTAGTGATTTGTGAACTATAAAAATAGGTGCATCTCAGATATTTATGCATTTATAGGTAGGTACCTAAAGAAAGTTAAGGAACAAAATACATAACCTTAAACTCGCATCTATCGGCGTCTCTCTCGAGGTCTCGTCCTCATCACCTCTCTCTCTAGGCTCGGTCCATAGTATTATTAAGTCTATGGTCTTTACCGCCGCGCCGTCAAAGATGCCAACCTCTTTTATGTGACTTATATCGATTGTAGTCAACTAAACGCATGCGTAAGTAGAGTACTTAATAGTTTTAGAATTTTGAAGCAGAATGCTACGGAAGTGTAGAAGGGCCATATAGGTTTATATTTTTTTTTACCATGAATTACAGCTTATATACTCATAATTCCGACTTATATCTATTACGACATATATCTCGTAATTACGACTTATATTCGTAATTACGATTTATATCTTGTAATTCCGATTTATATCTGGCAATTACGACTTAACATAATAATATGTATAAATAAACACATTAATATTTTATATTTTTTAAATAGGTAGAAAATTTCAGTAGTTTTGGTATAGCAATGTTTACCTTACTTCGTACAATTTTGGGAGATTTTAATTATAATGAAATTGAACAAGCGAGTAGAATATTAGCACCGATTTACTTTCTATCTTATATATTTTTGGTGTTCTTTGTCCTGTTGGTACGTATACAACTTTTCTATTTATAGCGATCAAACTACGTGTAGTCCGTATTGTAGTCCTTAAGGGCATCCGATTTTGGTTCTATAATGCAAATTTAGCGCATTCTCCTCTTGAACCTTGAACTTTGACAACACGATTTTTTTTTGTATATTAAACTTCAGGTATGGGGTAATATTTATTTAATGCCTCCACTTTTAAAATGGCAACATTTGTGGAACAATAAATTCATTGCTCAATAAGCTACAACCTAATAATTGTCATAGAATCAGAATTTCCCAATAGGAATTTAAAAACAACCTGTGCATCGGGTGTGATAATTTTGTAAAGACACTACATATTATATGCATCACTTTTTCCAGAACATGTTTTTGGCCATTATTAACGATACCTATGCTGATGTAAAAACCGAAATAGCAATTGCCCCCGACGAAATGCAAATGACGGAATATTTAAGTAGGGGTTTTCGAAGGCTTCTGCGTAAACTTGGATGTGGACGTGGAAGAAAATCAGAAATGAAGAGGGAGTTGAACATGACCATAAGGCAAATCCGCGAGGCACTGAAAAAGTATTGTTTGGTAATTATAAATTAGGGGACGTTTTTCAATACTCTTTATTGCAGGTGTGGATTTAGTGACCTTGAAATCGAAATGTTTTTCGCAAGGTATAATATTGATCCTCTTGCGGAAGTTGGAGAATACGATGTACAAAAACTGCTAGCAGAACTAGAAGGAATTTTAGGTAAATTTTTAATATATTTATTATTTGTATTCTAAAGTTTAGTTTGATAGCCTTTTCTGGGAGAAAGTTATATTGTTTTCAAACAAAAACAGTTACATCTCATAATTGTACTTGTATTACACGGCCCAATCAATACATGACATGACTGAATATATGACTTTTAATTTATTGGTGTGTGTACTACAATAGAATCTGCGAATTAGTCGATTAAGTGAAATTGTTCATTTCAGTGAGGAATAATTAGAAGGAGCGTAGCTAACAAACACGCAAACCATTTCTAAACGTTTGCAAATTCAAACATTTTTGGTGGAGACTACTTTGCAAATGTTTCATACAAAATCGATAACATCGCAATCAAATTCGCTGTTTGTGCACGTTCGGTGAAGACATGGGCGCCGGAAGGGGGGGTCAAAGCATGTCACTTGCCCCCCCTGGAATTTACTTTGCTATAGCTGTATATTCGTATATACGTTTTTTTAATAATAAAAATGTAAATTTTTTAATTTATTTTACTCATGCGCTACGCCCGCCGGATGAGGGAGTAGAACTCGAAACATGTGTCGGATGCTTCTTCTCTGAAAATTATGTTGAAAATAAATAGTAACTAATTGAACGGTTGCAACTGGTTTCAAAGAAATAAATCACTGTTTCTATAACTAATGGATCCATTATTTAATAAATTAATTAAAACGATTTCTCATTTCGTGTAATATCGCTATTGGAAAACTAAAAACTTATGGTACTTTTAAGGATATGTGAAATATCAATAGAAAGTTTTAGTAGTAATATTTATAAAATAATTTTCTTGTAAACAAAAGTATATCAGTTTCCATAAACGTTTTCAAGACTACTCTGGATATTTCGTATACAGGAATAATCAGTATAGTGAAGTAGATTCCACCCAATAATATTTTTATTAATTCTCTTTACACATACGCGCCGCCATTTTGACATGCTAACATCTAAGTAGTATTTTTCCGTTTTAGGTGAAGATGAGCATCAGGACGGCGTTGTGCATGTAAGCGATTTTCTTAGGTAAGCAGATACAATATAAGTATTTTTAGAACTTATTATCGAATGACACTAATAAGTATAATATTAGTATTATATGTATAAGCTCAGGGTAAACGAGTTATAAACCTGATACTCCTCAACAATATTCACATCAGAACACAAGACTAAATATAATTATGTAGTTCATCTGTAAGTCAGACAAGAGTAAAATAATTATTACAAGTTACTTCTATTTCGAATAATATAGAACATCGTTCGATTTGTTTGTTTAGCCTTACTTAAAAGGTAACTGATATGTTGATACTTGAAAATTTCTAGCAGAGAATATTTCACAAATGTAATGATTTGACCGCGAGATGTTAAAGGAATTATTATGTTTCCAACCTTTCAAAATCCAAAAATTAAAAAAAAAAAACGTTTGTGAACAGTTATTACGGGACTGTTTGGGTAGCTTTTGCATATTTTCAATAACAGTTTTTAAGTGACATACCTACCTCAGGCTAAGTTGAGTATTCGCCAAAAAAAACGGGGATAGCAGTGTTGAAAAAAACTTATCAGTGATGTTTTTACTGATTGCTGAAATTGTTAATTCTACTAGATATCTTCAGATATCCATGCTAATCCTTCATATATCTAACGTTAGTAATAAAGCAAATTTTCTACCACGACTGAAGTCTTTTTCCAACAATTTCAGGCAACAAGAAAGATTACAGCAAATTGACAAAACCATTGGTGTCCTGGCAGACCAAGTAAAAGCGTTACTTGTAAAACTAGATTCAATGGAGAATGTGAAAAAAACAAAGAAATAAATGAGTACAGGAATCAGGGAAACAACTGTTATAAATTTCATATTTTTTTATTTGTAATATGTGATTTTTTTTAATATATAAACAGAAATTATATACAATACTTTTATCATTTACAGATTTATAAAATGAAACAAAATCAGTCAATACATAAATACAAAACAAAACAAATATTTAAAAAATAACAAATCTACATTTTATAAATCTGTTTCAATTGGTAAAATGATATAGCCTAATATTAACAATATCAAGTTTGAATATTTACATTTTAAGCTGCGGTCTCCAAAAAAAAAAAGGAATGAGTTACAGGGTTTTTGAAAATCACAGCTTAAAAAATGAAATTAGCTACACATGTGATGAGCATTCTAATATATCACAAATATTGTGGCTTTTTTAAACTGTTAGGTTAGAAGTTAAATATTTAAAGATACAGTCTTTTATACATAACACCAAATTTATTTATGAAGTAAATATAATAACATCGTTGTATCGATATACTTATTTTTCATAATGAATTATATCTCTCAAAATATGCATGTTATAATTTAATTTATATTTTAAGCCTTGATAGATATAAATTCGGAAATTGCTATTGGTTGTTTAGTTATTATCTAAATATCTGAAGGAACATAATTTTGTATACATAATTGCCACTTCTAATCTTTTCTGCATATTACCTATCACAGTCCTACACAGCGAAAAATGAAAAAACTAAATATAAAATTATATCCAAAACATACTTTCCGATGAGCATTTTTTCGGAAACACATGTGAAATAAATTATTTACAGAATTTTAAATACATATTGAAACGGTTACTTAAAACTATAAAATGTAAAGAAATTACTTAAAAAATAGTAAATATCATACATTAATATAATAAAAATATCTAAGTGCATTATCTTTTTGCAAATTCCTAGGTAAATACATAAATTAAAAATGCAAAAATAATACAAGAAGTTAAATTCAGTTCATTATCCACAAGTACTATATTCAAGTAATACAAAATTTGACTAATGTCAAATTTATTCTTGAATAACATACTCGAGTAATACTTGACATGGTACCAATCTCTGTTAGAAGTGAATTAATTATTTGGAATGCCTTTAAAAATTACATACAAACTGTGTTTGAGAAAAAAACGCACATAATTGGTGAACATAAAACTCATTTATGACCAAAAACATATCAATTGGCTTAATTTACACAAAAAGCAGTAAAATTGCAATCTGAACTAATATATATTTTTCAGTTGATTTAACTACTTAATTTGTTAGGAACGGTTTCTGTAGACCAAATTAACTGACCGCAAGTTTGTTTTAAAAATAGTGGATTTATGAATTTCTGAATAATTTGATGAATGCATAAATTTGTCCAAGAATAAATTTAAATGACAATTTTATCTTTAAGCTTTTCTATTAAAAGAAGAAAAATTTTAAAACTCTGTAATGTCTGGCATAATAATAATAAAACTTATGTAAAAAATGGACATGTAGTTTCTTGCTTCAATTATTGTAACTGTTTTTAATACTTACATGCATCTTCGTGATTTGACAAAAGCTTATTGTCTGAAGGAAGTATGAAATTTAGAAAATATAAAGATAAGATGAAACACATAATAATTGAGAAAAAAGAATGGAGCAGTATTATTCTCATGCATTACATAATATTATTCCGCATTTCTACTGCGCACAGATAAGATACTCCTAAAGCTATAACATTGTAAAATAAATAGAATATTACAATAAAAATATGAATTATTTTAAAACTTATAATTATAAGAAAATTCCGACCATTTTATTGGTTAAAAATAGACGAGGGAATAAAAAAATAAAACACGGAAACACGAATATAATATTTACGTGCTATGTTCTCAAATACAGTTGTATGTTAATCATCAGATATGGTTAATTTGAAATTCAACAAATAAAAAAAATTGAACAAGAAGAAATTTTTTTAGGTATCGAGCACTTCTACACTTTTGATATGTAATCAAATAAGTAACAACACCTGGATACCGAGGTAAAAGGGGTGATTTTTCAAATTCCGGTGCAAAAGGTTAAATTGGAACGAACGGAAATTGTTTTATTTCACTATTGCTTGAAACTCATTTCATTCAAAATTTTAATATTTGTTAAGGTCAATAGTTTGATTTACTGATATTTTGTATTTTAAATTGTTTTAATAACTTTTTATAACATAGCTAAAGTCGGGTTATATACCACGCTAGTTAATTATTTAATTTCACAACAAAAATGTTATATCGTTAAATACCTAAAAAAAATTAATTAAATCGTCTAAAAGAAAACTAACACTTATCCTTACATTGCTCGTGGAAAGAAATAAATTATTTAAAAATATTGGTTTGGTCACGTCTGTAATCTTATTTTTGGGGTAGTATTGACGAAGTAAAATCAAAATTCTGACGTAGTAAAAATTAATTCACAAAAAACACATGATTATTAATCGGATCATGACTATAATGCAATTTTTTGTATTTAATAGGTATGCCAACCAATAATCTGGAATATTGGCATTAGTCGGACATAATTGTAAATAAAAATGGATATGGTATACTTAAACAGTTAGGTACATCTTTCAGCACTCAACTTTATGAAAAGAAAAATAACGACTATAGACTTGACCAAACAAAATTAAAATTTCAAAATAAAACCGTTAAATAAACCAAATACAATAATTCTGGTAAATATAAGATTAATAACTTACTTCTTATCAGACGCATCTGATATTTGTTTTTCTAACGAGTCGCATTCCGCGAGATCCTCACCATTAGGGTGATACAAACTGGAAGCCATGTTGGAGTCAATACTGTCATAAAAGTCATTTTGCGGCTGAGCGCTGCCAACATTCCACAAAAATGTGTTGGCCGTTTGAAAACGGTGACTTTCCGAATTGTCAGTAGCGGTTTGTAGAATCGATTCATTTTTGTCCAACGAGTCTGGATAGTTTGAATCGGGGTCACTGTTATATGAAGAGAGAATCCATGGATACTGAGATTTTCCTTTTGCTGAGTTTGAGTTTGGTATCTGCAAAACATACATATTTTTATAGACATTACATATTATGCTTCTCACTTAAGGAAATCAAGACCTATCTCTGAGTGTGCTGCAAAATAGGATTGTATTGTTTCTTTAAGTAATTTATCGACGTAATTTCACTTTTAACTAGATTTACTTTACAAAAACAATATTTTAACAGAAATCGTATTTATTAAAAATTTAAAATAACAATGTTTGAAATTTATATTTGAATAGCATAAGCATGATTATAAAGCAGTGGCGAAAAATCGAAGAATTATAGTTAGAACCAATGACCAATTGATTTTCGGCCATAGAATGGATTTAATGTTTGTTAGGTAATTACCCAAATAACATAATCCTGTTTCAAAATGTTTCTGATTGATGGTTGATGATACGTTGTATATACATATGATTTCAGTTTACCTTTTTAACATGTTCATAGGTAGGTATAAAGTCAAATGTCATCGTGTAATCAGTTACGTTGGTTAATTGCGAAATTAAACAAACAACAGCAGTAAACAACTATTGACTATATACACACATGCAGTTACGTGAGTTACATTAGGCATGTTAGAAGGCGTGCAAACATGCAGATAGATTCACAAAACACCAACATGCGAAGGGGGCATACCCACTACGTACCTGACCAAGAGGCTATTTAAAAAACAAAAAATATAATATATTGTGTGGTTAGTATATTTGAACCAACGTCCAACATATGACTACAGTAACTGAGACATCATAAATGATCGTAAACGTGACCAAAAATAGGCAAACAGGTGGCAAGTGCCATTGAGTTTTCCAATTTTGTTGTCACGTGATCTACAACCATTTCTGAGTGCTCTTTGTATAGGGTGTTAGGAAAGTTTTGGGCAAATTTAAATGGGTGGTGTAGAATGATCCAACATGATCAAAAAAGTCTTATGACATTTTTTTTATAGCGATAGGGAAGAAATCTTCACATTAGAAAAGAATGCCATAAGGCTTTTTTATTGCTGGATTTAAAGTCTAGAATTTTTCCTAACACCCCTCATATGTAGAACAAAAGAATTAGGGTTTCGTATCAAAGAAGGTACTAAATTCTACTCTCAGATATGTTCAATATTTGTATCGGGGGGGGGGGGGGATTGTTGCCTACAGTAATTGATTGATATTCATTTCTTCTAGTTTGGTAAACTTGACCATGTGTAGGTGCTTACAAATTTTAATAAAAAAAAACTATATAATCTGCTGTTAAAAATTAAATGATCATCAGATTTTGGTAAATTTTCAATTATGAGAAAACGCCAGAAAATTTCAAGTATAGTAATTGAATTTTAAACAGCTATTGTATAGAAAAATGATTCCAAAGATACAATTAAAATCGAGATTAAAATTTATGTGACCGAATTCAATTTATTCACAATTAGTCAGAGGCCAAAAATCGACAAAATTCTTAGCAGTATATGGATGGTCGGAAAATTTAGGATTATTGGTATATCAATAGGGAAAAATCGATTGGACCCCAACAAATAACCAGAAGTAGCGTGGGGGTGGGAAAAGGGGTGGTTTTAGGGGTGAAACGTGGTTTTTTATGATTTCCGGCAAAACTAGACCTTCTGTCGAAAAAGTTAAATGCAGAAATTGTAGATAACTAAAATATCTACAACTTTTATTTTAATCATTTTTCAACATAACCTCAAAACTATTGAAAAACGCCACAAAACCAATTTTTTGATTTTTTATGTTTATCTCCCACAAAATTTATTCGATTTTAATGAAATTTGGTGAAAATGTACATTTTTTGTCTCAAATAAGCTGTAATTTTTTTTAAGCGAAATATTTATTTTTTGGTTTTAATTTGAAAAAAGGTCCTAATTTTCAACAAAAAAAGTTGATTGACAAAATTTTGATTGTTGATAATTTCAACACGGAATTTTTTTCGTTGAAACCTCTACTTTAAGATGGTGTTAAAGAATCATACTGTTACTATGGAAAAACATTGTCAAAAATGAGAAGAACCAAAACAAAGATCTTTTCAGGAGCGATTTTTCTGTAAATGTCACGAACTGTTCATTGTTTGTTGAAATGAAGTGTTGAGAGTGACGCAAAATAGTAATTTCAATGTAATAACAAATAAGGGAACTTTGATTAATCGTTTAAGGTTCGGGATGGTGAAAAACAAATTGTTTAAACAGCAATTTTACAAAAAATTATTGCTAACAATTACGGTTTTTGTGCAAGAAAATTTTTTTTTATACTTCATGGAAAAAATGAATTGAAAATAAGTTTATTAAAACAAATATTTAAAATTATTTCAATTTACAAAATAAGAATATAAAATCAAAACTATTTTAATCTAATTTTTTCGGAAAGCTGCTCTACATCATCAGATTCAACATAGTTTTCGGTTTCTTCAGGATCTCCAACAAGATCTTCGACTTCGTCAAGATACTCAAGTTCACCAAGATCTTGATTTCCAATATTAATTTGAAAATTTGTTGTTGCTTCGTGTCAATTTCCTCCGAATCGCTGATTTCCACTAATAGTTGCTTTTCAGCGTTAGAAAAGTTTTCGGACCCGTGACAATTGGAGAATAAAATGTTTGTCTGGAAAGCGAGTTTTGCAACGAAAGACCAGTCAGCCCAACGAACTGACAAAAATGTTTGTTTGCGGTTATTATGAAAATAGATAGGTACTGCGCGTCATATAAATGTGGTACACTTTGATTTATCAATGTAAATCTGGCTCAACTTGTCTCGCGAAAATCAAACAGATGAATAACTCAGGGATTTACCTTAGATACAAACAAATTCACGTGTGGTGAAAAGTTCAATTGGTCATCGTTGACATTTTACCCATCATGTCCTTTGTTATCGTTTTCACATATCAATGAATTTTGTAGCTTCCCTGAGTTATTCATCTGTTTGATTTTTGCGAATTCTGACGTCTCTGATTTGATCATAACCTACAAAGCTCGTAAATGACAGTTTGCATCAGTCAAGCTCAGGAAGATCACCATACACAACTAAAAAAACCTGATATTCGGGTTACAACTGTTGTACCACATTTATATGACGCGCAGTGTACCTTGAGTTCTGCTCCTTCCTTCCAGCTGGGCTCAACAATCTCAGCAATGTAGATTTCAGGATTTGTTGCACTTTACTTTTAATTAATTGAATAGCACCGCACCTTTTTTGTATTAATTTTTGTACCTGCGAAAGCGTTGTTTTTTATCACTAATTAGGCCTTTTTTCAAATTAAATTCGCAATAAAATCAAAAAATAAATATTTCGCTTCAAAAAATTTACAGCTCATTTGAGACGCAAAAATGTACATTTTCACCAAATTCCATTAAAATCAAATCATTATTGTGGGAGATAAAAATAAAAAATCAAAAAATCGGTTTTTCCCAATAGTTTTGAGGTTATGTTGAAAAATAGTTATATTAAAAGTTGTACATCTTTCAATTATCTACCATTTATACATTTAACTTTTTCGATAGGAGGTCTAGTTTTGCTGGAAATCGTAAAAAACACGTTTCACCCCTAAAAACACCCATTTTTCCACCACCATCCTACTTCTGGTTAATTGTTGGGGCCCAATCGATTTTTCCCCATTTATATAGCATTAATCCTAAATTTTCCGACCATCCATATACTGCTAAGAATTAAAAAAAATATATATATTGGCACTGGACTAAATAAAGAAAATAGGCATACTTTTATATGCATACTTGCATTAATCGAGAAAATACTTGCATATCCTACCAAATCTGCTTTTGAAACCAGGCTAAGACGTAAAACTGCATATTAGTGAACCAACAACATAGCTTTCTATTCTGAGTTCAAAAACTGCAAATTAATCAGTTAATTAACTTTTCTTTGATTATATTTACACTTGGCAGATCCGGTGTTTTCTTCAGATTCGAGAGCAGCATGGGTGTTTAGAAATTCATGGGACAAATTTTAATGATACACTCTTCACTTAAAGTTGATTTTTTTAAATCAGATTTTCCTTAAAAAATATAGGGTTCTGTAGTCAGCGCCCTCTACATCCATAAATAAAAAATGTGAACAATAAGCTTGTATGCCAAATACAAAGAAAAAACATAAATAAAAAACGACTTGAAAGACCTCTAACTTATTTAGAAAGCAATTAAGTAATCGACTTATTTTCAAGTGAGAAGGTACCATTAAAATATCTCATGATTTTCTGGATATTCAGTATATCAACATAACCTGAAAGTTTCAAAACCAATTATTTAATATAATCTGCGCAAAAAATATAATCAAATTAAAATTATTAACTATTATTGCAGAGATACTATTAAAATTAATTATTTTTCTAATTAATTTTGCATATTAGCTGCTGCTACCCTTGGATTCGGATAACCACATAATTTGTTAATTGCATATTAAAATATAAGTAAACCGTAATAATAAACGATTATTTGATAATTAAAGGTCATTATAAGGTATTCAGCTAGGTAAAACGCGATTCCAGTTATTTTACAATAAATAAAAATAAATTTTATACAATTAGAGCTCAAAGCTTTCTAAACGTATAGTTAATTTAACGGTGAATTTTAACAATAATTGTTACCTTGTGCAGATTGGTGCTCATTACTACTGATATTCAATTCACATTAATTAAAAATGCATATAACTCTATTCTATTACATGGTGAAGGAAATGCTGGTGCGCCCAACTTGAAAATTTTGCAGAACCCTCATTATGTTTAAGATAGGGATCATTAACTTGCTTACATAAAAGATGGATATTTACTAAAGTGAATTAAATATCAAAGAAATATATGGCGCATCTGGCCAGGAAACGGCCCGTCACCCAGTACGCGAACCATTTCTAAAGAGAATTAACTAAAATAAACCAAGACATTACCATAATGAAGGCAAAGTATTTAAACTAATAGACGTCGATTGGATAACAGAGTAATTCTACAAGTAAGAAATATAAATACAATTGCATGCAAGTTACTTGTAATTTGCTGATTGATTTTATGTATTGTTTGACATTTTGAAACAAGGTCCTAAGTAAATTTTATGGTCATAAATTAATGTTTTATGTACTGGGATCGTATTTACATTTGTTTTCCAAACATTACAAATAAATCGTGATTTATACTGAGGTTTACCGCTACTGAAACCCGCAATTTATACTGACGATAATAATTATTATTTGCTATTAACAACACGCAAACGCAAAATAGAATCAAACAAAAAGAAGGCCCAAATTTAAACAGGAAGCAAACAAAATAAAATACGAATTGAAGCACCACTAATAGTTAATAATAAACAATTTACATTCCTAATAAGAATAAAAATAGATTCATATGAAAAAAATGACAAATATTGTAAAATAAATGAAATCACTTCCTTTGTGGGGAAACATGTCATCTTTTAACCTCAAACATGCATCAGATCGATAAATGAATTCCTCTAGCGTCTGTCTGGCCCACAAAATCTTTTTCACGCGTTACTTAATAACTAATAATTTTGTTTAATAGAAAATGGTTTAATCATCCTTTCCTCAGCAGGAGTTCTTTATTTGTATGTTCGTTTCTGCATCCACGCAACGTGCCACAAACCAAGACGCTGGATATTGGAGAAACGTGATTTAAAAGTTATCGATAAACAAAATGTTAATATCAACTCCCAATAATTCAATATCACAACAGTGGTATAAAGATTTTGTTACATGTTTCAACATCGAGAAGTCTCCTGAATTTAGAAAACTCGAATCGCTCAAATATTCCCATACCTATCTAAATGTGTCCCTTCAATCACAAAATCTCATACGTAAACATATGTTATGGGTATAAGACTTTTTACTGCTTCTTGTAAGATTTCGTTTTATATTCCTATAAAAATGTCACGGGAAAGTTCATGCTTTTTTATTTATGGTTTACAACTCGATGAGGTTCTCAAACATGTTTATATATTGAGAAAAATGTGATTAAAAATGACATTTAGTACAATAAATAACGACATTTAGAAACTTTGGGACTTGCAGGCGCTCTGATCAAGAATGATTTTTTTAATCTGTAGACACATTGTATATTAAATTTACGCTCATGTTCAAAGAGCTTGTTCCTTTCGTTGCAACTTGAGTAGTAATCTATACGTTCTGCCTATTCTCTATATTACCCCACATATAAAAATTCAATTGCGTAAGCTATTGAGTGGCCAGGTCGTTAAAGCAACATTTAGAAGATGAAACAATTTATGGCATTTTTTTAAATTATATAGATCACAGTTACACATATATTTCCTGTGAGAGCAACTAAAAACTTCCAAGTCCTGGTCAATTCGAAAAGCAAAAGTTCGAAAAACCAGCACGTACCCCATGAAAAATATGCGACATTCATGCTCATTTTGGGTAGGTATTATCTTAAAAATTAAAATAATGAAAGGTAATTAATTAAAATTAAATATATTTTCAAAAAGAACAAGACTGTTAGGATTTTTATAAATTTAATTATAGGTATTTAATCACAGTAAAAATTTCTTTAACCAGCGGCATCGTCAAATGACAAGTATAAAACAAAATAACGACCTACTATTTATATAAGACCGAAGAATGAGGAAGGGGTCATTAAAATACATCACTAAAATAAATTGAGTAATGGTGAACTATTTCTAGTTGGTCTTTTATAAAAACATCACACTCTAGTTTATCCTCCGTAACATATTCTATATATTCCGTTTTGTTTTCTTTATTTTTGATTAATGTTGATAGAGAAATAATTGTTTTATAAACCCTTTTCGGATTTTTCAGAAGAATCATTTAAATATTGTTGGCATGATGGCATCTTTCAGTTTTCTTTTTTCTTATTTGGGATTTACTACCACACTCAGTTCCGCATAATTCCTTTGTTTCATTATGCTCCATAATGTGAAAGAACTGATGAAAAGTTTGAATAGTTGTCTCTTTTCTCGCAAACACTTCTTTAATGCTTAACCTAATGGCTGCACTAATGGCTCATTATTTATTTAAAAGATGCAACCCAAGCAGATTTCTAAAAATAATTTCACTATGGCTGTGCAAGGGTCACGTAATGCACAGGCAACTGCGAATGTATTTATTTTGTAAACTATAGAAAATTAGAAATATGGCGTAATCAGACCGAGACGATGTTGATGCAACTAAATAAAATAGCTCTTTCCATATGTACAAAAACTAAAGCCACTTTAAATAATATAAATGATCATGGTTGAGAGTTTTTCTATAGGCTATTTTAACACGCAAAATAATTGTAGTCTGTATAATTTTGTGGAAAGTAGAAGGTCGAGCCTTTGAAATGCGGTGTAATCGAAAGTCGAATTATAAAAAGATTAAATACTTATCAATATCATAAACAATTCGAACGTTGTTCAGATAGGTATTAGTGCATGTTATTTCGGGATTATCTGGAATTCGAATAATGCTGATAGCAATTTCGATTAACTGGCGTGAGAGGTTATTTAGTATGCATGCACGTAGTATATGACGTCGAGGTATTGATCATTTTTAGTTCTATAGAGTGGAACAGAAACCATCGAGCCTTAAATATTTTAAATATTTAAAAATTAAGTCTGAATTTGATATACAATATTATATTTATTTTCCTTTTTATTTAAGTTATAGAGTGATTTATAGTTTTATTTTTGGCTACCTGATGGAAACGCTACCTTAAGCTATCTGGCCAAGGTCAATTTTGAAGCCAAAATAGATATAAAACATATACAGGATGATTCAGTTTGCTGGTTGGTAACTTCAAATACCTATCGATAGAATTCGTCAAAATAATGCATGGTTCAATGTATATGTTTTTTTCGTAGGATGCACAATTTCTGTAATGCAGGGTGCTGAACTTTATCTCTTTTAAACATTTTTGATTGTAAATTTCGATAAAAATGAGATTTAAATAAAATTCGATATTATTTTTTTCTTGTTATAATCCCTTTTGCTTTCCCAAACTTTTTGTCATTATGCCACTGAAACTGGAACTAAATGATTGGTCGTTCCATTAATTTCTTAGATTTAGATTCGCTTATTTTTTTTTGTCATCTCGTTTTGTCATCTCTTTTGATAAAAACTGTTACAAAAAAAATATTAAAAAAAGAAAAGCTCAGCGTTCTGTCCTACAGGAACAGTGCGACCTAAATACAACAATATTGACAATATCAGAAATTAAATAAAAAACGGTACTAAAAGAAAACAGTTCCGAGTTAATATTAATTTTACCACATGGGTATTCTCTTTGTGCTTTAATGCAATATTTCCACACTGCTTCAAACTTTTCTTTTAAAAAATGCCTTCTTAGGCTTAAGCAGTCAAGTTCCTTACTAAAATATATCGCTTAATAACTCTTTCGCATCATGTCATTCTAATGGTAAGAAAAACAATTATTTAGCGTTTCCGGCGATAAGACGGTATGACTCAATATTTAGATTTGGTGTTTAATATGAGGAAACATTATGAAAATATCCAAACCTCAACTAGATTTCGGAGTAACTGCTGAGCAGTTTATTTCTAAGAGGATTGCATTCTAATTCAGAAATTAAACTAAAAGTTGTAAATGTAACAGACTTCTCACAAACTTTTGCTGATATTTCGATTAAAGATTAAAATTTGTTGGTCAGTAACACTAATATTGTTTTATTTCATTAACTGTTTACATGTGATTTAATTGGATGCATACTTAATGTATACGACCAGGCCAGCAATTTTATTTCGGTCTGGTAATTCAATTTCCAATAGGAAACGTGGTTGAATACGTTTCTATTGTGTAGGTATCATTTGTTTCTAAAAAAAACACTATAAGTCCCACGGTGACTTCCGGCAATATTTCCGACAGGTAAAACACACGATGAAAATCAATTAAATTGACTACACATTAGCAAATATATCATTCGGAATAAAATTGATTCAAATTTAGAAAGAAACTTTCGTGTTACTTGTTTCCCTTGAGGTATTAACCTGCAACTGGCATAATGTACCTACATATTATAGGTACGACAATGTTTAAAAATTAAAACCTCTCTTATTTTTTGTTTCCTTTTTAAACGTTACCTTAATAGCCAATGGCGGCTGGTGAATTTTGGATTGTCGATTTTTTCTATTTAGAGACGTGCTCGGAGACGTGGGACCTCTTCCAAATTATAGAGGTTTCATTTGGGATCAAAATGAGAACATTGGCGGGAAACAAAATTTAAAACAATTTGCGACAAAATTTCCGAAAATTCCGCCGGGTCTCACCTGGTAACTCCATAAATTTTATATATTTGATTTCTTTAAAAATATGTAATAAAATAATCTTCGATACAATCTAAGACAAGGTTTTTTGATTTAAAAAAAATATTTATTTTTGGAAAAGTTACCAGCATTTGAAATGTTTAATGGCTTGGATCATAGTTTCAAAAAATTTCAAATGCTCGTCGTAACATTTCCAAAAATCAATATTTCTTCAAAAGCAAGCATAAAATTTCTGGACTTTCCAGGTGAGGTCCGGGATTTTCGGAAATTTTTTTCATAAATTGTTCTTCAATTTTTTTTCCAGCCAATGTTCTCATTTTGATCCCAAATCTCTTATAATTTGAAGTTGGATCAATATTTAAAATAATATTTTTGTTTCCCAAACGTTTTAATTATATTTTTCTTGTTTCTTAAAGGAACTATTGATATAAATCAAAAGCAATAGTACAAGTCGTTAGAAGTATGAATTCCATTACTTTAATCTGCGATACACAAAGGCTTCTCTAATATACAGGGCGGTTATTTAATATGGAAACCTGGATACTTATATAAATTGCCTTGGTTGTTTGCGAAAAAAATCCTCGGACTGGTCAATGTTTATTTCTTTTTGCGCACATTTTGACATGCCGTGCCAATTTGTTCCGCAATATTTGAACGAGGTGTGACGTCGTAGCCATTTTTTTTTAAATGCGATTACCAATTTTTTGGCAAATTTGGATAGAGGAGCCAATTCTGAAAATGGCAATATGCAGTAGTATGACCTAGGAATTGATAGATTACGAGATCTCAATTATTTGTTTCTCAATGAAATGACGAACCATTCTTCCGCTTAAGAGTGTTACTTTCCAACTTTTAGTTACCAGTAAATAAGTTTAAGACAAAATTAAACTTACAATTGAATGTGCGAGGATTTTTTTCGAAAACAACCAGGGCAATTTATATTTCCAGGTTTCCATATTAAATGACCACACTGTATTAATATACATACACTGTATGTATATTATCTATTGAACGAAAAAAAAAAAAAAAGATTTGATTACTTGATTTTGAATACTAATATGTAATGAAAATGTTTACCAAAATAATTAGGATGATGCAAGATGTTTCTATGGACAAGGATCTGGATCGTGGGTTTCTAACCGTTGACCTTTTTGTCCAAATTTCTTAGCGTCCGTTAAGGCAATATAAATGTATTTCAATGTACACAATATACAAAATCAAAGGAGTTTCAATCTGAAATATATTACCAAGAGAACTTTCTGGACATTTAATTCAAAAAATAGGGTACAAAAAAGTTTGCGGGGGTAGAGCACTCGCTTTGTCTGAAAAAATGCTAAATAAAGGGATAATTATTTATGTACCTGATGGCGTCTTTAGCAGCTCAGTAAATACTGCAGGAAAATGACAATATATTAAAACATTAAACATATTATGGGCGTTTAGTATAAGATTGAATTGATTGAATAGGAGTAAAATGTTGGGACGGTGGCTCCCAATTATTCATTTTGGTTCCTGCTCTTGAAGGTGCTGCAAGCGTCTCATTATTATAAGAATATGAAAATGATTAAGACTGTTTTTAAGAAGAAACTACTGAAGAAAATTCAAGAGGAAATCGTCGATGATAATGCACTCTGTAATGATTAATAATGTTCAATATTGTGTCATTTACTATTTAACATTTACATACCTATATAATAAAAAAGTTAACAATCTTTATTAGCTTTAATGATTCGTTCAAAAATTTCCGCAAAATATATTATTTCCAAATAATACCGTTTTTCCCATACTACTAGGTTGTTTGATTTTCTGGCTGAACCAGGTACGTTACCCCTGAACATTTTTTTTTAGTTCATTACACACACAAATAATTAGAAACACAAAAATAACTTGATTGGTTAATTATACAGGGTGTTTCGTAACAAACAATTTAAGTGACAATTCCTTGTCGAAAATTAAGGTGGATGCTCCATATATTTTCAAAATAAGCCTTTTCTGTCCAGCTACAATCCCCTTAAAGGGACGGGTCAGAACGGTTTTTAATTTCTATCTCAAAATAACGTAATCGGAAAATTACCCTAATTTTGCGTCTAAAAAAAACATTATTTTGCTTCTCAATGAAATTTAAGTTATGGTTTCACCAAAACTTGTTAAACCTGTTACTTTTTACCTTTATTACAGTGTACTTAGACTGCACCCTCATGAAGAGTTAGGCCCAAGTACCAAACCGCCTTATTTTACTCTGCAAAGCTCCTCCTGAAAATAGTTAAATTTTTAGACTTGATAAAAAAAACTGAAATCTATACATCACATAACTATAATTACAGATCAACTAGCAACTAAAGTTTGGAGTTTAGTATTTATCCGGTTGGAGAGCTAGGGCTATGTCTGCGTTTACATAAAGGCTTTATAGCGAAGGTTCTCTTTATAATCAAAGTGGCAAATTAACCAAGCATTACTGCTCAAATTTTTTGCTGTACTGTCAATATATTCTATAAGTAGATAGGATTCGTGGGGTCAAATATAAATAAATAAGAAACTAAATCGTGCCATATACCCCAAAAGATGAAACTGGTGCAGCTACGGACACGTGTTTCGGAGTTATTGCTCCTCGTCAGCGTAGCGTAGCTAAATAAAGAATCTAAGATCTGAAGCAATAACTAATAAAGGTTTTCTAACCTTTATAAGTTATTCCTTCAGATCTTATAACTAATAAAGGTTTTCTAACCTTTATTAGTTATTGCTTCAGATCTTAGATTCTTTATTTAGCTACGCTACGCTGACGAGGAGCAATAACTCCGAAACACGTGTCTGTAGCTGCACCAGTTTCATCTTTTGGGGTATATGGCACGATTTAGTTTCTTATTTAAATATATTCTATATTCTGTGGTCAGAATATAACTTTAAAATAGTAGGGAGCATCTAGCACAAGGTATAAATTAATACACTAATCTAATTCTTGTTTTCGTTTATACCACGTAACCTCAATTGTAAAATTTCTCTTTAAACGAAAACAAATGACCTAAAGTGTTTCAAGACTAGTATCATTTCTGGTAATGGAAGGAATACAATTCTTATTTTAGAAATGGACGTCCATAATTGGGATATTTTTTAAAAGTTCTTGGACGAGCGAATCAGGTTTTCACAATAGTTGTTAGATGTAGTTACAATACTAACTAACCTAATAACGTAGTCTCTTATAGAAACGCTAGATAAATGTTTTCTGTATGTTTCTGTCTTCTATTGCTATCATGTTCTTCATATATAATTTAATAGAACTATGCCTATTATTCTCATATTATACACTATGCTTTCCTTTAAGATATTTTACAGAAAGTAATCTAAGATGGTTAGGGTCTTGAGACCTTGGTGGCTACTCTATGGAACCTATTTAGCAGATCTCGCAGTTGGAAAAACTCTTGTGCAACCATTTTCGACAAATAATATTTTATTAAGAATAAGGAGGGGAATACTAAATTACTCTAGTGAAGTTAGCGCCGCTTTTTTTGAAAATCGAAAATTTTTCATGAGTTCCCGGTAGAAAAGGAATAGTTCTAGAGTTCTAGTAGAGAAACATAAAGAGTTCCGGTGAATTAGGCTCAGAAATCGAAAAAATCAATATGACGGCGCTAACTTCACGCAGCGCCGTATTTTAAAAAAGGAGAAGTTCTGAGGGAATTTATCGGTAGAGGCAGAAGAGTTCTGGAGTTCCTGATGGTTTTCTAAAATAGTTCCCGCGTTTTCTCAAAGTTATGAATTTTTTTTTTTTATATAAAAAGGTTTTTCTCAAAAAATCAGTTCTGAGTAGCGCTCGATGAGTTCTACAAGAGTCGCCAACGAGAACTCTCGTTAAAAAATCGCTGCAATTGTTATTAACAAATTATTGGTTGAAATTTCAAAGTTTTCTACTTTCACGCCTCCAAAGCTACATAATTAATTTTGCGATAGTTCTGATGGGAGTTCTGAGCGGCGCTCGATGAGTTCTACAAGAGTTGCCAACGAGAACTCTCGTTAAAAAATCGCTGCAATTGTTATTAACAAATTATTGGTTGAAATTTCAAAGTTTTCTATACTTTTACGCCCCCAAAGCTACAAAATTAATTTTGCGATAGTTCTGATAGGAGTTCTGAGTAGCAATTTTTGAGCGAGAGTTCTCGTTGGCGACTCTTGTAGAACTCATCGAGCGCCGCTCAGAACTCCCGTCAGAACTATTGCAAAATGAATTTTGCAGTTTTGGGAGCGTAAAAATAGAAAACTTTGAAGATTCAACCAATTTGTTAATAACGATTGCAGCGATTTTTTAGAAAGAGAGTTCTCGATGGCAACTCTTGTAGAACTCATCGAGCGTCGCTCAGAACTCCCATAAGAATTATCACAAAATTAATTTTGTAGCTTTGGGAGCGTGAAAATAGAAAACTTTGAAATTTCAACCAATAATTTGTTAATAACAATTGCAGCGATTTTTTAACGAGAGTTCTCGTTGGCGACTCTTGTAGAACACATCGGGCGCCGCTCAGAACTCCCATCAGAACTATCGAAAAATGAATTTTGTAGCTTTGGGGGCGTGAAAATTGAAAACTTTATTTCAACCAATAATTTGTTAATAATAATCGCAGTGATTTTTTAGTCAGAGTTCTCGTTGGCGACTCTTGTAGAACTCATCGAGCGCTACTCAGAACTCCACTCAGAACTGATTTTTTGAGAAAAACCTTTTTATATATAAAAAAAATAAATAAAAATTCATAACTTTGAGAAAACGCGGGAACTATTTTCGAAAACCATCAGGAACTCCAGAACTCTTCTGCCTCTACCGATAAATTCCATCAGAACTCCTTTAAAAAAAAAAAAAACGGCGCTGCGTGAAGTTAGCGCCGTCATATTGATTTTTTCGATTTCTGAGCCTAATTCACCGGAACTCTTTATGTTTCTCTACTAGAACTCTAGAACTATGCCTTTTCTACCGGGAACTCATGAAAAAAATTTTCGATTTTCAAAAAAAGCGGCGCTAACTTCACTGGAGTTAAAAAAATTTAAAAATGTAGGTTTTAATTTCAATTTTTGAATAAATAATAAATAAATAAATACACCACATGTAATTACGACCCCCTTTATCCCAGAAGGCTCTAGGAGCCTTGTGCGGGAGGGGGCTACACATTTAAAGACAAGGGACACACATCCAATATCCGTGTATAATGGAAAAATCCCTCTCACAGTGTTTTCCATTGCCACGGCCGGGATTCGAACCCGGGACTTTTGGGTGAGAGGCAGGTACTCTACCATCTCGACCAATGAAACAACTGAGGGTTTAAACCGCTCTGAAAAAAAACTTTTCAGGTTAATTTTCTTCGTATAACTTTCGAGTATCATAAATAGAGATAGACAAAAGTCCACAAACACAGATTGATTCATATTGTCAGGATTCTTAAAACTGTGATGTTTTAATACCAAAATTATTAGTTCAAAAAATAGTTTCCCTACGAAAAACTCGCAAATTTCGAGAAGCGCATACACTTTACTAGATTCAAGTTTTGTACCTAAGAATACGCGATGTCAAGGCATGCTGGACAAAAATCAGGCAAACAGGGAACAACCTGATTGTACAAACCTGCGATATGGTTACTTGCAGTATTAATTTGCATAAACGAAAACTGTGGATTCTATGGGCGAAAATAAGACAAAAATATTTAATAAACTAGATATGATATTATTGAAATTTGGCCCACTCAAATGCCTAACTAAATCGAATTAATTAGATCAATTTAAGCCAACTGGTTAAATCCAGAATCCTTTAAGTTAATCACTAAAATCACAAAAAACGTTCGTGCCTGCATTTTTTTTTCAAGTTTCGTTTTCAGTTTTTGAGATAGAAAATAAAACAGTCAATAAAAAGGTATTAAAAACGAAAATGATTCTCAAAACCTCAAACTCATCAGTAACAATGTTTGTCTTATTTTGGATCGTATAATCTCCAGTTTTCGTTTGTTGGTGATTTTAAAAAATATGCTGCATAAATTTATCGCTCATAAATTGGTAACTTCGTTAGATGAAAATGCAATTGCGCAGAATCGGTTTCTAAATTTGAAATATTTCGACATATTATTTCCCTTATTATGAAACTATCTATGAGTAAACGGTATACAGTTTAATATGATGGGTGTTAGAGAAAAGTCTCGTTTTGGAGAACATCCTCACATAGTATTTTAGCTCGAGTTATTGAATGGACATTACCTACTGCATGTTATCAATCTTACCGATTCGTGATTATTTAATTTTTTCTGATTTCCAGGTCGTTCTCTTGAGATATTCATTTCCTTTACAGCAAAACAATCAGCCAACATAATAAAGAACAATAATTGACGAAGAATTACTAACAATTTAAGCATTACACTACTACTACTCCAGATTAGGTACAAAGTAGACTTTTCATTTGTTTCAGGAATCTTAATAACCTTTCATAATCTTCGTGGAAAACTTTGCACCCATCCGAGATGAAACTACAACACTACAAACTACTTACGTTCCAATCTACTTAAGCGTCAAACAAGTCCAGCTAACTAAAAAAAAGCAAAAAGCAAAGCAAATAATAAAAAACAAGCGTCACTTACTGCACGTCCCGAGACGGGCGAGAGCAACTAAATAAAAATTGCAGCACTCCTACGTTTGGTTGTCGCGTCTGAAGAAGTTCCATATGGAGGAAGTTGTTTTGGAGCGTACCTTTTCGCTGGAATCCCTTTGGCTACTCCACTTAATGGGCGTGCTGGACTTTTTCAAGGTCCCTCTGCCGCTGCCGAAACTGGTATTGCTCGGAGGCGATAGCTTCAAGAGCGAATCGCTGCTGCGCAACTTGCTGGATAGCGAATCCCTGGCGGACACCAGGGAGCTGTTCTTCGACTTGGGTAGAGATGAGTTGCTCTTGCCGCCGTTCAAGCTGTTGCCTTCGCTTTTGTTGTTCCTCCAGGACTGTGCAGAGTGCGGTCTACCGGGTGATTCGCCGCTACGACTACGTGTGCCAGGTGCAGGGCTGTGTTTACCTGGTGAACGGAATAGCTTGCTTGTATTGCTATTCAAAGTACTAAATCTAAATAAAGCCACTTAAATCAACTAGCTTGGTATAAAGCAAAATGTGTGGAGAATTGCATAATTTTGGAAATTTTATCGGTACATTGCTGATTTAAAATAACCTTAAGTCTATAGAGGTGAACAAATAACATTCTTTGAATATTGGATATATCATAATTTGCAAATATTTAGATGAGTTTTAACTGAAGCTGACTAAGCGAAACTAAATTGTAAACGATCACGAACTTTTATAAGTGAACGTTCAGATTGAAAACACAGAAACAAGTCGAACGGTAGTTAGCCAGAGGCTCCGACAAAGCTTCCTATGTTTCACAGTATTATGACGAATTTACTCGCGACCCACCCAAGACAATCGATAAGGCCAATCAGAAATATGTGCAGATTTGCATGAAAGCAGGTTTTTCGTTGTTTGATCATTAAAGTCTTTGATTTTACGAACTGATTGATCATCCTAATGCCAATAAATTATTCAGGAACTAGTAATTTTTCCATAGATATTATTATGTACATATACATAAAAATATATCAATTTTCTTGAAATGAAAATGTAACCCTTCTTAAAATAATAAATTTGTAATATGAAGAACAGTAATTATTTTATAGATCGTGGTGTAGATTCGCTTCCCCCATCAGTGAATTTTGTTTCATCTTTTAATTAACGTTCCCTTGTAAATTCGTCATATACTGATAAATGTCTGTAGTTTCTTGCAGCAATCTGTATACAAATGATTTCATTCGAAACAAATTCATACTAAGTTGATTGTTCCAGGGACTCTCCTTTGCTTTCTTTGATCAGCATATTATTTTTTTAAATTCCGTATAACTGTTCACACAAAGACGGTAATATAAAACTTGTTCACACACTCGAATTTGTTTGATATTGGATTTTTGACAGCGAAGTTTTTACAAAGTAGGCAAATGAACCCTGCAAAACTCAACTTTATGCTAACCAAATTGTTCCGTATAAAACTTTGCACTGTTCATCGTTTAAAGTACCTACTAAAAGTTCAGTGTGCTTACAAAATTAATAGACGCTAAAGTGTATTGTGAGCTAAATATAACCAGTATAATGAACAAAGTAAAAAATAGGGACAAAAATTACCAGTTATGGGCTGAGTCGTAGCTAGTGCCTAGTGTAAAATTATGATTTTGAGCCCTCAAAAACTCTTAACAGAATGTATTAAAATAAAACAAACAATTAATGTTGCGGAAGCGCTAGCTATATCTCACAGCCAGCACTATTACAACGTTGCGCCTCTTCATAATTTCAACAACCCTTAGATACAGTAAACTACCTCGAGCTAATAAAAAATAATACAAGATGTGTGATCGCTCATTGAAATTCTTAAAGATGGCCAGGCTCTTTTAGAGATTGGCAGAAGAAATCCTGTGGCATGGCCAGCCAGATCTCCTGATTTAACATCCCTAGATTTTTCTTTAAAAGCACTTACAATCTAAAATATATGTCCCTAAGTTAAAATATTTTCAAGAATTGCGTAGAATAATTGTTTAAGAGTCTTTTACTGAGTTCGTGTTTAACAACCTACATGGTGTCCACTCTAATTTTGCCCCCCTCTATTTCCTTATTTGAGAAGATATTTTAAAATTTCAAAATGTAGTCTTAACAGAAACTTCCGGATTTTTCAAATAAGTACATACCGTTAATTAAGTATGTACAATAAATTTAACAGACGATTATTTGAGTGATTTTAAGACAGAATGTTCAAAAAAAAATCCAAAAAAGTGTTTTTTTTTTCTCAAAAACTAAAGATACGAAAAAAATTCAAGAGACACAAAAGTTGAATTTTTAGTTGCTTAACCACAAAAAAAAATAGAAATACAAAAAATATGTGGCGTACATTTTTTTTTGTCAAAAATATTCGTTAATTCGGGACATTGGACTTAATAAATTTAATCAAGTTAGGGCTAAATTAACCCCTTAACACTACGAATAACACTGCCAAATTACAACAAAATTGGGTAAAGGATATTTGAGATATTTAGGAAAAAGCAATTTTTTTAAAATAAGTTTAACACACTGTATCTTGAAAACGAAGCATTTTCGGACCCGTTAAAGGGAATACCCTGTATATTTATTGACAGGTTTGTAGTACTTTTTGAACCAATTTAAAAAAACGCGTTTTCTTAAAAAAAAAAATGTTTTATTAACCGCCTCGCCTCTCAAGACGCCGAAATATCCCCTGGGAAATCCTAGAATTTTGTATTAAGGAGAGACAAGGCCCTACAGTTTATTGTGGAGTCCGAACTACATCTAGGGCTTCGATAATTCTCTGTCCATCTAAGTCCGAAGCAAATCAGAAATATATATTTTTTTGATTTGCCCCAGGATGGATTTGAACCATCGATCGTGTAACCGAGTAAGTTCGTATTAACGCATTTACCCACGCGGCTACCGTGCCCTCTGCTCAAAAATGTAAGTTTAGATCAAAATAGGCCGAAATATTCAAGGATAAACATAAGAAATACTTGTTTCCACTCTTTCGAGGTGGCTTTGGCTTTCCTTAGTAATAAAGATTAAATACTTAAAGATCTTCCGATGATCAAACATGTTACTAAGAAATAAAAGATTTTTAAGAAAATATAAAAATGACAATTAATAAAAAAAAAACATATGTAATTTAAAAAAATACTACAAAAAATATATTTACAGTTATTAACAAGTGATTTTCAATATGCGCTCCGTTATTTCGTATACACATTCAACAACGTTTTAGGAAATTAGACCGAACTTGTTGCAGACAATACAGATCATAATATTCAGTCTAGCAACTTCCTCAATGATCCTTTGTCTTAGTATACCAACATTCTCAATTTCCTCTTTATATAGACACGCTTTTTCTAGTTCCCTATAGAAAATAGTCTAGAGGATTGAGGTCTGGGCTACGAGCAGGCCATGAAATTGGAGCACCATTGCCTATCCACAATGTATAATGTTGATTTAAAAATTGGCGTACCAAGTTAGTATTACGAGGAAGAAGCGTCTCATCTTGTTGCCATACTACCTCAAACCTTCGTGCGACTGGTATTTGATTATCTGATAGATTCTCTATTTCATTTCTTAAATAATTCAGGTATTTCTCGCCGTTCAATTATAATTCTACTTCTCTTCTATAAAAATAGGTTCAAGTATTTTGCCATTTAACAAAACATCAAACGTTGGGGCTCCTCCAATCTCCATCCCTGTCTTCTTATGGGAAATACTAGATGAGGATTATCCTCGGGATTATCTGTCGCCCAGGTATGTTCATTTTTACCATTTAAACGATGAAATGTTGGAAACATACTTTCGTCACTAAATAGAGTATTTTATCACTAAAACGTCTAACATTTACCATACGAAGAATTTGCAGACAAAATCTCAGTCCGTTTTCAAGATCTTGGGGGTATAGTTCCTGACATTGCAAAAATTGAAAAGTTTATATTTGTGTATTTTTAAAACTTTATGAATATTTGTGCTCGTATTTGTCTTAGAAATTCCAAAATGTTCTTGGGCCATTTTTGTAGATCTTCTTTTATTTTCTATAAAATATAATAAAATTCCCATTTCTATCTCATCAGTAAGCACCGTCTGAAAACGTTCCCTTCTTTTGTCTGCTAAACCACCTTGATTTGTTCGAAATTTATTAAACACATTTTTGGACGAGTGTTTTGCAGCTGCAACTTGATTTTTCTTACATAAAAGATAAAATTCGCCCATTGCACATATTTCTTCTACAGAATAGCCCATTTTGCATTTTGCACGTTATATTAATTGTATGCAACACAACAATATAAACAATATGAAAATTATGAAAATAACATTCAGAGTCAATTATTTTGACAGCTAAATATCCCCAATTAAGTTTGCAAAGCCACCTCGACAGAGTGAAAACAAGTATTTCTTATGTTTATTTTTGAACATCTCGGCCTATTTTGATCTAAACTCAAGAGAATTATACATTTACAGGAGGTTCCATTACCACCCTGTATTATTAGGTAATGTTGAATATTACATTTGAAAATACGGAAAATTTTTGATAAGGCTACATTTTAAAATTTTAAAATATCTTCACAAATAAGGAAATAGAGGAGAGGGTCAAAATTAGAGTTGACACCCTGTACAAAAAATTTTTCAATTGAATAAAACGATTTTAAATTTTTTTTAATATTGCTTGTTCTATGTATATTGATCATTAAAAAATTTAATTTCTCAAAAACAAATCGACAGATAAAAAAAATTGTAATGTATGACTCGATCCGCTTAACTATTTGAAATGTTTAGGGGTTCGCTGCGGTTGGATGAAGCAGTGTGAACGAATTTTATGGTAAAATGCGTCTGGGTGGACTGTATTGCGTGGGACATCTAGTATTTTGGGATATATTCTAAAAATCTGATTATATTATATTTGCTTTGAAGCCAGCATACTTTTGAATCCCTGGTTTCTACATTGGCTCCGGCTGTTAAGATAATTATATGTGCATTTAAAGCACTCTTCATTTGAAAAAGTAATACTTATGGATGTTTTCATGATTAAGACTAGGAGTAGCCGTTATTAAAACTTTCATTAATTATAGTAACTTTAATTTTATATTATACCAATAAACAGTTTTCTAATAAAAATATATATTTATTGTTCATTCAATGTACATCCGTAGGGCTTGGTATAATATAATATAAAAATTTGTAAATATTTGCGACATTTTAATACGAATCTAATAACGTGTCCTTACCTCCAGGTGGTTTAGGGGCAGTATAACTTTTGAGTGGTATTTTGCTGGGTCTCCTCTTCCCGCTGTCCGTTGACTTTCTGTTGTTCTCAGCCTGGTCGTGGGCAGATTCAGTGCTACTAGAATGGTCCATTTGCAAATTTAAGGGCAACGGACTCATAGCCTTCATGCTGGCGGTCGATATCTCCGTCCGAGAAATTGGATGATCCGGCGGAGTCGACTCCAAGGCGGGGATGATGTCTGGAGAACTGCTTTTATTTAGAGGTTTTTGTAGGTCTTCTAGTAACCGAACTCGGGCACGTGTGCCCTCCAGTTCTATGTTTTTGTCTTCAAGCTGAAACATAAAAGATCATTTCATATGCGCTTCATGAAGGATGGAGACAGCGATAAATATTCATCTAAAGGCAATAAATATGCTAATTCGCTATTGTCTACTTGATTTAAATTTTTTTATACGGTTCTTGTGCTAATCGGGCGCAACTCGGATATCTTCGTGAACTTATTATTTGCTTCTTTCTAAGAGCGTTCTCGCAAAAGTACAAATCTCGTATTATTTATTAATTTTATTAATGGAATCTGATTCCTTCCTTTAAAAATGTATTCTTCATTTTTCTTGTTGTAAATAAACAGTAAGAGACAAAAACCCAAGTAAATATCTGAACTTGAATTACTGTAAAATACAGTGAACCTCGCAGTGAACTAAATTTGATGCAGTAATTAATTTGACACTTTTCCCTTCATACTCCGTAGTTTATTTAAAAAAATAATAAAAAACTTTTCTTTAAATACACCTTGCTTTTCTTGCAGTCGTACATGAAATTCTTTGGCAAAAAAGAAATTATTTTTTACTTTTCAGTACTTTTTTATGAAAAGCAAGTTCTTTTAAAAAAATTTCTGTATTTTCTACTTTATAGTCAAGCTTTAATTAAATTATCATTAACTGTGCAAAATTTCATCAATTAATTATGTCCGGAACGATTTGCTTTGATTTCTTGCTCCAAATTTCATCCCCCCGACCCCTACGTGGGGATATTTGCAAAAGCAACGGTGGAATATTGTATTATCATCCGACCTTAGTAACTGTGCAAAATTTCTTTAATTAATTATGTCAGGAAGAGTGTTAAATGCAGGTTGCAAGATTTGAACACAAACATTCTGAAAACTGAAAACTACATTGCGAGTTAAATAAAATCAATTAAAAATACATATGTATTACATAATAATTCTTTAAATTTTTTAACAAATAAGACGAAGGCGGGGAAAATTGGTACATGGATAGGTCGCTTACTCTAAAATGTTATGCAAATATGATCACTAAATACAGGGGCAGCACAAGCGGCCCAAACGAAAAATATATAATATATAAAATTTAAAATATTTTTCTCGTACATAAACCGTCCTGGAAACATTCCCACATAAATTTAATAACGGATGTAGGTATATAAATTTCTACATGAATACTTATGCATTGTTTGAAATTGCGGCAAAAACGTAAAATATTTTCTACAAACAAAGAAAGTACTATGTGGTCAATTTAGACTACCTTGTTATTTATACATGAGGTGCCGTTACAGAACAAAGCTATTATATTAATATGTTTATAGTAATATTTCTACATTCACTTCCTCATAACAATTTCAATTTTCGATAACTTTGGTAATATTAGAAGTGAGTTTTTTTATAAGTATATAAATGTATTTCATAATCGCCTTGAGCATCTAAATCATGGGCTTTTTCTAGCATGTCTAAATTAAAAGTTCCGCATTCCATTGCAACATATTTGTCTGCAAGTGGTAATTTTAAAGAGCTGACAAGATGATGACAACTCATCTGTAGACAGCAGATGGTTGGCAAAGTTAAGTTCCTTACCGAGTTCCTTACCATTAAATTGATGATTTTTGTAATTTATTAATTTTGAAATAAAATTTACTCGGTAAGTATTGACATCTCGATTGACATAGAACAGAAAGCAAACTATTACATTATACTTTGATTATCGAAGAAAACTTCGTTTCTTCAGTACTTCCTAAACGAAAGTAAAATAAAAATCAGTTTGTGTTTGTTATTATCAAGTTCGAGAGTTAAACATTTCGGTAAAGTGCCCATCATCCAATTTTTCGATATTGTTTCATGACCATAATCTTCAATAAAATTCAGTTATAGTTTTAATTGTCTTTTAACGATGCGTATCGAATGTGAAGTATTTAGTTTCTAATGGAAACTACTTCAGAAACAGTGCCACATCAAACGTTCCAAACTTCGTCAAATCTTTTATCCCCAATTTTAAGTTCAACACTGAATTGAATAAATAACAGCATTTTTATACCTACGTTATGTTCAACACAATAATTTTAAACGTATTATACTATACCCGTCAAAATTTGCTTCGGGACACCTTAAAATTGACCAAGATTTATAACGCTGTAAAACTGTCAAAAATGTATGGATTTGTGCCGGGTTTTTAGCGTTTCAAGGGAAATTTAATTGTCTTTCATCTTACCTATTTAACTCTAAGATAAAGTTACAAAAACATGTTTATACAGGGTGTCAAACGAATGCCTGTTTTTTCAGTAAATTTTAATCTTGAGCACAGCGTTAACCAAACACCCTGTATATTAGATTTTATAAAATTTGTTTGTCTTATGTGTCTGCTTTAAAACATTTTTTAAATTTTGCTCCTATCTCTTTTGTAGAAAAAGATACAGAGGTTTTAATAAAATGTTACATTTTCACAATACAATAAAAAATCTCAATCTTTTATACTTTTATAATCATCACTCACATTAACATTAATATCTTTTATTTAACAATATTAAACATTAAAATTTAACCGTAATGTAATTATAGCAATGAGTTGGGCCACCTCTGGATGTTATAATTCTCTGCAACGTTGTGTTGTGGCATGTTCTGAACCAAATTATTTATTATCTCGTTTGGAATTTGGTTCCACCCTTCTACAAGGGCTTCTCTAAGTTCTCGCAATGTATCAGGTTGATGATTTCGACTAGAGATATTCGTCTCTGTAGAACATCCCAAATTTGCTCATCTGTAGGGTTTAAATCTGATGATAATGCAGACTACCACATGCGGTTTATACCCTCTTGGTAAAAAAACTCGTTTACAATACGTGCTCTTTGTGGTCAATCACGATATATCCAAATTTTAGTAATCAAATCCATCAGTTATTTTATTGTGAAAATGTAACGTTTTACTAAAACCTCTGTATCTTTTTTTACAAAAAAGTAAAAAAAGATAGGAGCAAAATTCAAAAAATGTTTTAAAGCAGACACATAAGACAAACAAATTTTATAAAATTCAAATATACAGGGTGTTTGGTTAACGCTGTGCTCAAGATAATAATTGACTGAAAAAACAGGCATTCGTTTGACACCCTGTATAAACATGTTTTTGTAACTTTATCTTAGAGTTAAATAGGTAAGATGAAAGCCAATTAAATTTCCCTTAAAACGCTAAAAACCCGGCACAAATCCATACATTTTTGACAGTTTTACAGCGTTATAAATCTTGGTCAATTTTAAGGTGTCCCGAAGCAAATTTTGACGAGTATACTTTAATCTTGTCATTTTTAAACTTAATCATGAGTGGTCATCATTTTTAGCTTAATCATTGTTTATTTTACTCTTATTTAAGTAATACCATTAACACTAATATAATCTAATCTGTATATTAATCTGATTGGATAAATCAATAATATATTAAAGTATTTATGAGATTAAACTGGATTATAATGCATGTATGTATCAGCATGTTTTGGAGTGTATAGGTACCTTACATTTTGACATTGTCACTTACATACCTATATCTTATCAAAATCCACAAATTTGGATTGCAATGGAATACGATTTAATTTAACAAACCTTAGAGTGAGTTTATGCCTCGGTTTATGCAGCAATTAATACTAATATTAGCCGTGATTTTCTCGAATGCCTGTTTATGCAGATGATGCCTTAAAAAACCCTAAGAATGATCAAAGAAAAACGAAGACTAAATAAATAAACGCTTAGGCATAACAATTCAGTTTTAAAATTTTAAGATTAAGGCAAATGCTAATATCAATACTAAGATGACTGCATAAACTTAGAAGTATTATATGTGCTTGCCATTTTCGGTGACATTTTTCCTGTCTGGCAATAATGAGTTATTAAACTTGTATTGTAAAAATTATCTGAAGGTTAGCTCCTAATAAATTTTTATATATGTATTTTACGACTTATATATCGATTTTATTGTGCTATAGTTTGGCATATAATTTTTTTTCATGAGTCATTTCTAGTTCACTTATGCTCATGGCGTTTTTTTTTTTTTGAGAAAGTTTTCTTAAGCAATATAACATTAGAGTGAACTGGATTAAACTATACTTGTTGCAAAAGATTATGCAATACATCAAAAATTATTTATAATCAAAGAGAAGGTTTGCGCTATTCATCTAAAAATTGTGGAACATTGCAGACGCAATGTCTAGACGTGTGATATAATATTGCACATCAACTGACAATTTGAGATTAAATTAAATAGATACAAAGGCAAATAGAAGAAAATTTAATAGAAAATAGTTGGACGTTGGAAAATAATGCACTAGAAAATTCTTTTCGCGATGCTTTTGTTAGTTGATAATCGAGCATCTTTTACGTGAAACGTGAATGTTTTATACTTAAGTATTCACAATACATTTCTCATTATAAATGTATTTTTATAATCTTTCGACATATCAATACCAATTTCGAAATTCCAGGATTATAAAATATACTCCAAGATTCGATTTTCCAATGCAAATCAACTATCTTTATGTTATTTTAAATGATTTAGTGTTTATTCGTATAATATATAATATGTAAGATTTCTCTTATTGCAAATATTTTTTTATAATCAATCCCGAGATTTCGAGATATAAAAATAACAATTCTGAAATCCCAGGATTATAAAATATACTCCGGGATTCAATTTTTCGGATGACAAGAGTTTACAAATGTAGTGTGTGTGTTAAAGAGATATTAATTTTAATTAGATTTCGTTTTATGAGAAAAATTCGAGAATCCAACCATTTTCGAGAAATCGCCATAACTTTCTTATATTAAATTTTAGACGATAGTTTGTTTGAAATTTTCTTCATAGAAGGGTAGATAATGTAAATAATGTTGCAATAAAACTTTTTTTACAACTTCCGGTTAAATTGGAAATTACATTTACTACAATTTTAAAATGCCCGCCCCTGTAATGCATTAAACGATATTGAATAAAAATATATTCCATACATTTTTCCAGTGCAGGGTGCAGGGAGATAATCAGTGTAGACTAGATTGTTTGGGACACTTTTCCGTTATCTTTAAGGAAAATTCTAATTTGCAAAATCAAATTATGAGGAGTGACCAATCTAGATTCCACAACAGAGTAATAACCATACATAACTGTCGATACTGGTATCAAGAAAATTCTAAATGAATGAGACAAACCGGATTCTAGACAGGATTTGGGGTAAATGTTTGGTGTGGCATTTTAAATGGATACATAACAATGTTTCCATTTACCCCAAATCTTGTCTGGAATCCTAAAATATCATAATAAAGATATGGACCAACAGGTCCATAGCATTATCATGAAAATTTAAATGGTGAACGTTATTTACACTTCTTACAAAATGACTTACCTGTGCTGTTAAACTAATTTACCAATTCAATTATTAGATACTATGTAGATTCACCAAGATGTCGCTGTTCCACATAATAGCAATATTGTGGTAAATTATTTAAACCAGGCATATCCTATCCACGAAGATGGATTGATGCAAATGGGGTACTTTGGTGGCCAGAGATTTACTGATTTTTCCCCCTTTAGATTTTTGTGGGGTTATGTGAAAAGTTAGGTTTATAAAAAAACAATCATAGACATGGCTGACCATTACAATAAAATGTATGAAGGTGTTGGAGCAATCAACAGAAATACACTAAACTCCTATTGAATAGATTCTCCATGAGTGTAAATGAAAAGGCATTAATTTCGAACACCTTTTTTCACAAGTTATTACTTGTTAGTTTGTTATTTGTTTTTATTAAATAAAATACGAAGTTTTTTATTTCATTAATTCCTTTATTGCTAAGTTACTAACTACTATGGTTGCACTGGAAAAAATGCATAGAACATATTTTTATTCAATATTGTTTAATTAAATACAGGGGCGGGCGCCTTAAAATTGTAATAAATGTAATTTCCGGTTTAACCGGCAGTTGTAAAAAAAATTATAGTCACATTATTCACAATGCCTTTCTATGAAGAAAGTTTCAAATGAAGGTATCATGTAAAATTTAATGTAAAAATGTTAGGGCGATTTAAGTTTTTCAAAAATTATAAATTTTAAACTCATAATTATCTCGAAAACGGTTGGATTTTCGAATTTTTTTATATAACGAAATCCGAGACGAAATCTAATTGAAATTAAAATATCTTTAACATACAATAATAAGAAAAGTTAAACTTTATTATGTTGAGAGTAAGTATCGTATTAAAGTGAACGATATAAAAGAAGATTCATTATTTTAAAAGAACTCTCCTGATTTCCTGTACATTTTCATTTATCTCTCTTCAAATCATTTTCTACTCTGACTTGCACCAGCAGTACCTTTGTTAGTGTAGCAACTTCTTCAGATAATACATTTTTTTTGCTTGAATTCCGTCCGAATAGAATATTTTGAGTTTTTTACGTTTCGGCCATTTTGTCAGGCTTTCGTTTCAGAAAAGACTATGACACGAGTCAAAACGTCAAGACTTCCGACACGGACGAGAATACGAAAAGTCTTCTACAAATCAGCAAATCATCAGCTCCGCAAAGCCTTAGAATTTAGAATCAAAACAAGTAAAACATAATTATAAACATAAAATTCATCAGTCAGTTTTTAAGCAACCAAGAAATGATTCTTTTTATTATTTAGATAAGGTTAATTTATGCTTGGAAAATTATTTTGTGGTGCCAGTTCACCTTAAAACGATAGTATCAACAGAATGAACTGATATCTTTAAACAACCACGAAATTGTTTTTCGAGTTGTTTTTATTATAAAAAATTTGAGGTTGGTGTGCATCCTCATTTTTATTCGATGTAATAAATAGTTCTCTTTATTTGGAAAATTTTGCAGGACATTAGAAGTAGTAAATTTAGTTTTTATAAACCGTACCTGGCGCGACTGGATGTCTTTCTACCCTTTAATACGAGTATATTAAACTATTGTTATGGATCTTATTATTTACTTCCATCCATATACCTACAATATCAGTTAAAGCACCTACCTGAAACCGCAAGTCATCATTCTCTTCTCGGACTTTGTTTAATGTATCCCTAAGACCAACTTCTAATTCCACTGCAGTATCAAGTTGCTCCTGTAAAACCTGTAACAAGATACGGGTCGTTAGATCATCATTAATCATGTCGACTTCAGTGTAAACAATGTAAACAAGTAGTAGAAATAAGTAGATCTGAAGTTGTGTTTACAAATAATTGCATATTTTGACACTAAAGCAAATGTAATCAATGCGTAACTTTAGACCACTTATAATTTCGTATTAGCAACAAAATTCTGGTTATTTCAAATGATAACTATACCTAATTGTTTGTTTCTGAAATAAGTGACAAATAAGGCAAAACCGAGGGCAAAACCTGCTTTTAAATTCGGGTATAAATGTACATACCTTCCCTCACAGATGTGATAAAAAGGTAGTTTAAAAAACAAAATGTTGGCAAAGAATGAAACTAAATTTTGGTTGTTATTGGGTTTCGGCAAAGGCGCTAAGACAAATATGTCCCAGAGAGTTGAACCAGCCTTGAGGAATTAAGCTACAACCATTGAGTAAATAAATCGAGAAATAAATAATATGAAGAGGCGCAACCGTCAAGGGGCCGAGATTTTAGTATTGAATTTTTTTGCCAATAGTTTCAGGATTGTTATCAATTTCTAGTGCTGCGGGAAGGTATTTGTAATTCGGTTGCATAGCCCTAAATATTATAGATAATTCCGAGGATAATTCTGTAGTTATTGACAAAAAAATACAACACTTAAATCTCGGCCCCTTGACAGTTGCGCCTCTTTATATTATTTGTTTACTCAATGCTTCAATCTAAAAAAATTATTGAAATCGGGGACGTAGTTCAGAAAATATTAAAGATTGAAGTTAAGGTCACTTTTAAAATATGCGTTAATTTTGACGAGAAGTGTAGTTTGCGCAGGAAATCAAAAGGTATATTTTTCAACGTGATTCTTATCTAAAAAAACAGCATTGTATCAAATGGAGAGAAATTGAAAACCAAGTATCATTTATTTGCAAAAACCGTTGCTTAAAAAGCTATAAATACGCAATATTTTAATTTTACATTTTTTACACAGTGTATATATATATTTTATGCAATTATCCTCGGTATAGTGCTTATAGTTGCAAATAACCAATTAAAGAAGATAATAACAAGCCATTCATTTCATTTCATCACTTTCGACAAACAAGTGATCATTTCAAAGTTCTCGTTCTCTTCCAACTATTTCACATTTATTGACATTCCGTGTTTCAGAAAGGAGCAAGGAGCATACTATACTTTTATTTATTCTCTCAACAAATAAAAGTACGTAATACGTATTCTTGTATAACAATCTGTAAAATACTATGGACATATAAACGTGACCGGTAAATACGCCATCATCACGTCAACAAGTATAATGTGATAGAAGACGTGGACGAGACAAGTTGCACAATAGATTTCTGAGTAATTGTACTATTACATTACATTTGCACAAAATGATGCTGACGTATCGAATCGCGTGGCGTTTATTCAACTACGGTGACTGTGGTCGTGCAGAGATAATGATCGATAACGGTATCATAGGCATTTCACGTAATATCACCAATTTCACAATGGAGTTATTAATAGTTTTCCACTTGGCAGTTATTAATAGCAAAGATAATTTCATATACTAGATAGTCAAAGCCATTGTTTATTTCATCGCCCCATCTTCTCTCTCTAACACATGCAAAATTGGATGCCAAATAAAAGAGAAGTATTGCAGTATCATGAGTTAAAGTGAGATGAAGCTTAAGTTGAGGTCCATTTATGAGCGATAAAATTAAACAATAGGTCTGACTATCTAGTGTATACATGATCTTTGTTAATAGCTTTACACTAAACTTATCAATATGTGTAACTGGGATTCTGTACTTCGAGGATATTTAGTGATGTACCCAACCATATCCACCGCATAATTGGACAGGAACTGAAAGTAATGGGAACGTAGGTCAGTCATATTTGGTCGAATTATCATAAACAAGTCGCTCTGTGGCACCATAACTGGGATTAATTTGTACTGAAGTTTTAAACCGAGAGTTAAAAGCTACAAAAAATGCGACTTTGAAAGCATTTTAGGGTACCTAACTTTTTGTAGAGCATAAATCTACATTAAATGTATTATCTACAAAAACTTTTAGTTTAGTAGGTCTTGGAATACATTCGGATTCAGAAAAAAAAACTAATTTCAAAGTTTTCTTGTATGTCTGTGTTAATTTTCTTCGTTCATCTATAATAGAATTAAAAATTCACAAAAATCATACATCGTCTGAGGATTTCAAAAAATATTTTTCATGCAACAATCGATTTTTTAGATTTTGTTATTTAAGGAAAGGTAACTAGCTTCTGAGGATAAGACCGAGGGGGTAACCACTAGGTAAAAAACGTGACAGTATTGCGGAAATCATTGGATTGCGAAGGATTGCGGGGGGATTGCGAGAGATTGCGGAGATTGCGGCAGGATTGCGAGAGATTGCGGGAGGATTGCGAAAGATTGCGGGGATTGCGGCAGGATTGCGGGGATTGCAGCGGGATTGCCGGGACTAATTAAATATAATATTCAGGGTGTGATTATTCTTTATTCTTTTTTTTATTCTTTATTCAACAACAATTTTATAATACACAAATTTACAAAATTACATTTTTTAGACAAATAATTTGCTTAATATTTATAAATGTGTTTTGAATGCATAAATCATACCTATTTTATTTATCGTTGTTATTAATTTGGTTATCAATTAGTATTAGGTATAATATGAGAAATCAATTAAAAACAATTAAAAACAATTTGAAACAAAATTGAATTAAAACAAATTAGTTACCGATTAGTACTATTAGGAAAATAAGTTGATTGGCTACTAAATACCTACCTCGCTAAATACTTATTAAGATCCTTTATAAATATTTTAATATTATTGCTTCTTTTTATTTCGAATGGGAGAAGATTGTAAAGTTTAGGACCATAGAAAGAAATAAATCTTTGAGTTGTGGTTTTATTTAAATGGGGAATTTTGACATTAAAGTTTTCTCTACAGCTTGTGTTGTGTTCATGTTCTAAATGATCATGACAAAATTAGTTACGTTTGTAGGAAAATATGATTTATTACATTATTACAAATTTATTCCTTAAAAAATGTACCAGGATTTTTATATTTCTATGCTTTTCTAAACGTAGATGAAGGTCTAACCGAGGTTTTAGGCGAATTCTGAATAAATGAACAGGTATCACTTGAATAAAACCACGGATAAAATAAACAATAAACTTACCCATCCAAATCAAAATCTAGAAGCTATAGCAGGTCTTTCAATTTTCTTCTTTAATTTTTTTTGTTTCATTAATCGAGTTCTACTAAATGAAAAACTTGATGAAAAAGGTTTCATTCATTAACTAAATAAGATATAAGTTGAGTCCGAAGGAGGATGGATAAACGCTCCCTCCCACTTACGCTCCAGGATATGCCTCGGCCGACAAACGTTTTTTGTATCTACTAATGGTCAACTTTTGCTAAAAAGCAACAAATTCCTCTAACTCGATGACGTAAGTGTTCTTGCAGCCGCCGCCCGGACTAATAGTAAAAACAAAAAATATGGTCGTATAGAATAAAAAATTCTAAGAAAGATAACGTTTTTTCCAGTGGATCTTTATGTCTTTCATAACCTAAAATTCGTAAACTTGAAAAAAACGTTTTTTCGCAAAAAAAAAAACTAAAGTTCGTAGAAAAAAAAATTAAATCAGAAAGTTGTAGGTATTAAAAGCGTCTTTCGATTCATTTTTTGTTGAAATCAATCGGTGCATTACTTTTCGAGATATATCGAAAAAACCATCGACAATCGACTATTTTTGTTTTTGCCGTATTTCTTGCAAATTAACGTTTTATAACTTGCTACTTGCTGTAAATATAGCCCACGGCAAGCGAAAGAAGTACGTTTATTCAAAATTAAAAAATATTGAAAATTTTTCGAGATATATCGATTTAAAAAAAAAAAGGCGTTCTCTTAAATCGGCTGTAACATCTCGACGTATAGTCCTAGAGAAACGAATTTGGGTTCATTTTTTTCTTAAAGGGTTGTACCCCCTCGGTTGTACCTCGGGTTGTACTATCACGGTAAAAAAGAATGGTAACGATTTTATTAATTCTAAGTGTCCGAAAATGACTTACGAATATAATAATAATTATGGAATAATTAGTATATTTTTCTGGTAAGTAAAATAGTGTCTGAAAAATTAATTTTTAATTTATTTTTTAATTAACTGCCATTTTCCTGTATTTTAATAATTATTTATAATAAAACAACTAAGATTAAATTAAATTCAATTTATTATTGTTTAATTACGAGTTTAATTACAAAAGTGGTTACAGAGTTTAGACAGTTATTGTATGTTACATTGAAATATAAAAATACACTTAATATTAATAAAATCGTTACCATTCTTTTTTACCGTGATAGTACAACTCTTTAAGAAAAAAATGAGCCCAAATTTGTTTCTCTAGGACTATCCGTCGAGATGTTACAGCCGATTTTCGAGAACACCTTTTTTCTCTCAACAAATTTTCAATATTTTTTAATTTCGAAAAAAACGTACTTTTTTCGCTTACCGTGGGCTACATTTACAGCAAGTAGCAAGTTACAAAACGTCAATTTGCAAGAAACACGGCAAAAACAAATACTTATAGTCGATTTTCGACGGTTTTTTCCGAGGTTTTTTCGATATATCTCGAAAATATCAACAAAAATGAATCGAAAGATCTTTTTAATACCTACAACTTTCTAATTTAACTTTTTTCTCTACGAGCTTTAGTATTTTTTTATTTGCGAAAAACCGTTTTATTCAACTTTACGAATTTTTTAGGTTATGAAAGACATTAGTATGACTGATGGTCGAGATGGTAGAGTACCTGCCTCTCACTCAAAAGTCCCGGGTTCGAATCCCGGTCGTGGCAATGGAAAATACTGTGAGAGGGATTTTTCCATTATACACGGATATTGGATGTGTGTCCCTTGTCTTTAAATGTGTAGCCCCCTCCTGCACAAGGCTCAGCCTTCTGGGATAAAGGGGGTCGTAATTACATGTGGTGTATTATTATTATTATTATTATTATTATTATTATTATTATTATTATTAAGGATTCACTGGAAAAAAACGCTATCTCTAGAATTTATTATTCTATACGACTATATTTTTTGTTTTCTGTTAACATTTTCGAGAAATTATACATTGGGCCGTTACCGAGGCCGTTACCTATTGATTGGACTATAGGTACCTCTGTATCGGCACTGAAATATGTATAATGCAACTGGAAAATAAGTCAAATTTCCCCATAAGAACTGTTAAAAAACACTAGATACTTACGTGAACATCCATCTTTACTGACCCACTCTGTTTACAATAATTATTACACTGCACGTAAAACGTCAAATTCGCGGTCGCGGCCGTGTAAAATAATGACAAAAGGGACGAATTGCGAAGCAACTGCCGAGGATTGCGAAGATTTCTAAGGGATTGCGAGGATTGTGAAGAGGATTGCGGAAGGATTTCGGGGATTGCGGAGGGATTTCGGGGATTGCGGAAGGATTTCGGGGATTGCGGAAAGATTGGAGGGATTGCGGCTGGATTGCGGCGGGATTGCGAAGATTGCGGCGGGATTGCGAGATTGCGGCAGAAATTTGTGACAGTATTGCGGGGAGTGGTTACCCCCTCGGATAAGACTAAAGAGTTATGTCAGGCACTGGATTGGATTCTATGTTTAATTTGTAGCCATGTAAACATAGAAATTTTACTTTATATATAGTTGTCCTACTTTTGATGTTTTAAGGTTTTTTATCGGCTTCAGGATATTAATCCTTTATTTACATATGCAAAAGTAGGCTGGTAAATAAGTCATAAATAAAGTTGTACAGTTATATTTATTGCTTGTACGGTAATATTACAATACAGATCTGTCAATAATTGTCAACAGATGAAATAATAAATAATGAAACTATAGGGCTATTTATTAATACAAACAGACAGAAAACTCCAAACAATAATAATTAAATACTGAAATCCAACTGAAATGTATTTTCAGGCAATCCAAGGTCCATTTTTATGTAGTCGTTGTGACATAAAAAATGTAAACATTTATGTAATATGAAAAAAGATAACAAATAAAAACAAACAAAATATAACTGTAACCATGGCGACAAATCAACCCATACAGACTTGACCAACTAATGAAATGAAAACGTTATTAATAAGAGAATATCAAAAGGTAAATATCTATTAATAATGTCTAAGTGGGCTCGCATACCGGAGCAATAAGCAATGAGCAACCAGCAATAGGCAATAAGCAACAGGCAATGCATTTTATGCTATCTCGCACGCAACACGCAAGTCATGTCGCTAGCAACACAAGATTGCTCTACACAGGCGATAACAATATCACGTTGCGTCGGTGTACGAGTTGCGATAGAAATGTATGTGAAATACATATGGACAATAATATTGCTTATTGCTTGTTGCCCGTTGCTAGTTGCGTATTGCTCCGGTATGCGAGCCCACTTAATTTTCTGAAACCGATAAACTATTGAACAAATCACGGATGTTATGACTATCATAACAGCCTTAGATGTCTTAAACGAGGTCTTAAAATCCTCGCTCTACGAGCTCGGATTTCAAACTGACATCTGCGGCAGTTATGATAGTCATAACATTCCTAGATGTGTTAATAGCTAAAAACTGACTTAACAGATCTTATATGAATCTTGCTGAAGACAAAAATTTATAACAAAATTTGCTTTTTTGTATCGACTAACACAAGTTTTTAATTTTTTATCAGAATGTGTAAAAATTTTCCATCAAAACTTGAAATTTTCTCATTATTAATGATGCATAAAAGAATGTTCCATTACCAACATGTCTCCTCATTTTTAATTTAAATTTTTTTCCGTATTGTAAAAATAAAAATGGCCATATTTAAAATATGACGAATCACACCTCGAATCACACAGTACAAACCTCGGTAGAAACAATGTTATTATTGATGTATATTTCGATTCGAAGACGAACTTGATTTGTTATTAATTAAAAAATTTGATATTTAGGAGAATGGAGTCTTTGAAATTATGACTACGTATTCTAAATCGTATTTTAGCGTTTCTCACTAGGTTTCTCACTCGGTTTCTCATTATAGTGCGGCAGTTTAGCTAGGATATTTCAACATATTGTGCACTTTTTGATAAAAGCACCAAATTTGGCACAGAGGTAGACCGATGTAGTATGAACAATTTTGGATGTGGAGCCATCGGCCAACTGCCCCCTGGCGGTCGTGGCGGCCATTTTCCAAAATGGCTGCCAGTGGACATCCGAAAGACAACTAGATAAAATTTGCTGCTGAAGGTTTTAGTGAATGTTTTGAATGAGAGATAGTTTGTAAGTTATATACAGGGTGGGTCAATAGTGCGTATTTCTTCTGTATCTCCTGTCTCGTTAGAGATAGAAGCATGGTTCAAAATTTTAATTAATTTGTGAGAAAAAGTACATTTTTTAAAATTATCATCAATTATACAGGGCGATCCGTTAAAGTGGTAGATGAAAGAATATATATTTTTTAAATAGAATGACCCAATTTTTATTATTATGTTTGAATACCACTATGATGGCCTATTCAGCGGTAAAATATTTTTAAAATTTCTTGGATGGTTAATGAAATAAAAAATATTTTTATGGAAAACTGTCGTTATCTTCATTTGTAGTCCTTTTTCTATGATTGACTTTTTTATAAGAAATGCCACCTGTTTCTACAAATCTGTTTTTAAACCTTTGGAAGATGCTCCTTGTGGATGGGTTCTGTGAGAATACTTTTTAGCGTAAGTTCTGGAGGCAACAAAATTGAAAGTAACTGAAATTAAATGTCTTTGTTTCTATGAAATAATTTCAAAGGTACATTGACTTTTCTGAATAAAACATACCTATTTACACATAAACAACTACATCTAGAAAATTATTCATTTTAGGTATGGGACATATCATATCAAAGTTGCAGAGAAATAAAAATTACACAATTTTTACAAAAATATATAGAGTGTTCCATTTGAAAAAGTTGAGTTTTGGTAGTTTGAATATTTATTTAGCAGTGCGCTTATGAACACCTTGTATAAAAAAACATTTTCTACATCAGCTAATAGTTAAAGTATGGCATACACTACTACCATGTCAAAGAAAAAAAATTACTCTCCAAAAATAAGTCCAAAATCAATTTTCAAAATGATACCTGCAAACGGCAGTTTTCAATAAAAATATTTTTTAATTCATTAACCATCAAACAAATTTTAAAAATATTTTACCGCTGAATAGGCCATCATAGTGGTATTCAAACATAATAAAAAAATTGGGTCATTCCATTTAAAAAATATATATTCTTGCATCTACCACTTTAACGGATCGCCCTGTATAATTGATAATAATTTAAAAAAATGTACTTTTTCTCACAATTTAATTAAAATTTTGAACCATGCCTCTATCTCTAACGAGACAGGAGATACACATTTCTTCTGTATCTCCGCACGCACGCACTCTGGACCCACCCTGTATATAACTTACAATCATTCAAAACATTCAATAAACATTCACTAAAACCTTCAGCAGCAAATTTTATCTAACTGCTGTTGTCTTTCGGGTGTCCACTGGCAGCCATCTTGGAAAATGGCCACCACGGCCGCCAGGGGGCAGTTGGCCGATGGCTCCACATCCAAAATTGTTCGTATTCCATCGGTCTACCTCTGTGCCAAATTTGGTGCTTTTATCAAAAAGTGCACAATAGGTTAGCTAATCCGCTGTACTATTAGTAAATAGCGGTAAATAGAGTATAGGTATTATAAACACCTCAAAATGATTTTAGCGAGATTTTAGCAACACCCATAAAAATGCTCGTTTCATACATTTCAATAAGTATTTGTATTATTCTCGGTATTTTTTTACAGGAATGAATTATAACACGAATATACAGTGAGGTCGAAAAGTAAGGAACATATTCAATCTTCAAAATGCAAAAATCGCTCAGACAGGTCGATTTTGATTTAATATTAGGTCTATTCTAAAGATACTTTTTATTCTACAAGGTGTCCCAAAAAAGCTGGGTTATGATCAACTTTAATTTTTCAAATGGCAACCACCAATTTGTTTTGCAATTTCGAATTCCTTATATAATTCTAAACATTTTCTATGTATTATACCTAAAATCAATAGTTTATGAGTTATTAACATTTATTCGCACTGAACAGGCTAATTACACCAGAAATCATTAGAAAAAATCAAGCAGATTTTATCAATATTTTAGGTTATTGTCAAGTAGGTAACCAATGGGAGGCATTTTGAATACGTGTTGAAATAATTTTTATTTGTTGCTAACCTAAAAATAAAATACATTTAATATTAAAAATTTTTTCTTTTTCAAAAAAATTAATTTTAAATATCAATAACTCAGAAACGATTGATTTTAGAAATAGGATCTAAGTAATACATAAAAAATGTTTAGAATTTTACAAGGAATTCGAATAGCAAAAAAAAATTGAGGGTTGCCATTTGAAAAATCAAAGTTGATCACAGCCCAGCTTCTTTGGGACACCTTGTAGAATAAAAAATATTTTTAAATGGGTCTAATAAAGTCAAAATCGACCAGTCCGAACGATTTTTCCAAAATTTAGGCGTCTTGAAGATATTGAATTTGTTCCTTACTTTTCGACCTCATTGTATACGTAAAACTAATGATTTCAGAAAATGTTTGTGTATCGTCATAACCCGTAGAGACTCGTCCAGAAATGCAACAAAAATTTTCAAACATTTTTTCACGAATACATACATACCTTCCTCACTTTTGGTGAGGAAGTTATAATTAATAATAGGTACCTAATATTAAAAAACGTTTTAATTTGAACGTGTTCCTTTCGGAAATAATCTCGTCTCCTAAAAGGACTAACATACAAACATTTTAATAATTTAATAATAATAATTTTAATTTATTTCCAAATACGTATATCGTAGTTTGACCCTGCGTTTCCAATAGAATAGCTTAACAGCAACTAATTTCGTTTTAATTGGATAGGAAATGTGACGAATTGCTGCTATTTCGGTCTTTCTATTATTGAAAGTGATTGTGGAGGACACGTTCGACAGCACACTTGTTCACTTAAATGGAATGTAAGTATAGTATCGTCGGTGCATATTAACATTTGTTGAGCTATATAATTGCGGTGGATATAGGACGTGATTTAAATAGAAATAAGCGACGTTAAACAAAATTGATTTCTATGTCAGTTAATGTCCTGTAATGAGTAGTCGACATTGCAGATTGACAATCGAATCGACAGTCCAAAATGAAAACTTGTGTTAATAACAAAAATATGGAACTCAAAAAAACAGGAGAAAAACCAAAACAGAAAGTACAAAACTAAATTTTATTTTATATTCATTTATGTCTAGTTTAAACTTTAAATACATATATCTTATTAATATTTTTATGAAGTATTAAAATAATATCCGTTTTTGCAAGAGTAAAAAACATATTCCCTCCATGAGCTCAACCCTCAACTTTACTGTAGAAAATATTGTGGCTAATCCATAGAGCAAACATCATTTTGCATTTTCGAGTATATCATAGTTATAATTCCGAGTATAATTCCCTTCAGAAACTAGTGGTATACATTCCCTATTCACTTGGTGTTTACTCAAGGGAAATGCATATTCCTAAGTGGAATTGATATGGCTCATGACACTTTGTTCCTGTGAAGTATTAGCTAATCTAGAAAGGGACTGTTAATCAAAGTAGCAGAAACGAAACCCTTTAATTTTATTAACTGAAAAATAATTTATGAAACTGTTCTAATTATGTAAACCTTTAGTTTTGAGTTTATTGGACGATATACATGAATTTCTATCTCCCCCTATGAGCTCTTACCGAGGCTCTTACTACGTTTAGAGTTAAATTCTGTCACAGAAATTAAAGCAGTTAAGGTTACGTGGTAGACGTCTGTGTAGTAATTGAAAGAAAGAGAATATCAAAATCCTCAAATCTGATTGGTTCAAATGAAATAATTTCTACAGTATCTCAGAAACATTCCTTTGCTGTTGTTCATAGAAAAATAGATTCTAATAATGAAGAATAGAGATTGAAATATCTATAGGAACAATTTAATGGGAAAACAATTCCAGTGGAACGTAATCCTGTAAAGTTGACAATCGAGCCCAGGAAATAGTACCCTTTTTGGAATAATCTATGAAGCAGACCTGGGTATTGAAGAACAATGGTTGTTTAAAAAAAGTCATGCTTTATACCACAATTATCACGTAGTATTTCAGGAAGTGTATTTTCTCCGAGAGAAGAAACAAAATTGTTAAAAATGTTTTTTTCTACGAAAAATTCAATTCCTAATACTTTGTTAAAAGAGTATTGGGAATTTTTTTAGACTTAAAAGGTAATAGCAATATCAACCATTCTTTGGTAATTTACACCGAAACTGGTTCCACTGCCTTGTGCAGATTTAACAATAATTACTAAATATTAGAATTGCCTATTTACAATCGATTGCTCTTTTTAACGACTATTTCAATGTCTAATTATTGCATTTACGATTTTATTACTGAAATCCCATCCATTTTCTGCAGGAAATATGCACATACATGACTAATATTCTAAGCTTATGACGGCTAAATAGAACTCAGAGACAAGTTAATTGCCTCTATTCAGTCATTTAGAAAGGAGGATATGGAATTCTTTTAAATGCAAGGAAGTATCACTGCGCCGCGGCCGGATGTAGATACCCACCTGAATAACAATACAAAAATAATGTATTATTAAGTTATGACGACCCTTGACTCCGTCTGCGTTACAGACTATACATTGAAACTTAGAGACGTAATTAAGTACTTGTTTTACAAATTGTAATATAAAATGCACGCAATGAAAGTTTGCCCCTCCTGGATTTCCTACGATTTCTGAAAATTTACGAGTATTGCCAAAAATTTCCTATAATTTCCTAAAATTTCCAATAATTTCTCAACATTGCCGAAAATTATTGGACGATTTGTACACCTATTTCCGAGCGTAAGACGCCCCTCGAAAAATATAATATAAATTATTCTGGACTTCTTGCTTGGAAATTTTTTTCAATGCAAATGATCCATCTGCGTGTTCACAGTAGCAGGTGGAATACGAGTACCTACTGTTTGTTGACTATGGAACTATGCGTATACATCAGTCCTACATGAAAAGAGATAAGGTGATAAGTCACGGTTCAGCAGCAATTTGCGTGAACAAGCCTATAATTGAGGAAAAAAATATAGCAAACAAAAACAATGGGAAATCCCAATTTATAAAATTTTCAAGGGATTTGCCAAAATACCTATTACATTGAATCCGTATTACCATTGGCTTGTTTTACTTCCTGTGGATATCAAATTTTCTCTTCTATTTGCTACTTACAACGTATATGTCCACAGCTGTGATGACGAAAGTACTCTTCAAAAGAGGTCTTCTTTTTTGTGAAATTAGTAAGGAATTAGAGGAAATACCAACCAACTTGGGAATTACTTACATAATATCGGGCATAATATTTTTCCGCGGAATACTCCTCGCTTCACACTATTGTTATTAGTATTATAATCCTTGCTTTAAATAGTAAATCCTTAAGATTAATTTGAATAGTCAAAATTTAAAGTACCTAAATGCATAATACTTATTATCTATAATCTGTCTCGCCAACACATATAGACTCCGCCCCAAATATGTCCGCTAAATTTGAATGGAATTTCTCAATTGGTCGTATTTATAGAATCCGAATTACAAAGCAACCTTTAGATTTGACTGACAAAGGCCGACTTGGTTTTACACATTTTGCAACAGATCAGTCAGAACGCATAAACGCTAAACGTACGAAAAACACGAATAAGTGGGGAGCTGGCTTGACTGTCAACTGTCTTATTCGTTTTTGTGACATTTCTTAATAATTTATGTCATCTCTGCTGTGTTAAGTAGTTTTGCAAAATTTTTTTTTTGAAAGAAATGAACCACCAACTACAAACAAAATTTAGCAGCAGTGCATGCAGATGATTATTTACCGAATCTTAAACGGAGTAGTTTGAGGCTATTAATAAGAGAAATTGGCTTTCGGTGAGTAAACGGACTTTTTATTTCTTCGTGTTGTAATATAATTGTGTTTGACATTATAGGTTCTCAAAAGGTTTTTTCGGTGGAGAAATAGGAACCGCTCGTCGGTTCTGACAGTTCAGTGTAGATAATAAAAGTGATTCCATACATTTTTTTCCAATTATATTCTATACGTTTATCTTATTATCGTTGTTTTAATATTATTTACAAATTTATGTTATATATGCAACACGTAGGCGGGCATTTAATAATAAAAATAATAATAAAAAAAAATAATAATCAAAGTAAAAATAGAACGCTCGTTATTATAGAAAGCATATTGTATAGTAAAGTCGTGCTACATAAGAGGATTGAAAGCTAACGCAGACAATTTCTAAATACGTTGCTTGAATAAAGGCACCTTTAAATCCCATCAAATTTAATGTAAAACTCGACCGCTATTATACATGTTCATGCATTCAGCAGTTTCGTTTACATATAAAAGCATTGTAAGGTTTCTTTGACGGCTGCTGATTATGTACACGTGTATTTAAAATCTTGTACCCACTAAAGATTGGAAGTCTTTAATTATACGAATATTTTCCGAGGTAAATCATATAACTTTAGGTTTTGAAGTTGATTACCTTCACCTGGCTCGAGACCGGTGAGTTTGAAATTATTCCATAATTAAATTCAATATGATACAATCCTTTGCATCCCTAAGAGACTGTGTGGGAGAAGGTAGGTATATTTAGAGAGATTGGAGCTCCTGACTTTAATCTGGTAGTATCGAGTTCTTTTTTCAAAAAAATAAAACGCAGTTTCACCGAACCTGTTACATTATGTCGATAGTCAAAATGATTGCTGATTTAAAAAAAATAATCTCAGGCTTTTCCTTTATCAATTATACCTCATTATCGCGCTATTACTAATTTTATTACTTTCAAGTTCTCTTAGAATTTTTTACTTTCTTGTTTAGGTTTCGGCTCGGGTTTAGGTCAGTAAGTGATTTGTTTTCGAAAATACCCAATATTTTTATTGCTGCTGTTTCCGAGGCTGTTTCTAGCAATTCGGTTCTTCTCCAAGGACGATTCTTTGGTCAAAGATAAATTGAATTAGGTAACCAATCACGAGCATGTTTTGGCATTCCTGTTAGTTGTATATACCGGGTGTAAATGAAATTAGGCTCACCCCTAACTTTTTTGTTTTTTCAGATATATTTTGAAACTTTGGCAGTTGCAATAACAAGTAAATTTGAATAATGCATGCTAATAAAATGATTCTAGCACTTCCGGTTTCACCGGAAATGACCGTAACATCTGTTTTTTAAATGGAACACCCTGTATATTTTTACATATTTGGATTCAGAGATTCATTCTGCATACGATGGTATCAACTTCGAGGAAGAAACATAACCTCAAACATTTTTTTAGGATAATTTAAGTTGGCATCTAGGGAGCCATGACTGCTGAAAAACTTTTCTTTCTGAAGAATCATTGAGTATTGGAAAAATAAAATCAGGATATTAAATGAGCTAACTTTGCATTTATAGCCATTTAAAAATCTCGGAAATGGTTTTTTCGAAATAAGTTTTTTTTTTTAAATGGCATCATTATACCTCATTATGCTATTTTAATAGAGATTTTCTTTACCTACATTTCGATACTAAACACTTCACCATTAGTTCATAAATAACTTACAAAAGATACTTTATGACCTTTTTTTTTTTTTTTTTCCTTATGGGTTGCGGTCTTTTGGCCCGCTGTACTGAAGCTAAAGCTTATTGTACCCCCCATGGTCTCCCTATTCCATAAGACCCGTTCCTCCCACGAAGGCGAGTATACGGTCGATGGGAGCATTGGCTATCTCTTCCGGTGTCACTGATGGTTCACCATTCACCAAAATGTGCAATCCTTCTCGCCGCTAAGGCCGGGCATTCACATATGTGGTGAGGTGTTTCCTTCTCTTCACCACACATCCTACAATCTGGATCATCCTTCACCTTTATGTTGGTGAGATGTTTGTTTAGCGTGCAGTGTCCTGTTAGAATACCCACTGCACATCTTAGCTGTCTTCTGCTCCTCAGCTTCAGCAATTCGTTAGTCTTTGATTTGGATGGATCACCTAAGAATATGCGTGATTGTCTCATTCCTGGTGCCTCTCTCCAATGCAAGTTGTGTTTCTGTCTTAATAGTTCCTTTACTGCGCCTTTTGCGGTGCTGTATGCGATCCCGCATGTCGGCTCGGGTCCTATCAAGGCTTTTTTTGCTCCTTCTTTGGCCAGCCTGTCAGCTTTCTCATTACCTGAATTTCCCTGGTGTCCTCGCGTCCATTCCAATTGCACATTGTTGTGTTCTGCCAGTTTCGCCAGGGGCTTCAGGCAATTTTTTACTGTTTTAGAACGTATTTCTACTGCCTCCAGAGCTCTAAGAGCTGCCTGGCTGTCAGTGATGATACGGATTCTTCTGTTAGTGTATGACATCCGTACCATTTCTTGTGCACAAGCCTCTATGGCTGTTATTTCTGCTTGGAACACGGTTGCAGTGCTGCCCAGGTTCAGACTGAAGTATGTCCCTGGTTGGTCTCCCGCAATTCCTGCTCCGGTACTGCTTGACGTTTTTGATCCGTCCGTATACCATATGGTATCATTTGGGTGACTTCGCATCTGCCTTTTGCCCTCATCTTCCCTATCAGGTATAATCACCCTGAAGGTTTTTGTGAAGTTATAAGTAGTGCTGATTCTGTCAGACTGCATTTCAAGTAGTCGGTTATTTCCCAGTTGTTGGGCTATTTCTGTATGATATCCTTTTCTTGGAAAGGTCTCATACCCGTTGTTTCTTAGCCTGTAAGTCGCTATCAATGCCTCATTCTCCACTACTAGATTTAATGGAGGTAGGCATAGCAGCGCTTCCATAGCTGCGGTAGGCGTTGTTGTCATGGCCCCCGTTATCCCTAGGCACGCAAGTCTTTGTACCTTGTCTAGTTTCCTCAACGACTCTCCTTTTCCAGCTTTGTGCCACCAGATCAGGGAGGCGTAGGTTATTATTGGTATCACAACCCTTTGGTACAGCCAATGTACCATTCGTGGTTGTAGTCCCCAGTTCTTGCCCACCATTCGTCTGCAGGCCCATAGAGCCCGCGTGGCTTCGGTGGTCACTTTCTCTATATGAGCTTTGAAGTTCAGTTTGGTGTCTAGAGTTAGTCCCAAATACTTGGCTTCACCGCTCATTTGTAATTCTTTTCCCCGAAGAAATAGTTTCTTCAGGTTCTAAATTTTTCTTTTCCTTGTAAAAGCTACCACTGTGGTCTTTCCTGGATTGACGGATAGACCTTCCTGGGTGCACCATTTATCTACCGTTTTGAGGGCTCTTTGCATCATTTCTGATGTGACGCCCTCAAATTTTCCTGTTGCCAGGATGGTGATGTCATCTGCATATCCCTGCGCATATATTCCTTGCTGTTCTAATTGTTCTAGGAGTTCATCAACAACCAGACACCACAACAGGGGTGATAGGACACCCCCCTGCGGACAGCCCCTGGTTGTCGACACCTCCTCTGTCGTGGAGCCCAGCATTGTTTGTGTTTTCCTGGTTTTGAGTGCTGAGTCAATCCATCTTGTTATCGACTGCTTGACCCCGCGTCTCTTCACTGCTCTGCTTATAGAGTCGTATGAGGTGTTATCGAAAGCCCCCTCAATGTCCAGAAAGGTTCCTAAAGCCGTTTCCCGGCTGTCCAGTGCCCTTTCTATTTTGTGAGTAAGCTCGTGTATTGCTAGCTCACATGATTTTCCTGTCTGGTAGGCATATTGGTTTCGATGTAAAGGTTTTGAGTTCATAACATCGTCCCTGATATGCCTATCCACCAGCTTCTCCATGGTTTTCAGGAGAAACGATGTTAGGCTGATAGGTCGGAATGATTTGACCTGGGCGTAGGTCTCGCGCCCTGGTTTTGGTATGAATACCACCTTTACCATCCGCCAGCTGGTTGGCACATATCCTAGGGCCAGACTGGCCCTGAATAATGTGCACAGGGGTGTTGCAAGTTTGCTTATACCTTGTTTTAGTAGTGCCGGGAATATTCCATCTACCCCCGGTGACTTGTACGGTTCAAACGAATTGATCGCCCACTCAAGTTTTGTTATATTAATTACGCTATTGGCATGTTTCCAGTCTTCTTTAGACGCCCTCTTAATAGGTATGTCTTCAATTGGACCGTTATGGTTTCGTGGGATAGCTACACTGCCCGGGAAGTGTGTCTCTAGGAGTAAGTCCAAAGTCTCCTTCTCGGTATTTGTGTAGTCACCCTGTTGTCTTTGCAGTGATCCAATTTTACCTTGATTGTCTCTCTGTAGAATTTTCTAGAGTCTAGCAGCTTCCGGAGTGTTTTCTATCTCCTCACAGTGCTTCCTCCATGATTCCTTTTTTGCATCTCTTATGGCATATGCGTAGTCGAGACGGGCGGTTTTATATTCTTCCCATCTGCCAGACTTTCTCGCCTGGTTGAAAAGCCTGCGAACCGCTGCTCTCCTGGAGGAGACCTTAGTTCAAATTTATTTTAGTGAGCTCTGACCTTGAAAAAAAACAAATTTATTAAACTAAAATAAATTTGAACCAAGGTAAAGTATCTTTTGTAAGTTATTTATGAACTAATGGTGAAGTGTTTGTTATCGAAATGTAGGTAAAGAAAATCTCTATTAAAATAACATAATGGGGTATAATGGTTCCATTTAAAAAAAAATTCTTAAACGGAAAAAACCATTTCTGAGATGTTTAAATGGCTATAAAAGCAAAGTTAGCTCACTTAATATCACGATTTTATTTTTTCAATACTCAACGGCTCAGAATGAAAAGTTTTTCAGCAGTCATGGCTCCCTAGATGCCAACTTAAATTATCCTAAAAAAATGTTTGAGGTTATGTTTCTTCCTCGAAGTTGATACCATCGTAGGCAGAATGAATCCCTGAATCCAAAAATGTAAAAATATACAGGGTGTTCCATTTAAAAAACAGATGTTACGGTCATTTCCGGTGAAACCGGAAGTGCTAGAATTATTTATATGCTTTAATTCAAATTTACTTGTTATTGCAACTACCAAAATTTCAAAATTATATCTGAAAAAACAAAAAAGTTATAGGAGTGAGCCTAATTTCATTTACACCTGGTATTATAATGTATTATATTGTATTATAATACTAACGAGACTACTAAGTACTTAAGGTTTATTTTCATATCGTTTTAAGTCCGTTTTTTCCCTTTTCATTTTGCACACTGATTTTCTACCTATTTACTACATTACAATAGCACAAGTGAGTACCTTGGTTCGTGCCTATATAGATTATTTCGGCATTTATACAAAATGAATGGGTAACGCTATTAGCTACATAATTAAATTTTTTCGTTCCTAGGATAAAATTTAATGTATACTATTAAATTCATCTAAGCCAATAAAAGTATTAGTTTTAATCCACATCAAGGTTAAAAATATTAGTCACATTTTTTGTACATATACATTTTTTTTAATTTCCAGATAATTATAAGTAACAATGGAAGATAAGTCTTATTTATTCATTGCCTTATTTTCAAGGAAAAATACACTCATCAATAAAAGTAGTGCCTCGTATATTTCTTACGACACATCTTTCCGATACGTGTACAAACCTTTTCAAGCAACAAACACACAAAGTTAGGGACTGTTTTGTATTTGTTAAACACGAACCAGTCGGATATTGTTTTTTGTTTTTGAGCGGTTTGATTAAATTACTGAAATTCGAAACGTTCATCAGAAAATGGCTTGTATCATCTGCATAGGTACAGTAAAAACTTTGGCAATAAATTATTATACAGGGCGTTCTCCAAGTAATAATTAAAGACGGGACTTTAAGTGAATTCATGAAGAAATGCCCCAAAGGTTTTCGTTCGAGGACGTTCGAAAGGTCGTTTAATATGGAAAACTGTAAATATAAATTGCCCTGGTTGTTTCCAAAAAAAATCCTCGGGCAGGGCAATTTTTAAAAAATTGACACGTCCGAGGTTTTTTTCGCAAACAACCAAGGCAATTCACATTTCCAGGTTTCCATATTAAACGACCGCACTATATAATAGCTACTTTCAACAACTTATCTAGATAGCTCACCTGATTCTGCACAGTCGTCGTCAACAAATGTTTCTGTAGCACCAAGGGATCATGTTCTTTCAGTATGGCGGCAATTTTGTTACTATCGGGCACTTTAATTTTAGGTACATTATCACCGAGCACTTTATCAAGTTCACTAAGCTCACTTTTTATACTTTTCCTACTATTTGTCCGCTGACTAGTCGCCGAATCCTTATTATCACTTAACAATTTTATTTTGTCACCCTCCGGCGAACCGGACGCACTTTTAGTCACAAACTGCAGATGTAAGTCATGTATGCGGGAATTCACTTCACCTACAAAGGAGAACATGCAGTTCAATAAGTTAGTTATGATTATGGTAAAATACTAAATACACACATTTTTCAATTACAGGAGATACCTACATAGAAGAAAAAGATGACATTGATAAGTACATTATTATTATTATTATTATTATTTATCGTACGTGCTAGAGGTTACAGAAATTCGTTTTAGGTACTAAATAAATATTTTCAACCTAAACTACCTCGATATAATTATTCTTCCTGCTAGGGTTTTGTATTAGAATTTTTTACAACTAATCATTTAATTAAAATTAAAATAGATTATATTATTATTCAAACAAAATCACTAGTGAATGTACATTTACTGCTTCAAATTCAGTCAATAGTAGAAATAAATTTACCATGAGGCTCAGTGGTGCCATGGAGAGAACCTGCTTTCGTAAATTCAGAAATTAATGTAAAAGCGTCCAGTAAATATTGAAAAGCCTGTTTTATATTTTGAATGTCTGGCTGTTGCTACTGGATACTGATACACTGCACATATGATAATGATTAAAGGATTTGGTACATTAAACATTTTGTTGATTTAATTTATATTGCTAAAAATAACTGTTGTTGACTGTTTCACTAGAAAACTGTATTTATTATTACTGCTGTAAATACGTTGGTAATTTGTTTATTAATACAAAGCGGACGTGACATTTATAATAAATAAAAGTACACTATAAAAATTATATAAAAACTCTTTAATGCAGTACCAATACGTTAATTTCACCAAGCATGTAGGTTTGTACTTATTCAATTTTATATTGACTATACAGGGTGAATCTTAAGAGTGGCGGCCATATTTTTGGGGTTAATAGTACTAGTCGTCACGAACATGAATCCGAATTTTTTTTTTTGTAGGTTGTAAAATGGCCGAGTTATGAATTTTTTTTAAAAATTCGCGATTCAAGTATAATTCCTGTAATTCCGGCGCCGCTGGGCAAGCACTTACTGCATTACGTGTGGCCGGTCGACAGTGTTGCCAAGTGTAGATGATATAAAACTAATCAATTACATTTACATTTTCACTCTTCATTAATAATTCAGAGATACCCAATCACGAGAGAGAGATAAGGGTACCTAGTGAAAATGAAAAATTAATTCAAATTGGATAAACAGGTTTATTGAAATACGTAGTTTTAACTTCAAATACGGAAAATTGTAATACAAAATAAAACGAAAAAGCCGGCTGCATAGTCTGCATAATTATTATGACACAAAATGAAAAAGATTTTAAAAACAGAACTCGTTTATAGGATTTTACCACCCATCAGCTGTTAGAGTCGCTGAACTCTTTACAAGCTATGACACTGAACTAGTTACAAGCAGATGCATTAACAAAAAATGGCGATAAATAACGACATACGGCGAGGCGTGCCAGTTCGTGGTCGACGTTTTTCTATGTTTTAGTTTTAGTATTAGTGAACGGCCAGACAGCAGCTAGTGTGGTTTATTGTGATTATAAAATTAAATAGTTTCAGTTCTTAGTGAAATTTAAAGTGGAAGTATTGTGTTTGTGTTTAGTGATAATAATTGAGTTGCAGCGTGTTTGGAAAATAACGGAGGACAGTTTCAACACCTGCTATGAGAAATGCCGGTCCAAGATAAGTAAAGATTTATTGTTATTAGAAAAAATAATTTTCTGTTCATTATTTGTTACTATTAAGTTGTTTAGTTATTGTTATTAGTTTTTTTATTGTTACACTCACGGAGAATAGTTTTTTCTTTGTTATTGTTTAGGATAGTACATTTTATTTAGTTTCTTGTTGTGGATACTTGATGTTTTGTATTTTTTTGTTTCTGTGGAAAAATATGGCTCCTGGCGAACACCCACTCAAAAAAGTAACGCGCCAAAAAGCAGAACCTCGTGGGTGGTGTGGAAATTTGCTTTACTATTAAATTCCCCGTATTTTATTTCAATCATGAAGTTTGGCAACAACGCACTGCTCAAGACACGCGTGTGCGTCTCAGTTATTAGACGTTACTCTCGCTAGCGCATTCCACTGTCGGGGTACCCAAATTCAAATAAAAAGGGTTTAAACAATATTCATTTTTCATAGCGCGTTAAAAAAAAATTGTATTTTGTGTTCCCATAGTTGAACGGTGTCGCCTCCTATAAATATGGCCGCCACTCTAAGATTCACCCTGTATTAGTAAAAGAATAATTCCAAACACTAAACACTCTTACCTCTTTGCGTTACCACGGCTTTGAGTTGCTCCTCAAGATCATGCTTGGCTGAAAGAAGGTTCTCTAAGTCTTCTTGTAGTCTGGAGGTGTGTACTCTCCCAGCAAGAACTTCAGCTTCCATTTCCGCCAATCTGTCGAGAAGGAGATCGCGCTCTTGGCGAAGTTGTCGAACATCGTCGGCGGAAGAATGGAACAGTACCCTCTGGAAGTTGCTCTCTTCCCGTAGGTCACCTTGATCCCGGATTGTTCCCTGTAGTGCCTCCGCTTCATCTTTTAACCTCGTACCTTTACGATGGATTATATCTAAAAGGTTCCAGAGTTCGTCCTCCACCTCGTCGGCCTCCGTTACTCCTAAACAAAAAATTAAAAATAAAATTATCGACAATCTACGAATCAGCAAGCAAAGACCTTTTAACGATAACGATTTATATAATAGAGAAGTTAAGTATGACCCTCGCAGTACCTCTTATTGAAGCGTAGGGTTAAAAAAAAATAATAATAATATTTACAATTGCCATTATCGGTATCGTTGGGCAATAAAATTTTTGTACTGTTAAATTTGTAACCTTTCTGAGGTAAGTCAGCCAATACAAATTAATTAATTCCGTTGATTGTAAAGTTATTGTAACCTTGTGAAATTTGCATAAAATCAGCGTAAAGAGTTCCCAATTTATTTTTATAGTGATTTAACGCAAATTATATCTAGTAGAATGTAATTCAATACAACTTGTAGAATATTTAGCTAAAGATAATCTGAAATAATCCAATGAGAATAATTATAAGGAAAATTTTGTAACTAATGTAGAATAGTAGAGTAGTGTATAAATGGTCAGAAATAAAAAAAGTCATAATTAAAAGCTAAATACAACAACGATATCTAAAAATCACCAATAATTCTCTTGAGGTCGTCTCAAAACTACATAGAACACTTGTAATTTGTTATACTTAGATAATGTTTGGACTTTATGGTTTTTCTCATGAAAAAATCATCTTCTATTAATAGGCCTGCAGAAATAGAAAAAACGGTGTAACTAATTCGTTTCAGATAGCCGTAGGTAAAAACAGGTGTATTTAGTTATAAGGAATATACCTCTGCGATTCCTCCCAAATCAAATAAACAGAACATTGTTTATAAGTCACTTGTATGTGAAAAAATCATGAAATTTGGAGTTTTTTAAAAATTGCAGTAAGACTGCAGTAGATTAATTTTTTTGAATGTTTCTGTTTACTAGGTAATTCCAAACCGGTTAATTTAAGCCCCGGTTGATTTCATTTCATTGATTATTTATTTAAATAATTGCCGAAAACCATCGAAATTTTCGAAAATTTCAAGCATTTTTTACTCTGAAAGGAAAAATGCTAGTCTCTTGAAACTTTGGTGGAATATGTGTCTCATTACCCTCAACTTACAAAAAAAAATTCATTTTAAAATGTTTATTAGTTTTCGAGAAATTCTATTTGTTTATTAAAAACGTCCCAAATGTTTAATGAAAAATTGACCTATTAACGTTATCAAAAATAATTCAACCACAGCTCATTTTTTTCATCAAGACGTCAATTTTACGAATCTGTTATGGGCGTATTGATTTTCAATAATTTTGACCGTCAAAATGCCGTTAACAACATTGCTACTTTTCGGAGCAGCGTTTTTTGCAAATAACTTTACAACAAATGAACGTATCTGCACAAATCTTTCATATTTGAGTTGCTGGTATTTTTCTACAAATTTATTAAAAAAAATTGTTGCTCTGGGACATGTAGGACCCGAGATAATTTTTTAAATTGTTTAATGCGCCAAACGTTTATTTATTAATATTTGTGGCCAAAATTGAAACTGGTTGTTAATAAGATCTTGAATTTTGTGAATTCATCAAGTCCTATTGAAAATGGGCCCTTTTTGAGGTCAAAATATAATTTTTAATAATTAGTGATTTTAGAGCGTCCTCAATTTGTTTGGCTCAAGGGACAGGCGAATTTTTGATCAAACGAGTTTCAAATTGGGGTAGCGAGAAAAATTCGTCATATCTCCGTTATTTTCCGGCCAATTTCGACGTTTTTTTTTTTAAATTTGGGGTAGCTCACGAAAATAATAACAATGGGCACATTTGCAATATCCAAATAATAAACAAATAATTGTTATAAACAATTTTTTTTTTTTTAATTTTCCCTTTTTTGGGCTTATGCAACTTATAATGTGCTAATGTATTAAATATAAATTTATAAACATTATAATAACGGTAACAATGTATGCACAAACTATTTCGCCATCAAACAATATACGATGTTACAGCATTGTTACCATTATATAATCTTTATAAATTTATATTTAATACATTAGCACATTATAAGTTGCATAAGCCCAAAAAAGAAAAAATAAAAAAAAAAAAATTGTTTATAACAATTATATGTTTATTATTTGGATATTGCAAATGTGCCCATTGTTATTATTTTCGTGAGCTACCCCAAATTAAAAAAAAAAACGTCGTCGAAATTGGCAGGAAAATAACGGAGATATGACGAATTTTTCTCGCTACCCCAATTTGAAAATCGTTTGATAAACAATCTCGTAAAAAATTCACCTGTCCTTTGAGCCAAACAAATTGAAGACGCTCTAAAATCACTAATTATTAAAAATTATATTTTTACCTCAAAAAGGGCCCGTTTTCAATAGGACTTGATGAATTCACAAAATTCAAGATCTTATTAACAACCAGTTTCAATTTTGGCCATAAATATTAATAAATAAACGTTTGGAGCATTAAACAATTTAAAAAATTATCTCGGCTCCTACATGTCCCAGAGTAACAATTTTTTTAAATAAATTTGTAGAAAAATACCAGCAACTCAAATATGAAAGATTTGTGCAGATACGTTCATTTGCTGTAAAGTTATTTGCAAAAAAACGCTGCTCCGAAAAGTAGCAATGTTGTTAACGCCATTTTGACGGTCAAAATTATTGAAAATCGATACGCCCATAACAGATTCGTAAAATTGACGTCTTGACGAAAAAAATGAGCTCTGGTTGAATTATTTTTGATAACGTTAATAGGTCAATTTTTCATTAAACATTTGGGACGTTTTTAATAAACAAATAGAATTTCTCGAAAACTAATAAACATTTTAAAACGAAATTTTTTTTAAGTTGAGGGTAAAAAAATGCTTGAAATTTTCGAAAATTTCGATGGTTTTCGGCAATTATTTAAATAAATAATCAATGAAATGAAATCAACCGGGGCTTAAATTAACCGGTTTGGAATTACCTAATAAACAGAAACATTAAAAAAAATTAATCTACTGCAATTTTTAAAAAACTCCAAATTTCATGATTTTTTCACATACAAGTGACTTATAAACAATGTTCTGTTTATTTGATTTGGGAGGAATCGCAGAGGTATAGTCCTTATAACTAAATACACCTGTTTTTACCTACGGCTATCTGAAACGAATTAGTTACAGATTCCCGTTCACATCGTCTAATTCTACAGGCCTATAATAAAGCTGAACCACTAGAATACAAAAGTTATCTTAAGCATGCACAACCTCTAGATGTTGAAAATACTAATTACTACAGAAATAAACATCTTACCCGTAGTCGTAGAGGAAGTTGCAGGGGCCGTAGAGGAGGCACTATGGGTCTCTTTACTGGACGTCTCGGTGCTAAACCCCGAATCCTGAACAGCCGTATCGCCCCCTTTCTTACTACTTCTAGACTCGTCCTTGCTACCTAATTTTTTCCTAACCCTAATACCGGGAGTCCAATCGCCAGGCCTTATGGAGACGGGTATGTTGGAGCTGTGATGGTGGTGCGACGTCATCGTAGCAGGAGTGGAGGAGGCCAATTTCGTACGTAAGTTGGGAAATGTCTCCATGACGAGATCACGAAACTCGAGCAGGGCCCCCACTTCATGCTGGAGTTCTTGTAGGGCCACCAGAGACTTGGCCTGCTCGCTGATGAGGTAGTGAAACGGCCCGGCTGGTTGGCGCAACTGCAGGCAGTCCATGCCCGGGCCCACTGGCTCACCGCCCTGAAAATAAAAGATTATTTTAAAATATATTTTCTTCGTAAAAGTTTTATCAGATAAAGCCACTCTTTACATTTCAAGTAGGAGTTTCTGATATTTGATGGGAACTAACGGCAATATATTAAAAGGAACGTACAAAAAGTCCTCCTCCACATAGATATACGATTATAAAATTGATTATTCAATTATTTTAAAACAGTGAAACGTCCACGCTAACTACTTGAAACCTTTTTTAGATACGTTCGAACAATTATTATTACGTATATCGCATTAATAACTGAAAACACATTAAATCATTAACTGATGGCCTAAAAATACAGTTATAGTGTCTATGAGTCACAATATTTTACTATGAATTTTCCTTTATTCTAGGCGCAATGAATGATTTATTATATTTAATAATACTGTTTTTTTGAAATTTGGAATCGATGCCTTGGTACGATTTGTACCAAGAAAAAATTAATCAACTCATGTCTGGCATACCAAAATTTACCGAACAGAATTAAACGGCCTAATATTTTCGTACTCAAGAACAAAACGGCGGTATCTCCATTTTTAGATGCAACGGTATTATAATATTGCGTTTCACATCACGTTATCCTTTGTGGTAAAAGATCTTTCACCTTTGTTTGTGCGATATTTGGGATGCTATTAATCCGACATAACAGCTTCTTGAATGACTGTTTTCAACTAAATAAACACCGACTTTTTATGACCTCTTAGATTACTGAAAATTTGCATGAATATTTAAACACAGTTTTGGCCACTGGCCATTAATCAAACGTTCATATTCTTTATTTTCATGAAGGCTGACACACAACAACCATTCGTATAAATATTTATACAAAGCCTGTACCCAGCGTACCTATATACTATGTGGAAAAGTACAAGAAATGTATTCGACTATACCGACTAATTCCTTTGTCCTTTGCACTCTGTCCGATGCCAGTTGAAAGATGATGGGTGCAGGATATACTTTGTGATTTGCAAATCCCCATTTCAGATACTAATTTAAGTAATAATAGTAACACTAATAACAAATAGTACATTAAAACTGAAATGAAATAGAAACTGCATTGATAATAAATAACAGAGATATTTGCACAATAAGAACTGAAACGAGAGTTTCTTTATGAAATTATCGATAGCTCTGATTGCCTGGGGATGTAACCCTATAATAAAAATATGTGAGGATAACAAAAAAAAGGACATTGACAGTACGATCTACCAATAAGTCTCAAACATCGGTCTTAAACCGACTGCTGAAGAATCTTTAAAAATTTTAAAACCCATATCGGTAGCTCTTGATAATTTACAATAATTTACAGAGTAAAAATGGTTCCATTTCATTTCAGATGAGGTAGAACAATGGAGAAAATTACAATATGACTAGGAAGTTGGGCTATAGAGCTACCGTTACAAAAAACTCACTCAAACCAATTTCTGTGCGCAGTTGCTTCTTCAGCATCAGTGGTACGAGTATTAGCACTTTTGGACTTTTGCACTCCGATTTGAGAAACAAATGCGGAATCGAAAAAGCAGGAAAATTAGTGTCTTTTTATAAATTTTACAACGAATATGAAACATAAACTCCAGTTATATTTTGGTGTTATATAGTATCTATGTAAGTTTCTGTAGGAATGTTTTTATTGTTTGTTTTTAGGAATATTCATTTGTTTTGTTTTCATCATATAAAATGTTTTGAAAAATAGTCGACCGTGATTCAAATTGTGATTTTAATTTAAAAAAATCGGATGATTTAACTCTTGATATAAATCGTGATTTACTAAGGATTTTCCAAAAATCCTACTCTTGTGATATTATATTTAACAATATTATAGCTGTGTAACACCTGTTTACTAATGTTAAAATTCTAAGAATTATAATAAAGAAGTTATCCTTAATATTTTAAAAGAATTCACGTTTGCATACATAATATATTTTCGTTCATAAATTAACAATAATAATTATTAATTAAAATATATTTCTGGTTATTGTTAATGCAATCAATATGTTTCTAAAAACAATAAATTAAACGAAAACTAATCGTTTATGAGCTCATGAGCAAACACCTGCAAGACGTCGAGACAATTCAGCTTCTACTTTAGAAGTGCCCCACACAGAGGGACTTACCCAGCGGCCATCATGAAATGGTAGCAGGTTTCTTAATTTCTCCTGCATCATGAATTGATGGAACACTTATCAAAATCAGGTGCTTTCTAAATTAACAGTGACCTGTCACAACATAGATTAGTTGATTGACTGATTCAGTCTTCCGGCCAGTGACCAGGTTGATCTTGAAATGATAATCCGGCGAGAAATTCCTCAGTTCATAATGTAGTGCTCCTTTGAGTGTGGTAATCCCACGCATTGTGGATCTACCTCCTTGTGTTTCGGTTCCTAAATAGGGTTTCTCGCCTTTCTGTCCAGCCAATTAATCTGCTAATTCGTTCTCTTGAACCCCAGAGATCAGTGTCACGCGATTCTAGTAAGATTTATTTTTTATGTAGAAGAGGAACTTACACCAATTTCCGACAACTGACTAATCGCATATTTGTGGGTAATATTAATTTTTTCTAGTATTTGATGGAATAGATGGAAATATCAATTTGTGATGAGGATGTAAGCTATTAACTCGTAAAAACATTAACTGTTTGATAAAAAAATAAAATTATTTTACTATGCGAGCGGTCAATCCATTTCTAGACGTCTTTTTACGAGTAAATTCCTCTAACCCTAACTGGCCAAGTTGCTCCAGAGCATCTCCACGCTCGCCTGGCTGTTGGAAAATAATTCCATGCGTCCTCATTACAAAACACCACTAGAGCAATGCTCTGTTTCTCAGAAATATTACGATCCCACACGATTGCCTGTCAGCCATACAAGAGCCTTCTGTAGAACCTAAAGTATGAAAGTCACGTAGAAAATGGGGGTACCACCATACATTTATTATATTTTCTTATTGTGATAAGATCATATTTGCAATGATACAAGTAATAGAAAATACATTAACTTGACAAGTTACCCAACACACATAATAATAGTGTTGCTAATTATCTTCCAGTCTTCATTATGAATGATGAGTGAAGAGATCTTTGAAAGATCATCAACCTGTATAATTACGAATATAATAAGACTCTCACGTTGGTGTTCAGCGTGTGGATGGCAGTAGGTGCCTTGTTGGATGCAGCATCTTTTTGTATTATTAGTCATATTTTGCGACCGCTCGCGATACCATTCCTTTTCAGGAGTTTTTATTGACCTGTAATTTTTAAATCACCGAAAAATTATCAATTAAAAATAACTATTTGGTTCTGTTGGATTTATTCTGGTCTAAAACAGGTGTCAATGCACTTGATAAAAATAATTGAATTAAATTCAGAATGCTAATGTGGTTCTATTTGAGGAGAGCCAGTCATCAGTGCCAAGTACCTTGAATAATAAATACTACTATGTTAATTGACCCATGACTTTGAAGATCAATACAGAAAATCAATGCTGTACAGGGGGTTAGTCAGGAATTAATTAGAATTAAACAAAACGTATTGATTGTATTAAATAAAATTGAAAGGAAATAATTTTGGCTCTCAGATAAAATTAAAATTAAAAAAAAATCAGAATTTATCCTACAAGATAAGGTTGAATATGTAAAGTTTAAAAAATTTTTGATAATTCTTTCAAAACTACTCCTTATTTCAATAAATGGAATACTAGCAGTGCGTTCCTTTATTTGAGGCCACTAGATGCAAAATTATTATATGTATGAAATTCAAAAAATAAATTTTGCATCCTATTTGATTTGTTGTGAGTATATTGTGATCTTCATATGATTATACTTATACGATAGTAAGATGCAAAAATATGTTTATTCACAATCATATATGTAATGCTTCAATTGCCAGCTTATAAAAAGTTGGGAGGCAGGCATTTGTTCACTCTTCTTTTCCAGCTAGCCAGCTAGCCGGTAAAGTAGCTTTACCGGCTAGAAACGTCACTTTTCCGGCAAGTCACACTTTGCGGCAGCAAATCTTCTGGTTGTCTTTTGTGCAGCAGCTTTAAAATTTGGTGAAGTACACTCTCTAAGTCACAAATGATCAGAATCAAACATTTTGTTGTAGAATTTTGAGCGAATTTTAACAGAAATTATTGATAATAAATACTTGTGGAAATAACCTAATTTATTTGACAGAAGAACCTTAATGCTCGTTACCTAGCAACGCTCAACTTTTATCACTGCAGCCTACCTACTTATTTTGCATAACTTCCTAATTCTCATTCACTATCTATTCAATTAAATAAAAAAATTGTATGCTGATATTATGTTATTATACAATGATTGTGAATAAAATAGTATACATACCTCGCTGGTCGTTTTCATTACAGCCTCGCGTTTACATCTGACCTCGGCGCTATGCGCCTCTGTCAGATGTCAACCCTCGGCTGTAATGAAGCTCCTCCCAGCTTGGTATGTAATGTTCTATTTTCTTGCTTAATTCACGTTTACAAACTGATGTCAGATTTAAAACTCTGTATTTGTGTAGACAATTCAGATGCAAACGTTTGTATATGAATTTCAATCAATGACAATGTGAATAGTCACATGATTAGTGTTCACATTTCTATCCTCAGACCGAGTTTTTGGATCCATTGAAAACAGTTTAAGTAAAATTAAAATAATCATAATCCAAGAGGTCTACGAAAACATCATTAAAAATCCATTGAGCTATTAAAAAATTGGGCAAAAATTGGAGAACATTCGATCGGAAAGAAGAATTCAATCACTCCAAAAGGTTTATATTCGGCAAAAGCAGAAATTTGGTTAATTAAGAGGTGAGGAAAATTACTGGTCTGATCTTGTGAAGGCAGTCTTTCTAAAAAAAAAATAATAAAAATTCAAGTCAAAATTATTGCCCATTCAAAATAAACTTAAAGGAAATAAATCCACAATAGATTAATTCTTGAAGAAACACTCTGGAGGTGATTGGAGACGAAGTTGAAAGTCGGCATTTTATATAAGATTGATGATCAATCGCATCAAGTGATTACAGAAGAAAATGAAGAAGAAAACAATATTTTTGAATGTGAAAATAATACCAACATGAAAATTTAGTTACTAAATAACTTATAGCTACTTTTTACGTAAATATTTTTGTATGTATTATTTTTATCAGTAATAAAATATAAGTACTGAAATATATTGATATTTTTATTATATAAATTTTCTTCCTAAATCGTTGACTTCGACTTTATACTATTAAACTAAAATATCCCTGAAGGTAAAAATACTATAATATATAATTTTGTGTCTTAATTAATATAATTATTTATTAGATTACTTTCTTTAATCTGCCTAAAATAGAAAAAAATAATTAGTAATATTTTATATTTGGCGTTCAAATTTCATATTTTAGCTTCATTTTCTACGACATATCTCAAAACACACGTACTTTCAATTCTTGTGATTCATTTTTATAGTTTTCTTATCACCCTGTGCACCATAAAGCTAATTCGCAATCGCAGTTATTTTCTTTACCAAGTATAAAAATATCGCAAATAAAAAATTTTCCTTAACCAATAATTCGCTGCATTGGTACAGTGATTAAGTTTTCAAAGCCCATTCAACCATGAATGTGAAACATTTGAGCATATTTATGGATGCCGCACTCTTTGGTGGTATTTTAAATACCTACCTAAATACTTTAACATATGTAAACATGACACAGAATAGTACAAACGTTTCTAGAACGGAACAGGATGGGGAAACGTTGAGCTTTAATAACAACAAATTCATTTTTTGTAATTTCCGCTTTATTTTATGGTTGTGAAAAAAATTATTTTGTGGAAAATTTAACAGTGATTTTAAACAGAATTAATAATGTATAATATTATAAACCAATCAAGGATACCTGGTAATCCTATATCAATAGCTTTAAATCGGCGCATGAGACATTTGCTGACGAATAATATAATCTGTTATCTGAAGGTTATGAGTATGTTTGCTGATTTTAATTAAATTTAAAAAAAAATAATAAAAAGAGCAATATTATGACGATAAAAATACACTGTAAATAATGAGTTTACCAATAAAACATGTTAAAATAACTAGACTGTCACAACCGTTTTTATGTAATCTTGTTAGGCAACGATAACATGACTAATTAAAGATATTAAATACCTCGTTAAATACATAACATTGCTCAAATTAATCACGAGTTTGGAAATTTTATTTAATTCGGCGAATACCAGTGAATTACATTAACCAAATATTTGCCCGATTCGACGTTTACAAATATTTACCTATTAAATGGACCAATTTAATGATTTTGGGAAGTGTATTCCTTATAAGTAGACATTTAAATGTTCCTGTGTAATTACTAACCCCTCGGCATATACTCGTAAATGATGCAGATACTTTAATAATTTTTCTGAAACATTTATTATAAATTAGGCAAACGCAATATAGTTAAAACGTTAAAACCAGTATAGATGCGACCCTCAAATGTTTTCCATCCCATCCTTCTACAAAAAAATATTAATATAAAAATAGATGAAAAAAAAAATGGTTGAATAATTGAAAAGGCATGCAGCTGAAATTATGCAAATTTGTTCAACAAGTAAAATATGTATTGTTTCATTTCGTTACTAAAAATAGAAGTCGAGATTCAGCCAATTAAAATCAACCCTGAAGATGAGGAGAAATGTACTACAGGTTTTGGGCCAATAACTTTATTTATTATACATATACCTACTAAAAATAATTCTTCTATTTGTTGCAGACTGCGTTCATTTTGTTTGTTAAATTTACAATATTTTCAGCACAACTTAGTTACAACTACAATTCAATTTGTTTAAACGGTTTCCATTGTGTGCGCCCATTATCGTCAGCCTTGTAACCGTTGCAGATGGATTAATTCCTGATTATTAACTTTGTGAGTTGTGACGGTTTTCTCAGGTTTGTTATCCTACCTGTCGTATCTCTACTGTATTTGGTTTTAGTGTATAATGGAAAAAGAAGAAACAAATCATAAACTGCAACAAAAATTGCACCAGCAATTGGAAAACTTAACAACAGTTAAATTTGTTAGCATCACCTCTTGAGATGATCCCTCTGCGGGGGTATGCAGGGAGCGGGACCACGCCGAGTCGGGATTCAGGGAAGCTGAGGGCGAGAGTCACAGGTCGAGGCATTGATGGTTTAGCGGCTGAAGCCTTAAGTACGCTTACTTAATTATCGTCTATGTATTGTACGCGGTGGCCCAATAAATTGTGTTGAACTTTTAAGTATATTTTATTTTTGTTGTGTTGATTTTCGTTTCTTTTAAAATAATTTAACATCAGAAGTGGGATAAAGGACCTAGCCATTATTAGTGAATACGTGAATAAGTGAAAAGTGAAGGTTAAAAAAAAAAAAAAAAAAAAAAAAATGCCAAAATACAAAGTGGGGTTGCGGCGACGACAAAGTGTTGAGAACCGAAGAACGAAGAACGCGTAGCCGGAGTCCAGTTCGGGGAACTCCTCAGAGGGAAGCTTATACTGAGCGTCGCCGTCGTAGTAGAGAGGCTTCTAATAGTAGGAGAGACGTTTCTGATAAGCGACATAGTCAACGGAGGGAAGATTTCGCTGAGCGTCGAGGTCGTCGAAGAGAGATTTCCGGCAGGAGTCGGAGGGAAGCTTATGATGAGGGACGAAGCCGTCGTAGAGAATCTTTTGCTGTGCGTCATGGTGATCATAGGAGAGGGTCTCCTGATGAACGACGTGGAAGAACGAGTTTCTCTGGAAGTTGCACCAAGAGTGACGTCACTGAGCTAAGTCAGGCTATAATTAAAGGTATGGGCAGAATAGTTCAGGATTTAGAGGTGAGGAATAATAACCAGCTGGTAAGTGTGACATCTATTACAAGTAGTATTATTCCTGAATTTAATCCACTTCACCAAAGTGTGAAAGATTGGATAGAAATGGTGGATGAGTTTATGTATTTATATAAATGGGACGATAAAACGGTGTGCCATTTAGCTTTAAACAAATTGCGCGGTCCTGCCGAGACATGGTATCGAGGGTTACCTACACATATTTTTAGTTGGCCTGAGTGGAAACAAATGCTTCGCGATAACTTTAGGTCTAAGAGAAATTTGCACAATTTGCTAAAAACCATGCTCGATTGTACGCCTAATACTAATAAGGGATTATACGAATATTTATTTGAAAAACTATCTCTAATTAATAGATTAAAAATTCCTATTGACGATGAAGATAAGGTAAATTTAATAATGGGAACCATTTCGGACGAACAAATTAAATTCTCGGTTTCGGCCGCAGAAATAACAAATCCTACGATTTTAGCTAGTCATTTCAAAACGCTAGATGATCAGAGGAAAATACATTCAAAAACAAATTCAATAACCTCTGGCAAAAATATATCTACATCCCGAAGTTTAGTTAGGCCACCCGGTAATAGAGTAAACCATAGTAAGTGTTTTAACTGTAACCAAGTCGGTCATTTCAAACGTCACTGCCCTTCCCAGACGTATTCTTGACAGCAAGGGTTTGAAAATTTTTACGTAAACTATCTAGGTCCTAATAGCAATGATAAATTCTTTAAAACTGCGCTCGTAAATAAACAAACCATCAAGTGCTACATCGACCTAGGCAGTGAGTGTTCACTTATTACTAAAAGGGCTCTTGAAAAATTAAAACTAACAATAACACACACTGAGAACGATATCGTTTTAACGACTCTTTCAGGTTCGAAAATTAAACCAAAACATTTCTGTACTGCTGAGACCATGATTGATAGTGTTAGGAGATATGTTGACTATTTTGTTATCGATAATAGTTGTGTCATGGAACTCATGGGCGTAGAACTGTTAGTGGGGCAAAATTTCACTGAACTAAGTGACGTCCAGTACAGCAGGATAGGTAATAGTTTGACATTTTCTGATAACGTGGTCAATCTGCACGTAAACTTAATTAAAAATTCAATAGTCAATGTAGGTTTGGAAAATGCGGAAGCTGTAGATAACCTTTTAAAATTTTTAAACCACTACTCAGGGTGTATAGCTAGCACCTTAGCACAAATCGGAAAAACGTCTTTAACTGAAATGAAAATAACTTTAACTACTGATAAACCTGTAGCCTTCAGACCTAGGCAGTTTTCAGATAATGAACGACAACAAATTAGAGAAATGATCGATGATCTTTTAAAAAATGAAATAATAAGGGAATCTCATTCACCGTATGCAAGCACCGTTTTATTAATTACAAAGAAAAATGGTGAAAAAAGGCTGTGTGTTGATTATAGGGCCTTAAATAAAATAACGGTACAAGACAAATACCCGCTTCCTTTGATCGAAGAGCAATTAAGACGATTGTCGGGTTTTAAATATTTTACTAGCTTAGATCTTTTTTCTGGGTACTACCAGGTACCAGTTGCTTCTGAATCAATTCCTTTAACAGCATTTATCACACAAGACGGACATTATGAATTTTTACGAGTCCCCTTCGGATTGACAAATGCTCCAGCAGTGTTTCAGAGAATGCTTAATTCAGCACTTGGACAATTAAGGTTCAACAAAGTTTTAGTATATTTAGATGACATACTTATTCCCAGTATTAGTATAACGCAACACTTTGAAATACTACGGGATGTTTTTGAAATTTTGAAAAAAAAACGGCCTTACCCTAAATCTAAAAAAATGTTTTTTTCTGGAAACTAAAATAGAATATTTAGGTCATGAAATTTCTAACTCTAATGTTCAACCAACTAGGAAAAAAATTGAAGCGGTAGCTAAATTTCCAACACCAATCAATGTACATCATGTTCGGCAATATTTAGGGTTAACCGGATACTTTCGTAAATATATACCTAATTATGCAACAAAGGCAAGGCATTTAAGTAGCTTGTTGATGAAAGATGCTAAGTGGGAGTGGGGAGAACAACAGGAAAAATCATTTGAAACTTTAAAGCAATGCTTAATAAATGTGCCAGTATTAGCTTTATATGACCCATTAAAGGAAATTAAATTATACACCGATGCTAGTCGGTGGGGTTTAGCTGGACTGCTCGTGCAGTTGCATGAAAACGGAGAAAAGGTAGTGGCTTACTTTAGTCGCCAAACTACAAAAGATGAACAAAAATTTCACTCATTTGAACTTGAAACGCTTGCGATAGTATCAACTGTCAAAAGATTTCGCCAGTACTTGCTTGGTCGTCATTTTACTATTATAACGGATTGTGCCGCAGTTAAAAATACATTTCTGAAAAGTGAGGTAAACGCACGTGTCGGGCGATGGGTACTTGCTTTATCTGAATACAATTATCAAATTATACATCGGTCTGCACAACACATGCGACATGTAGATGCATTAAGTAGAAATCCCCCTATTGTTACCAAAGGTGTACTTGTATCAGTTATTAAAGAGGAGAACTGGTTGTTGGCGGCTCAGCAAAACGATAAAAATATACAACAAATTAAGAAGATCTTAGAGTCGGGTAACTTGCCTGAAAATCAGCAAATTTTTCACGATTATGCGTTGAAGGGTGGAAAGGTTTACAAAATTACTAGTCGTGGGCTAAGGTGGGTGGTGCCCAAGCAGGCTAGGTTTCAAATACTGCGAATGGCCCACGATGATGTAGGTCACTTTGCATATGAAAAGACTTTCGACTTAATAGCAACAAAATATTGGTTTTCACACATGCGACGATTCATAAAAAAATATGTGAAAAATTGCATTAATTGTTTATTTTACAAAATGCCCGGAGGAAAGGCTCAAGGTTATCTTCATCCTATACAAAAGGTTCCCAAACCCTTTCATACCATTCATATTGACCATCTTGGACCATTTATCAAGTCAAAATCGGATACAACTCACATTTTTGTAATAGTAGATGCCTTTACCAAATTTATTTTAATTTATCCCGTAAAGAATACGGCGTCCGAAGCGGCTATTAACTCTCTTAAAGATATGATAAAGGTATTTGGAGTTCCGCGTAGAATAATCAGCGATAGAGGAAAAGCATTTACTAGCGATAAATTTCAAAAATTTTGCGAGTTAATCGGCACTAGGCACCACTTGAACGCGGTAGCAATTCCTCGAGGCAATGGACAAGTCGAGCGATATAACAGAACAATTTTAGATTCACTAGCAACAATGGGTGCGGCTACGGATGACACTCGGTGGGACCAAAATATTCATAATATTCAGCTAGGGTTAAAAGGGAACCATTAATAAAGACATAGGCGTCACACCTAGTGAAGCATTAATGGGGTATAGAGTCTTTTCACAAGGTCAGTTAGAAACAGATGAGCGCGAAATTTTGAATGTTACAGATATACGAACACGAATGGAGAGATATGTAAGCGAGTATCAGGCAGATCAAAAGCGTAGGTTTGATCAGAAGCGGCAAGACCCTTGCGTATACAACGAGGGTGATCTGGTTCTGCTCAAAGTCACTAGTAATCCAGCCACTGGGCGGAGCCAAAAACTGCTGCCCAAATGGAGAGGACCGTTTAGAGTTGCAAAAGTCCTGGACAATGACCGTTATGAGGTGTCAGATATACCAGGAAGTAGTCGTTCTCAAATGAGGTACAGTGGCGTGGCTGGAGTGGACAACATGAGGCCGTGGATTCATTACGAGTAGTATGGGTGACGATCGCTGGACGGGATTGCCCAGGTGGAGGCAGCATCGCTGGACAGGGTTGCCAGGTGGTGGCAGCATTACTGGACAGGATTGCCAGGTGGAGGCAGCATCGCTGGACAGGGTTGCCAGGTGGTGGCAGTACCGCTGGACAGGATTACCAGGTTGTGGGAACATCGCTGGACATGATTGTCAGGTGTAGGCAGCATCGCTGGACAGGGTTGCCAGGTGGTGGCAGCATTGCTGGACAGGATTGCCAGGTTGTGGCAACATCGCTGGACAGGAGTGCCAGGTGGTGGCAGTATCGCTGGACAGGATTACCAGGTTGTGGCAACATCGCTGGACAGGAGTGCCAGGTGGTGGTAATCTCGTTGGACAGGATTGTCAGTTTGTGGAAACATCGCTGAACAGGTGGCCAGGTGGCGGTAGAGTCACTGGGCAGGATCACCAGGTGGTGGTGACGGCATTGGATAGGATCACCAAGTGACGGTAGAGTCACTGGATAGGGTTCACCAGGTGGCGGTGAGATCACTGGTGAACAGGGTAAGTCAGGGGTACGTGTTGTTCCAGTTACTGATGGGGTAAGAGAATAATGAGCGTAGGTAGCGCGGTAAGTAAACTACAGGAGTAGTGCTACTGAAGGGTTCTCTTATTTCCGGGTTAGGTAACGGTACCGAACAAACGTATTTCCTGGGATCACTGGTGGTACAGGGCTGGCAGGGTACTAGGTGATCATTAGGCTAAGTTAGTAAAAGGTTATTATAGTTTAGATAAGTTTATTAATTGAAAGTTTTTTTTTTATATTATGTGATTACTTAATTAATAATCAACTTCCAATCAAGTTCATTGTTTATTTACAGGCTAGGTCAGATTGCTGGTGATTGATCTGGAGTATCAACAGAATTTTAGGTCACCTGTGTCCTCGCAATTTTATTTTTTTTAATTTTTGTATTAGTGACTCGGATGACATCTCGAGATTCTAATGCAAACAATTCGAGTTTCAGTTTTCTTGAGCATGAAGAGTGAGGACACTCTTGGGTCAGGAAAGGCCAAATGTTAGCATCACCTCTTGAGATGATCCCTCTGCGGGGGTATGCAGGGAGCGGGACCACGCCGAGTCGGGATTCAGGGAAGCTGAGGGCGAGAGTCACAGGTCGAGGCATTGATGGTTTAGCGGCTGAAGCCTTAAGTACGCTTACTTAATTATCGTCTATGTATTGTACGCGGTGGCCCAATAAATTGTGTTGAACTTTTAAGTACCTATATTTTATTTTCATTGGTGGTTAAATTAAAATAAATTATTATTGTTATTTTCATTTGTTTTAGAAAGTTTTTTTTCCCGTTGCTTATTACGCAAAGCCTAAAACCAACACTAGAACTGTGCAACGTTATTAAAAATTGGAGAAATTAGGTACTTGGGAGTCAAAACTGAATTCTGAATAACTAATAATTTTTTCAATATCTTCAACTCGAAGCAAAATATCTAAAATTGATCCCATTTGCAAGGTCGCAATAATAAGGACTTCTCCTTCGTTTTAAACGTAGACTGTACATTGTACAGTGTACAAGTCTTGATTGTAACATTTTTTATATCTTTATTAAACCTATAAATAAAACACAGTTTACCTAAAAGAAACATTTTCAAAATACACAACAATATCATCGACGTATTTTTATTAAAAAACAGCAATTCCCTTATGCAGTTAAAAACGTATATATAGCTGTATTCTCCAAAGAGAACTAAAGCAATTATGTTAGTTATCCTCCATTTCCTTCATCTATTCTCCCTTTGATCCGCGGTCACTTGTTTATTTAACGACGCTGACGTCCCGTCAGTTTTATGGATGTTAAGAAAGTAACTTTTATTTGCCCCTTTTTCGGATTTCCTGGGTTATTTGATCCTTGAAAGAAAAAGGAAGCTCGTTTCTTTGATACTATAATATTAAGGATAGATAACATGCAATATAAAATATTTAATCGCTATAACTTTGCCTTTGTATACCAACCTTAATGTGTTTTAAATTTGTATAAAATAAAATTTGAAGTTGTCTACTTTTTTAAACGACTGCGTGTAAAAATTATTTTAGAATTTGGTTGTACATTATGCAAATTTTATTGAAGTTTGTTTAATCGTTACGAAAAACAATAATTGTAGAAAATCAGCAAAATTTTGATTCAAAACATACATGAGGACGAGTCATTAATTATTGTCGTAGTTACAGTCGAAAACCAGTTTGGGTAGAATCTCGAGTACAATTAAGTAGGTACTCCGTCGTACCTGGAACGTATATTATTAATATTTCAAATCCATTTTTTTATTATTAGTTTATTATCATTAGCAATGTTTATTTCTTTACGAAGTTCGTGTTTATATGAAGATACTTAATTTGTTTTTCGTGCAAGCACGCCACAGCGCAAACTGATTAGCATATTTTCAAGTTTTGATATATAACTTGTGGTTGATTTACTTGCTATGGAAAATGAGGGATATACAGGGTGATTCACGCAAACCGTTCATTAGAAGTATAGGGGCTTGTAGTGATAATTTAATTCTGAAAATTTGGCTACTTACCTAGTTTTTTATGCTCTTTTCTTTAAAAATATTTTCCAGGTCATTGCACTTCCGCTTATACCGGAAGTTACCATCAACTTCGTTATTTTAAATGGAATGATATATTTTTTACTGCATTTTTGAATTCTACTAGTCATTTTAATAGGACTTTGATCATACTACCCTATCCCTAAATCTAACCCTACTCGAGATATATTGACTTTTCTGATAATTTTTGTTTTGACATCGAATAGTTTGAAATTTGCTGTCTCTAACATAATGAAAGTGAAAGTTACCATTTACAGAACACGAATAGTGGAACCCTTAAGCTTCCTAATCTTGCTTTCAAATTAACCTAATTGCTTACAGGGTGGTCAGAATTTACTGCCAACTTTGGCAAACTTCAAACGTCAAAAAGTATATTTTTTTAAACCCTGTATATTTTTACAGTTTCTGATGTAGAATTTTATTCTGCACCAATTTGTATTAAGGTTCCCTATACTCATCTTTTATGGTTTTTGAGTTATTGATAATTTTGTATTTTACTGCGCGAAATACATCGAGGTATGTGTTGCTCTTATAATAGTCGGCTCTGGAAATGGTATTTGTTGCAATTATTAGCATCTATCAAACGAAGTTATATTGCTCTTATAATAGTTGGCTGTGGAAATGACATTTGTTGCAATTATTATTACCTATCTATCAAACACGATTTTATAAATAAGTTTGGTAAAGGTTATTAGTCATGGAAAATAAAGGAAATGGATATTCAAACAATGATATTTTAAACTTATTTTTTATTCAAGGAGAATGTCACAGAATTATTAGCAGAACTTGTCATATACTCTGTGAATAAAAAATAAGTTCAAAATATCATTGTTTGAATATCCATTTCCTTTATTTTCCATGACTGATAACCTTTACCAAACTTATTTATAAAATCGTGTTTGATAGATAGGTAATAATAATTGCAACAAATGTCATTTCCACAGCCAACTATTATTAGAGCAACATAACTTCGTTTGATAGATGCTAATAATTGCAACAAATACCATTTCCACAGCCGACTATTATAAGAGCAACACATACCTCGATGTATTTCGCGCAGTAAAATACAAAATTATCAATAACTCAAAAACCATAAAAGATGAGTATAGGGAACCTTAATACAAATTGGTGCAGAATAAAATTCTACATCAGAAACTGTAAAAATATACAAGGTGTTCCATTTAAAAAAATATACTTTTTGACGTTTGAAGTTTGCCAAAGTTGGCAGTAAATTCTGACCACCCTGTAAGCAATTAGGTTAATTTGAAAGCATGATTAGGAAGCTTAAGGGTTCCACTATTCGTGTTCTGTAAATGGTAACTTTCACTTTCATTATGTTAGAGACAGCAAATTTCAAACTACTCGATGTCAAAACAAAAATTATCAGAAAAGTCAATATATCTCGAGTAGGGTTAGATTTAGGGATAGGGTAGTATGATCAAAGTCCTATTAAAATGACTAGTAGAATTCAAAAATGCAGTAAAAAATATATCATTCCATTTAAAATAACGAAGTTGATGGTAACTTCAGGTATAAGCGGAAGTGCAATGACCTCGAAAATATTTTTAATGAAAAGAGCATAAAAAACTATGTAAGTAGCCAAATTTTCAGAATTATATTATCGCTACAAGTCCCTATACTTCTAATGAACGGTTTGCGTGAATCACCCTGTATAACACTTGCAGAATTAATCCTTTTGCTTCATAGTTAATTCGGAAGTGATTATAAAATATTAAAGGATTCGCGTAAACAAACTGTTACTCTTTATTTTCGTTTTATTGAAAATAAATTTCATACTTAATAACAGATTTATGAAATTTATTACAAAAGTATAAATTGTGTATTCTTCGAAATATTTAAAAAGGAACCTAAAACGGCAACTAATCCATTATGTTTGGAGTAATCCTCGAAATAATCTCTCACATTATTTCCACAATTTCTAATATTGGTACCTTGGGAGCTGATATTTACTACATTGTAAAACATGATATGATATTCTCTCATAATAATATAATAATTGTGCACCAAAAACAATGATATTGTTATAACACACGTTGAAGATAATACAGAAACTGAAGGGTTTCAAAAATTAATTTATTAATTAATTAGTCCATAATTGATGTATTTGTATAGCCAGCGCTTACAACTGCCGCTGCGGGTATCTAGATAAACTTTATAATAGAGGTTATATATTTCTTTATTAACAAATATTAATTGGCAATAATAATTGTCATAATTTACTTGAATTGTCACTGCGAAGAGGCTGAGATTCTGAATACTCAATTATTTGATTTACCATTTCTACTACTTTTAATTAGAATTGAAACTTAATTTTATGAATAAAATTGGCCCATTGGTCCTTATAATAATAAGCACGATACGTTGTTAAGTTAATTAATGCACAAAAGGCCATTCAATAGCATCAAAGGAAGAGGTTATTAAAAGCGCATTCACCCCTTTTACGAACGCTTACCTAAGCGATTTTATTCCTACGCTTGTATGAGCTAAAAAAGAAATGAGCTTCTTTTGCTATGAAAATGCGTATAAAGACACGCTGTAACAAGCAATTTATTCCGCCGTTTGAAAACTGCAAAAACTGAGCCATCATTATCTTTACATGCGTTATCTTGAGCGCCTTTATAAATATATGGCATAAAATAAAGTTATAAACGTGATCTGGCACTTGAGATAGTGTTTCCAGAAACTAATAAAATCAGAAACGGTGACGAAATAGGGCCAGGAATTGGTAATGGCACAGAAACAGTTAATTTTTTAAGGCTCTTTTCTACTTGACATTCCGAAATAATAATAAATATTTTATTGAAATCGAGTTGAACGATCGATTGTATTTCTGAACGTTGATATTTTTTACTCATGCTTATTGCAATATAGCAATCACATTATTACATCCCATGAAGTAAGACATTGAAAGTATCTTGTTTGAAACAAAGCATTTTGCCCATTTGCGTTCAATAATCAATATGCCTTAAATTGAGCAACTACGCAGGCCAATTTTACCTAAAAATCATTCATAAAATGAAATAACTTTTTCATTTAAGTTTAAAAATACTAGCAGCAACACAAAACTTTCTGCTGGCAAAATGGTTAGTAGCCTTGAGACAGCTGCACGCAATGTGATTTTTCTAGTTGCCACACGATCGTATTTTGTCTTTAATCTATACAGTTCAATCTGCTGTCAGTTGTTAATCTGACGATTTATTCACTAATTAAGTATGTTATCTCGTGCAATCTTGTAATTATTTGGTGGCGATTGTTGTCTACAGCTTTGTGTAACAATGACTAATTCTCCGGTGGACATGTTAGAGGCATATTTTCAAACAAAGTTTCTGTATGTTACTAGGACAAGACTTTTTACGAAGAAAGAAGAACTTTGTTTATAATGTAATTGATATGTATTGTACTGATTGTTTTAACTTTGGCAGCTTTGATTTAGTCAGTGAATGTCACAAAATTACTTAAGATTAAATTACGTATCATTTTTTTTATTTCAAATTATATGCCATTCGATCATGTTTGACAAAATATTATGTAGGTTCAATTTCAAATACAATTATAATTATGTGATCTTTTGCAAAGCAATTACATGATAAATTATTTTCTAAAATATGACGGACATAAACAATTTAAGTCGAGTGTCGTCTTTTTGTGACGCATCACACTTGATTGGCTCTTGTTATTCACAAACCCACTGCGATAATAATTAATACCAACACATCTGATTTCGTTTTGTTTTTCGGCTGATACGCCCAGCAATAGCCTTTTTAGCAACTTAATCATCACGTGCATAACACGACGAAACGAGTAAATTGGAAACAACTCCAATCAATCTGTTATATAATTAAACATCGAAGTAGACTACATGTAGGCGAATGAAAATTGGATGTATCCACCCACCCTACAGAGTTGTTAATAACTTTATGTAGGATCTAACATTGTACGCAAAGGCGATGCGGTTTATAGCCTCTTGAAATATTACTTGGACTTGACACGTAGTTTTTTAGATATGCAAACATGGATGAGAAAAGACTGGCAAAATGACCACTCCGCCCGCGAAACGTGGTTCTTCCAATAAAATGAATGTATGAAATAAATTTGCTTTGACAATGAAATACATATTTCTTGTAGCTAAGTTGTAGCTATTAGTTCTGATAATTACAAAAGTGAATTTGATATAAATACATAATTAGCCTATTTAATCAAGTTAAAGTGTGCAAAATAGCTTCTAAAACTTGTCACGCGTTTCGTCAACTAATATGGCATCGTCAAAAAATTGTTATTAAAACTAAATTTAATCTAATAAAGAGGCATCTGACACGGTATGATAAACAGCGTCTTATTAATCAACCAAAGCTATTTTGGACAAATTTTAGGCCTGAAGTAATTTGAATTTATTAATCACCACACTGGACTAGTTCTTTCGTGTTTAAAATGAGTTATATTTTCTTAAATCTAGTTAACATTATCCTGTGTCTTCGCCCAACTACTTAGTTTCTTTTAATGATCCCACCATTGTGACCAAATGCAAAATGGCAAGTTTTAATTTTCCAGTTCACCGTCTGTTTAAACACAATTTAAGTTTAAAATAATAAAATTTTCGTTGCTATTCAGACTAACTGAACTAATTTTAATTTTAGATAAAAAAATCTTCTTAAGTAATCTTGTAATTCTCGTTTGAATAACCTATTTTATCTGTGCAATGTAGAATGTAGAATGTCTTGTACATATTATGCAGATATGCATCTTATCCAGCTAACAACGGACCAACTGTTATATTATAATCACAATCTCCAGGCGTTGTAACGGATATTAGCGTGTGCCTCAATATATCACGTATAATTAGAATTTAAATACTGAGGCGTCCGTCCTGGCATCATCCTCAAAATAAAACTATACAAATCAAAGTCACCAAAACATTATTATATCGAATAATGCGAGATGAAGAACGTCTATTTGTAGATCAAAAAAGAATTGCTGGTGACTGCGAAATCTTTCAAAGGACATTTAAATAGAAAAATATTCGTATACCCATTGAAATGGTTAATACCAAATGCACATGCTTTAATAACAAGAGCATAATTAGTGTCATATACAAAAACAAAGATAAATGTCATATTTATCTTTTCTCATATTCTACATTGTATCGCAAGTAGTTAATAATTACTTATTAATTTAATACCTCTACATACAATTCTAGAAAAAAGGTTTCTGGTATACTACATTGTTAGTATACTACTACAGGTACAAGATAAAGCAGTTTTAATAACATGGAAATCATCATTTCACTATTATAATGCGAACTTGAACGATCCTTAACATCTTCCATCTTTCCGGTGAACACGCCAGACGATAATTTAAACACTATAGGTAATGTTTAACACTAATATTTTTACAAAATCTTAAAAGCGTGTATTGTGTTTTATAAAGCATGTGAAGAGGTTTTCATAGTAAAATATCCTTTCACCTACACAGCTTGGGTTCAAATCTCAGATGGACCAAATCGATGACGGTTGTGATTGGGCGGCTCGCGTCAGTCTTTCGAAAAATATATAAAATTCTGTGTCTACCATGTGGATAAATTACTAGGTACATAGTCAGGTTATGAAGTTTTTTCAGAATAAGTATATGGGTTGCGTTTTAGATGGGTTGATGCCACTTTCATATAGGCTGAATAAACAAAACTGGTTATCTGGAGGAACTGCACGTTCTTCCAGATACCACACACAAAAAAAAGTACTTTTCTTTTGAATATACCAATTTATTCAGGAATTTGAATGTATTATTTGTTCAATGAGAGAGATTTTTCTTAGTTTGAAGCATTATATTTATTCGTGAAAACTATATCAAAATCTTGAAAAATTTCTTTAACTTGAGAGGGGTATAATCAAATCAAAATATTCATATCCTAAATATAGCATAATCTCCATTTAATAATGCGTTACTTTTTGAGCAAATATTATGTAAATTTAAAACAAGTTACAGAATTCTTGTTTTGAACATATGTATATGTTTAAACATTTGAGAATATCATATATTTATTTTGAGATGTATTTAATCAAGTAGAAATATCCATATTCTACACTAAAGACTATATATAATTTTAATTTAAAAATTCATTATTCTTGGTACAATCATTACGTAAATTTGAACCAAACAATAGAATTCTTATTTTGATATATTTATATATTTAAAAATTTGAGAATATCATATGTTTAACTTGAAAGGAGTATAATCAAGAAGAGACATCCAAATATTCACATTGAAAACTATACATTACTTTAATTTAAAAATTTTATAGTCTTAGAATAAAAATTACATATATTTTAAAGAAATAAGAGAAGTATTCGTTTGAATACATGTATTTATTTAAATATTTGAGAAAATCAACTAGTTAACTTGAGAGAAGTATATTTAAGTCAAGACATCCATTTTCTAAATAGAAGACTATACATAATTTCGACCAGAAAATTCTCTGATCTTGGTATAAAAGTGACATAAATTTGAAATGAATAGCATTCTCTTGAAATTATACGGTGTGGAAGCCTTTTGCGGTCTCTCTGACTTAAGACATTATTTAGAGGATATAGACTAGCATTTTGATGTAAATAATAAAATTCATTTTACTATTTTATTTTTATATTAAATATTTGCCTCTAAGGACTTCTGACTTCTTTGGAATTCATTTCTATCATTCGCCTGGTCTGGGCACTGTCCACATTGCAATAAGCTTCACCAGAGGGCCACACGGTCCACATTTGCATCTCACCGACTTTATGTCGATCAAGATTATCAAGAACTGGGAATTATCAAAATGTAGAATTTGCGAATAAGCTTTAAAGAGTTTTCACATCTCTAAGGCATTATTTAGAGGATAGACTCTAGACTCGCATTTTGACCTGACGTAAATAGTAAAATTTATTTTATTATTTACCACTATGAACTTCTTTGGATTTCATTTCTAAATAAATCATAATCTTAGATTAAGAATAATATGATTTTAAATCAAGACCTGATCTTTTTCAGTTTAAATAAACGGAAATTTTTCTTGAATGAAGACCATAATAATTTTAAGACAAACAAATCATATAATCAGCTTAAAATTATATGTAATCTTAGTTTAATGTTATTATATTGTTTTGATTTAAACGATTCAGTATTATTGTTTTAAATAATAGATAACGTTAAATTGAAAATACCATTTCTTTATAAAGAAATAATCAGGTATTTAAAGGAAATATATTGAGGTATTCATTTTAAAACGTGGAATAGTTTTGAAACAAGAATGTTAGAATTTTTCGTTTTAAATCAATTTACAGCTTAATTCAATAGTATGTAAATTTCTAATTAAGAATAATCTCAAATAAATAGTACTCTTCATTTGAAATAATGCTATTTTTCATTATATACGAACTTATCGTTTATTTGGATTGAAGCACATTTATTCGTTTTAAATATAATTTTTTTTGTGTGCAGAGGTGTGGAGAGTACTTGTCACCAAAGATTAACTGCACGTTCTTCCAGATACCAGAGGTGTGGAGAGTACTTGTCACCAAAGATTAGATATATCCTCGGATATACTTATCAGATCGGTAATAAGAAATGGGAACAAAGTCGACGATACAAGCAAACCTCTGACTAGAAAAATCATTCATTCATGGAAATTTAGGAAACAGTAACAACATTCGCGGTCATTTATTCAGTCTTCCTCATCCAAAAAACTGTGATTGCGTCAACTGCCAATCTATAAGGTTGCAATGCCATTACTAAATTTCTGCAAATCACTTGTACGTATACAATCAGCAATTTTTAATATTGACACAAAACAATCACCTCTATGAAAGGTTATAAACTGTGAGTGGCAGTGACTAATGGATTGGTTATTATCTTATCGGAATTTAAACTTATTGACTATAATTTTAATAGCACAGCTGAGGTTAACGATGATTGTTGTTTACCTGCAGATTGCGCTTTGCAAACAGGAACTGATGTTAATAAAATACTCGATATAGTATACTTAATACACAAGAACTATAAATCAAAACTCAAGGTAACAAAAATAAACACCACGTCGGTGTAGAAATCCTAACCATTAGCACTCGAAATATTTTTTCCTACGAGCATGCGGAAAGTATCACTTTTCCGCACGCATATTAGTTTCGAAAGTTGCACTTTTCCGCACTAGTGCGAAAAAGTAATTATATTTTTATTTGCATTTTTGGGTGATTTTATACAAATTTAATGAAATTAAATCATTTCTATTTATACCAACTCTTTTGAAGTAGCTCCTATAAAAATAAATATCAAGAAATCACGTAGCATATAGTCATGACTGTCTCATTTTGACGTTTCTCAGTCACATAACAATTAACAAACGTCAAGTCAAACAGTACCATCTTTTTAAAGTAGAGTCTAGTTTCTTAATTAAATAAAAAATGTATTCATCACGCTCCTAGGAAAAATATTGTTCCTAACACATGCGGAAACTGCCTTTTCCGCACTCGACTGCTTGACCGAACTCCGCTTCGCGTCGATCGACCAACGACAATCGCGTGCGGAAAAGTACAACTTTCCGCACTTGTTAGGAAAATAACTATTTCATCACACATTTTCTTTTTTCTACAGTTCCTCTGCCTTTAGGCGTCGGATTTTAGGTTCGGTTGTTTTTTATTCATCTATCCTGTCCAAGGCCATTATTCTCATCTCCACTAGTGATTTTCCCCTACTGCTTCCAATTTCCTCTATTCTCTACTTCCATATTTTCTTTTGCCCATCCCTGTTTCATGTATCATCTTTACTAGTCTTTGTTGACTCTTTAAATGTTTTCTATTTTTGTTCTTATACTATCCTGTTTTGTTTGTTTTCTTATAACTTCATTTCTGATTTGATCTCTTTTTGTTAGTTGTTGCTCGTGTTTCTTCTGTATCGTCCATGTTTCACTGGCATACATTTGTGAAGGCAGAGCCACTTGATTATATATTTTTAATTTGATGTTTTCCAATATTTTCTTTTTGTCCTAGAAATGTATCGTTTATTCAGTATATAGTAATATATTTTATTTGTTATGTTTCTTCTGCTATTTATTTCCGTAAATACTAAAATATAGTGACCACCTCTAGAGATTCTTGTATTAAATATTCTGGTCCCTTCTTTCCAAATGTCTGTTTATTATCATTACTTTGCTCTTATTTATATTATTTATCTCCATTTGCATTTTTTCTACTTCTATTTTCCATGTGTCTAATATATATTGGATTTAGTTCTCTATGGCCCACTAGCGGCGCGTTCCTGGAGTACCTATTTAGGTCTCAATTTTTATTGATTCTATCCATTACTATGACGAACAGCAATGGACTCCTTGCTTCACTCTTCTTTCCATATGAAATAACGTATTTCCACTGATGTGGACTTTTCCTATTACTGTTCCGTATACTTGCTCAATATTTCCTATTAGTTGTTGTGGTAGTTCCAGTTGATGGGGACATTTTCAAATGTCATTTCTATTGATTAGACGAAATGCTGATCTTCGATCGATGTACGTTAGGTACAGTATTTTTTGTTCAATTCCCTTTCTTATATTTTCTTAGTATATAAATATATATTGTCATTCTGTTTGGTCTAAAAGCTGTCTGTTCATCTTTCATTATTCACATAAAACTCTATTCGGCAGAGAAAAGGATATTAAATTCTACAGTTTCTAATAAAGACACATAAAAACTCACATGAAATTGCTCTGAGTGAAATCTAATCGGTGGAAAGTTTCTTGCCCCACGAAGTTGCTCTTGAGTAATATATGTGGTTTTAGTCAAACTGTCAGGGAGTTTCTAAATAATGCCTATGATTCCTTTGAAAACCAGATTGTGGAAGATTTAGTCGTTGTCACCCAAAATCACCAATCTTTATTATCTATGAGAACATTAAGGCGTATTCAGTCGATGGTTGTCTGACAATTCATCACAATAATTATGAATTTGTGAACGTATGGGTCAATTATTTATTTTACTACAAAACATGAGATCAAAATATGAGTATGTATCGGCTCTAAATTATTTTCATTCGGTTAAATAAATGTGATAGATAATTTTGGTATTTAGACACATCTATACTTTCACATGGTTTTGAAGTTGATAAGTTGGTTATCTCATTGCTTCAAATATCTCGCATTTATGTGATACAGAATTCTAGATTTCGCACTATGACAGAAAGAGTGTTCCAAAATCTTTATTTTGGAGTGTAGTTAATGTTTCCAAAAGTGACCGCGACAAAAATTACGGCATGTAATTAAACTATGGTATACGATTGTGCGCTAATGCATTAGAGATGATATTAAGCAGCACGATCTATTCCAGGTGCGCAGGCAGTTGTTCTACCGGTAACAAATGCCCGCGCTAGTGGTTATTTTTGTAGTCATTAATAAATCTATGGCCTGTAGTAATATTTATGCAGAGGTAACAAAAATAAACTCAAGGTTCGTGTTCTTTTACTTATGTATATTAGCGGTCTTTATAAACACCGTGTTACATAAATTCGTCATGTGAGAAAGAGCATGTTTCCTTCTTCTCGATTTCCAAACGTCATTGTTCTGATTCAATCTTGACATTTAAGTCTTGAACCGCACAATACCTTACAACAATTCAATATGCAACGTATATAAATAGAATTATACAAATTGCATCATTAGAGACAACGTGAGACAATGTACGTGCACAACCAGTGCGTACAAATTGTCATTTAGTTAGTTTTAATTTTAGTTGTACACCACAGCCCACGCAACTCCGACTGAACTTGTAGGTCGCAGACGAGGTCGATACTTTCATATTTCTGATCGATACATTGCAGTAACCGTAAACGTACAACTTAACGTACACCTTGTAATTTAGTAAAGTTTTCTGTACTTTCGACCTACTTTGCATGTCCAATTTTAGGATTATATAATAAGCAAGCAGAAGCTAAACTAACCGCACAGTTTCTCCTAGGACAAGCATGATTGAAATGCATTTAATTAACAAACTGATTTAAATAAGACATAAAATTGGTTCTTGTTAACAAACCGTTTATATAAATAAACCAATAGACTGCTGTGCAAATAAAACAAGCGCTACACTTCAATATAATACTATTATTGGTAAGCCGAATGTAATCAGAAGGGTGATCGTTATTTCGGCAGTCAAAAATTTTACGATCTCACCCCAAAATATTAATTCAAATGCTACAAAAATTAGTTACGCAAAATATCAAAGCTTTAGAAACTGGATTAGCACGTGCCTGTAAGAGGATCAATGTTCAATGTATTTTGGGAATTTTTCGTTTCCAGAGAAATTAAAGAATAACTTTCTTAATTTCTATTGTTTTTATTTGAAAACTTGATTTTTTGGGTCCCTGAACGGGAATTTGCATAAAAAAATGACTTCTGACAGTTGACAGCTGTCAATTTTAGGAAAATGAGCAATTTAGAAAACTAAGTTTCTAATATTTTCAAAAATCATAAAACAAGAACATCCTCAAATTTCTTTTTTTGTCAAATACTTACTTCATTTTGCGTTTGGCCGCTTTAATCACAGCTGTCAACTGTCGAAAACCTACTTCGACTTCAAATTCGTATTTAGTGATGATAATATCCATTAAAATGATAAAAATTCTGTCCAATTTGACAGTTGTCAGTTGTAAACTGTCAAAAGTCATTTTTGACATCAAATAGAGCGACTCCATAAACCATAAAACCAAGTTAAAACAATTGAAATTAGAAAAGTTATGTCTTAAGTAAATTTAGTAAAAATTTTGCCTTTGCCAAAATAACGACCACCGAGAGGAACGGATACACCAAAACAGCTTTTTTAACGTTTGTCTTTTGGTTTTGGAACAAACTGTACTGCACAATTAAGGCTTTTCTTAATAATAAAAGCTAAATCTGTTAGTTAATTAAATGCTTTAATCCTGGCCTCCAATGAATCTCTCCTAATTCCAATAAATTTGTTGCTGTTGATGTTCCAAACTAAGTTCTCGTTAGGACAATTTGAAATATTTATAAAAAAAAATGTTGGTAGAACGACAGACAATTATAACATTGATATAGACAGGAAGAACCAATAAACCTACAGCTAAAGTAAACATAAAACAAAATAAAGAAGTAAAAATGTATTAGTGAATATGTTCCGTCTTGAAAACCACCAGCACAACTTTTTTTTCAGCCATCTTCATCGTTTATGGATGTTCAATGAATCTTCTCTCCATCGCATCCCACAAATGTTTAATAGGTCAGGAGTTTTAATTGATCACACTCACTCAATAACCTTTAAACGCCCTCTCATACAATTCATGATGAATAACACCATCACCTCCACAGAAGAATCAGTCAATCACAGTGATAGAATTATTAATTAATTAAATTAACAGTAGGTGCAGGTACAAGAAATTTGGAATTATTCACCCCTGTGGCGAGATATTTAAACCTTGTATTGAAGTTTTAATTTACTTGCTCCTTGCTCGTTTTTTTTTTCATAGGTTCAGAGACAATTTTCTGGTCATGCTGTACTCAATAAATAACAAGTGGGGAACAGTAATCCGTATCTTAAATATCATGATCTAATTGGGAATGCCCATAAGTAACATATTATTAAACATGATTCATATAAACTGATTCTTTGAGGTCAAGGACATATGCTAATGCTGACAAGAGGAAAAAATAACCCAAATCCAAATTTTCGAACTACTACTGACCCACAATAGTATAGTGAAATGTTACAATGAAATCTCTTAGTTGCCAGAGGTCAGTAGAAATTATTGGAAGTCTATGTCGATGCCAGAGTAACCTTGTATGGGTACTGGTTTCACAAGTTGTTTTAAATAATTTACCTATGCATACTATAAATTAACACGTTGTCGCGATAACTTCTTGCTGTATGTTGGGCCATAATTAATTCAGAAAAAGCAATTTTTTTAATACTTATTAATTAAAGACGAATACCTACGAAACAATATAAGGGATGACTACGAGGTATGGCACGCGGGCAAAATTTTCCACATTTTAAAAGTTAAACAGGTCCATCAATACGCACATGTTTGATGTCCTTGAGAATATCGGTTTCCCGTTTTACCCAAAGTCAATTTTTTTTTCTTAAGTGGAAACCCCGTTTTTTAAGATGTTCTTGGGGACATCGTTTTTTGAATTAATTTTTTGTGGCGAGTTAAAAAACAATTTATTTCAATAATTTATTTTTTAGACGTTTTGAATTTTGTAATTTTTAATCCAATGTTTATTAAACTTGTATTAAAAAAGTTCAATAGATTTTATAACTGTGTATTTGGAGATGAAACATCCAATATAAGTGAGTCAAATTGGATATGCTTGCTATTATTATGCTTCTTGTAAAAAACCTAAATAAAGTCATTTATAAAAAAAAAATTAAAATATTGTATTCATACGAGTATACGGGTTTTTCACTTAAAACTCCGCACGCCAATATCTCGAAAACGAATAGAAATATTTAATTTCTGTAAAAAGTAGTCAATGTATGGGGTCAAGTAGATATTTTTCAAAGTTTAAAAAATTCGACGCCTACTAAGAGCTAAGCGTCGAAAATATAAATCGATTGCATTGACTTTGAAATTACGCGCATGCGAAAGTACATGTTATTTATAAACTTTTTTGTTATTTACTAGAACTTATTTATTTTACTCATTTCTGAGTTAAACTAATAAACAAAATTATTATTGCAATTAACTACATGATAAAACCTCGGATAAAACAAATTAAAAATTTTGTTCAAAATTATGTCCATCTGCTCGAATACAACTATCAAAACTATCAAAACTTTCAACAGATGAGCTTGGGTCACTTGTAGGAGCGTCCTTCTTGTAATAGCGGCACACGCTGCACTAATTTTGTTAATAAGATCAGCCATATCTTCGATAGGTTCTTCATAGACAACGTCCTTTAGGTGACCCCAAAGAAAATAATCGGGTGGTGTAATGTCCGGGGACCTCGCCGGCCACCTTATCCGGCCCATTAGTACCAAACCATCTATTGGGGTATTCTCTGTCTAAATACCTCGTTACAATTTGGGCATTATGTGGAGGCGCTCCATCCTGCTGTAGCCACATATTCATTCTAGTCTCAACGGGCACTTCTTCTAACAGTTCCGGAAGTGTAGTTTGAAGAAATCTTAAATAGCGATCTGCATTTAAAGTGCCTTCGTAAAAGTGAGGTCCAATAAGAAATCCGTTTAATATGCCGCACCAAACATTGATGCCAAAAATTCGCTGATTACCTCTTTCTGTAATCCAACGAGGATGGTTTTCGGACCAAAAACGACAGTTGTGTCTGTTCACGATTCCATTATTATGGAATCGACTTTCGTCGCTCCATAGAATTTTCAAGAGAAAATTTGCATCTTGGCTACACAAATCAGCAAATCTTGCTAAGAAATCCATTCTTCTAGCGGGATAACCTGGTTCTAATTTATGCACTAGTTTAGTTTTGTAAGGGCGAAAAGAGTTTCTATTTAGAATTCTCCACGATGAACTTATGGAAACACCGGTATTTTCTTTTTTTTGATAGGGATATCTTGGGGTTATTAACAACCTGCTGAATTACAGCAGCAGTATTTTCATCATTTGTAGTCGTCTTTTCTCTATTTCTCTTAGGTTTTACGAAGCTGCCATAATCTCTTAGGTTTGTACATAAACTTTGAAAGGTTTTTGCATCGGGGACTCTTCTATGCGGATAACGCTGTGCGTAAATTCTTTTTGCTTGTCTACAATTGGACCTGCATTCTCACAACACCAGTAGCATGCCTAATTTTTCCTCATTGCTAAAGTGAACCATTTTCATATAATTATTGTTAGTTTTGGTTAAACCGAACAAATTTTAATATTTATTGTGACAAAATGTGACAATATCTTTGACAATGACAATATCTGTCGCTTGCAATTGCACTTAAAACAATTGCGATAACAATAGTTGCCATAGTAACTAATTTTCATGGCATTTTTGTAAAAATCATCCGTAATCGCATTTTTTGTCAATCAAGAAATGTTTACTATAAACCGGTATAACTCAGAAATGAGTAAAATAAATAAGTTCGAGTAAATAACAAAAAAGTTTATAAATAACATGTACTTTCGCATGCGCGTAATTTCAAAGTCAATGCAATCGATTTATATTTTCGACGCGTCGCGACGCTTAGCTCTTAGTAGGCGTCGAATTTTTTAAACTTTGAAAAATATCTACTTGACCCCATACATTGACTACTTTTTACAGAAATTAAATATTTCTATTCGTTTTCGAGATATTGGCGTGCGGAGTTTTAAGTGAAAAACCCTGTATATGGGAAAAATTGTTCTTTGATAGTTCTTTCAGATCATTTAACTCAACCGTTGAATGAGGGAATCTTATTATTATTCCTCATTCAACTAAAACAGAGTAATTGGGCCAATATACGTATAACGATTTGGCATCATATTTGAATGGACAAAAGTTGAATGAATTTATGCTCATAAAATTAATTGCGTTTTTAATTATACACTAGACCACACTTTGAGCATCGTATGAATGACGACTGTTAAACTATAACGAAATAACAGACATTGATATCCATTGCATTACATACAAACATAATGCCATTCGAATAAAAAGGTTGGGATTTTTCTATACTAATTATTGATAAATATTCAAGTAATTCTAAAGAAAGAGATATTGTTAGTTCATGTAGGTTACAACTTCAGAACTGAGGTAATGTTAAATTAAGAAGAAATCCACGTCACATAATTCTAATAGCCAATGAGACAAGCCAAATTAATGTAATGTAACCCAAAAATAGAAACAAAGAAACATACACACTAACTTGCTGAATGTGCTGCACATACCATTTTGATTGAAGGTTGCAGGATAAAAGAATTTTTTTAAACCAAGTATAAACCACACGTAGTTAAACTTTCGTATGTATTCATACTCGTATTTATATAAAATATTATTAGCATACTTCTCGGCTTAGTTCTATATCCTTTAAGGTCGATTATGTTTACTTAATTTCTAATGTTAATAATGCTTTGGAGAAACACAAGTCAAGGCTAAAGTGCAGTTAGGTCATCTATAAAGTTGCAATATATAGTCTTTCTCTTTATTCATATTACCGTCTAAAATGGAGAGTGTATTATATATTTAGAAATTATTTACGATTTTGACTTAATTAGGAATAGCATAAAATAAAAAAAACCTCGTAAATAGTCATATTGTATTTATATTTAATATTTGTGTAGTATCTATACATCTATGCAGCGAACGATTATTCCTGGATAATCGTTGGCTCGTGAAATATTTTCCTTTCTGGTACTTTCTCAATAAAAAAATGACAAGTAAATGAAAATATTGCACATACGCAAATAATTAGCAAGTAAATCTGTATCAAATGCTCTTTGCCTGAGTCGCCATCACCTATTCATAATTTTAGATATTTTAGATTTAAAAAATTAGAGTAATCGAAAAAATTGCACAAGCAAGAAGCAAGGCGTCAGGAAACATATTTATTTTTTAAAGGCATTTTAACAGCATTATCTTACTTTTTATGTTAAAAAGATAATGAGCAAAAAAAGCAAATCCTAGGATTTTCCCGGGGTTACTTCGGTAACTTGAGAGGCGGTTAAGAAAACATTTTAACAAAACATTTTTTAAGTCCAGCAAATTAACGGTGCGAAGAAAAGCGTTAAAAATAAGAAAGTCGACCACTTTCGTTTTCTCTTTTCAGGATAATTCCGAAACCTAAAGGCATATGAATCGCTCTCAGAATTCTGCCCAATTTTTAACCGATGGTGTAACTATGAAAATAAAAAAGTTGCAAGGTGATAGATAATGACCCCCCTGTATACAAAATATGTTTGGAATTTAAGAAAACCAACTTTCTCGAGCATAAATCTAAAGGACGTTTATGGCATGTGTTGAACGTTTCTACAGGCAACATACGCTGATTTTTAAGGAGCATAATAATTATTTAATGACTGTTTTCGCTTTTATTGTTAGATTTAGAAACTTGAGCATTGCATTGCTTTTGTTGACTAATAATTGTCACTCTCACCTCCAAAAATTGTTGTAAACGAATGCTTTTAACCTAGTTAGTGCATACAAAATAAACAATATTTAAATAAAGCAGACACATATGTCATTGCATGAATAACAAGTCTAGAATAACAAGGAAAGGTCAATCCCATATGAGTAATGGTTCAAGAAAGAAATCAAAGTCTTTTTGGCACAAAAATTGGGTAATTAATTTATTGCATTAAATTATTAAATTTTGTTAGAAAACGACTTTGATTTGTTTGAACATGAAGTCTAGAATAATTTCACTGTCGGTATATTCTGAATCTATAATCATTAGAACTCAAAATATGACTTTGAATTTCGGAGTTGATATTTCTATAGAACTAAATTTTTTGCAAATTTCATTAACGCGCTAGCTATTAAATCATCCACAATAAAGCAAGCCGGTACTTTCGACGGACTTTGTTTAATTTAGTCAACTATTATCTAATATTTTGAGACCAAATATATTTCGTACTACTACTATACATCCATTCCATTGATGCCGGTGTTCGTACTTATGTGGTCTTCATTGTATGTTGTGCATGATTTAAACAAAGATGCGTATCTAAAGATAGTTGAGCTGCAAAAATTCTCCGTATAAATAAACCTAGGTTCATAATTTTAAAGGCAGTAATGGGCGAATGTAACCTGACTTTCTTCTTTGGTCAAAATGACAAAACTTTATAGAACTCTCATTCAAAATGTACTTGTTACGGGTTATTTAGGCTTTTAATCGGTTTCCGGTATCAGTGGTCAGGTGACACGTTGAGCGCGTTCTTATATAAGTAATATAAAATAATTAATATAATTGCGTATCTTCAACAGAAGGGAAAAACCGTGAGAAATTTACGTTAATGCAAATGGAATAACCTTCTATATGGTATAATATACTAGAAGAAGTCAAATTCTCAGAAAAGTCTTATAACTTTTAATGTATGAAGCGACAAGCGTTGCGGAAAATTATTTAATAAGCTCATCCTTTCCGAGGCAGCAATCAATTTTTTGGTATTCCTGGGACAATAGTTTCCTTTAGACACATAATTCCAAACGTGGTCGATAAAACATTATAGCACTTTTAATAGATACCTTTGGCAATATGTGGTCCGAGATTGTCGTCCATAAATGTGAAAAAAATCACAACTTTTCAACAACAAAAAAAATGTATTGGTCACTTAATACAGTTTACCTCTGCAGTATTGACGCAATCCAAGATTAAAGACCCAGAGAATATCACTCTCCAAGAAAAGTTGCATATTTGTTTCTACTCTGTGGATCCCTCTGTCCCTTTCCAAACGAGTTGGTGATAAACATATCTTAGCAACCTAAAATGAGTTTAATAAAAAAAAAAACACCACAAGCCACAACCAGTTTTCACTGTGTCACAAATAACCTTCTGAACACGAGATTTGAAGAGAACTTTCCTATGGGAAAAAAACCCACTTCTCCATTGCACCCCTCTTGGAACTGAACCTTTGCTGAAGGACTTCACCAGGTTAAATGTAAATATCTTAGTTCTAGACTATGTACACTTGAAAAAGTCTATAATACTACAAAATATAACCACTTCCTCCTATTGTTTGATCAGCTGATAAGAATCCTTCTTTATCCAAAGTGACTATGTTATCTATCACTGTGGGCAATTCTGGCTTACACACAATAGGTGTTTCGAGGTTTCCTCCACGTGTAACTTAACTGCATTCATAATGAAAAAAAAACTAAAAAAACACGCTTGAACAAAATCTTAATAGATAAACATTATTTTTTACTTTTTAGTTCGGTTTCCCTTTAAAGCGTGTTTTTTAGTTTTTTTAAACAATAATTTTTTTTAATATTTTTGAAACCAAATTATTTTCAAAATTTTTTTATTTCAAAATTTCTCCAAAATTTTTAAAATCGAATTTTTTTAAAAATTCCTGAAATGAATTTTTTTGACATTTTTCAATTCAATTTTTTTTGACATTTTTCAATTGAATTTTTGTTTTTCAAAATTTTTGAAATCGAAATCAAATTTTTTTCAAAATTTTTTAAATCAAATTTACAAAATTTGTGAAATGAAATTTACAAAATTTGTGAAATCAAATTTTTTTCAAAATTTTTTAATTCAAATTTTTTTCAAAATTTTTGAATCTAAATTTTTTTTTGAAATTTTTGAATCCAATTTTTTTTTTAATTTTTGAAATCAAAATATTTTTTGACATTTTTCAATTCAATTTTTTTTTGACATTTTTCAATTCAAATTTTTTTCAAAATTTTTCATTTCAAATTCCTTTTTCTATGTCGATAAAGTTAGAAGGACAACATTTATCGTCATTCTGTAGATGGCATAACCTGTAAAATTATTTTTATTTTATCCTGATGGTCCTGGTAAGGACATTAGGACAAAGTTATAAAATTATTGTATTGTCATCGATCCTTGATAAGTGTGCAAAGTTTCAGTTTAATCTGACGTTTTGAAGTGGGTAAAAATCTCGTTGAAAGATTCCGTTACATACAAACATACAGGTGAAGCTAATAAAAGCGTGTTAAAAAGGGACCAACCCATTACCTTCAATAGGTGACACGTGTATTAAGTTTTCTACGCTGCTACCTCAGTGACAATTTGTCTTCCATTCCATTCAATTTTAAAAATCTTTGCAATATTAATTACAATAAATACTGAATTTTCCTTGGAACTACCATACAGCTACTATATTATGAAATTACGATTTGAGTGAGAACCTCGGTGAGAACTTTAAAATTTGAAAATAAGTCAAAGCGAGTAAAGCATCAATTAGAATGTGGAATGGAACAGGTAAATAACTTCAATGGTAATAGTTTTACTGTTAAATATATTTATTCAACTACCAAAGCATTTGATTGTTTCTATTTGGGTAACGGGAAAGGAACACTTGCGTTTTCTCATCTGAATCTTCTAAGCATACCGCTGCGTTGTCTGGTGCAAAAGTGTGTCAATGACCTTAATAATCTCCATGTAGTGTTGTCTAGTAAGAAATAAACATAAACCAATTGATAATAATATATTTACATATTTGTGCGTAATTTTAGTAATATTTTTCTGAATGAATTGATCAATTATCTACTAACTCTACTCTTACCGGTAGAGACTAAAGGTCTTCACCTGGGGTAAAACGGGGTAAAAGAACAGGGGAAAGAATCTGCATTTCGCAGCAAAATCCTTCCACTTCACAAAAGTAGCATATTTTGTCCTTTGAATGGATACCAAAGGATAACAAAACGGCTTCAACTAAAAAAAAAAAAAAATTCCGACATGATTGACTACTACTCAGAAGAAATGAGGTGGATTCCTATTTTCTTAATTTTTAATTGGCATTACCACCGCAATAATTTGATTTCGTCATTGGGACTCATTTCCGTTTAACTATTTCTATAAACACACGACAGACGCTGAATGATACTTTTTCAACGAATAATCTAGACGCATATTTAACTAGATCCTCATAAATTATGGCATTGGATCGAAACTATAACCAGTAAATCAATTCGAATATACACTGACCGATACAAAAAAACGGGCATTTACAAATTTTGGTTAAGATTGAAGTATGATAATTTTGTTTTCCTTGGATCGATTTGAATGATTCTTTAGGCGAAGTGTAGATAAATTATTCGTATTTATAACCTCATTATAGATTAAAAACAAAAATTAATAATATAGATCATATTTCACAGGGGGACGTAAAATGATGTTCTTTCTGGACCAAGTTTAAATCACCCTGTGGAGTAATTTTAAAATATGATTTACTATCAATCTACTCCATTCTAAGCATTTTGTTTTTTGATTCAGTTCAATAGGTTTCTTTTTGGAAAAGATATACAGTTTTAAGTAAAATACTAACAGTTTTGCATTATTTTTTATTTTAGTCAAACCTCTACTTTGCATCTCTATGTTGATTCTTGGAGATGTCAATCTAAACATAATTATTGTTTCGTCGTCAATAACCTCGTCAGTAATCCTCATCATTAATAAATCGTTCTTTATCTAGTACGAATAAGAAATCATTTTCAGTACAAATAAGAAATCGTTTGCCCGTCTCAAAAAAAAAAAAAAAAACAACAAAATTTCACAGGTGTTCTGATTAGTCAACATATAGATGCAAACTAGGATTGACTAGAATAAAAAAATAATGCGAAATTGTTGGGGTTTTACCTCGGGTTTTACTTAAAATTGTATATCTCTCCCAAAAAGAAACTTATTGAGGTGAATAAAAAAACAAAATGCTTAGAATTGAGGCAGCGTGATGATAAACCATATTTTAAAATTCCTGAGCTGCCTCATTACTCAGGGTGATTTAAACTTATTCCAAAAAAACATAATTTTGCTTCCCCCTGTATAATATGATCTATGTCAATTTTTGTTTTTAATCTATAAAGTGGTTATAAATACGAATAATTTATCTACACTTCACCTAAAGAATCATTTAAATCGGTCCAAGGAAAAAAATTATCAAACTTTGAAAGTGTTCGTTTTTCGTGCCGGTCGGTGTATTAATTTGTCGAAATGAGAAAAGAAAGAAAATTAAATGACGCCACAACTTTTTTAGACAATATGTATATGCCTATTAGAAACTATTTTAATAGGTGAAAATTGTCACATTCCTATCGCAAACTTGCGGTACTATGGATGTGTATCTATAGAATAATATCTATGTCGATCTATGTATTTACCAAAAAATGCACAGGTCTAAACTGCAATCGATAATTATACTTAAAATATTAGAACAAAATTATACTGTATCTAAATCTACAGTTAAGTATAATTTACATACATGATTTTCAATTAATATTACAGTAAATATTCCAATGGCCATAAATTGTTAGACACAGAGAAATTCTACATTCTTATGTTTTACAGCTTGGACAATAAATTTACAACCTCGAAGATGTTTACTACAAGAGGTGGTGCCTAAAAGGATTATAACCACGTAATCTTGTGCATAAAAAGTTCCTTTCGTATTCTCATTTACTGATGCAATGACCTACTTACTTACTAACTTAATGAGTTAAAATTAAACAAACAAAATAATTATAAATTGGCATAATACTGTCTAATTAAAAATATATTTTTTTTTTCTCATAACTCTTACAGTCAAATTATATACGTATATACGCTCGTTTTGAGATCCCTGAGCGTAGAACTAATTAATTTATATTTAAGTGAATAATTATATCCGAATTTGGGTTAGGCGGAAAAGAAACTAGTTTCTGTATTCACTTGGCCCACAAAATGTATTTATAATGTAATAAGAAAAAAATCACTCGCTAACATAACATATTAATAAAAAAAATATTTAAGTTATTGCAATACTCTTGAAACTGGGTCAACGCTGTGTAGTAATTGTTCAGAGCACAATGCTTTGGAGTAATTAAGTCTGAGAAGCGAGTCACATTAGGTAATTATAACACTAATTATAATCATCGAGTAATTTTAAAGTTAGTTAAAAATAACGATGCACCTATCGCTTAATTGGTCACAAAATTAATCCCGACTAGTTGATAACACTTTCTTATCGTCCATTATCCTAAACATCTTCAATAATCAAAAACAAAAAAAAATCAATTTGCCTTCGTTGACTTCAATTATTGGGCTGACGAATCAGCAACTAAAAATATACTGTAGCATGAAGGGGTTCATTCACAAACCACCATTGCAACAATTAACTTTTTTCATATCGGTTTAAATACATTTTTTTAAGGCTTTGTTTATTTTATCGTCCTGGCGAGTGGCGGAGTTTAACACAAGCTAATCCACCACTCAACCTGGACATCCACCACACAACACAACCAATTCCTGGATATGGATATTGGAGAGCCTTGGTTCTCTCAACTCTTAACTAGCCCTCTACGATACTCTCTGGAGGACTATTTCTGTAAGGATACCTTCCTTTTTTGGAGAAACGACAATAGCCAAAACTTCCTGTTTTCCGACCAAAATGGCGCGAATACATCATCATTGCATCATTGATGCCATTTAGGCGCACCCCGTATAACTATTTAAAAACTATATACGTTAATTTTTAAAAGAAAGTAAACCCGGTAACCTTATAATCCGGCATTTACTTTATTTTCAATTTATATGAATCATCATTTTATTTAGATAATTATCTCGATTGCCAATACTAACAAAACGTTATTTAGAATCCGTCATTGAATCAATTTTTATAAATTCGAAGGTTTATACGCCAAATACTAACGAGGCTGGTTAATTGAATAACCTTGCCTACGTCAAGCTTGGTTTGCACACTTCCTGGCCATAATATTCTATGATTGAGTAAGTTCAATTACTCAATATTTAGTTGTTGCAAAAGCAGTAAGCTGGTGGAAATTAAAACACTATTAAATTATTTAAACAGGGTTGGCAGAAATAAGTTTATAATGCGAAAATACTGATGGAATTCTTTATCTTAAAATTTTATATCTTGTAGTATTTCTTAGTAAACGTAGGTACAATGGTATAATATTACATTTCGAGGCAACCAACTTAAATTTAAGTACCAAACTGAGACAATGGCGGCCCTCCAAATGAGGTCCATTCTCGGATCTTTTCAATGAAACTGGTAGTATTATTAAAAGGTCGCAGAAAGACCAACCAAAATAAAAGATAATTGCTAGACTATTGCAATTGGGCCCAGAGGAATTTTTTAGACGACAGGAATTTTCTAAATCAATTTTATTTTTATTTACTGATGAGGGTCTACATTTACCATTAATGGGGTGGTGGTATCTTCTCAAAACTGTAGATACTGACCTACAGAAAATCCTCATTGAGTTATTAATTGTAAAGACCAGTATTCAGAGAAAGTTAACGTATGGTGTGAAATTTTAGGAGACCGAATAATTGGTCCGGTTTTCTTTATTAACTCGTTAAATGTTGAGCATTTAGTTCACTTTTTCGACACGGAATTATGGGATGCAATTGAAAATCTTCCTCTTAATGTGGGACAGGAGATGTTTTTCCAGCTAGATGGCGCGTCAATCCATAATTCCAGATTTGTTCATCAGTGGTTGAACGACCATTTTCCAATGGGCTGGATAGGAATAAATCTGGCCACCTAGGTCTCTCGATATTACACCATCAGATTTTTATTTCTGGGGAACAGTGAAGAATATAGTTTACAAAACAAGGCCCAGATATCGAGAAGAATTTTGTGCTAGAATAAGACGAGCCTGTCGCGAAATCAGCAATCATCTTCATAAAAGAATTGAGAAATATATTCAAATTGAAGGGGGATTAGTTGAGAGGGGCTACATCCGCTAACTATTTAAAATACACTCATGGACAAAATTATCGGATATTTTAAAAGTGACCTTAAGTTCAATCTCTAATATTTCCTGCCTACTCCACCGATTTCAATCTTCTTTTTTTTGGATTGTAGCTTGATTCTTCTATAATCTTACCATGAAGCTGGTTTATCTCTCTGGGAAATTTTTGTTTACTTACAGATTATTATATAGATGGCGTCATTTTACCAAGAAATTTAAAACGCCCTGTGGAGTGTTGCGCTGAATTGGTAGCCAAGTTTATTATTCGTCTCTTCAACGCCAAACACAGACCGGTTTCGAACTTTTTATGTTCTCATCAGACGAATAATAAACTTGGCTACCAATTTGGATTAGTAGGTATAATTCAGCGCAACCGAGGCTTTTGTCCGTTGAATAGCTGTTTCCTCAAATCCTATTTATTATTAATAGTTTAGTCCACCATGGCTTTGACACAATTGTAGTCCTATATAAGAAGTATGTTTCGAGGCCACCCACCTTAATTTAAGTACCATGGGCCTATTGTAAAATTTATAAATATAATGCCTACTATATAGAATATAACATTATAATAATTTTCATTTGCATAAAAATGTCCCAGAATTTAATATCTAGTAATACTAACTATAAGCAATGTAAATAACTACAAATAAATTTCTCATTTTTACTACCCTTCTCTCTCCCTCTCTCTCTTGATTGGGTATCTTCGGATTGTTAGTGAAAAGTGAGAATGTAAATGTAAGTGAAAATAAAAAAATAGACTGCATAAATGCACCTTAAGTGAAGCTGAAATGCTTTTTATTTGATTATATACATCGCTTTGGTTTTTATCATCTAAGCTTTGTGACGCCGGCTACTTACGTAACCTATACTGTTTGTAACTGGCTGCAGGGGGAACGTTTAGGGGTAGCTCAACAGATGGAGATACGGTGATTTCCAGGGCTCTTAAGACTAGAAACTGATGTACTACAAGTTGCCTAATATTGGCGCAAAATGCATTATATTTGGCCAATTTCTAATCCCGATTTATTTTGTTAAAACTTAAAATTAAAGCTTAATTTTTTAGAAACTGACAAAACACATACTGGCAAAGGCAGTAACCTTAAAATATACGAAAGAAATTTTTATTTCTCCGAGAAATTAATTATTTAAAATGTGCTTTTACATAGACAGTAGAAATTAATTAATATCGTGATAATAACTTTATTACTATGTAATTTCTTTTACCTTACGTTTTTCTTATATGTATTCTGAAGATAATCCTACCTGATTTTTCTTCAAAGTACCTAACATTATTATGTAGGGCTCAGATTAAAATATTACAACTCTTTTGCTTGTCTGCAACATGGCGGACGCTATTAGTTCAGCCAAACTAGTGCAGGTGACGCTGGTGACGTTGCCAGCACCCTGCAGGGTTTATGAATGAATGATAGTTATTTTTAGAGAGAGATACACCGGTAACCGGTTAATTTGATTCTGGTTTGTGACTGGACAAAAGTATTACATGACGACATTATATTATATACTATTATAGCTAAACTTCGCCCCTAATGTATTTTATGTATTGTATTATATTTTATGTAATATTTAATGCATTAATAAAGACTATTATTATTATTATCGAACGGCAACAGTAAATTGGGTTAATAATAGTATTGACCGTATTTTTAGATTGTTAAAAAATGCTAGTATTTGACATTTGACAAGCAAGAATATAAAATATTTTTATAACCTAAATAAATGAGCTTGAAAATAGCTTTATTGTGTAATGTAATTATTTGTATTAACTGGTTAAAAAATGTTTATGCATAAAATTAATGAATAATGAAATGTGTTTGTGAAGTTCAGACATAAGTTACCTAGGTACTTGTTTATTTGGTAAAATTTTACATTAGCGTATCTCCGATATTTAACTTTTTTTTATCTATACTTACGTATTTTTGTCTGGAAATCACGAATCTGAAGTCAATTTTATCCGCTCTCCTATACTTTTCGAGATATAGGGGCCGATGTACCCCAAAAATGGCATCTCGCCATAGGCGTAAATAACATTTTATTCGGCGATTTTTATCGTATTTGTTATCGCTAATGCTTATTTGAAATTCGCAGAACGTTTCTGTGAATTCGCTTTCGTCTTTTTTTTATTTAACAGACATACATTGTAAATTAATTGATAACGAACATCGCCTCTTTTCCCCAACGACTTCTCTTGTCCAGAATGGTTGTCTTTTCCCAGCAAGAACTATAGGGATTTTTTACGTTGTTATGTTGGCAATTTACTTTTGATTTCAAACTTTCAAAGCACGCTTAAAATTGTTTTGAATTGCCAGTCTATTTTTTGCAGATTTTGCTTGAAAATTCCTCCTTAATACTTATATCCTGTTCATGAAGAAAAACATGTTCCTTCTTTGAAGTAACAGGTAACAGGAGTAAGCCCGCCCTAAGTTTGAAACCAAAAGAACTAAGCAAATTGCCAACATAACAACGTAAAAATCTCTAGTTCTTGCTCGGAAAAGCGGCGACAAAGATAGTAATCTTTGGCGGCGATGTGCGTGTTGTCAATTAATTAACAATTTAAGTCTATTAAATACAAATAAAGTGACCAAAGCGAGTTCACAGACACGTTCTGCGGTTTTCAAATAAGCATTAGTGATAACAAAAACGATAAAAATCGCCGAATAATATGTTATTTATCTATTTATGCCAAAGGCGGGATGCCATTTTTGGGGTACATCGGCCCCTATATCTCGAAAAGTATAGGAGAGCGGATAAAATTGACTTCAGATTCGTGTTTCCATACAAAAATACGTAGGTAAAAAAAAGTTAAAAATCGGAGATACGCTAATGTAAAATTTTACCGCTGTCTCTTTACAGACAGTCTTCACTATTCTTAGTCGTTTAGGTTACGCACAGAAAGTTTATAAAACGTTACTTCATTCGAGCATAACCTTAAAACAACAGAATAACAATAAAAATGGAACAAGTATAGAGTGGCAAAAAAAATGTATCCACTTCGTAAATAATCAATCACAACTCGCAATTTCAATAATAATATTGTAACACACATATAAAAGCAAATAATATTATTTTTCACTGAAAAATTTTATTATCTCGCTATATCATCTCTGCTCTGTGCTATATTTATATAAGTAAAGTAAATATAACCAGAAACTTGTCTGATTCCGTGATTCCTACTTCGGAATGCGTTTCTCCCACCAGTTTTGACCAAACGTCGGTTATTAACGAAGATAAACGAAGTCACGATTTGTCCCGTGAGATAGTAAATTGCATATATCAGAAATATTTGGCTTGTAAAATTAATGAATGAAATGCGTTTACTACTTTAGTATCGTAGCCGCACGGAAACATGTAGGTAGCGCCCTCTGACTTGGCAATTGGTACTTCGTTAGAAGCGACGGTGACACAGTTTCTAGTCTTAAGAGTTTCGTCTGCAGTGTACGCAACCACTGCTGCGGTAAATTTTAATAAAAACACTGTACTGGGAGGTGGACCATACTATCCGCATGGTGTCTCGCTATTCGTCAAATGAATGTGGCTCGGAGCGCAATTTTTTTGCAGAGTTGGACTCGTAGTAACCCTCGAATAAATAAAACCTTTTAGGTTCAATAGGTATACTGAGTAATATTTGCAACAGAGATGTACAACAGATTTGTTCATATTATGTATTTAATTTTGTTAGAAAAACACATTTGCATTTATGATTTTACAGCAGTTGACTTGATCATAATTCACACTCAATACCTATATCGAATGTCATAATATTTAAACTAAATGAGCTGATTTATTTTTTGTTCAAGGCACCGCTTCATTTTTATTTCTAAGGGACTCCAGTCAATGTTATGAAATCATTCATGAAATATGAATGTATGTTTATATAATATCTAAACACTAATTATAAAAAGACAGCAATTTTTGTTCTTTTAAGTTAGTTGTCTTTAAACTAATGAAGAGTAAATGTCGTTGATTTGTTCTTACCGATCGTAATAAACCATAAAACACCGTTCAACAAATGTGAATTTTTCTTCTATAAGATTATTTTTCTATATTTTTGGTGTTTCTTTGGATGTTTCCTATATTATTATTTTTAGTTGTGTGTTGTGTTATTAGTTTGTGAATATATTCAAAAGTGAAAAAATGGATTATAAAAAAGGAAAGAAACGTAGAATCAGATTAAGTGTTCCTAGAAAAATGGGTTTTGCTGTCAAGAAGGTAAGTAGAATGAATTATGAGAATAATTTTCGTTCAATATATATCCCGAGGGTATACCTAAGATAGATAGATAGATAGATAGATAGATAGATAGATATTTGTTGGCCAATAATTATACATATTACATGTATGTGTGGCATGTCAACTTTACAGAGTATATATACAGGGTGTTAGGTACTGGTCATTACAAACTTTGAGGGATGAATCCCCATCAGAAATGAGGTCGAAAGAAAAAAACTCATGGTCCTAAAATGCTTCCTTAAAAAGATACAGGGTGTTGAAGTTAACTTTTTTAAATCGTTTTTTCACCGTAACTTTTGAACCGTTGAACCGATTTTAATCAAGTTTTAACCAAAGTTTAGTAAAATAAGTATTCATCGAACCATAATACCGCGAATCATCAAAAATTTTCAGGGGCGTAGATAATAGGAGGGTGTCCCATTTTTTCTACCCTATTTTTACCATATTCTAATTTTTTTTTCATTGATATTTTCGGATTCTATGTTGAATTTAGAAGAAAAAGTTACTCTTGCAAAATTTTGATTAGAGGCTTCGTGTTCGAGATATTTAGGTAGTTGAAAGCTTTGAAAACATGCCGAAACGCAGAATTCATGATTTCAAAATTGAAAAATTTTCTGCACATCTTCAGATATTAAATGGAATATTGTTTAAATGTTATTTGTGGCATTTCATAAATTATTTCTTTCCTTTTCTTTTTTGGAATTTATTATTATTATTATTTATTAAATGGAACTAGCACATTTTCAAACTGCAATCTAAAATGATATCCAGATGTCATAAATCAATCCTTTCGTGTCTAGTTGCCTACGCCTCCTCGATACAAAATTAAATTAGAAAGAATTCTGCGTTTCGGCATGTTTTCAAAGCTTTCAACAATCTATATATCTCGAACACGAAGCCTCTAATCAAAATTTTGCAAGAGTAACTTTTTCTTCTAAATTCAACGTAGAATCCAAAAATATCAATGAATAAAAATAATTAGAGGATGGTAAAAATAGGGTAGAAAAAATGAGACGCCCTCCTATTATCTGCGCCCCTGAAAATTTTTGATGATTCGCGGTATTATTGTTCGATGAATACTTATCTTACTAAACTTTGGTGCAAATTTGATTAAAATCGGTCCAACGGTTCAAAAGTTACGGTGAAAAAACGATTTAAAAAAGTTAACTTCAACACCCTGTATCTTTTTAAGGAAGCATTTTAGGACCATGAGTTTTTTTTCTTTCTACCTCATTTCTGATGGGGATTCATCCCTCAAAGTTTGTAATGACCAGTACCTAACACCCTGTATATAAAAAAAAAAATACAAAATACAAAAAATGTAAAATATATAAAGTATATAAGAATTAAATTGTGAAACATAATATACAAAGTGCCGACAAAATACAAAATACCAAATACAAAAATAAGATATAAGGTAACAATCAAATAATAAAATAACACTGGTAATAGTTATTTGTATCACAGACAAAGAGAAACAAGTAACGCGTACACAATATACAGCTGTATGGTTGTTATAAATAAAGGGCGAGTTTTTTTATAAGTTATCCTCTAGTATTTTGACTGATTTGAATTAGGATATTTTACAGCACTAGTGCGGTAAACTAGTAACACTACAGCACGTTTACTATTGTTGACGTTAAAATTGAAATCGTAAATATTTTTGCCAAACACTAGTAGAAAAAAATCATGTGTGCAATACGCCGAAAAAGTGAATGTTTCTTCGTAAAAGGCGTATTTTTGAACTCGGCTATATCCCCAAATAAAAAATTCCTTGGCTGATTACGGAGAAATTTCACTTTTCCTAACTTACGCAATAATTCATTGAAACCTAGTTATTAAAATTTAGTAAGTAAATGTGGGATGGAGCCATTTAATATTTTTTTAAAACGGAGAAATGCAAATTTATATGAGAAATGGTCAAAAAACATGTTTTATATATATTATTTATATTAATTTTCATTACCTTACACTTACTAATCATTTTAAATACGTGAATGACAGAATTTAGCTTTCAACTTATCTATTGTTGAAAATGACGCCCACTTTGACCATTGCACATTTGAAATATTCTGTTAGATATGTGCACTTTCTAAGAATTAGATATATTTCAGAGAAAAGTAATGAGAAAAGATATTGTGCCAGAACCAAATACTGAAATTCCATGTTGTTCCAAAGAAACGGAGAGTTCTCCAGTACATGATGAAATTGATTCCAGAAGTACTAACCTCGAAATACCATTATCGGATGTAACATCTTCAAGTGGTTCTATAATAATTGAGGTTTGTCCGATATGCATGTTATTATTTGAGCAAGAGCTATGACAATTATTACATACAGGGTGATTCATGATGGATGGAGTATTAAACGTATATGGAGAACGGGTAAACATACCCTTTTAAAAATTTGGATATCAAGGTAACAGAGTCAGCCTAAAATATTGTAGGTAAAACTAGCAACATATTCGTTATTTTAAATGAAACATCCTGTATATTTTTTTAATTTTAGAATCTACACCCGATTCTATGTAACTTTTGTTAATATATTCGTCTTTCTATCTCAAGCCGTTTTAGGGGTATTAATTTGGAAATTAATTAATATCTCTGAAACGGCTTGAGATAGGAAGAGGAATATATTAACAAAAGTTATTCAGAATTGGGTGTAGATTCTACAAATAGGAAGATATATCGGTTGTTTCATTTAAAATAACGAAGATGTTGCCAGTTTTACCTACAATTGACAACACCGCGCTGTCGATAATATTTTATGCTGATAGAGAGTACTCTTGTTATCTTGGTATCCTAATTTTCAAAAGGATATGTTTACCCGTTCTTCATATACTTCTAATACTCCATCCACCATGAATCATCCTGTATATATGTGCACTTTAAAATGTTCCATTGATTGATAGACCCGATTTGAACCATGTGACCAATTTTTTATTTATTTTTTTTTAAAACACCTTCATCGAGACCTTCATTGATGTTTAATAGAACAGAGTAATACAACTTTGGTGATACAGATGTGCGCACATGGAATGATAACCTACAGTACCTTAGTACTAGAGTGCTTTTAGTAAAAAAATTGAAAATTTTAAAGTGTTCGAAATTTTCTCAAAAATACTCTGCAGTAATATAACATTCGATATTCTGTTGATTGAATTATTGTTATAGGGTAATTTAGCTGACACTTCTGATAACCCCCCAGAAATTGTTTTGGAGGGAAGAAGGGTTGTGGATATTAAATATTTCATCGACTCGCTTATCGAAATGAGCTTGAAAATTGTAAGTATCTTGATTGCTCTCTCCATACTATGTATGTTGTTGGTGAAACCAGAAACGGATTACATTCCACAATCTCTTTCAAGTGCAAAATGTGTAATGTCGTACGACAAATAAATACAGACAATCAAAAGGTTGACATCAATAAAAGTGTAGTGGTAGGTGCACTGAATGTTGGTTCCGGTTACTCCCACTTGGAGCAGATTTGTTCTTCGCTGAATATGCCTGCAATGTCCAAATCACTGTATCAGAAAATACAAGACAACATTATTGATTCTTATGAAGAATCTGCACTTGAAGTGATGAAAGAAGCGGCATTGGAAGAGAAGACATTGGCAATTGAAGCGGGAGAAGTTGATAGTAAAGGAATTCCAATGATAACTGTTGTTTGTGATGGCAGTTGGGCGAAACGCTCCAATAAGTCCAACTATTCCTCACTCTCGGGAGCTGCTGCTATTGTTGGATATAGAACGAAAAAAATTCTCTACTTAGGAGTAAGAAATAAATATTGTATGGTTTGCAATAACGCCAAATCGAAAGATACTGAGCCAAAAGAACACAAATGTTACAGAAATTGGTCTGGGTCAGCCACTAGTATGGAGGCAGATATAATTGCTGAAGGATTTTCTAGGAGCTTAGAAATGTATGATCTAATTTATAAAAACATGATTGCAGATGGAGACAGCAGCACTTACAAAAAAATATTGGAATTGAATCCATATGACAACACTGTGGTAAAAAAAATTGAATGCAAAAATCATCTCTTACGGAATTACTTAAATAAAATGAGGGATTTAGTGAAAAATTCATCTTTGGGTCCACCAAGATTGAGAAAGGAAATTGAAGTAAGTATTTTGTATTGTACTCACCAAGTGGATATTTTTATTCCAGAAAAAACTGTTGAGATTGAGATACGCTGTCACTAGGGCCAATAGCCTACAGAAAAAGTGAAGATTGCACATTCGCGGAGAAAGTGGCGAATTTAAAAAAGGACATTCTAAGTGGTCCTAGTCATGTTTTTGGTGAACACAAGAACTGCCAAAATCTTGGTTACTTTTGTAATGAGCCGCACCAGACACAAGGATCCCTAATGCACGATCTCAAATTATCAGGTAATTGGAGGTTCACTCAGTTAATATAAACAATAAACATGTCATACATGTTATGTTGTGAATTTATGAAAAATTATTTTTAAATTCCAGATCTTCACGACAAAATTGACTCCTATGTCAACCAATTGGCACGACATTCAAGTAGCCTGATTCATGATGTTGATAGCAACATTGTTGAGCAGTTCAACGCTGTGATTGCTAAACACATAGGTGGAAAAAGAATAAATTTTACTCAAAGAAGATCTTACCAGGGAAGATGTTCAGCGGCTGCTGTCGCATTTAACACCAGCAAACTCATGAGTAAAATACATACTAAACTGTCAGGCAAGAGTCCTAGTGCTTTGGTAAAAAAATACGACAACAAAACAATTCGTGAAAAATTGAGGAGACAAAGTAAACAAAAAGTAAGCAGAATGAAAAAAAGAATAGATTTCGGAAAGCTTGACAAGGATTATGGGGATACTTGCCAGAAACCAGATATGACACTAGAGGATTATAAAGAAGCTAAAGGCAAATTTTTAAAAACACTTATTCTATCGCAACAAGAAATAGAGGAGTTAGAAAAACTCACAAGAGAACAAAGCAATTCAGATTTGTGGTTTTTAGAAAGAAGGAAACGATTGACGGCTTCATGGTTTGGCAAAGTTTGTAAAAGGCGGCCTTACACAAGCTGTCAGTCCATCGTTAAAAATATTTTAAAACCTACAGATATGGAAATTCATGCTGACAGTTTGGAATGGGGTAAAAAATACGAGAGTGAAGGGCTAAAAGAACTCTCTGTACTACTTAGGAAAAATATAAACCCTTGTGGCTTGTTTGTGGCCAGAAAGTACCAATTCCTAGCAGCCACTCCGGATGGTCTGATAGAGGAAGAAGGGATCGTTGAAATAAAATGTCCTTTTACCGCCCGAGATCTTACTCCCGAAGAGGCCATCCTCCAAAAAAGAGTAACATTTTGGAAAAATGGTGAAGTCAATACCAACCATGATTGGTATTATCAGATTCAGGGGCAATTATTCGTAACCAATAGGAAATACTGCATATTTGCTGTTTGGACACCAAAAGGCATAAAATATGAAATAATCCTCAGAGATGAGGATTTCTGCGAGAAAAAAATGCTTCCCCAGCTAACAAAATTTAATGTTAACTGTCTTTTACTGGAGATTATTGATAGCCGTATTCAGCGAAATATGCCAGTAAAGAATCCAGACTATATAATTCAGGCAATGGCTGAACAAGATCGTAAAAATAAGTTGAAAAAGTAGTTTTCTGAATTTATTTCTAGCAAAAAAATTTTATGTTATAACATTATTTCATGCTTTTTTGTGGCATGTTTACATAGTACGTTTTTGATGGTTGATGTTTATGATTATTATAAATGTATGTAACTATGCTTTTTTAAGCTCCTGTAACATTTACTGGGCAGTTAATATCTTTGAATACGACCTTATCAATAATTGATGCTATTTATCTATCAAGTAAATTTAACGAGAGGTGAAAAAAACGACCCTAAATAAGTCGCAAATTTGCATATGTTAATTATTGTTTTATTTTTCGCAAAATTGTACTAATTTTATGATAAAATCATTCTATTTAAACTGTTTTTTATAGAATAGACGGTATTTTAGTCACAAATTGAATATTTGACATTCCTGTGTCCTGTGTTTTATCTTCATTAAGTTTTAGAATTTTTGGATATGGCCGAAATCTAAAATACTAATGTGTTTTTTTTTTCTAAATAAGTATATGGATTGCCTATTTCTGTTTCATAAGGAACACTTTCACAAAGATAAATTTGTGGTAGTAATAGAATCATTTCATTCACTTGACGTTATTCAATTTCAAAAGGAATATCGGTAGTAAGCGGGCCGGAAATTACCCTGAATACGCGAAAAGCTGACGACGCGAAGTATCTGGATATATTGTAGAGGCCGCCTGCTCCCTATATAACAAAATCGGAAAAAGAGCCATACAATTAAAAATACTTGGAGTTGAGATAATAAAAACATTTTTTTTTTTGGAGACCAATGTCATCATATTCTATGTCACTGCGTTTTTATTTTTTCAATTTTACTATTTTATAATTTCGAAAATTCGTAGAAAAAAATCTAATTCTATTTTTTAAAAAATTCACATGCAGTAACACAGATTGAACTTTTACCTATATCCTCTCCAAATTTCAAATTCATATCGTCTTTAATAACTTCACAGTTATTTGGCTACGATTTCATGTTTTTCACGGCCGCAGACGGAACTCTTAAGATGATTGTCTTGTCAACTGGACTTGGACAATTTCTCAAACTTTGCAGTCGAGTATGTACAAATTTGATAACGATAATAAATAGGCGGGCTGGCAATACGCCTGAATACGATTTTATTTCGGAAGACGGTGAGTTTGGATAACCGGTGTCTGTTTTCGCGGCTTGAAACGATTTCGGACGGCAAGCAAACGGAATTTCCAACAGGATATACTATGAACGGCGGGCAGTCGGTTAGCTATAGATATTCTTGTCTATACAGAGGGTTTTACAATACGGCGAACTACTGCCACAAACGTAGAGCTATTTACCAATGACTATTTTTCGTAAGTTAAGTTTTCCGGTAAAACTTTATGCATTGGAGCTTTAAAGATTGCCCGATCGAGCAAATCTAACCAGCCGATGCATATTTGATGAAACAAAAGACCAACGGAGGAATTACTAATTAGCTCTAGTTTGATTTAGTAGCATAATACAGCGGTACTCACGAACAATAAGATCTCTGAATATTTATACTTAACTGAAGGCGGTGCGGATGGATAGTAGCGGACCACGGTGTATTCTTACCAATATTATTTTCAAGAAAATTTATTAACATAAGTCGGAGCGGCGGTTACGGACGGATAGTGAAAACGGTGACAGTTTTGGATTGATCTGGAACTGATGCGGACTGTCTCGGCCTGAACTCGGACTGGACGCTCCTCCGGCGTTTTATTACATTTATGACGTATCCAGATTGCGCGTTAAAGGGGCGTACTGACTTGACTCGTACTCACAACGTTATTTACTGAGGTCGAGTGTATTATGTAATTAGCAACATTGACTCGTAGCATCAATAACCGGAAATGGGTTACTTGCAATTTCTAGACTATATTGCAAAAAGAAACGGATTAAAACGGACACGGATTAATATTTTAACCGGTTTTAGTAACTAATGATTTTTGTTTCCGACTCGGTCATTATTTATAATAATTCACGGATTTTAATTATACGGGGGATTATCGAAAATTAATCAATTAATTACTTGACTGCTTGTTTACCACCGGCTTTTTTACAACTTAATACTAACTTAACTAAACCAGGACTTACTTACTAAAAAGCGGCGGCAGGGTGTACCCAAGTGACGGTAATATTTAAAGCAAAAACGGACATTCCTTGACTGGAAAAATCACTTCGTTACAACTTTAATTAAAATTGCAACACTGTCGACCGGTCAGACGTAAGTGCACCAAAAGAATGCCCAGCGGCGCCGGAATTACATTTGAACCGCGAATATAAAATCATAACTCGGCCATTTTACTTTAAAAAAATTATAGGATTCATCTTCCTGACGACTTGTACTATTACCCATAAAAATATGACCCACCACGTAAAGATTTACTTGTATAATGCATTTGACACATTCTAATAAGGTATTTTTCAGGTGGATTTGCATAAGAGGAAGATTTTTGGCAACACCCAATGTTTAATTCTTTTTTTAAATAATGATAATGAATTAATCATATCTTTGCACGCTCGGGTAATTTGACACCTTTACTGAATTGTTTGAGACATTTGTAAGTGACGTTTACAAATTAGCGATCGGTAAGTGAATTACTTACCGATCAGGAGGCGGTAAGTAAACTGATAAAGATAGAAATTTAAAAATCAATTTTTATTGAAGACAAAATTAAAATTACAATTTGAACAATTATTAAAATTTATTGGAGTAATAATAGAATTCATAACTTACAAGCTTAAGCTGTGGCAAAAATCTTATCTTGGAGAAATTTCTAATGACAGCAGATGTCACTTGATAATAAATATTCGGCCTCATAGTAACCAAAGTGAAAACTCTTTCATGTACGACTTGTATGTTTTATACATTTTCAAAATTTTAAATTTTTTAGTTTTAATTAAATTTATTCAACATTTGAGCGTGCAAAAAACGTCATAAGCACTGACTGCGGTCATTAAAGTGTGTTACTAGTTTCGTCTCGAACTCCAAACATCCTCAACCAGTAAAGAACACTTACTGACCTTAATACTTAAAATATACTACTACTTCAGGCAGTACTTGATTGTAGAACAAATACTTTATTTTTCTTCAGATTTTATTTACCTAACACTGTCCAGTTTGACTCTCCTACCAGTGCTAATAGTTGACAGTTGATTAATTTAATATTTAAGTACATTAAAATATTACAGAAGGGACTCGTTGCTACAACTATAAATAATCCGATGTGGTTCGCATTCATTAGTAAACTGTAGGGCTTCATCTCTTTTACCTAACACAAAATTCTAGGATATTTAGGGGATTACTTTGGTCACTTTTTTAAGTGGCGGCTAAGAAAATATTTACAATTGTATACGATCTGTTAATAAATATTTATGACAGCGCAACAATTCGTCATTTCAAAAATTGTTTTTAAATTTTGCTATACCTAGAACGATATATCTTATCTTATATTTTATGACATCGTATAGTAGATTATAGTAGATGATACCGGGTATTCCCCTAAATAACCAGGAATGCCTAGGGACAGATTACTGGCGTCTAAATTGATAGCTGTCTGGTAGGCAAAGAAGGTAGGGGATAGTCGAGGGGACAGTATACTAGAACCAAGTCCGATTCTTTTGCAGGACCGAGTACCTAGTACTGAAATTTTGGTAAAAAGTGGACAACCGAATTAACACGAGTGTATTTTTTCAATTGAACGAACCAGACAAATTGTTGAAGAAAGTAATTTATCAGATACTGATGATGTCCCCTTGGTTGATCTCATTCCTCCAATTAAAAAGAAAAATCTAGAAACTTCTGTTTGGGACATGTTTTCTGCTATTGCATCAATTATTTTTGCATCAACTTCTAATTCTACATGTGAAACATGTACTACTTTTCTAAGAACTGAAATTGATATCTACTATTTATACCTATAATTGACAGAAAATTGTCCCATTCGACTGATGGCGAATTGATCAAAAGAATATTTCGCACTTGTTCAATAAATTCCTATCAGCTCAGCCTCCCTTTGATTTAGTGAGAACTTTTTTTCAGAAGCAGGAAATGATACTTCGAATCGAAAAGAAATTCTTTAAAATCAGAAAACGGGACAAACTGGTATCTTTACATCATACTTTTGTGCATGTCAGTAGTAGTTTTTATTATTTTTTATTATTATGTTTATATACATTTATTATCGATTAAATATAATAATAATTAATGTACATTCCTTGTAAATTTGTAATGGATTTAGTCCGTAAATAATAAATAAATAAATAAATAATCTTCCTATTTCGGACTATAAATATTAAAACAATTATGCAGCTATATTAAAAATTATAAAAAGGAAAATTATTTTTAATAGTTCCTTATTTTTTTAGATTAAGAGTATTCGAACCACTTGGTACAGCCCTAAATAATTATACTACAAGTATAATATCTCCCAATGAGAAATATATGAAACAGAACTCAAAAAGCTTTGATCAGACAGTATCTGTATGCAACAGAACTCAAAGGGTTAAGGATGGCCTTTAAAAATAGATCAGAAGTGTGCTTATTAAAAGAGTTGATGTTTTTAATTAAAAAAATCTTGGACAATTTCCCTCCAAGTTAATTGGTTCTCTCCAAATAATAATATTAAAATCTGTAATAATAATTGCCGATGTACACTTGGTAATTTTGTTTGTACCCATTGTTTATGCCGTGGTGACCCACTTTCAGCCTTGTTTAGTGTTTAGCTGTTTATTTTGTACTTCGACAGTTAGATAATATGTCGTGAAATTATTTATGTGCCCCAATCGCTCTATTTTCATACCATAAAGTCTATCTCAAGCAGTGTCTCATCCTCTACTAAACACCCTATGTATGAATTTTTAAATATATGGGTGATGAACGAAAGATCGCCGTACATCTATCGACCTGTATAAGACTGGAAAAACTCGCCTTTGTACATTGTTCAGTGTATATTTTAAGATTATCCGGTATAAAATTAAACAAAGAGAATATAAACAGACAAACATTATCAATGGTTCATATTAAATTTATCTCGCAATTTGTTCGAGTTTAGCCACTTTAAAGAAATGTATTTTTTTTATCTAATTACTACGCTTTAATATAATTAATTTAATCCAATAAATGATAATTTAATCAAAGCATTATATTTTTAACTGTGAGCAGCTATTATTTTTATCTGGTGTACATTATATTGATAGATTAACCGAAATATATACTTGGAAATCGACACAGAAATAAGATAAACTATTTCTTTGCCAAAAAAATTACTTCCTTTGTTTTGTTAATAATACAGTCACTTGGTGTCAAAAATTACCCAAACTTCGGACTAACTCTATAGTGGTTTGGAATTTTTTTGCGGATTTTTAAACTTTGGACTTTAGGGTAGCAACTTCAAATATCAAAAAGGAATAGTTGCTTCCTAAGAGGGTCAAAACCGCACCTGAATTTCAGAATTTAATACTGACTCAAGTTTTAAGAGTTAGTTATTGAAAAAATTCATGTATATGTTTTTGATGTCGCTGATTACAGAATTTTAAAATTTGCGATTGCATGCCTAATTTAAGTTATTTAACCCTCGATTTAACCTTAAAGAAAATAAAAATTAATTTTTTCAAAAAATTTCAAAATACATTACCTAAGTGTAAAATCCGAGGTAAAATCTTTTAGATAATGCATCCATCACGGTCAAACAAATTTGTGCATATTCATAATTAACAAAAAACATTTGGAATTTTTTTTCAATTTGGAATTTACTGAAACAAAAAAACATCAAAATTTTACCTTTATTTTCCTTGTATCATTTTTGATTTAGCAGACATCACAATTTGACAATTTTAAGCTACTGTAATAAGCTTTAATTTGGTTCAAGTTACATATTAAAAGGTTTTTTAAACCAGAGTTATGGCTGTTTGAAGCGATTGACACTCGGATTGACCTTTTCAGGACTATGTTCAAATGCACCTAATATGAACGAACTCGGCAACGATGAGCCCGAGGATGAGCCTAAACAAATTTTTATTTCATCGATTATTTTCGTTATTTCATAAGCTAAAAATCAAAGTTTTCAACCCTGTAACTAGGCGGGTATTATAGCAAAAATAAAGTTATAGGGGAGTTTTTTGGGATAGAATTCGATGATCTACACGTTCCAGTAGTCACTTTTATTTTCTTCGAAACCCTTGAGTTGGGGTTACTCACTCCCAACGAAAAAGCATCGTTATACCTTTTTAATATTTAATATATGACCAATCTTGAATCAAACTATCCAAAAATATTTGAATTCAAAATTGCTAGGTATAGAATTAGTCCGAAGTGAGATCACCAAGTTACTGTACTAATCTAATGTGATATTTGGTAGTTAGGTATATCCTTTTTATAGGGATTCAGCGAGATAGCAACCCTACCTACTATGTTTATTTACTCCAGAATAAGGAATCAATTATTTAAAAACTAAGTTAAGTGTACCTATATCTGTATTATTTATTTATTTTCAGTCACATCTAGTGGGGATTATTCTTTCACTTCCTTCTACAAGGTATTTTAAAGAACCCTGTCATCTTAACTGTGAATTTTTGGGTGAAAAGTGATTGATCTAATTCAATTTTTCTATATTTAAAAATGCATTAAGAAGTTACAACCGTCCAAAGTGGATTATAGGATATAATATTCTTCTACAGCTACCCCCAATATTTAGATATTTTGATAATATTTGGTGCCTATACGTAATACTTGTTAACGTTGTTTAATGGTTTAGAAATTTTTTACCATTATTTTTAACTCGGCCTTTTCATTTACGGCATAAATATTATTCCCTCAAGTTCTTTATTGCTAAGGCTATGGCTATTGTACATTATTTATGGATTGTTCTAAGCAATAATCAATTTGATACCTTTATATTTTTTAACATTGGCAAATGTCGTGTGTTAACGTTAAACCATTCACAGTTAAAATTGTCATCGAGGTTTTCTAAAACACCTTGTAAAATAAAACTTGATATCACCTGCATCTCGGAAATAAATCGTTATCGGACCCATCCTCATCCTTTCTTTTATTTTGACGCTGGCACAAAGAACACGTTCTTGAATTTGTGCTGTAGATTTTTTGAATACCTTGTATAATTAAAAATTTACATTATATACACCAGGTATTAATTATTATCCACGTGATTTCAGCGTCAAAACTAATATTGGAAAATATGCTAGTTGCATCATACACGGCATAGTAATTATTATCCGTATTCAAGGTTAAAAATGTTGGCATTATAGAGGGTATAATAAAATTATGTACATAACGTAATAACATGCTATATGAAGATTAATTACAGAAATTAATTTCGTAATACCTATAAAATTTGTTGCCTGAAAAAATGTGTGTGTAATATTACCTAAGTATTTAATGCTTAATTTTATTTTAAAAGCTGCAAGTCAAAAACTGTAAAAAGAAAGTGAAAAAAAGATTAATGGACATTGTTTCGGATACTGTACATTTTAATAATCAATGATAAGCACTAAAGTAATTTTGTGGATAACTTAATTATAAAGTCTCTTCCGAGGCCTGTTCTAATGCTGACTCTTAACGTATGCATGTTATTTTATTTATAAGGTTTTTACAACTATTTTTGCATTTATTTGGTAAGTATCTCATCCTCATTAATCCCCTGTAAATATAAAAGCGTACTAGCTCGCCATCGACTTAAATATTGCTTGCAAGCGTTTAGTAGGGCAATAACTGTTCATTTGTTTTGGAACATTTTTGATTTGTTCTTTTTTTAATGCATACAGAAGGTAATAAAGGATGATTCCATAGTTATAGAATTTTGATATTTCCGAGGATATTTCGCTTTATAAAATCACAATTTAACTGACGAAAACGCCAAAAAAAACGGTCATTTTATTAGTGATTTCACATCTAAACAATTATTGCGTGAAAAAAGGACAAAGCTTTTATCCTCGCTTTTATCTATTCTGAAAGAGTTTTGTTAATGTATAAAACATTTAACCTCGCATTTAACTATTTTTCTAAAAACCGAATTTAAATTTTTTATAAAACTAAAATAATTTGTATTACAGATAAAACAAAATTAAATTTTACCAATTTCTCTTACTCATGTCATTTCGTAAAGGAAAGCAATTATGGTAAGTAAGTTGATGGTTGATTAAATTGAAATCCGAGTTGAAATCTATTATTTCAATATTTCTAAAAACCGAGCTAAAAACATGGCTGAGAGGATTAAAAAAGCATTCAGAGCATAGGTAATAGGTATAATAATCAATTCAATGGATATTTCACTGATTTCTTTTTTATTTAACAAAAAATACACTACACAGGGTGTCCACGTCGTGCGCATTTCTCTTATTATTTGCTCTTGTAGATAGATAAAATTCTTTAAAACAAAAGTTGTTCAGCAATCAACATTGCATATTTCGAAAATATTTCTAGTTGTATGGTGCATGTGTACCGAGGTGTGTACGTTAAATGGAACACCCTATATGCCTATTCCAAATTTGACAAGAGAATGTTAAGAGCTTTCCAATGAGCTGTTACAACATACACTATGTAGGTACTTGTATTTTTAAAATTAAAAATAATTTGAAACTTATTTATTGTGGCAGTTGATAAGGATACGAACTTTCAACGATTTACCTATTAGAATTTAAACTTTCATCTACAGGGTGTTCATATGATTCCGAATATGTAGATTTAACGAGAGATTTAAAAACATCAATAACTTTCTTACGAGCTTTCTTATTTTAAATGGAACACCCTGTATATTATTTTATATAATATAATCTAATAGAGAATTACAAGTGCTTTCTGACGATCCCCCACATATGATATTTATTTTGAGTACTTTTGAAGATATTAGCAATCAAAGGTAATATTTTGCTGAAATAAACAAATGAAAGCGTTTTATCAAATATTATTTATTCAGGTAATTGCAGACCAATTGGTGTGGCGTCGTATTGATGTTTAAGAAAAAAATAATACTTTAGGAACAATCTGTCCAACAAATTAGTAGTTTGTCTTATAGCCGTAGTTAACTTTCCTAATTTTGTGAACATTGTTCGACTCTTACTTAACTATTTTTGACTACCTTGGGAAATTGTTGAAAACAAAATAGTCAAAGTATAATAAATATACAGTGTATTCCTTTTCAAATCACGTGTTAGAAGATATGGGATACCTTCAGTGCAGAATGTTTTATACAATCAATTTTAATAAATTCAAATTCAGACACCATATTCAATTATTTACGCCATTTTTATAGCAAATATATAAGTGTCATATATATTTGTAATCAAAAGGACGAGGCGAATCCAAATATGTAAAAATATATAGGGTGTTCCATTTAAAAAAACCATACTTTTTTCTGCCCCTCGTATACGGTTGAAGTAGGAAAAAAAGTAATAGCATATTCAAAATATACGGAAAATTCTGTGTTAGACCGGTTTTTGAAAAATTAAAATCGGTGGTAACTGACCTAAATAAGGGGGGTTATAGTTTTATAGGAAACACCCTGTACCTTGGTAGAGTTTTGCAAGTAATTGATGACAGGTGTTTGACAAAATTTTTGAAGCAGGGTTTGGAAAATTTTGTATGGCCACCTCGATGGCCACGTAATGAAGATACAGTTTTCGGTAACAAAAAATTTATTTTCCATGGTCCAGTCACCCTGCTTGGAAGTGGGCCTTTCCAGATAAAACGATCAGATAAAAAACACAAGAATATAAAATTATGTCAGAATTAGGTAAATAAATAAATTTTTCCTATTAATGTATTTTATTTTCTTCAAAACTAAATATGAATTATACTTACTTATACCGGGTGACCACGGATCATGGTAAACCCCCGCCATTTCCACAATTTTTGAGCTATCAAATGAAATTTTGCAGCAGTAATGTACGTCCAAAAAAACAAATTCACCTGTCAAAGTTACGTCTTTTAATTGTTTCTTCCATGACTAGTGTGATAAATAAGTAGTATAAAATGACGTGTTGTGTTCGATGATTTTTTCCCTTTTTTTATTACTTGCACATTGCAGATTTATCAACGATGGGCACATCAATGGATTTCATACAAAATGTATTATTTTATGGTATCGGTTTACCATTATGATATCTTTTGGGAAATTGCGAGGGAAATTGGTCAAAATGGACAAAAAGTGATTTGGTCAAATTTGAATACACGCCAAGACGCCATTTTTATATTTTTTTCGTCGATCTAATGTTTTGGGAGTTATACCAGTACATTTGAACCAAATTAGACCAATCATGGCATTCTAGATTAAAAAATTAAATTGGCTCTAAAAAATCAAGTGGGCTTAAAGAGTCCCCAAAATAGTTCTATCGTACTCAGAATTTTCTCAGTATTCCAAAAATGCAATAATATATAGGGTGTTCCATTTAACATTCCAAAGTTGAGGTCACTTCCGTCGAAACCGGACGTCGAAAAAAAATAGGATGGGCCAAAATGAGTCTTTTTGGACGTACATTACTGCTGCAAAATTTCATTTGGAAAGATAGCTCAAAAATTGTGGAAATGGCGGGGGTTTACCATGATCCGTGGTCACCCGGTATATTAGAACCAGTTTTGTAGGTCACTCATTGCTGAAATAAGTGTACATTTTGTCCGGATTACTGCGAAATATATTCGGAATACCCGGAATACATTCGGAATACCCGGAATACTCGGAATAATCCGGAATACTCCCGGAATACCTGGAATACCTGGGAATTCCCTGTAGTATTCCCAAAACGGGAATCAGTGTACATTTTTTGGGGTAGTGGATGACCCCTCGCACCATATCCAAAATACAATTTTAGTATGTATTAAAATTTTATATTTATGCTTAAAAATTTACCCTGTACATACTGATATATAAATTATCTATATTATGAGGAATGATATTTACATTTAGTCATAATGACCCATAATTGCTTACAAGTTTGCTTATCAATAAATATTTGCTCTCAATATAACTTAGGTATTTACTGTTAATGTCTGTTAAGACGTCACGTCCGTTATGTAGTTGAAAGGCACAGTAATGGTAACCATTATTCGAGCCATTATTATTATAACTAAGTATTAAACTGCATATAAATACCATTAAAATTTAATTTTGTCTGGTCGTCTGACCAAATCGAACATTCTCTTTTAAACAGTCGGAGGTTAACTTTTAATGGAATTTTATAAATGCCCAATTATTTTTATATTTTACAAAGCTCGCTATTACCTAAAACAAACATCTATAGTATAATTATTATACAGGAAATAATAAATATGTATATGCATCGACAAACATATCCACGCAATTTTATGTTGAAAAATAGCAAGATTTAATTAATTTTGTTTTTCAGAGAAATGTACCTCTGGAAAAATACGAGGAAAAATACAACCCTCCAAGGATATCACTCTCTGCCTAATATAAAAGAAATTATTCGTCGGTTTCCTCTACTGTTATCGAAATCGAAGAATCTAACTGGTAATATATTAAACTGGCTAATTATCCTCCTACATTCTAAACCGGAAAATGTACACTAGTGTCAACAATGGTACATCAGAATTATTTGGCATTGACCTCGGTGTTCCCCAAGGTTCAGTGTTAGGCCCACTAATATTCTTGATCTTCATCATTATTAGTTCGGATTGTGTCGTTCTGTTTGCCGACCAGAAAACAATAGCTGTATCTGCCATGATCATGAATAACTCCAGGCGCAATTAAACATAATATCTAATCAATTTACGAACTGGTGTAACAAAAATAAACTGATTGTGAATGCAAATAAAACAGTGTGCATGTAATTTTTTAATAAGTGAATTGGTAACATGTCCCCGAGTATGTCCCTTGATTCAATGCTCGATTCAATGTATCAATAATACGAAATTTTCTTACATTGCTACACCATACCTCTCAAGTTTTAGTAAGAATTGCATTATGTTTTATCATTTTATTCAACTAATAATTGTAATAAGTACAATAAATGAATTTTTCAGGGAAAAATTAAACTGGTCCTAACCACAAAAATATAAAAAATATAAATATGTATATGCTTCTATTGCACTCATAGTGCACTATTTAACTTTAATGTTAATAAAACGGTAGATGGTTATATTTATATGAAATTCAAAATAATACTTGGTCTGCTAGCAAAGTATTTTTTATACAACTTTTATAAAATCAACAGTTGACATCTGACATTTTAGACTCTCACTCTAGGAGCTGTTTATTTCCGAAGGTTGGATTAGTCAGAGCCGACGAGAGGAGACGAAGACAGGAATTACTAAACAATTCAGCACAATAATACCCAGAACAAGAAAAAAAGCAGTATCAAGAGAAATCGAAGAACAAAACAATGTTAAATACGAGGTTAAATATGTATTTTCTGGAATCGCGTTGAAGTTGTAACTCTAAACATTGGTGGGGCTAATTTGGGGATGGAGATTTGACGAGGTAAGTAAGTCAATTCGAAGGAGTTCTACCAACTAAATATTTATATTGTATGGTGTCACTGAGTGAAAGATGGTATGGATCAGTAAATCTTCGTGAGAGGGAACACAAGAGGCAACAGTAAACTTTTCTAATTTAGATAGTAGTACCTAATCTTGTAAATTTTCTGGGGTATAGTAGCAATTAACTGTAGGTGTATGGTGGTGCCTCGAACATCATCATGATAATTTAGGGATTCCCCTAATATTGCTGATATTTTCACAGAATTTTTCGTAATATTTCAACAGTACTCTGCATAATTTCGTGATTTTTCAAATTTTACCCTAATTATTTTAATAAATTCAATTAAGTATGTATATTATGTTTTCAATATTTCATCGTTATTTTGGATAATCCAACTTATTTTCGTTACTCCATCATATTTCCTATGTTTCGCAGTTAATACTTATATTTTATAATTATTTTCAACATTTTTTATATTTCCTATTTCTAGATGGGTGGACAGCAGATTTCCGAAGTGATTTGTTTGTCGCAACTCGACTCAACCTCGCGTGGTTATATTTGTTTCGCGATATGGATGGAAATAGATTGAAGTCAACGATATTATTCAATAGATATTCTGATATTTTCCATAATTCGGTGTTCCTCGAAATTAAAGAATATCCAACCAAGATGGGAGAGACTGGGCGACACAAAAAATTCGTATTGAAATAACAAAAGGGTTGTGACATCAAGCATATTTTGAGTGGTCCTTTTTGCTTTCCTTGTCCACAGAGGACCAGGTAAAGGTTGAACTTGGTTTATGGGCCATTTCATTTTTATTTGTTTTCTTCTACGAAACATTGTAAAAACGTCTAGCATCACTACTGACTGACTGCCAGATAATTGGTACTAACATATGTTTTACGTGTTCAATCATGACGAGGACTGGAAACTGGTACTGAACTTTAGTTTCCACTAAATACCAAAATACTCGGACAACTCAAGGCACGTACCCAATAACCAAGCTGACATCATTGGGAAAAAAATGCAACATTATGTATGCAATATTCAAATTCAAACGTTAATTCAACATTGGACTGTAGTACCCAAAACTAAAGATTTTGAAGGTTCAATATGAGTATCAAAAGAATTCATTATACAATAAAATAAACGTCACCATTGAAAACTAGGTTTATATTGTAATTGCGACAAATGATAGCTTAACTAACTATAAAGTAGTTGGCACATCGACTCGTTTTAAATCGTGTTAGGTAAAGTAAGTGATAAGTGATTCTTGTTAATATAAATATTAGAGCAGAGAAATTTAATTTTCAAAAATAAACTAACCTCATTCCACATTCACACAGCGTAAATATCCAAAAGTTTAATCCAAGCAGAATTAAAAATCACTATAATCCATCACTGTCAACCAACTGAAACAAATTCAAGACGAACTAGATGCATTATGGAAATAAGGAAACAGCAACATTACAGTTTCACAGAGTAGCACGAATAGTAATTCAAAAAACACATCAAACAGTCACACCCGACGTAACATCGAAAACGAAACAGATGATTTCGAATTGCAGGAGGTTGTTGGCCCTCGCGTTCAAAACAAAACTCTCCGCACGGCAACAACCGCATGGCGAGTCGAATGACTACTGATTACTGAATAGCGCGATCGAGAAGTCCGACTGGGTTCCAGCTAAACCCCACGGAAAGCCCGCTCGTCATACCGTGTCGGGTATCCGTGGACCGTGAGCACAGCACTGTTACTTGCTAGTGGGGTATCACGAAATGGAAAGCTCTTCCGCCAGCGGTGGCAATTTTTATATGCAGTGGTAAACGAAAAAGAAAAACTGGAAAACTAAAAACACCGAATCTAGAAAACGGAATGCAGCAATCAACCAACCATCCTAGTGTGATATCTGCATTAGAGTTTTTTTCTTCAAGTTGAAATTTTTATATTTAAAACTTGTACGAATTTGGTCCCTACATAAGTACTAAAGAAGAAAGGTTCTTCGCAGAAATGACCCCCGCACATCTCTTATGGAAAGTGGCCCTCGGTGAAATTCGCTGGAATCGATATATGTTATTCCTCTCGAGGTCCTGATCAAAAGTTCTTATGGACACAAGGTCGGAAAACGGACAGTTTTCCAGATATCGGGGCGATTTTCCGGGAATTTCTCGATAAAAATGTAGAGCCATGGTTGTGTCAATGCTTCTTTGCTAGTATTTTACGGAGGTTTTTTCGGTCGCTGACTTAAAATTCGAAGCCAAATTTTTGATAAAATGTCTATCAGAATCTATACCGTGGGTTTCTTATGGTCGCTGATTCCAAATCCAATGTCAAAAGTGACATTTGACAGTTGGCAGCTGCCAGCAAGAACGGGGGTGCAAAATCGATGAATGATGAACGGATGAACGAACCAACGCAACGGGTAAATATTCCAAACGGCATTGTATTGGAAATAGAGGGAGGTAAAACGGTCTTGTTGGCAGCTGTCAAATGTCACTTTTGACATCAGATTTGGAATCAGCGACCATAAAAAACCCCGTGAGTATAATCTGGTAGGTATTTTATTAAAAATACGGCGAATTGACAGCGCCATTGGCAGTTGCCTACTGTCAAATGTCACTTTTGGCATCGGATTTCAAATCAGCGACCGAAAAAAAAAACAAAACGTAAAACACTGGCAAAGGCGCATTTATACGCCCATGGCTCTACACTGTTATCGACAAGATTCCGAAAAATGGACTTCGCACTTCCGGTATCTGGAATACTGCCCATTTTATGACCTTGTGCCCACGAAAACTTTTGACCAGGTCCTTGAGAGGGATAACATATCGATTCCAGCGAATTTCACCGAGGGCCACTTCCCATAAGGAATGGCGAGGAATGGAATTATTTATTGATCAATAGTTATTTATGCAACAAGTGCGTAAGGTGAGATTTTTTCACAAATGGGAATTTTATTATTATTTTTTCAATATATGTATTGAATAATACTTATTTTTATTGATAACATATTACTTTTTTTTGGCTTTGGATATTTTCGTTCAGTCACAAGAAAAAAAACAGTATACATTACATTATACTTTTTACTTACGATCACTAACGTAAATAGCTGAAAACGCACTTTCCGCCACCTATGTAAATTGAATCTTACACACCGCAAAGAAATCGCACGCGCAGCCCGCCGAGGTGTGTTGCAATGTGACCACGTGACCAACTTTATACAACACTTGTAGTTCATATTTCTGACACCAGGCTAAAATGATTAAAAATGGCAGGTGCAAATTAATTAATTACTTTTCTAACGCTGTCAAAACTGACTTTAGCAACAAATAATACAAAATTGTGTTTTAATTTCAATAAATACGATCATAGGTAAAGTATAATACATAATTCGAGTTGTAAAGCAATTACGCACTCATGGAATTGCCGCACTCGCCGCTACGCGGCGTCGCGCGCAATTTTTCCATTCGTGCGTAATATGCTATTTACAACTCTCATTACGTAATACAGGGTGTCCCGTAATAAAGTGCAAACAATTTAACTGGAGATTCCTCGTCGAAAATTATTAAGGTGGGTACTTCATATAAGCCCACCCCTTAAAGGACGTGGGCTAAAAAATGGCTTTTAATTTCTATCTCAAAATAGCGTAATCGGAAAAAGATGAAATTTGGCACATCTTGGTTACTAATCAAAAGGCATCTAACGAAATCATTTCATCCACCTAGCATGTACACAAAGGGGTGAAATTAACTACCCTTCTTGAAATTTTGTAAATATCTTTCTGCCTGCTATTTTTTTTTTTCAATTAAAAAAATAACTAAACATTATGATTCATTTAGAAACTTCTTTATCTCTTGAAAAAATTTCGTAAAATCAACCATTTTTGAGAAAAAAATTAAATTACATCTGCCTAGCGATGAGCACGATTATAATTTATATTAGTGTAAAATACTAAAAGTAGGCTGGTGTCAAATTGTAATTTGACAATATTACGTACTGACATGATCATTTGGTGCTTATAATTTGACACCAGCCTACTTTTAGTATTTTACACTAATATAATCGTTCTCATAGCTTTTGATTGATCACTTAGGCAGATGTAATTTAATTTTTTTCTCAAAAATGGTCGATTTTACGAAATTTTTTCAAGAGATAAAGAAGTTTCTAAATGAATCATAATGTTTAGTTATTTTTTTAATTGAAAAAAAAAATAGCAGGCAGAAAGATATTTACAAAATTTCAAGAAGGGTAGTTAATTTCACCCCTTTGTGTACATGCTGGGTGGATGAAATGATTTCGTTAGATGCCTTTTGATTAGTAACCAAGATGTGCCAAATTTAATCTTTTTCCGATTACGCTATTTTGAGATAGAAATTAAAAATCATTTTTTAGCCCGCCCCTTTAAGGGAGTGTAGCCGAACAGGGAAAGCTTATTTTGGAAAATTTTATATGAAGTAGGTACCCACCTTAATTTTCGACGAGGAATCTCCAGTTAAATATTTTGCACTTTATTACGGGACACCCTGTATACTAAAATATTCTTTTACATTTTTTCGAGTAATTCAGAGTGTGAATTGTTATGCCGCACCGGCGCCGGCCGGTAGACAGTCAGGACATCCAGCCAGGAGGACCTACGAGGTAAGCAGGTAAGCACTGCTTCCTGCCATTCGACGTTATTTCGGATTTTTATTTTATTAATTATCACTTTCACCTCGTAACTGAGCACTTACAATATACACTAATATACAGTCCACACTTGCTTTAAAACTAAAAATTCGCATTAATTGCAAAACCGCTTTATCGAAACGCAAACAAAGAATAAGGATATAATAATAATAATAATAACGTATTAGTAGCTTCTTTGACACACTTCTCACGTTGTTTAAGAAATATCTACAGTGAAGCATTGAGTAACGAAAATATTAACTCAATAGCTGCAAGTAGGAGATGCGTGCACCAATTAGTTAATCAATTAATCTATTTTTTAAGATATTTCCTTTCTTTTTCCCTTTCGTGAATACAAACTGGCCAAAATATGCCTTATTTAACAAAATAATGAATCGGTAAACACGAACGCGTACGTTCTCATACGGCCATTTTCTTCATCTACAAGACAATAATGGGTGAACTTTAATTCATACTTCCTATATTAAATATAATAATTGTAAATATTATACACTTTCAACAGTTATGGATTAGTTAACAAGGATATCCGGTGAGGATGTTTTTTACTTTTACTTATGTCTTAGTATACTGCATGAGTGGAAATAAGTCACATTGTGATTTATTATGCGCTTATTTTTCTCATTGCTCTTATCGCGGAAGTGGTACGTATATAAGACACCACCCAACCAATTAATAAACCGCGTAGGTGGAATAGAAAATAGACCACATAGACAATTTTTAGTTTTTGAGACCATAGTTGTAACTATTCATAGTAAGTACCTACCAAGGTTTTTTTTAAATATGTAGGTACAATCGAAAAATGCGTCCTCATAAATTTCGAGTTTCCTTAATACATCCTGAAATCCTTAATAATAATAAATGAAATTTCACGAAACGGTCACATTTCACTTGAACTTTTTGTATTTTGTAATTTGTGTAATTTGTATGTAATTACATATTCTGTATTCTAAAACTGAAAGGAAAAATTATTTAAAAGTATAATTCCATCAATAAAGTATTATCGTAACGTAGAGGGTAAATAATCTAGCTTGATAATTTGTTAGAACAGTCGATGACTAAGGAAGTAAATAGTTCTTGTATGAGGTAAGATTATCAGTTCATTATCATACTTTTACTTTCATAAATAAAAATAAAAATAATTATTGTTTAGTTTAATATTGTTGTAGATTAATGTTTACATCATCGAAATAACATAAACATAGCACAATGCAAACATAAATTGTATGACCAATAGTATTAAATTAGAATGTATTATTATGAATTAATATTCAGCAATTAAGGCCTTTAACAAAAAGTGACAATTGTTTTTAAGTAGAATACCGATAAAAAAAATTATAAGAAAATATCCAGTGGACCACTGGTGCTGTCGTTACATAGCCATCATGCTATTTATTGTTTTATATACATCTGGCCAACAACGACGTTGCTAATATTCAGGTAATCCAGTGGGAGATAAGGAAACAATGCAATGCTTTGTTGTCAATTTGGCGATAATTATTCTTTATGTGGGTACTTTTTATTATAAATCAATAGGTAGTTGTACATGTGTAAATAGTTGAACGGACACTATAAATTCGTCATACATCCAGAGTTTTCGCTGCAGACTGTGTAGTCTTTCGCCGGCATCGTCCACATATCCTGGCGGTCGCTCCAAAAGACCGGTTCTAAGGTTCCGATTGTGAATCCGCAGGCTGCACCAGGTTTTCTTTCATCCTTCAGTGTGCTTGCGTCTCAATGGCTTTTTGGCACAGGTTGTGACACAGTTTCAGTTGAACTGATTACATATTTATTAGGAGGTCAAAATTTTTCCTCATTTTCCTCAAACAATATTTTTATTGGAATCATACTTGGATGGAAATAAATCGTCAGTGGACGTATCCGCACCATGCATAACAAATGTATAGTCATATTTCGGCTGCATAGAGATAACACTCTGTATGCATTTAAAATTATAAGAGCGATGATCTTGTCGTGGCGGATCTTTTCTTGTGAAATTAGTAAAGTATCGTTCCCAGGAAATAAAAATCGATCATCACCTCCGGTTTCAACATTTATGTCAAAGTAATAAAATATGGCAATAAAGTAAAATTTGGAAACGCCAATTCATATATTGGTTCAATCGATTTAGGTACTGAATCTTTAAGAGCAATTTTTTGGAAAAACCCTACTGTTGAGCAAAATCGGTATCACATTTTTGAGAATCTCAATAGTATGGACTATGTACTTAAAATTTCGCATGAATTACGTACCTGGGTGGAGTTTAATTTTTGATATCGCGGATTAAAACAACTGAAGAAGCCCAATTTTATTCCACGACCAAAATAATCTGAATATTTGGTGAAATCAGATACCCAAGGGTACGTATTAGCTGAATATGCGAGTGGGGTTAGTATCCAGTTTGATGTTGTGGGGTTCAAGTTTCAGGAGAAAGCTGTACACCCCCCTCCCCTGGTGGCTGATCAAATAGCAGTAAATATTTAGTCATTGTACTTAATTATACGAAATGTCATTTAAAATAATAATTAGCGATCACTATTGGTATAGTCCTGCAGTTCTCGCGTTAATGAGTAGCAAAAGGATTTGGGCAATGACTTTGTTTAGAAATTAATGTAAGTATTCATAAAAAACGACTAACGTGTTATGACTGGAAATCAGGAAATCTAGGGAACGTTTTCTTGACTTTATAGTGAATTTTAAAATCATTAGGGAACTTTGCCTGTGCGTCATTACGGGAAGGGAAAAATGAAAACGAGAAAAGAACAGTGGAAGTAGTTGACAATTTTAAATTATGATGGAAAACGAAACCTTTTAGCAGGTTAAGCCAACAAAGAATTTGTTTCACCCAAACAATTTTTGAAAAGGATATGCATTTTCCCCTTAAAAATTTCACGAATTAATGTTGAGAATTATGTCCAAGAAATTTATATGCATGGGAATTAGGACATTACCTTTTACACCCACAAGACATGGTATCATCTAAGTAAATCAGAAAGAATATTGGAATTTGATCGGCAGAAAATCCTCATGAAAATACGACAACACTCCCCACCTAGCACGAAAATTTTAATATTAGATTGAATGGTTATAACTATATCCGATTTATTGCAGCGTTACAGAAGACGAGTCTTAGGGCTTGTAATTAACTCTAAATAAAATTGCTTTAAGTAGCAAAATTATTTTAATATTTTGTAACAAGAATGTTCTCATGACGAAATAATTTAACTGTTTTTGAACGTCACGCGACAATAGGCCTAATAATGGTTATACAGGGTGATTCAAAACGACACTGCCAAAATGATACTGCAGATTAAGCATTAAAAATAAAGAGACCCGTATTTTTGGTTTCATCCAAATTTAATTTTTAGGGGGTCATATTGGACCTCATATTGGACTCTCAAAGGGGCGCATGAAAAACGTTATTTTTCAAATTTCTCGAAAAGTACTGAAATGATTTGAATGAAATTTTATGCATCTTCAAAATAATGTGTAAAATATTTTAGCTTTATCAGTTTTGCATAGTTTTTGATAGGGGGCGTCATATGCGCGCATACCCAATTGGTTTTCTTAACGTAAGTATTTTTCCCGTTGAATGAGTACCTACATATTTTTTTTTTCAATATTCTTATCCAAAACTCATTTTTGAAAAAAAAAAGGCCTCTTATATTTTTCCCCCCAGGGGGCGCCGTTTTCGATCAAAATGCAATAAACTAAGTATGGCGTCTCCTTACCTAAATTATTTGAATAATTTTTTCGATTATTTCTAAATATAGTCGCCACTGGAAAATTTTACGTTTTCTAATACGCTTATTTTTCTGTAACAATATTTAGTGAATATTGTGATAGAAAACGTAAAATTTCTATATCTGAATATGAAGAACGTTGTTTTCAACCTCATAATCAAGAATAGGAATGTTCACTATTTTTTTAGTTGTAATAAAAAATGATAGCTCTAAGCCCACAAAAACACGTAGTAACCATTAAAACGCCTAAAAATCTTTTTCTCTTAAACGAATGAGCAGGCTAGCAAACGATCCCTGCAGCGAGACTAGCGCGTGTGATGTCATAATGCGTAAGGGACCACAGGTGGCGAGATTCGTTTACCTGCTTGCTATTATATTCTTTGTTTTAGTATTCATTTATATGCGCTTTTGTTAAGATAGAAGACTCAAACAGTGTGAAAGTTAGTAGGAGAAAGTGGTGTTTTATTCTTGGATGTACAGATACATCAATAACTAACCCGAAATAGTAATTTTCGTCACAAGTCCGGAAGGTGACTTGTTACAGTCGAGTAGATATTATGGACGAGGCGACGTCAGGAGCCGAGTCCAGAATATCTAAACGAGGCTGGAACAACACCTTACGGACGTGTGTCGAATGATATTTTATTTCATCCCGTCATTTCTTGTATATTAGTGTATTTGTATAATTTGACACTTGGTTATTTTCTTATGTCATTTGACATTTGACACTATTTTTTAATTAACGGTCGATTTTTATATGTCAAACAACTGTCAAAAGGTATAATAACAGTTTGTGATTGGTTCGTAATAAGTTTCCGGTGGTTTCCGGTACTTTACCGGCTCTGATACCGTAATGTCTCATTTTCCGGCCGCATATGAATACTGTACTGTTGTACTTTCCGGACGGGATGAAATAAAAGGTTTTTATAAGTGTACCAAATAATTTGCAAATAAAAAAGCGGTGGTTTAGTGCAGCTAGATGAGGGCTTAAAGAGGTTTCCATTCCAATGCCAAAGTAGAGTCAAATGAGCTAGAAAAAGAAAGTTTAGTTTAGACTGGGTTCAAAAACATTATGTTTATAGCTTGTGCAAGAATAAATTTACAAAAACCAATTTTATGAGGCACCCTGTATACTACTGAATATGGTAGCAATAAAATTCATAGAATACCCTAAAACTTTTGTTTAATTTTTTTTTCTTATCTTAAAGTTCTGCCACAGTTCACAAAACAACACTTCATGCCTACTATGCGATCGAAACGCACAGTATCGTTCCCGATACTAAATAATATATATCTTTCGCTAGAATACTCCGATTGTAAAAATTCTTTCACCAAAATTAAATTTGAACTTTCTACTACAATACCGCTCACATAACCGATATAGTATCTCTAGAAATAGAAAAAATACCTCGATGCTACATTTTTCTCTACAATATTTCTGCACCACCGCGTACTTTATTTTTTTCTTGGAAGATCAATAATCAAAATACTATTTTAACGCTGCCATCGTAGTCGCCATACATCATATAACATCCGTCTAAAATTTGATCTCTGTAGGTTTAATAGTTTTGGAGATACCATACCACGAGTTATATCTGAAAAATTTTAAATATCGTGTATCGCAAAAAAGGGGTGAAAAATTAATATAGGGGATGAACGCAAGCTCATATCGCAAATCGCCCTCCGGAAATGGATTCGGCAGAAAATTTTACATAACATGGACCTAATTTTAAAAGTATGTCAAAAAGTTACATAGCAACAGAGAAATAAGCGGAATTTAGTTCACTGGACTATAACTACTCATTCTCGCTTACCTATTACGCATAGTGACGTCAGATAGCGTTTCGCGCATTTAAACGAAAATTGATATTTCTTTTGGGTTTTTTCCATAAAATGGATTTATCTATTTTTGTAAAACTTTGAAGATGTGATTATGAGACCATTTTTAATCATTTTACGATGTTTAAACAAGATTACATTTTTTTGTTAACAGCCCTATTCTATACACACTTACGTAGTGATAAAAAAAATTGTTGGCGATTTATTACTGTCACATTTCTTTCCAGTGATAATTGAGACGCCGATAATGTAAAATGCCATGTTGCCAGATTAAAGATAATTTCTAAAAACAAAAATAAAATGCAAATTATTTTTACTATTAAATTAAAGTGCGTTTACTTTTCAAATTTGAAATAACTTCAAACCGTTAACCCTAGAAAATAAGTGAAAATTGTTATCAATAGATATTTTTGCATAGAATTCAATAAACCTGTTGCCATTTCCATAATCAACACGATTTCCGAGATACAAAATAAATTTGATTTTTTTTAGTCGAACCCGCAGTTGGCCACGGGCTCATAAAAAAGCTTATTTTTACTAATTTCAAAGGTATCTATAAACATTTGTAGGTATGTCTATTTCTTTAGTTTATGTTGAAATAATGCATTTTAAAAATATTCGTTACGGCTCTAAACCACACACAAAACTGTTTTGTAATAATTATTGTCTATGATTTTAATAAAATCTTTACCAATCGATTTATTTTATGAACTTAGGCCAATTCGGTGTTCATAAATTTTAAATAAAAAAAAATATATAAGGATGAAAATATTTTTAAAATAAGAATGTTATTTTCTAAATGACTATGTTGTAGTTGTTATAACAATTAAAAACATTTTTCATTTTTCAGTTACTTGGATCCTCTCAAAGTGAACCCTTCGGTGACAATTTCGAGGAGATTATCTTGGATAAAAACTCAACACAGTCACATGTTAAATGCTCTCAATTAGCAACTACACGATGATGAGCTGACTCATGGACATTTTAATAAGAATAAAGCTAAAGCACACACCACACGTACTACAATTTATTTTTAAGAAAATTTCACCATCGTTCTCCCAATATCGCAATTTTTTCACTTGAAAAATCAAATCAAAACAAGCCACAACAAAATAATGGTTACATTATTTAATAAACACAAATACACTCGTTTGATACTCATAAAACATTTCTTTCCCAATCTATCACTGCTTTAACTTTCGAACAAACACAACATAATATATTGATATCACGATAGTGCAGTCTAACCCTAACCAAATAAAAATCATAGTTGCCCTTGATGGTGTTTTTGTTACACCCTCAATATGCACATATAAATTTCGTACGTTAAAGGGATCGTTGAAATAAATAAAGTACGAGTTTCTTTTAGTAATAAATCGTCATTGGTATTGATCTGAAAAGTCTCAATATTTAGATAGCAAGACTCGGGACAGGTATTCTTAATGTCAAAACTAGCGTCTGAGCGGAACAAAAGAATTGTAAATATAATGGCACAATTTTAAAATGACGTTACATTTAAGTGAATTACATGTTAAAACAATGCAATATACTGGCAGTGTCGTGGTTAGATGTATAATAAAGCTCTTAACTAATGATGGCATTCAAGTTGGCATTATTTTACAACAAAAACGTATTTACAAAATGTCGTTTTTAAAACAACCCCTCGAGAACAGTATACATTTACATGTGATGTATGAATGTGTTTATTGTTCAATTTTAATCAAGAGTTCTTTGTTGTCACAAATGGTTCGATGGTTGGTTTCATTCTGAATAAATAGGGTAGTTAGGGCACAATAATCCTGCGTTTAAACCCACTGATCAATATAATACATACATTCTTAGTTATTAAATTTGTGAAAATATCTATACTCAATAATTAAAAAGTAAAGCACAAAGAAAAATTGTATTGACCTAATCATATTGGTTAATGAAAACGCATCAGATATTTAAGACAAAGGAACTAAAGTTGCCTGTAAAGCATTATTTATTATGTTATCTACATTGATGATTATTAGTGAGAGCGGCCACCGATATGGCAAACTCTGTAATCATCTGTTGCTGGGGTGGATACAATTAGGGTCGAAATATTGACGTACGGCGATGAAGACTGAAGGTCTTGTAAGCTGATAAAGTTAATTATTGAAGTTAGAAATTAGTTGGTGCCTGATGATCGACTGATTGCATTAGTTGTAGTACAGTTTGAAGGCAAATTTCATGAGTATAGGTAAACGTAATTACCTAGGGCGGTAATTGGAAAAAAGTTTCATTGAAGGAGGAATTCGTGACGTGAGGCAGGAGTAACTTTGGGGTGTTTAATTTGTTTTGCATCAGGTAATAGTATTCAAGAAAGTTATATATGCATAAACTTTAATAGAGTTCATGTTTCGAAAGGAGGATGAAGTCCCGTGACTTTCCAGAGATTTCTTGCAAATTCTGTACATTCTTCTCGTTTTTTGTTAGGGAAACAGTTGAGAGTTTCATACTAATTATTCGTTTACCTGCACAGCAAATTTACAATTTACAAGTTCACACCAACTGGAATATTCATTTTATTAATAAGAAAATAATAGTGAAGAGGTACAGTCAGTAGGTACCATTCGTGCATATAAATAAATTTTCTATTTTAAAAGCTAACTGTTACCGAGTTCCTTGTCTACTTTGATATATTCTTGAAATTTAATAATTTCATTTATTTTATTAATTACGTTTGAAATTGATAGGAATCAGTTATACAGGGTGTACGTTTTTCGACCTCAAGCATGGGCATCTCGGTTATTATAAGAGATACGACTTTGATTAAATTAGTACAAAGTCGCCGATTTTCATGGTGATCACTTGTCTGAAAGAAAATTTTACATCAAGTACGGAATAAATTCATTATTTCTGAATACGAAAATATTTTAGAAAAATCCTCAGATAAGTTGATGTTTGTTTTGAATTGCGCATCTTCTGCGTTGATTTTCTTAGCTATGACGAAATCGATGCTTCAGTTATGACGTCATCTACTTTTTTAAATGGAACAGCCAGTATATTTTTCCATTTTTGGAATCTCTATGGAAAGCTGATTTTAAGGACCTATAGGTACTACTGAGGATCTAGAGTTCATAAGATTGAAAATATTACTTTTTGAAGTTAAATAATTCTTGTTTTACTGTGATATTTTACCATAAAATAGCAAATAACCAAGTCAACACATTTGGCTTGGTTGCGAAGATCGATGGTTGGAATTCACCCTGAAGTATATTAAATATTTATTTGTCCAGCGGCTTGAATTCGTTTTGAGTAGAGTATTTAAATAAGACGTCACTCGCACACCATTTCACTTAAAAAAATCGTCAACTATATCAGTAAGTACTTCTAAAGTTCTGTATTAATAGCGTCATGGTCCTAACGGCGGCATCAATAGTTGCGCAATCAAAATATAAAATCGACTCATTCAAGGGGCTTTTCACAACTCCTTCATTCCAGAAATATCAATTTCATTTCTTGTTTATGTAAAGCCCGGTATTTTACCGATCTGTATCGTCGTACTTCCGAAATGAATACATAAAAAATATTACACAACGATTTCTCAAAAATATTTGACTAATTATTACAAAGAATTTTGTTAAACAAATTTCACATTCTTTAATCAGATACCGTCAAATATTCTGGATATAAATGCATTCTACCAAACATTTTTATTCAAGATTATTGCCAAATAGCACTTCAAATGAAATTCATTTAAATTATTATAAATATCTGAAGTTAAACGAACTTAATTAAGATTTAATATCCTTTACTAATTGCACTCTACATTTTAGTATAATAGGCATTATTATTCAGCGATTTGTTACCTAATGTTATAACCGTGACAGTAAATGAAACTGAAAGTAGAAAAATATAATATAGAATAAAGAAGAGGAAGTAAATTCATCTCAGGTTTATTATTGACAGCCTTGACGTGACAGGCCTATTTAAGATTGATGAGATTATTCGGATCTTTTCTGCCACGAGGGTTAACGTACCTTTGAAATGTAATATTTATAGAAAAAAATTGTTTGTTAGACTTGTCTTGTTTCAAGAAATTTTGAAGAGGGTTGGAACTTTTGATGTAGCACTGAAGCAGTATCCATTACCACTTTAGCAGCAGTTATTTAACTCGATATTATTTGTGATAAGGTAAAGAAAAAATTAAGATGTGTTTTCACACCCACGCTCAAGCCATCCAGGTGGTTTCAGTGGGGATATCCTCATTTATTTATTTCGTAAACTGTTTACTTTTTTATGTATACATTTGCTACTGTTCATACTTTTATATAAACCATTGTTATTACCTGTTTTTGGAAATATATAAAAATTAAAAAAAATATATAATAATAATTATTATTATATATTTCGTCTTCCAAGTATAATTTACAGTTTAAATTCTAATGTATCAAGAGTATCTTGAAAATTGCTAATACATTAAAGAACTGAAACTAAAAACATAATATTTATTTTAGTCTTTGGACAACTTGAATCTTCCTTCAAAGTATAGCAGTGGTTACGATGAATTTATCAAACTGAAATTAAAGGACTCAAATATTTAGTAGAAAACAAGAAAACCAGTAAGTATCCTTTGACGACCCACAAGAGGCATATTTGACAAAAAAGAATACCCGTTCGAATGCCACGATGTTTGAAACTCGGACTGGAGGAAACTTCAAAGATTCGTCTGAAACCTCAGAGGGATGGCTTGTTGAAAATCACACTGCATATAAAGTGCACCATTTCCATTTTTATACCTCTTGAATTACTCTTTTTAGAGGCGTTTTGGTTTGTCGACTCCCATAAATAGCAAACAGATTAAGTTATCATCTTGTTTATAATAATAATAGTAACTAAACAAAATGTATCGAAATACAAACATGTTTAAATGACTGTAGTGTTGAAATATTTGTAGATATTTAAAAAATAGTTATTTATGTATCAAGGCATTAAAGTTCAACTTTTTATCATGAATGTGGAGTTTAGTAAATAAACCACATGAGTGATAAAAAGGAACTTTAATGCCGAGGTGCATATTAAGTTTTTTTTTAAATCCAGAAACTGTAAAATTAAGATAAATTAATTTTATTTTTTAAATAATTTTAAGTGGCATTAAAAAATGTCATAATTATTTAAAATTTTAAGTAACATTAAGAAATGTCATAATTATATTTAAATATCAAATCGGAATAATTTTTTGTAAGAGAAAACCCATTATTTTTAGCAATTATAATAGTGATAATACAATTCTGAATTTAAAAAACTGTATTTATTTACCTTTTATTCAAACACAATTATTGTCACAAGCAATGAAAAATGTATGTTTACGTTTATCTGTCACCTCTGCCAACTACAAAAATCGTACAATGGATTCTTTAATGACAATTTTTTTTTTAAATATTTTCTTAACCACCGTCTCACAATGGCATCAAAGAAACTTTTTTTTCAAATTAGTGTGCATTAGTCTTAATACTTAATAAGCAATCGAAAGATAAATTTTTGAAATCTTCGCTTTCTAATTGCCTATCGATCTGTCGAGATAAATTTTCGACTTTACCCCTGATTTTTCAAAAATGTCCAAAGAAGTTTGAATTTCGATCAAAATTTTTGAAAGGTTGTGGCAAAAATCGAAAATCTAGCTGGACAGATCGATAGGCAATCAAACAACTAAGATTTCAAAAAAACTTTATCGTGATTACTTAAGAAATTAAGTAAAGTGATATTTACACAAAAAAGACGTTTTTCGATGAATATATAACTTTTTTTCCAAATCTGTCTGCAGGTCTTAATATTTAAGCAATCGGAAATTTTTTTTATTTTGAAATTCGCAGATTTTAATTGCCTATCGATCTGTCGAGGTAGATTTTCGATTTTTAACCCTGATTTTTCCAAATTTCCAAAGTAGTTTGAATTTTCATCAAAATATTTGAAAAGTTAGTGACAGAAATCGAAAATCTAGCTCGACAGAACGATAGGTAATCAAAATACGAATACTTAAAAAAAAAAAAAAAAAATTTCGTGATTACTTAACAAATTGTAAATGATATAATAGTTATTTTTCTAACAAGTGCGGAAACTTGTACGCGACTGCCGTTGACTGAACGACGTGAAGCGGAATTCGGTCAAGCAGTCGAGGGCGGAAAAGACAGTTTCCGCATGTTAGGAACAATATTTTTCCTAGGAGCGTGATGAATACATTTTTTACTTAATTAAGAAACTAGACTACTTTAAAAAGATGCTACTGTTTGACTTGACGTTTGTTAATTGTTATATGTGACTGAGAAACGTCAAAATGACACAGTCATGACTATATGCTACGTGATTTTTTGATATTTAAAGTTATAGGAGCTACTTCAAAAGAGTTAGTATAAATAGAAATGATTTAATTTCATTAAATTTGTATAAAATGACCCAAACATGTAAATAAAAACATAAATACTTTCAGTGCGGAAAAACGTATTTTTCCGCACTAGTGCGGAAAAGTACAACTTTCGAAACGTGCGGAAAAGTGATATTTTCCGCACGCTCGTAGGAAAACATATAAAAGGCGTTTCTTGATGAAAATTCAAACTTCTTTGAAAAATTTTGAAATAAAAGGCAAAAATCGAAAATCTACTTCGACAGATTAATAGCCAATAAGTAAAAAACGAAGATTTCAAAAACAAAACTTTTCGATTGCTTAGTATTAAGAATTGCAGATTGATTTGAAAAAAAAAGTTACTTTGTTGCCACTGTGGCGCCTCTCAAGTCATCAATGTAACTTCCTGAATCAAATTTATTGTGGAATCCGAACCATCCCTAGTGCATTGGCAGTTCCCTTTCTTTCAGGTGGAATCGAACCATCGATCTAGTATTAACGCATTTACCCACTCGATTCTACTCGATGATGTAACTATTAGCTCGTGTGTTTAAATTTCATAAAAATTTGCGTTAATACCGAATATAGGAAGTAATTAGATTACAAGTAATAACGAGTTTAATGCAACGAATCAAAAATTAATGTTCTAACCGCATTAAATTTCAACAAACTTATAACCACAACTTTTAAATAAATATGTAACAATTTTTACGTTAATAAATTTTAGGCCAATATTTCCTAATTATGTATCAAAGTGTATCATATAAAGCAATTTAACAGAAGTTTTCAATTTCCGGTTTCCACCAAATTAGGTTAAGAAAAATTAACAATAAAATCACGAAAGCTCGAAATATAAAGAAAATTCTGAGAATTTCCAACTTTTTTAAAACATTTAGGTATAATCATAATCAAGATATCTGAGATATTTTTTAAATAAAAATGAACAGTTGGTCGAATGCCATGATTTTAAGTATCTAATAGCTTATAAATGAGATAACATTCCTGCTCTCACAAGCAGTCACATATCGAAATTCCCATTTTATAAAAGAATGTAAATTTTTTTTAGTTATGAACATTGGTTTACCTAAATTGTCTTCCTTTATTTGAGATGTGTATACGTATAAACCTTTAGCCACTTGCTTACCTGAAACAAAAAGAAAGAAGTAATTATTTGATAACGCAAAATGCAAATGTAATTAATAATATTAATTGAGAAAGACCAATTATGGAATTGTGTAACCCAATTATTGAAAGAATTAATAAACATTCTCCAACACCCCAGAATACAAACTAATTATTATATATTTCTCCATTCATCAAGTGAACATATGTTAATTGTATATGAGAATTTTTACGCTGGATTATTTGGGTTATGGATTTAGAATATTAGAAAAAATCAAGAAACAAATGTTGTTCTTTTTTTATTGAAGTAAAGAATGTGAGAGAGTTTAATTTATGTTCCTTACAAATTTATTTTTTAGTAGTTGTTTGAAAATGATTCGATAATAATTGCGTTGTTCTAAAGTGGTTTCAATATATCGAGATTGCTCATAAATAGTAAGCAATGAGTAACTCGACAAGCTTACAGACTAGTGGATCATCTGATCTGCAACTATGGGTAAAATAGTAAATTAGGTGTTTATTTAATTGACACAATCCGGCGCAAGTTGTTCTCGTTCACCGAGTGGTAATACTGGTAATTAAGATTTGTGAATGACGACCCGGAAATGATTCATTGTACTGTCTGAGTCTATATTGTAAGAAAAACTTTAAGGGTATTTGGAGTAATAAGGCTGAACGGTTCTGATTAAAAAAGAACAACCTTTATGTCAGACCATATCAATTAGTTCCTATCAATATCGCTGTAGCATGGTGATTGGTGAAGCTGTATCAATGGATTTTGGCGTGCACGTAACAATCGACGTACATCGGAAATACTGAATTCTCAAGGGTATAAATATAATGTTTACCAAATTAAATTCTGAACCCCTAGTACTGTACTCCAAAAAAAATAATGAATACCAAAAATAATGATAGTTCGAAAAATGAAATTTGTGTCACTAAAATAACAACTGTTCCTATTGTTTTACTATTGCTTGTATTTTAAATATGTACTAAGGTTCTACAAATTTTCACCTTGTTTTAATCAATAAGTCATTAATTGGCAATATAAATAATAGTGGTCCTAGTACAGAATCCTGGGGAATACTTACATAATTTCAATGTCACTTTAATTTTAGATTCGCTTTCATACAGGAATGTATCCATTGCAGTAAATTGTCAATATTTAATATATTGTTATCCCCGATAATGTCACCGCTAGGTGAAAATTAAAAAATATATGAAAATTTATACAAATAACACAAGTAACAGAAACTTTTGTATATTATAAGAAAAGTATTACATCGGGAGACAACGGATACACAGTTTGCGTAGCCTTGGATTATTTTTCCCTGCTGGAAAAATGCCAATGCCTGGTAAAGAATCGAACCCTGGATTGCAGGATGTTAATCAAGTGCGACTGCTACTTCAAGCATTCATTAAATTAGGTAATGATTTCCATACCTTTGCAGTTGCAGTTGGTTAAATTCCCTGCCGATAATACGAGTAATAAACATATTTTTCCATTTAAATTTATATAGTGTATCGTTGAATCTCTAAGTGAAGCTTAGCAATAATAAACAAATGTTAATAATGTTGGCCTGGTATTTATGTATGTTTTATTTATACATTGCTTTATTAAATATTTACTTTTCGGGAAAATCTCAGACAACGATTTATATGTTATTGACCCATATATTTAACATTAACACTGCGGCAATAATTTACACAAAATTATGGTTACACATATTATCTTCCGCGTGAAGTTAGTTGTTGTTAGTAAATACTCCTTTCGTCATAAACACAAGCATGCAATTAAGACTTGGTATTATTTTAGGCGGTCGCGGCCGGCGCGCGGTGTTTAAATATCGGTGTAAACATTTTGAAATGTGCCGGAAATATATACTAGTTACGGCTATTAGTTCCTTGGGCAGTAAAACATGTGCTTCGAATTTAAATTTGAGACACAATAGCAATTTAAATAAACAAAAACAAATTTTAAATGATGGATTTATGTAGATATATGGAAAACATAAAACACTCCTCTGAAGAAAATAATAATGAGATGCTTAAACACATGCTGAACCAAAGAATTTGTTTTTGTGGCTGAATTTTACGAGCAGGGTTTCAAAATTGAAATATGTAGTAGTAGAACTTTTATGGTTTATTTTAGTTGCCAACCGTACTCACTAAAAAGCGTTCTAAAAGTGATATTGTGTAATTATTAAATAAAAGCAGATGGAGCCTAAAATTTGTTTGGTAGTGTAATGATTTTTATGACTCATGGAATTGCCCAATCTGTGATGTTTTAGCAATAATACCTTCAGTCCTTATTTGTATTAGAGGATTATTTTATTTATTATTCATCAGGCGTTTTTTCAGTTGGCATTTATCAAGTTCTAAAAATCGAGTTCTAAATATAGGAGTAAAATTATTACCATTTCAATTTAATTATGTGAAAGTGTTAATCAAATTCTAAATTTAATAAATACCAGTACTAATTAATATTTTCCATATTTGAAACAGTAAGTAATAGCGTGTGATATACTGTCATTGAATTTCTTATATTACTTAGTCTGTTAATTAAGGTTACATATAAGATAATAGACATACATGGCGGTTGAAGGAAAAAAAAAGTTTTCTGCAATCTTATACTATTAACGAACATAACCTACCGCAATATTGTTTAAGGAATGTACCACCAAGTCTGACAAAATTTTACATTATCTAGTGATAAATCATATTATGAAAATAAATATTACAGTAACCAAAAGCAATATCCGTTGCAAAAATTTGAAATAAGTTCATTTTTTGGCAGAAACCAAAAGTTTTGCCTCGTGGAAAATCTTCGGCTCTAGGACCTTAAACATGCTGCAGGTGATTTGAATATTTAATTTGTATTGCTCGTGTAAAGTTGAATAAATTGATTGATTGAACTGCAGTAGAGTCTCTATGATGTGAACATCCCCTAACGTAAACATCCAGTAACGTGAACACACCAAGGGAGGTGCGCAGTATTCCAAAACGTGAACAACCAACTTACCCAACGTTGGGAAAAAAATCTCGGCCTCTAGACGATCTCAAAGAAGATTTTGGAGTCATTTTGGTGTCAAAGAAATATGGAATAGCAAAATATATGGTTTGTGCCATTAAACCAGAGACAAAAAAAAGTAATGTTACAGATTCTTCCAGGAAACCGAATATCCTTACGAAAATCTGAGTTTCCCAAAATAATGCATAAGTGGTTTGCGCGCCAGCGTGAACGGAATGCTCCGGTAAGTGACGTTATATTAAAAGAAAAGGGCAAATATTTCCATGAAAAAATACGAGAATACCAATATAAGTTACTTGCTAGCTCAGGATGGCTGGGAAAATTTAAGGAACCATTTGGCATACATTTCTTATGATAATAATTGAAGAATACGATAGCGAAACAACCAAAATTAGATCTTACGGCGTTTCTACAAAAGCTTTGCAGGAGAATTAATGAACTTGAATTAACGAAACACCAGATTTACAACGGAGACGAGACTGGTCTGTATTGGAAAATGCGAGGGAAAATGTGGCCAGAAACGACTTTGATTATGTGTGAAGAAAAATCAGCTCCTGGAAGGACGACAGCAAAGGAAAGAGTAACATTCTTTGTATATATTAATGCCACGGAATTACATTAAAACCTTTGGTAATTGGAAAAGCAAAACATGTTGCTCCTCTTGTGCATTGCAAAAGCTCGAAAATTGCTTGATGAGCGCACTACGAGTAATTTAGTGGTTTCTTGAAATGTTTATTCAGAGGCCAAAAACAGACAAAATTCTTAGCAGTATATGGATGGTCAGAAAATTTAGGATTATTAGTACCTATATAAATGGGGAAAAATCTATTGGACTCCAACAAATAACCAGAAGTAGGGTGGGGGCGGGAAAAGGGGTGTTTTTAGGGGTGAAACGTGGGATTTTACTATTTCCGGCAAAACTAGACCTCCTATCGAAAAACTTAAATGCTGTAGATAATTGAATTTATTTCAACCATTTTTCAACATAACCTCAAAACTTGATTTTTTATTTTTATCTTCCACAAAAATGATAAGATTTTAACCCAGATTTTAATGAAATTTGGTGAAAATGTACATTTTTGTGTCAAATAAGCTGTATTTTTGTGAAGCGAAATATTTATTTTTTGATTTTATTGCGAATTTAAATGGAAAAAGGTCTAATTTTCAATAAAAAAAGTTGATGAACAAAATTTTGATTTTTGAAAATTTCAGGACGGAATTTTTTTCGTCGAAACCTCTACTTTAAGATGGTGTAAAAAAATCATACTGTTACTATGGAAAAACATTGTCAAAAATGGGAAAAACCAAAACAAAGATCAAATAAGGGAACTTTGATTAACCGTTTAAGGTTCGAGATGGTGAAAAAATTGTGTAACTTTACAAAAAAATATTGCTAAAAATTACCGTTTTTGTGCGAGAACAAATTTTTTTATACTTCATGGACAAAAATAGATTGAAATTAAGTTTATTAAAACAAATATTTAAAATTATTTCAATTTGCAAAGTAGTAATATGAAATCAAAATTCTATTTTAATCTAATTTTTTTGGAAAGCTGCTCTCGAGGCTGCTCTACATCATCAGATTCAACATCAGTTTTCGGTTTCTTCAGGATCACCGACAAGGTCTTCGACAACGTCAAGATCCTCAAGTTCACCAAGATCTTTATTTTCAATATTAATTTGAAAATTTGTTGTTGCTTCGTCATCAATTTCCTCCGAATCGCTGATTTCCTCTAATGGTTGTTTTTCAGCGTTAGAACAGTTTTTGGACTCGTAACAATTGGAGCATTTTATTCCATGCTTGCGACAGCCGCATCTTTTACTATCACAGCCAGTTTCACAGCTGCAGCAGACAGTTTTCAGCAAACTTTCAGTAATTAATTCTTTCTCTGTCAATTTAGGCATTATTCCGGTTAGATGGTGTTTCCATTTCCAATCCGTAGCCGTAAGTTTGGATTGTACGACACTTTTGCCACTCCATTTTTTCCACTGACCATTTTTTCAAATAGTTTTTTTTTCCACTGGACATTTTTTCCCATAGTTTTTTTTTCCACTGGATATTTTTTCCCATAGTTTTTTTTTTCATAGGTCATTTTTTCCCATAGTTTTTTTTCATGTCATTTTTTCCCATAGTTTATTTTTCCATAGGTCATTTTTTCTCATAGTTTATTTTACAATTGTACGACACTTTTGTCACTCCATTTTTTCCACTGTCCATTTTTTCCCATAGTTTATTTTTCCACTATATTTTTATTTATTGACAATTCATTGACATTTGTTTTCTGTCAAACGTATAATTCAATGAAGTAAAATGGTCGAAACAGAAGTCCATATTGTCCGCTCATACGAAGAAAAAAAAAGAAGGCAGGATTGCAGAGTATCTTCACAACGTGGGCAACAGCATCTCGTTTTAATTCACGATTTTGGAGACATAGAATGTTTTTGATAGTATGTACCAAGATCTAAAATATCTTAAGATATTTACGAATAATTTTTTTTTTTATTGAAAATTTTTGTGGGAAATTTTAGTGGAAAAAAGGTCAGTGGGAAAAAGAATCAATGGGAAAAGTGGTCTATGGAAAAAAAGGCCAGTGGGAAAAAGAAGCAATGAGAAAAGTATCCAATGGAAAAAAAGGTCAGTGGGAAAAAGAATCAGTGGGAAAAGTGGCCTATGGAAAAAATGGAGTGGAAAAAACGACTGAGAAAAAATGGAGTGGTAAAAATGTCGCACTACCGTAAGTTTGTTACCAAACCAAGTTTGAATTTGAAAAAAGGCCCTGTAGCAGTGTAGTGCAGCTACTTTTTCAGTTGGTGGTAGTTTTTCTAAATTGAATGAAGTTTTTACCGTAGCGGTTTGATACAATTCAAATCTTAATTCGTTCAGACATATTTTTTTTACATTTATAAATAGACGCTATTAGTTTCAATTCATTTTCAGCAATTGTTTGTTTGATTTCTAATTGTTATTGTTCAAACAATTTGTTTTACACCATCCCGAACCTTAAACGGTTAATCAAAATTCCCTTATTTGATATTACACTGAACTTATGCCATTTTGCATCACTCTCAACACTTCATTTCAATAAACAATAAAGAATTCGTGACATAGGTACAGAAAAATCTTGAAAAGATCTTTGTTTTGGGTTTTTCCATTTTTGACAATGTTTTCCATAGTAACAGTATTGTAATGTCCCCTGTATATTTCCTATTTTATTAGTTTAAGATTTAACTTAAGTAATAACCCTAAGCGGCAATATCAACCACCCTAATTTTAAGCAATATAATCTTAATGTTATTATGGTCAGATGTTTATGGTTTAAAGAAATATAAAATTCCCATCACTTGGTTTTTCCCAAATATAGTTTAATGAGGGTATGAGAAAACCCAAAAAGCCGACTTAGGGTAGAGAAAGATCCAACTTTAAGTACCTTTTTAGATTTAAGAATTCATTCTGGTTCGAACTGTTGAACTGTAGTTACATATTACTGTAAAATTTATAAAATAGACAAGATAACTAAATAAGGTGTTCCAATTTTAATTCCGACCCATTACAGTATTATTTTTTTACATCATCTTAAAGTAAAGGTTTCAACGAAAAAAAATCCGGCCTGAAACTTTCAAAAATCAAAATTTCGTTAATCAACTTTTTTGATTAAAAATTAGGCCTTTTTTTCAAATTAAATTCGCAATAAAATCAAAAAATAAATATTTCGCTTCAAAAAAATTACAGCTTATTTGATACATAAAAATTTACATTTTCACCAAATTTCATTAAAATCCGAGTTAAAATCAAATCATTTTTGTGGGAGATAAAAATAAAAAATAAAAAAATTTGTTTTTGGCGTTTTTCTCAATAGTCTTAAGGTTATGTTGAAAAGTGGTTGAAATAAAAGTTGTAGATCTTACAATTATCTACAACTTTTGCATTTAACTTTTTCGATAGGAGGTCTAGTTTTGCCGGAAATCGTAACAAACATGTTTCACTTCTAAAAACACCCCTTTTCCCACCCTACTTGGTTATTTGTTGGGGTCCAATTGATTTTTCCCCATTTATATACCATTAATCCTACTTCCGACCATTCATATACATAAACAATTATTGGCAACTATAATTAGATTAACAAAATTGCATTACTGTTCAAGCTTTCTGGCTATGCTATGGTGGTAGCTAATAACCTGAAGAGGGGTTGGAACCTTTGGTGTAGAACTTGCACTGGAGTTTTCCACTGGAGTAGTCGTCCTACCGGAGTAGTTTTCCACACACACCAAAACACTTTACACACACTCGACGCGCGTTTCATGGTATAATTAAATTCATCTGTCATTGCCAGGTGTTGGAAAAATATTTTGTCTTTTCAAAATAAATAAGGACGATCCTGAAGGCAATACACCATTAGTAGTGCCTCGACAGGAAATTCTAACTGGTATGCAAACAAACATTACTCTTTTACAAGAAATTGAGTCCTAACAAAATTACCACATATTCTTACGTTGAAGACTGGAATAAAGATGTGATCGAAGATAGGTATTGAAAAAATAACTTGGAAAAATCTGATGACGAACTGGCCCTTGAAGTAATCCAGAGGCTTAATAAAGGACATTACATCAACACATTTTCTACTTTTTTTTTTACATATATATTTGATAATGTTACCGATCAATGTCAAGCTAATTCACAACGTATGGATCGTTTTCATTTGCTAACCCTAAACGAATAACTTTGCTGAAATTATTAGAAAAGGAAAGGATAACTAAAAACAAATAAATGATTTATGTCGCATAGATAGGCTGCATGTCTCAAAAATCCCATAAAAATGACTTTAGGACTGAATAATCTTGACGAGTCAGCTGAACAAATACATTAGGCATTTAATGTGTTTTAAATTATATTCTTATGTTTATTTACAAGCAAAAGAAAACAAACAGCATGCGTCCATGTAAAAATATAGCGTGTTCTATCGTCCATTAGGGGTTAAAAGGTGGCAATTTAGTACATTTTTAGAAGTTATAATCATGTATTTAATGCAAGCTGTTGCTACACTAAGGCCCGATAAAGAACGATTTCTTTTTTTATTTTACCTCGAACCTGTGATAGCAGTTTCATATTACAAAAACACTATAAGTAGTTATGGTGTAGGGCGCTGTTTTAGATCAAATTTTTTTATACACCCAGTAAAAGTATTCTACTTAATTTGATTACTCATCCCGCAATAGATGATGGCGTACAATTGTCCCATAAAAAGCAATCATAATATAATACATATTATGAAAACGGTTTATTACCAGTATCTTCGCCAATTTCTTCATCCACGTCTTTCGAACGCCCGCACACACTTCACACTTGGAATACCTCACTAAAACCAGGCACGAGAAGATAAATTATTATACAATAAGAATGCACATCTGTGTGTCTATATCTAGGCAAACTCACATTCAACGAATGTCTTTTGTTTTGCCATACTACCCACTACAAGACGATTGCTACAACTACAGAATGGGGTAATTACGTTGGGGTTTGCTGTACAAGTTTTGTAGGCACAACCGATAAGGTAAGTTCACTTTTAGGTACGTCCTATAACTAAATATTATTGTTTTATACTACTAATTTCAAGAGATAATGCCTGTTTTGCTATCTAAAACAAATATTAATATCGAGTAAACAAAACAGGATATAAAGTCGGTACATTATATTTAAAATTGCAAAACAATAAAAAAACCTTATATGAGTCCAGGCGTTGAAAATACTAATTTTTATATTACGGATAACACCATATTTTTTTATATAACCGTAATGGCTAAGCACTTAAATGTTTTATAGAATACTAGTTAAAATAAATTAATCTAGACACCTATGGCAATTACATTGTTTTAACTACTGGCTACAAAATTCAATAGAACGCGGAAGAAAATAAAGTTTTAATTGCGAATATCGCTGCAGTCTTGTTGTAGGCCTGTAGAATTAGACGATGTGAACGGGAATCTGTAACTAATTCGTTTCAGATAGCCGTAGGTAAAAACAGGTGTATTTAGTTATAAGGAATATACCTCTGCGATTCCTCCCAAATCAAATAAACAGAACATTGTTTAAAAGTCACTTTTATGTGAAAAAATCATGAAATTTGGAGTTTTTTAAAAATGACAGTAAGACTGCAGTAGATTAATTTTTTTGAATGTTTCTGTTTACTAGGTAATTCCAAACCGGTTAATTTAAGCCCCGGTTGATTTCATTTCATTGATTATTTATTTAAATAATTGCCGAAAACCATCGAAATTTTCGAAAATTTCAAGCATTTTTTACTCTGAAAGGAAAAATGCTAGATTCTTGAAACTTTGGTGAAATATGTGTCTCATTACCCTCAACTTACAAAAAAAATTTCGTTTCAAAATGTTTATTAGTTTTCGAGAAATTCTATTTGTTTATTAAAAAGGTCCCAAATGTTTAATGAAAAATTGACCTATTAACGTTACCAAAAATAATTCAACCACAGCTCATTTTGTTCGTCAAGACGTCAATTTTACGAATCTGTTATGGGCGTATCGATTTTCAATAATTTTGACCGTCAAAATGGCGTTAACAACATTGCAACTTTTCGGAGCAGCGTTTTTTGCAAATAACTTTACAACAAATGAACGTATCTGCACAAATCTTTCATATTTGAGTTGCTGGTATTTTTCTACAAATTTATAAAAAAAAATTGTTGCTCTGGGACATGTAGGAGCCAAGATAATTTTTTAAATTGTTTAATGCGCCAAACGTTTATTTATTAATATTTATGGCCAAAATTGAAACTGGTTGTTAATAAGATCTTGAATTTTGTGAATTCATCAAGTCCTATTGAAAACGGGCCCTTTTTGAGGTCAAAATATAATTTTTAATAAGTGATTTTAGAGCGTCTTCAATTTGTTTGGCTCAAAGGACAGGTGAATTTTTTATCAAACGATTTTCAAATTGGGGTAGCGAGCAAAATTCGTCATATCTCCGTTACTTTCCGGCCAATTTCGACGTTTTTTTTTTAATTTGGAGTAGCTCACGAAAATAATAACAATGGGCACATTTGCAATATCCAAATAATAAACAAATAATTGTTATAAACAATTTATTTATTTTTTTTTTAAATTTTTTCTTTTTTGGGCTTATGCAACTTATAATGTGCTAATGTATTAAATATAAATTAATAAAGATTATATAATGGTAACAATGCTGTAACATCGTATATTATTTGATGGAGAAATAGTTTGTGCACATTATAAGTTGCATAAGCCCAAAAAAGGAAAAATAAAAAAAAAAAAATTGTTTATAACAATTATTTGTTTATTATTTGGATATTGCAAATGTGCCCATTGTTATTATTTTCGTGAGCTACCCCAAATTAAAAAAAAAACGTCGAAATTGGCCGGAAAATAACGGAGATATGACAAATTTTTCTCGCTACCCCAATTTGAAACTCGTTTGATAAAAAATTCACCTGTCCCTTGAGCCAAACAAATTGAAGACGCTCTAAAATCACTAATTATTAAAAATTATATTTTGACCTCAAAAAGGGCCCGTTCTCAATAGGACTTGATGAATTCACAAAATTCAAGATCTTATTAACAACCAGTTTCAATTTTGGCCATAAATATTAATAAATAAACGTTTGGCGCATTAAACAATTTAAAAAATTATCTCGGCTCCTACATGTCCCAGAGCAACAATTTTTTTTTATAAATTTGTAGAAAAATACCAGCAACTCAAATATGAAAGATTTGTGCAGATACGTTCATTTGTTGTAAAGTTATTTGCAAAAAACGCTGCTCCGAAAAGTAGCAATGTTGTTAACGCCATTTTGACGATCAAAATGATTGAAAATCGATACGCCCATAACAGATTCGTAAAATTGACGTCTTGACGAAAAAAATGAGCTGTGGTTGAATTATTTTTGATAACGTTAATATGTCAATTTTTCATTAAATATTTGGGACCTTTTTAATAAACAAATAGAATTTCTCGAAAACTAATAAACATTTTGAAACGAATTTTTTTTTGTAAGTTGAGGGTAATGAGACACATATTCCACCAAAGTTTCAAGAATCTAGCAATTTTCCTTTCAGAGTAAAAAATGCTTGAAATTTTCGAAAATTTCGATGGTTTTCGGCAATTATTTAAATAAATAATCAATGAAATGAAATTAACCGGGGCTTAAATTAACCGGTTTGGAATTACCTAGTAAACAGAAACATTCAAAAAAATTAATCTACTGCAGTCTTACTGTAATTTTAAAAAAAATCCAAATTTCATGATTTTTTCACATAAAAGTGACTTTTAAACAATGTTCTGTTTATTTGATTTTGGAGGAATCGCAGAGGTATATTCCTTATAACTAAATACACCTGTTTTTACCTACGGCTATCTGAAACGAATTAGTTACACCGTTTTTTCTATTTTTGCAGGCCTATTGAACTACAATAAACAACTCACAACCATTTGAGTCAACTTGAAGGGGTTGCTTTCGAACACATAATCAATTGAAAATAGTGATAGAATTGAAAGTAGTAATAGAGAATTGTCACAATTTTAAATGAAACCAAGGAAGGTTTCCAAACATAAACCTTTTATACATTCAAGTGGCATCCAAAATATGGCACTATCTCCTTATCCTCATCAAGACCATTTTATTTGTAAGATGCTGTAATCTATCAGATTTACTGCAGCTCTACAGAAGAATTTTGGCGAAGATTATACTCATTAGAATCAATGCAAGTGCTTGAACTAGATAACTTCCAGCTAATTCCCTCTTCTAAAAGATTATCGCAGTGGCTGACTCGAGTTAACCAAAAAGAAAAATTATCAAGAGTGTCAGATAGATGTATGCTTGGTAATAAAAATTTGGCATAGCAACTCGTCCTTTTAACCGTGGTCAGGTTCTAAACCATAACTACATCACTATACCAGACATACTTTCTCTTTCAAAATCTAACTATCAAATAAAAAATATTTTATCAACATTGTATAAACATCAAAGAAAATAGTTCCAATAAAGGATGACCTGCTTTAGCATTAAAAGTAATTGATTTGATTTATGTATTTTCGAAAATAAGTTCACACCTATTGAAAAAAAATTCTGATGCGCTCGCTTTACAGTTAAATAAGGCCATAAACATTTCACGCCCATTTCACGAAATATAAAAAAATGTGTGGTTAACTTTTTTTAATAACAAACGGTGAATTAACAATTAGGCTCCATAAAATCTTTAATTGTGCTGTCAAGAAGAGAAGAGTTGGTGTGAGCAACTTTGTGTGGTATAATTGTTTACGTCAAACGGACACATACCCATTATTATAATTACACGCTCGATCTGAACATATAATTTACCAATTTCCGTGAGCAATTTGGAGAAAATTAAGAACAGATGATGTGGAGGAGTTCGGATGATTATCCTTGGCCTACACGTATCTGTGTACCAGCAGAATAAGATAAGGTGTTCTTTACCGCCATTAATTTGGACGAGTTGTAAGTAAATTCCACTTGATGTAATAAACAACTCTACTCATAATGCAGCTTAAATCAAAACGCTGCAAATTGGGAACCAACATCTATTATTTGTGGCTAAAAAAACAAATTAATAATAACATTTACCTTCAGAAGCTACTAAACCGATTTTAATACGTTTTTCAAATATTAAAAATTATTTTGGCTATAAGAAAATCTTCAACAGTCCAGTCGAAACTCAATCCGATTAACTGTTATTTTTTTAAAAGCATTTGAGAAATAAACATAAGGGTGTTATTGAACTTAGGGCGAAAATTTAACTGATGCATGTTATTTTTGATGTTTTAAAACAGTACAGCATAAATTAATGAAATATCTGAAGAATAAAAAACTAGTCAAAAATCCGAAAAATTATCGTATTTGTTTGAGAACCACTTAAAAAATTGCTAGCTGCCAACAAATTCTGACTAGCTTCGTCATAAATTAATATCATGGCGACAATTTTAGGGTTCGACCAAACAAGACGACGGCCATGACCTTCTTCGTTGTCACATATACTTCGACAAATACACTTAAAATAGGGTACAATAATGGAAATAGCGAATCGGAATGATAAAAAATAGCACAGCTGACATGCGTCTCAATTTCTGAAATTAGGTTAGTAGGTTATTAGCACAGCAGCTGTGTTATTAGTCTGTTTACCTTTTACGTACGTTACTTCAGTTGTCACAAGGTGTCGCTACACTACGCTACGTTCCTCAGTCATTGCTCTATTAATTCCAGTGACTATCAAACATTTTAATTAAAGAAATGAAATGAGGATATCTCTGTAAATAATCACTTGTGATTAGAATAAATTCGTCATTAGATGTATTTGACTATAAGTTTTATCTATTAAATTTTTTCCCTGAACTTTAGTAACACCCTATATACAAGAAGGATATTAATAATAATTTAAGAATTGTTTGATACCAAAAGGCGGATTATTTAAAATAAATGGAAGAGTTTGCAACCGTCCCACTGATCATGTCGTTAGCACTGCCTTAGTGTAGACCTGTAGGAGTCAAATTAAATAAAGATTATACCACGTATTGTTGACTTCATGAAACTAATTTGAAATATAATTAAGCATATTATTATGCAATTTTCTTGTATATATTAAGTAGGATTTTTAATTTGATTCATTATTGTAATAGGTAATAATTAATCAGCGTTGTGTAATAAAAAAGCAATACTGTCTCTGTATATGCCGTTGCTATTTTCTTAATTACATATATACGCAAACAAAAATGTCACGCAAGTACTACTAGATCCCAATCAGTAGGTACTATTTAAGTTAATTTTAACATGTGCTTTGTTAATTTATTTAAGTACTTATCATTGGACATTGTCAGATAAAAAAAGAACTAGAGAACTATCGAAAAATGATGCAAATAAATGTTTTACTTAGGTAGGTTTTACATTTACATGTTCATAGTTTCATTTTACGTTAAACAACAATGTTAAAAATAAAAAAAGTAAGCCACTTGCATAGAAACTTACAAACTTTAAATCAATTTGTATTTGGTTAGTATAGAGTATATACTATGAACATAAGTGGACCCAAGTGAGACCCTTGAGGTAACCTTGAGATTACACGCTATTAAACTATCTAATAATAAGTACCTATAACTTTAATAATTTCAGCAACCAGCAACACATCATCGACGTCAACCTCATCAAGTATGAAACAACTTATTATGATTTTATTATTTTATCAAAAGCTTTGATCGGTGCGCAGACAGCATTAAACTGAATTCGGTCATCCGTAAAATTCAAAATAGAAGCTATTGACCGATTTATTAAAAACCATGTTGGTCGGATGTCGTCTGATATTTAAATAAGTGAAATACGGAAATACGGTTAAATACGGAATTTTCAAACATTTCTGACGATACTGATATGAATTATTTTTATTAGTATACAAAATTTTACACAAGCAGTTTTGCAATAAGTGAAAAAAGCCAAGCAAAGTCGGCAAATTCACGGCTATTTTAGAGGAAAACGTGTAATATTTTACACTAATAACCATACAAAATTTAATGTACTGATTCTTTGCGATTTCAACACACCAAAATATTCTCTTTCATCGAAATGAATGGCGTACTTAGGAGTACAGATGAGGTATTTCCCTTAAATAACTTGACAAACGATGCGCCAGATTTCAATTTAAAAAAAGAAAACTTTCAAGCCTTATATCTAGAGCTAGCAGTAACTGATTGATCCTATTTGTCATTTATTTCTGACGTAAACAGTGCTGTGGATGTTTTTTATAACGCGCTAAAAGATATCAACAAAACATGTCTCAGTAAAATTAATAAAAAAAGTTGAATTTTAGTAAACAATTTCCTAGACGGTTTTCCAAACAAATTAATTATTGATCAGTTGAAGACAAAAGAAAAGGTTAAAAAATATAAAACTCTACACGAAATCCCAAGGACTATGACAAGTCTTAAGATCATCTCTTAAGATAAATATTAAGGAGGCATTATTGCAAATATTGCATATTGGTGATGCTGAAAATTCAGTTAAAAGTAATCCTTGCCAGTTTTTTCTCTGATATGCCACTTCCGGTTACCCTGCAAATGACGTACAAAAACTTGAATTGAATTGAATTCATACCGACTTAAAAACCTATAAACTTATCTAGGCGATGGGTTAAAGAGAGGCACAATTTGGTCATTCTAGTAAAAAATCAGATCTGATTAATATGGAGGGTAGCGTACGTTTAGTAGGCAGAACGAGTCCTCTGAGTTTTCAGACGCCTGCAAAAATTAAATAAGATTGAAATCTTGAGATTTAGGTAGTTTCTTATTGCACGTAAATATTGGCTTCTCGTACAATTTCTGATGCGATAAAAATGGAATGAAACGTGAGTAGAAAAATGATGCTGGGAAATATATTCACTGACCACCCATAAAACTATTACAGCTTTCTTTTAAATCTGGTTATAGATAGTTGAAAATTGAATATCTGTATGAATCTAGGTCACCGAATACTTTCAAGATATCAGTAATGCAAAAAAAAATTGAAACTAAAACAGTTTTTAGCTATTAAAAATGTAATTTATATTTAAAAATTTTAAATATTATTTTTTATACACCATGCAGTTTAGAAAACACGATGTGCTCATATTTATATTATGCATACAATTTTCACCAAAACAAGTGACAAAGGTCAAAAAGAAATCCTGCGACATCTTAATTATATAAGTACGCACATTGTCGAATGTAAATTTGATGGAGGTGCACACAAATGAAATTTCTGCTTAGGCAATATTGTTGACATTACGACCCAGCAATCATGGTGTCATGTTGCCAGTAAATATTCGGTATAATTCTTGTATGTACTTATTTTTATTAGGCAAACTCTCACAAGGATAATTTATATTGAAAATATCCTGAAATAAAAAATAAATTTTGTAAAATTTCATTAAATTTTTGATAAAATTAAAGTTCTGATTATAAGTTGTTATTTTCACAAATGCAGAATTGCCATTGGTCATTTTGTCATTTATCTGTCATACTTTCCACTGTCTAATGTAGGTACAACGCAAATTTCTTAGAGCGTATATATATATTATTGAAATTTGGGAACTGATTAGAATATTATAACACTGAGCCAACGTCTGAGGATGTTTAAAAAATTCTAGTTTCATACAATTTTTTTGGGAAACTATATATCTAATCATAAATGGGTTATGACGTAGGAGTTGCAATTTGGACATGTACACTAGAAAATTGAGGAAACTGTCGTAGTTACTTTATTTCGTAGTTAACTTTATCTCCAATTTTGAGGTAGCAACGAAATAACATTTGAAACAAAATTAAAACGGTAATGATGATAAAAAACCAAGGGCGGCAATACTTAAGGCTCTATTTTTTTCAACAAACATTATGGAAATTTCTTTTTGAAGGATACAGACTGTCGCCTAGAACTTTATTATTATTAATTGTAATCAGTGAATATAGGTCCTATATTCACTGATTGTAATACATTATTGTACTTGTTATTTGTTATTGTTAATATGGCCTGTTTATTTTTATCATAAGATTAATTTATAATTTAATTTATTGTATATGTTATAAATTATATCTTAAATTTTTGACACGAAACGGACGTAATCTGACAAGTATATATGATCTAAGAAAACACATACGTTTTTTATGAACTTTGGCCATTTCTCTATTACCAGCCTATAAACACTTCTACAACATTTCTTATTTATTTTCTAACTGGGTTTAAAACACCTAAATTACCTGTGATTGAAATATATTTATTATTATTTATATATTATATTTGTTAACAGTTATATACTTGGGAAAATTAAAACGTTATTATAATTCGTCTATAAAATTTAAAATTTAGGCCTGATCAAGCCAATGAGGTCTGGCAGATGAGTGCCGGACCTGCTTCAGTGAGGCAAGAGAGTTTTGCGAATATCTGAAATAATGTAAAACTATACATCATTATAATTTTAGAACAAACCAAGCTTACACTATGTCGATATTTGATTGTTCAATAATTTTTTATGTTCTGGTCTTAGTTGGTATGTGTCCATAGTAACTGAAAAAGGACGATTAAAAAAGAAATTTAAAAAAATATTATTATTCCTGACATCTTGACCAAACTCGGTTGAGTATTAATTTTAATGTTTTATTAACCCATTTCAAGCGAGTTGTAGTTTAAAAGTTCACTCACGTTCTTGGAATATAGAATATTTATAACGTTATAACTACCATCATGCGCACCATATTTTTTTTTTTATTATTTAACCACAACCTCGTCGAAATGCAATTAAAGACATATATATACGCAACCAGTGAACCAGTGCAATAGCAGTTTATACAGAATTACCCAGCACTGTAACTTCATATCCTATTACAGTGATTCATTAATCATTACGATATTAATATTATTAGACTGGGTATAAGTATTTTTTATCTTAATCTGATAAAAATATGACTAACCCAACTCAACACTGGTACAGGTATAATATACAAGTATTCAGATTCAGAATAATAAAATTTTATCTGTGTATATGTATATTCTACAAAGGATTTTTATTCAAGGTTATCTCAAAACTAATATTGAATAACCTTGATAAAAATAAAAGTAATCAGTTCATTGCCTCGTAATATTTTAAAATAAATTTGAAAGGACTACTGTTAATTACATAATAACAATGCAACAGTACGCACTAACCATTAAACATGGGAAGCTAAACAGATCAATAGAATTCAATAGAATTGGCAATGAAACTACTTTTTTTTTTAGATAAACTACCGAGTAAACTACGTTTTATAATACTTACAGCAATCACTAGGTATATGAAATTTTAAAATATTATATAATATAGAGCTACAAAAATACTCAATTTGATCCATTTATATTGATTGTTTTCTGAATATACAAATATAACCTGTTGTTATATTATTTATGCTTATACAAAACCTAAATAAAGTTGTAGATAATACGTATCAAGCAAAGAAAGTATAATAATTTGTAAAAATCTGGAGAGATAGGCTTTAATCAAAGAGCCAATGATTATATTTGTTATGGTTGCAATGAATTCTTTCTAACGTCAATGTCAACTTCATTTAAGGTATTACTTCCTCACCAAAAGTGAGGAAGGTATGTATTCGTGAAAAAAATTTTGAAAATTTTTATTACATTTCTGGACGAATCTCGACGAATTATGACGATACACAAAATTTCAGACAAAAAAAATTTTCTGTCTATGTGTGTGTGTGTCTGTGTGTGTGTGTGTGTATCGCGATAGCAGCTACAGTTTTTGAGATAAAGCTTTCAAATTTGGTACACACGTTCTAGAGGCCAAGGAAAAGATTGACTTCGTTGATGAGCAAAATCGGTCCACTGGAAGGGGGTCTACCGGACCCCAACATTTTTATTTCTAACTTTACAAAAAAAAAATTCGTGATGAAAGATTAGAAATAGGATCTAATATACAAATCCATTATAATATGTGTCCAAATGTTGAAATAAACAAAATACGCCAAAAGAACCAAATAAGTACGTCAAAAAAATCAAAATACGTCATAAATTACTTTTATTATAAACTCCACCACACGGTGAGGAAGTTTTGATCCCAGAATTGGCAGCGGTTTTTTTATATTCTTAATTATTGCAATTTATATCTTTACATAAATGAATAGTTAATTCGTACTATTCTCCTGATGATTTCCAATAAGAATGAAAGACCATGTACATGTTGTTTTCGTTATTTTTTGGTTTGGACGCTGTTTGTTATTTAATTCAATGTTTTGTTATGAAAAGTAGTTGTTTTAACAGATTCGACAATAATGGGAATCTGAAGTGGATTCGATGATTTCTAAATCCTACAGACTTTATATTTGTATATGTTCAAAAGTAGAACATCAATATAAATACAGTACAGTACATCCTTATTTCATTTTTATCCGATTGGAACCAAATTTCACTCAAAGATGGATCCCATTAGGATCAACTCATGGCCAAAAATTTATCCGCCCCCTACTAATGCAAAGCCATCTGCGATACCAAAATAAACGGAGAAAATCAAAAAAGCATGTTTAACCAATGAAAGTTGTTCTGAATTGTCCAGAAACTTAAATCCAAAATCTCAAAAAAATTAAAAAAATAATGATATTTTGATTGAAAACATTTTTAAGTAGGTACGAACATATAATTTTACAATATCTATCAATTATCATTCGAATTTTGTTGCAGCTTATTTCCTTTGCTTTTTTTCATAAAAAATAAAATATTACAATCCATTCTGAGTTTAATTTTATATTTAGGAACAAATTTCTCATAAATTGGAAATGAATTAGAAACGAAATAACAAACTTAAAAAAATTAAATTAATATGTACAGGGCTTTTCTTTATAATAAATTAGCCACCCCTACAGTGTTTATTTGAAAAAATACAGAAAAATTGTATATACAAACGTTGCATTATGAATTTTAATAATCTGCCAATAAAACAAACAAATGACAATCGCAAAATGGCGAAATTCTATAAAATTAGGTTTTTTTAATGGAACATTTAACTCTACATATTATTATATTTTCGAAATCCTTATACTTTTTTCTGATTTCAAAAACATACGATAAGTCTATATTTAGATTAGACTATCCGTTCTCCAGTTATTCAAAATGAAAATGTATGTAAAAACATGATATTGTCTATTTTAACACATGGTTACAAGACAATATCATGTTCTTACATATATATATGTATTTTCATTTTGAATAACTGGAGAACGGATAGTCCAATTATTATAGACTTATTATATGTTTCTGAAATCAGAAAATTATAAGGATTTCGAAAATATGATAATATATAAGATGTTTCATTTAAAAATACCTAATTTTATAGAATTTCGCCATTTTGCGATTGTCACTTGTTTGTTTTATTGGCAGACTATTAAAATTCAGGAAAAATGGTGCCACTTTTGTATGTAAAATTTGTTTGTATTTCTTCAAATAAACTCTGTAGGGGGTTGGCTAATTATAAGGAAAAACCCTGTACAACGAAAGAAAATTTAAAATTAAATTGTACTTGGCTCATAGTTATTAATTATATAAGGGGATTAATAAGCCTTTAATCTAAGAGAAAAAATGTGGGCTCGAGGCGCAGCCGAGAGTTACATTATTTCGAGTGGATTGAAGGCTGTTAATTCAACGTTTTATCCACGGCCACGGACAAATTGGGAGCGTGAAAGCCGTATGAGTGCAGGTGGAAAATTTTGATTTTGAAAAACGTCAAATTTGACAAGTTTATTTTGACTAAGAATCTTTTAATTTTGAGCAAACAATAGAAGGTCTTTGAATCCTTTCTATGACATGAGTGGTATTATGAATTCTAATCCACTAGTGTATTAAAGGGCCTTTAATCCACGGAAAACAGACGTATTAAACCTTCCTAACATAGTGGTCGTAGATAAAACACATTAAATATAATAAATAGGATTTGAGGAAACAGCTATTCAACTACAAATCCAAATGGGTAGCCAAGTTTATTATTCGTCCTTTCTACACCAGACACAGACCAGTTTCGAACTTTTTATGTTTTCGTCAGTGTGCCATAGGTAGTCGAAAAGACGAATAATAAAGGCAAACCAACTTAGTTTCTATGACAGACAAGCGATTAATAACAGCGAAGGGGAAAATGATCCCTCTAGTGGTCAGTTGCTACTAACTCTTAGGACATACAATGTCTCTGTGACAGATAGCGACTTTACTAAAGTACCAAAGAGCAGGCGACCTCTAGCCCTAGTGGACTAAACTATTAATAATAAATAAAGTGTAGTTGAATAGCTGTTTCCTCAAATCCTATTTTTTTTCGACTACCTATGGCACACTGACGAGAACATAAAAAGTTCGAAACCGGTCTGTGTCTGGTGTAGAAAGGACGAATAATAAACTTGGCTACCCATTTGGATTTGTAGTTGAATAGCTGTGTCCTCAAATCCTATTTATTATTAATAGTTTAGTCCACTAGGGCTAGAGGTCGCCTGCTCTTTGGTACTTTAGTAAAGTCGCTATCTGTCACAGAGACATTGTATGTCCTAACAGTTAGTAGCAACTGACCACTAGAGGGATAATTTTCCCCTTCGCTGACATTAAATATGATCTCAAACCTCCCTTGCTGATTTGACATTATCGCCCACTCATCTTATTATTTCCACTTTTTCGGCAATTTTAAGCATTATTATTACAAACTAGAATCGCAAAACACAAAAAGCAGCTAAATAACTTAAATTGCTTGACAACTACCTGCAAGTTTGCGTTTTATTTCAAACAAAATTGTCAAAGCACACTATTCAAAACGCAAATACATATTAAAATTATATTTCAGACTTAAAAATGTTTTAAAATAGATTAATTTTGATGAAATTTTGGACTTAAGGTTTTTAACAATTCTGAACAACTTTCGTTAGTAAAATTTTTCGATAAAAAAATGCTTAATATACTTTTTTGATTTTCCCGTTTATATTGATATCGTAGAGGTGGCTTTATATTAGTAAGGGGCAAATGACTTTTGGGCTATAAGTTGATCCTAATGTGCTCTATCTTTGAGTGAAATTTGGTTTAAATCAGATACAATTTAAAAAAGTTATCTATAAGGGTGTCGCACTCTTTAGTGCGACGCACTATATATCCAATTGGATATTTTTGATATTCTTGTATAAAACCCAAATAAAGTTGTAAAAAAACAGGGCCTTTCGGAAATAATTATTTCTTTGCTGATTTTAAAATAGTTCCTGCAAAGAAATGTTTTATTTTACACTAGATTTTAATTTTTAATATCAATTATAGTATAATTTCATACTCTATTCCATTTCGACAAATGGGTGCAAATCTTAAACCCAACGTACACGGTGACGTTATTAATTAAAAGTAGAATGTGAGAAAAAATTCAATTATTACATAAAATATTATTCTGTCTGTTGCATTTGAATAGACATAACATACTTAGTTGAAAATATTGACAAATTATGAATTTCTATTAAACTGAATTTACATAGTGGTATAATTACTTGAAAATAATAGAATGTGTGAAAAAGGCCAATTACGATTGTAACTATATTCCAAGTTGGGAATATTTAAAAATTAACACTTATTATTGAAAACTAAACGTCACGATTTCGCATTCACAATAGTTACGTCTATATTTATTTTTATGACGAGGAAGTTCATGGATAGTTCTTTGGGTATTATTGGCATGATTAAATATAACTAGCTGTAGAGGTCATACCGGCATCATTAATACCAACTTTAACCCGGTGACTCAGCAATTATTCACTTTTTCTATAATTGAAATCGTGCACAGCATCCATGGGTATAGCGAGTTTTTATTTGAAGCAAGACAGTAAGCCAGTAAAATCCATATTGGTACTTTTACTGTTACACGTAATTACTGATGCTGGGAAGAAGAAAAGCCTACAAATCGTTGAGGAACGTTATTCCTCGCAGACAGACAATTTATTACTTCTTCTATAAAACAAAATTGTTGCACACACTCAAATGATTTTAAAATTAATCTTAACTTACCCATTCAATAATTCCTATATATTTACTTTATTAAACTTAGTCACCTCAAGATGCACTATTTTCTGCATCTTTGCCTTAGTATGAACATTATCTGATGCTGACACTGGAAAACAAAATTTTGCCTCAGATTCTTGGGATACAACAACGGTTATGACATAATCTACCTGTATCCATTCATTAAACAAATGTTTCATTTCCTTGGAGTAACAACAAATTTATCTTCGTAATGTGATAACGTCATTATACAACGTTAAAGAGTAAATAAATTAGTAAGCATTTTAACAGAAAACTAACCTACTTATTTTCTCAGAAAACCAACATAATTGAATCATGTTTATTGTTATCCAAGCTCTAAATCTTTTACGAACTGTTAAAATAAAAAATATGCACCTTAATCATGCAGTATAATTAACACAATCATTGTGATGAACTGACTGAGAATTGCAAGTGGAACAAAATGAAGTTGAAATAATCTTGACGGTTGGAAATAATGAGCAACAGTTGCAAATTGCTGCAGAAATCTCGAAATGCTAAGCAATTAATTAGATTAAAAACAAACTTCCTCATTTTAACAAATTATGCAACATGTGCCAGGTGTTATGTTGAAACTGGAAACCTACTAATATAATTAGGTACATTATATATTAAAATGCATCTCCTGCGTGTGTCCTAGTAGTGGATGTGGCTATTACTTTTACATCCGTTTTAAATAACTGATTTTCTCGTGACACCTGTCGAAAGAGTAAAAAACTACAGCATTCGTTAAAATACGATTATATACAGGGTCTGCAACAACTGAGAATTTTTCGAATAAACGCTTTCTTCAAATTTCATCAACCGATCATAAAGGTTCGCAAATTATCATGACAGATAAATACTTATAAGACAAATTTACAGAACATTTTTCAAAGAGTACTTTTTTAAATTAATTGTTAATTTTAAGGGATGATGCATAAAGTCATTTGCAATAGAAACGTTATTTAACACTATTTTTAATCATACATTTACGAAGCTCTGGAAGGAACACCTAAAATAAAATTTTAAAATTCCGAGTTATAATTCGAAATTTTATTGCAAAATTCCGAGTTATAAGTCGAAATTTCAAAATTCCGAGTTATAACTCAAAATTTTATTTCAAAATTCCGAGTTATAACTAAAAATGTATTAAAAAAATTCCGAGTTATAAGTCGAAATTTCAAAATTCCGAGTTATAACTCAAAATTTTATTTCAAAATTCCGAGTTATAACTCAAAATTTTATTAAAAAAATTCCGAGTTATAAGTCGAAATTTCAAAATTCCGAGTTACAACTCAAAATTTTATTAAAAAATTCCGAGTTATAAGTCGAAATTTCAAAATTCCGAGTTATAACTCAAAATTTTATTTCAAAATTCCGAGTCATAACTCAAAATTTTATTTAAAAATATTCCGAGTTATAAGTCGAAATTTCAAAATTCCGAGTTACAACTCAAAATTTTATTAAAAAAATTCCGATTTATAAGTCGAAATTTCAAAATTCCCAGTTATAAGTCGAAATTTTGAAATTCCGAGTTATAACTCAAAATTTTATTTCCAAATTCCGAGTTACAACTCAAAATTTTATTAAAAAAATTCCGAGTTATAAGTCGAAATTTCAAAATTCCGAGTTATAACTCGAAATTTGCAAATAAAATTTTGAGTTATAACTCGGAATGTCAAAATTTCGACTTATAACTGGGAATTTTGAAATTTCGACTTATAACTCGAAATTTTGTAATAAAATTTCGAATTATAACTCGGAATTTTAAAATTTTATTATAGGTGTCCCTTCCAGAGCTTCGCATAAATTTCTTCTTTAGTTATGGATAAGCTTGAAATGGCAAACATGCATTGAGTGCTTGTTTGAGTGAATAAATTTAAAATAACGTTATCGTTGCTATAAATAAGTTGCATTTATTTCCCGCTGTATATATTCTAATTTTTAATTCTTAATTGCCAGAATAAACATTACTTTTACGTCTAATAATCTTTCATTTTTTTTTTCAAAAAAAAAAACAGTACTAGTCTCCTCATTTCGATGCAATTGACAATCGAGAAGAGACATAAAAAATAGCAAACGCAGTGTTAAAAGCTCGTCACGTTTTATACTAATGACAAAAATAAATGTCTGTCAGAAGTACATCGGTGATGAATGATACAAACCCTTATTTAGACTTCAGCAGAACAGATGTAGCAGCAGGACAGGGGTAGATTGGAATCGACTTTGAGTATAATGGGGAGACGACGGAAGCCGTTAGTAAGTTTCACACATCATGCTCAATTAAGATCACGTTTCTGCCGGATGCCCTGATTTTTTGGGTTATATTTAGGATTCTAGTTGCTCTTAATGTACCTCTCATGCTCGACAACTAAAACTTTATGATGCTTGACACAACTGCGAAATCGAAATTACAAGCTGTCAGGTGCTCAGATCAAAAAGTGTGAAGTAAAGTGAGATGATTTATGACAATATCACTTCTTCAAAATTTTAATATTACAAGTTGTTTAAAGAACGATAGATTGAAACTATAAAGCTACTTGAATTATCGTTTCAATTATAATTAACAATTCATTTGTAACTAGAAGTTGTGATGAAAAAGCAAGTGGATAATTAGCATACTGGAAGTTGAATGAACGTATTATTTATAGCTTTAATAAATACAAATGTTCATACCATTTTCTGCTGCTAATTATTGATTTGCCTTATGTCTTGACTAAGTTAATATTTATTTTATGTTACAGACATGATCTTTTCGAATCACTCACAATGAACCACTGAGTGAAGAAATTCCTCCAACCAGAGCAAAGAACTTAGCAAGGACTAAAGGCCAGAGGGCTTGTGAAAGACATCTTGACTTTCATTAGATAATAGAGTAAGTTTGGAGATGGTGGAATAATTGGAAAATAGTTGGTGACGACCTCTTTGTCATCAAATTCCTTCAAACTCCAAACTACTACTATCAGTATAGAAAAAACGCGGTAAAAAGAAAATAGTAAATATTAATGATAATAATGATACATACATTTAACCCAGATTCAAAAATAAAATTCCGCAGTTTTCAATTTTTTCACATGATCGCCATTTTTTAAACTATTGCCAACTTGAGACATATCGATGAAATCAGTTAAAGTTATTCTTTTGTATATTTTATTATCCTCAGCGGGCAGAACCACAGCACTTAAATGTACCCTGAACTAAAGCTGTTTTCATCTGTCTTTGTGTGGGAATATGTTCAAATTAAATTATACTATCCTTGCGTTATATACGAAATTGGAACCTAACTTTCTGAAAGACTAGATATTTCCTTTCGCAACATTAAGAAACAATACAATTTTGTATATAAAATGCGTCAAGGCAGAAACAACCAAGTGAATGTGTAATTATTCCAGTGATTTCAAAAACTCACATTTCTGTTCAATTCATCAGGGAAAGAAATTAATAACTCAACATTCTCATATAATACATATCGATTTACAACATCCACTTAAAGCAATAGAGGCTGCTGCACTCAAACAGCGCAATTACTGCATTAAGAAATCAATGTGGACTCACAGAGTGTAATTATTAAAGAAATCCTTTTAATGGAGCAACTCATATAGTGAAAAATTTATTGGACTATTACCACACACGACCATAAAAGCTACAAGTTATACAGTATACCTAATAATTGTTGCAAAAGCTTGTACTTACATACAATTTATTACTGGTACAAAAATATGTAATGGCTATTACTACGAGTCAAGTGTTAAGTTCAACAGGCTTGAATGGGTGATTTATGAACGATTATTAATACTGCTATCTTTAACAGAATTGACACTAAGAAAATAGATTGCAACTTATTAATATCAAAACTGCAGATTGATTGCTTATATAGATCATTCTGCCCTTTAAATATTATCATTCAACTTTCATTTAAATTTATTTTTTCTAATTTTATCATTTGCGTGTTATTTGGCAATAATTAGAAATGGCGATTTGCACTATTTTCAGGATATCTCTGAAACTATTGAACATTTTTAAAGTTTGTAAAAGGCACCTTAACAAGCTTTAAAATGTACAACTTTTCTCTAATTTAACCCGACCTTCTATCTCTTATGGTTTAGGAGTTACCCATACAATCCCATTGAAAAAGTAGACACCCTGTATATATACAGGGTGGAACAAAAGTATCAAATAATGGCTTTAACTTTGTCATTTGCAAAAATTTTCAATATAAAAGTTGTTTGGTTCTTTACCGTGCATGTTTTGAGTTTTTTAGTTTGTTGATATCTTCTTCTGGTTTGTTCCTATGGCAACCAACTTTTTCTTTTTAAATGGCACCCATAATTTTTTTTTGTCAATTTGAAACAAGCATGTTTCTCTCTATTCAGTCATAAAATTTTGCAATTTTTGGAAAAAAAAGCGTGAAAAAATATATTTATTACGACTCAATCGGAACTAAATTAATTAATTTCACAACATCACAACACTAAAATTAAGTTGTTTGTTTGTAAAAATTTAATTGTCAAACTTCCATGGCATTCTTTGCCAAAAGTAATGTTTGTGTTTTATAACTGCATGAATTTTTCCATGGCATCCTTTATTAAGAGGCCACGAGTGAGTCGTAATAAATTTTTTTTTTCGCTTATTTTTTTTCGAAAAATTGCAAAATTTTGTGACTGAATAGAGAAAAATATGCTTGTTTCAAATTAACAAAAAAAAAAAAAAATTATGGGTGCCATTTAAAAAGAAATAGTTGGTTGCCATAGGAACAAACCAGAAGAAGATATCAACAAATTAAAAAACTCAAAACAAGCATGGTAAAGAACCTAACAACTTTCATATTGAACATTTTTTTGTAACTTTGCAAATAACAAAGTTAATGCCATTATTTGATACTTTTGTTCCACCCTGTATATTCTGAGTCCGTTCGGGTATATTCGGTTAAATTTCCTGCTATCCTTTACTGCTGTTTTCACAAAGGATGCAGTACCTGCTCAATAATAAATTATATGTTTAAAGTTTGTTCTAACCGATCCTGATTTTTATACAACCTGCTTAGATCCCACCTTTAAATATTTCACCCAAACCAAAGACGATACCCAAACTATGTGAAATTTCAATAAATATCATACGATGAGTACCTAACTTCAAAATTCAGACAAGATATAGCCTGCTTTGAAAGCGAAAGATTTATGATACATCAATAGTCATACTGTATACATCTTAACATTATGTAAGTATTAGAAAAAAAAATTGGATTATTCCTCTTGTCTAAGTTATTAAGCCAAAGTATGTTTCATAGATTAATAGTGTAAACGTACAGACAATGAAACACATTTATTCTCTGCGCGATTGTTATTTCTTCAGGGAGTCTGTCTTGTTTCATTATCTGTTGTTTGTTATACAAAGTCTTTAAATCAGGATATACTATAAATAGCGTACAGAGTATTGTTCATAATATGCCTCTTTATTGGAGGTGGCATTCTTAGTTCAAATTCATAAGCGTAATATAGGCATTATCATTTAGTATTACAGAGTACAGAAACAACTGCGTAAGTCACAATATTATGACTCATGATTATTTATTAAAAATATGGATATGATTACATAAGTTTCTTTGAGCAATGTGCGCTGCGGTGAAAAAATATTCTTGTATAAAGAGACGGGCCAAGTAATCTTTGAAATTAGTAACTAGCTAATAGATCTTCAATTTACTTACTTAAAATTATAATTTATCAAAATAAATAAAAACATAAATCAATAACGTAGCCCACGTAGAACCTAACTACACCAAAATAGAAATCTGAATATGTAAGTCGTTAAAAATAATAAAGCGAAATTATTACGCTTACGCTTAATTAAATTGGAACAAAGAGAATCATAAACTATAAAATAAAACCTCAAGACAAACAAAGGTAAATAACAATACGACAATATTTAATTAAATCAAACACGAAGGCAATCTCGATTGAAAGATAGTGAAAGTCGACAGGAAAGGATCAGTTAAGATTTTTAAGGATTTTAATAGAAGATTTCCTTCACTTAACTTTTTTCATCTACATCAAACAAATAACTATGGTATACTATAACGACCACAGTTGCCTGCATATAATAAACAACATTAACTAGAAATTGTATCAATTTGTATGCTGTATACTTTAAATGAAAGTGAACTCAATTAATATATTATTTGTTGAAACTTAACACCATTTTTACTATTGGTAGTCAGGAACTGTATGTTTGTGCCATATATTATTAAATGGAATAACGGATATTATTAATGTTCAGAATATGGTGATTCATTTACGGTTACCACTGTAAACTTGAAGCAAACATACCTATAATAACGATATACCTGCCGATCCGGCATACAGTTTCAGAGTATAAAAATAATTATGGTCAATAATTTTATGCTAGGGAAATCGACTGTTGGGGCAGAAGTATGAACTGGCATGCTTTTCACATATTTTAGTTCAAACAAGTGCATTAACCAGTCTCTTCGATAATGACTAATAAGAACTAGACTTTTTATCGGTCTCCATTTCTACCAAAACATTTGAACATTTTTATCAATATTTATTATCAAGAAAAATAAAAAAATAAAATCAAACGACTGATTTTATTTTGTTACCTTGAGAGACGCAAAATCAGTATAGATCACAGAAACTGCTACTAAAACGAGAGATGACGTCAGCTTTCCCATTTACAGCGACAATTTTCAATTTAAAAATTATCATTTAGAAAAAAACAGCAGAACAAAAATGAATAAAAAACACAGTTCTTTCTCGATTTCATTAAGTAAACAGAGAATACCAGAGCCGTGTGTCATCCAAAGGAAAAATACATATCAAAATTCTGCCAACATGACTGCTTGGTGAAGAGTCAAGCACTCCTAACTTATTAGGTATTTTCTGAAAAAAATTAATCTCATCAATTCCAGTATACTCGAATATTGGCAGCACGAGGTGTCTTCAGAGGCAAAGAAAGTCGTATGTATTACCTACTGCATATAATTTAATTTATTGTTAGGTGATATAAAGACCTAAATATATAAGACAAATCTCAAATCATAAAATATTTGCAAGCATTTGAGGGCCTTAAAACGTAATATTTTAAAAACACTGATATTAACTTTGACGTCTATTTTAATTCTTAACAAAATGCCACCTCCAATATCCCCATAGGAAACCAGGAACACATTTGCATACTTCGTGAAATTAATTATCAACAATCCAACTCAAGCTGCGCTAATAAATTACCACATTAACAATAAGCGAATATGTTCCCATGTAAAGTAAAATCATAAATAATAAATCAAACCATTTGAAAGGTGTTAGTCACTTTAATGCTAAAGCCTGGCAGTAAAAATTAATAAACGGCGATTTCTTGATCACTAACCGTATCAATTCATCTGATGTTTTATCACCGCGATTTATCATCACATGAAAGATTACTCTAGATAAAATCTCAATTAGTAAGTGTAGAAAGTGAACAGCATGCATACTAACTAAATAGCGTACAAGAACAACTGCAGGCCAACTAAAAATAGGTAGTGCAGAGATATGCATCATAAAATATAAAATCTAAAATTATACTTTGAGATTACAGGACTTCCTACTGGCAAAATCTAACGAAAAAATATTTTCATGTATTGGATGAGGAAAGATAAATTGCAAAGATTGCGACGTGACATACCTATGGATATGGCGGATATATTGAGAAATTTAAGAAAAATTATATATACTGCCATTTAAAACGGACGTACCACTGAAAATATGAGTTAAGTTAATAACTATGTTATTATTGTATTAGGATATTTGGAACGAGTTTTGATATCGCAGGAGGAGCACAAAATCTGACAGCGGTCTCGAGTTCGGGAAGGAGTAAATAAGAAAAAAAATGTTCCTGCTGTAGGGTGTCAAAAAATCCAAAATGTACTTTAGGTTGACAAACTCTAGGATGCAAAAAAATCGTACACTAAAATACATTGAAAAACGGTATAGTTCTTGTCATCGCCAATTCATTTCTACGTCATGGTTTTTACATGGGAATCAGAAATTGTAGCTGCGCACTATATATGACATTCATGTTTTTAACCACGACTACTAAATAATGTATGCATTAGGCTTGTTCTGGTTCAAAATTTTCGCAGTCCTAAAACCGTTCCCGTCATGCGCAATGTAAAAAATTACCAATTTTAATACACAGCGCATGGCTGTTTCTTCATTGCGCATGACGGGGACTGATCCAGAACCAGAACAAGCCTATTATGTACGCATTTCCTCAAGCATAATGCTATCCATTATTTCCTGCAGTGAATAATGATCTTGTTATTCACTGCAGTGCATAATGAACAAGGTTTCTATGACAACGTATCGGATATTTGTTAAAAATTTCATGTGGCCATGACATGTTAGTCAAAGCACGAAATTAATTGTAAACCATGTTGACGTTTAAATTTAATTTATGACAGGCCGTTCTTTTGACATATAACGGCCTGCTGATAAAAAATGTTAAAAATAAATAGTACTTTGATATAAATTTCTTCAGAAAACGATTTAAGTAGTCAAAAATATTTAATAGCCGTGGATAAAATAGGGTATTCTACTCGCATATAATGGCTATTATTCACTCGGGTGATTTACGACACTCGCCTTCGGCTCGTGCCGTACTTTTACCCTCGTGAATAATATAGGCCATTATATGCTTGTGGAATAAACTACTATTAATCATGGATTTTGTGAACATTTTTTAATTTTTTAGCTATTTTTGAATTATAGTTTACAATGACGATTGGGCTATTATTACCTCGATTATTACCTAATAAATAATAGGCGATTATTTTAATGCAAGTAAAGTATCCACTTTAGGGTTTATAGTCTTTATAAATTATCCACAATCTATTGTATCTAATAAATATCAAAGTTTTTATATAATTGTATCGACCAATATATTTCTATATAACTTATAACGCGTATAATGTATTTCATTAGCTCGATTACAATTCTAGGCCTTTACGTAACACTTTTAGGACTTCTTCAGTGACGACTGTATCTATAAGGATTATCAGCACTATAAAGTATGCATTTATTTTACTAAATACAATTAAGCACATAAGTAATTGGCAGACATTACCAGATACAAATTAAAAAGTATTTATTATTTAAATTTCTTTAAATTTTCTATGTCCAGCTGTTCCTTGCAAATTCTCAGAGAGTTTTCTTTCTATTATTCAATTTCTTTATTACCAATTTTCGAAAAACAATGCATTTTAGACGATATTCAGAAACTGCTTAGAGCAAAGAACAACTTCATTTATAAGTAAGTAAATTAATTTATGAGATGTTTAGTATCGCCCACTACAAATAGGTGTTGTACTCTTACGCAAATACGCAGAGCTGGGTACAGTTACGTGTCATTAACATATCGTGAAACTATCAATGAATTTTCGTCTACATCTCTATTGTTTTCTTTAAAACTTGTTCAAAGTAACACAACACCATTGCGGCGCTATGTCAACATAATTTCTCGGTTTGTTTGTGCTTCCTTTTGTGGCAATGATAGAAATCGCCAACGTACGTTAGAGGTGTATCTTATTGTTATACTTATGAGTTATGAGATTATAATCAGTAAACAGTTCTTGGTTCTATTTGCTGGTGTGCAAAATAAATAGTAAAATCAGGCGATTTTCGTCAGTTTTGTCTCTTCCACCTGATTAGAGAATTTCATGATTTGTTGAATATGATTTTTATATATTATGCAGCGTGCCAAATTCTAGTTTCCTACCTATTCTGGAAATGTGAAAAATATTGATTTTTTTTGTATAAATGATCTAGATAGAGCTCTTTGTCTCCGCAAAAAGAACTAAAAAGGTTAATTTGTTAGAGAATATATTTTGGCGTCTGGTGAGTAGATAATATCAAGTCATTTGGGGCACCCTGTACATGACTACATTACAATTTTCTGATAGTCTTAATTATATGAAAAACTATGTAAAACTTCTTAGACTGGTGAAAATGTGTAGAAATGTAACGAAATAAGATATTCGAGTAACAACAAAGTTAGTCAATTAAATAAACACAAAGTTTTTATACTGAGTGTTCCCGAGATACATATTTGTAAAAATATACAGAGTGTCTTTTACTCAAACATATTCTTCGACGTATGCTCAATGTTTTTCCTGGGAATTTTCGATATTTTATATGTGAAGAATTATTTAACATGTTTTCTATTTTTCTTTTACAGCTGATAGTGGTAGAATCTAAGGAAATATTACGTCTGTATCATCCACCCCTTGCTACTATATCCCATACCGTTGTACTTTCATTATGAGAAATAAATAAAACCAAATGGTGATTTATATTTTCAAACGTATATGTAAATGTTTACCGGAGAGATCATGCATGCATAATAAACACATACGCAACTAAAATAAATTGTATGAAATCAGAGAATCTCTCTGAATTTTGCGACCTTGTATTTTAATAATCCGCACATGTAATAGAAACTGTTCCACTGTATATTTTAACGTGAGTCTATACATTGCATAGTGATGTAGAAACTTTGTTGTTGAAAAAAAAAATGGAACGAATGAAACAAATTCAATTTCTCACAATTTTATCCTAGTGTAGTATATAATTTTGGTCGATTGAAAGCAGACAGCAATAACATGTTATTACGGCAACAATTCCCAACAGTAGAAAAACGTTTTTACATATTATTATCGTTTTCGCATTGTCATCGAGTCTCCTTACTTGGTGGTTTCTAGAATGAATTTGAACATGAACAAGCATTAAATATTTCCCTGACCTTGAATAACATGAATTAAAAACCATTTGAAATATTCCACAAAATTGAAAATTTGTAGTACAGTTTTCGCAAAAATTTGTATCTATTAATGAACGACTACTATGTTGTAACTTCCAATTATGTAAATTATTTTATATTATTTATATTTCAATACTTTATTTACATACTTACAAATTGTGGCAATAAAATTCTTACCTGAAAAAAAAAAAAGAAAAATTATTTAAAATAAACAGTTGGTAGTGTTAAGAGTTCAAAATATTACAAGTTTAATAAATGAAAGTAATATGGAATTTTAAGTATTTCTGTATAATTCTTATTGCAAGTTATCCCTGTATAGTTTTTAGTAAAAGTATCAATGATTTATTTAGCGATAATAGTGACATCTATATGCCATATAATTTGGTTCTTAATTTTTGTAATCTATATTTATAAATTTACCTGAACACTGAGAATCAAAGATAATAATTATTCGGAGGTTGAATTTCTTATATTTTTACAATACTTTCCAGAGAGGACACTAAGACATAGAAAATAGGATGTGTAGTGCTGATACACCTAATTTAGAGTATTATTACCCGCAACATAATCTACATAAATAATGATAGAATAATGGCCTACACTCCACCCTATTCTCGAGATACTTAAATAGATTTTTTAAGATCCACCCCAGCAGAAAAATGCAGGTCGCCATGGAGTCAAAAACATGTCACTCAGAAGATACAAATTCGTATGATGAAAGCAAATGACGAAGCAAAATACGCTCTAAATATTAAAATTATTTTTGTCATATCCAAGAGGATTTATAAAAAATGAGAATTTTAAAAAACTTTCGGCTTGCTAAATATTTTAATCTTGGGGATGATTCCCAAAGTGAAAACTGGCGTCAACCCTTGTTTTGGCATGTACATTTTCCCTTCTCAAGAATTATTTTTAATGTTTTATACTTCCAAATTCGAAGTTGCTAAAATCAACAGTGAGAATTTTACAAGCAAGGTTCCTTTAATTTATCACCCATCCAAGTTAGTTCATCGATTTAATGTTAGATCATTAAGAATTGGATCCTTTTAGGTATCACTGTAAACATTTTCATATTTTAATATCTGTTTATTTTTGTATGACAAAAATACTATGTTCACATCAACTTCTCTGGGAGAGTAATCCATATGCAGCAAATTAACAAAAGATTTAATGTAAAGCAAAACATGTGCGAAAAGTAACGAAGAGTGCGGAAAGGTTGTTTCTAAATGTATTTTTATTGTGCCTAATAATATAGTCGATTTGGTAAAAATAAATGTTGTTACTATTTATAGCATCAAAGCCCACTTTTAGACAAGGCATGTGCTTGACGAGCGGAAGCTTCTACATGATTGTGTTACAGATTACTTGATAGTTCATCGCACGAATTAAGTAGCAAACTGTGTAGTACCGTTCGAGAGAATTACCGTCTAGTCTAGACAATATAAAGGATATCCTAGTATGTCTACATCGAAAATGTTATAAACTAATTAAAGCTGTGAACCTTTTTATAAAATTTAATTAAGCAAGATTTTCCTAATACTCGTATTGGAACGTTTGGTGACTGAGCGGAGATGAATACGTTTTCTAAAATAATAATTTTGACAATTTTCAACAATATCAAAAGTTTTAGGTTTTTTTTAGTTCAACTGTTTCAAAACTAATCAATGTAGGCAAAGATTTATTGTTTAATGCTTCAAAATAACCGAGATGTGAATTTTTTTGTCAAAATTATAACGATTGACCAAAGATTTTGTTATCCAAAAGAACAACTGAACTTGGGTAGGAATATTTAGATCTAGTCTAGGGTTAATTTGAGAAACAATACTGGAAGGCGGCCTTAAGAATGGTGAGTTGTCTTACCACTTCCTGAACTGTTTCTCTCGGAAAAATTTAGGCAAACATTTATATGATTATGAACAAGCTCGTGAACAAGTAAACAAATTTTTTTCTTTCAGTCATGTAAAAGTTTTTGAGGAAAATAATAATAGCATTTCAAAATCAAAGTCCTTTTAAATATAACATTACTAAATACATTTTATCATTGGGATTTGTCAGTTTTGATAAGTCATTTTCGAAAAGTTTAAAAAAAATTGATAAGAAAAAAGAGAAATTTAGGGGCATGAGTATGAGTCTGTAAATGGTTTTTATTATTTTTTTTTGGAATTGTCTAATTCTAACTTAAATAATGCCGTTGAATTTCTTTTTCTAGCACTTAAAACGGCTTAACAATAAATTTTTAAAGTTGGTTAAAATAGTTGACATCACCAATGTCGATCGCTTGTTCGAACGAATGCTGAAAGAGTGTCGTGCTCGTGACGTCACAATTATCCTAAAAAGTATGTATTTTTTTAAGATTTTCGAATATTATGCAGCTTTTATTAAAATTTCCGCTTGGTTTCTGTTTTATCAACTAAAATCTTGTTCAGTGCATTATTAATGAAGTTCTAATTGCCTTGATCTACTAAAATAAGATGCTTTTTGTTAGTTGGAAATCTAACCCATAATTATAAATATGTCAGAAAAAACATGGTGTTGAATAATTTTTTTTGACATTCTAAATCGTCAAAAATGACAAATTCCATGTATAAATATAAAGGAATTTCGAAGGTATGATTCAAATTCAATTAATGTTTCTTTATTATTTTCCTCGAAAACGGTTCCTCCTACGAGAATAATGAAAAGGAGATAAGCAACTTATTTCCAATTCTTTAGGTGTCGACAGTATAATTGTTTCCCCAAATTTTTCCAAGAAAGTTAAGGGAGCCAAGGACCTTCCAGTTTATTTTATATTGCATCAAATTAAGCAGATATGCGCTATAGATCTAAATAGTTGTTCCACACCTTAACACGACCTGATTTAATTTCACAACCTTTGTTGTTCTTTTGCAACTTTGACGCCCTGTAACTTTTCAGAAAAATATGTTATTATTTAGTCACAATTTTGACTCAAGAATTCACAGCTCAGTTATGAGACTCATATAGGGCCAACTTTAAAACAAACTAAGTGTAAAATTCTAAAAAAAATATTTTTTTAAACAGACGGCAAATGATTACCATTAAATATGAAAAAATACAAAAAAATATTACCTGTGTGACCCATTTGTTTGCGGGTCACCCCTGTGAAGTGGCTATTTTTGGTCCGATTTTGATCAACTTTCTTTTAGATTGTTGCTCATAGAAAATGCACTTTGTGGTAAATCGATAGATGTCTATCACAAAAATCAAGGCCTACTTTGCAATTTTTTGGAGCGAAAATTCCAAAAATCATATTAGCCATTTTTTACGTGAACACTAAGTACACCACTATATTCAGCGTGCCCGAATATGGGTTTGTACCAAATTTCATCCAAAAATATCGCATGTTAAAAATTGATATAATTATGTACTTTTAAAAATTAATTTTCCTACGAGCATGCGGAAAGTATCACTTTTCCGCACGCATATTAGTTTCGAAAGTTGAACTTTTCCGCACTAGTGCGGAAAAATACGTTTTTCCGCACTAGTGCGGAAAAGTAATTATATTTTTATTTGCATTTTTGGGTAATTTTATACAAATTTAATGAAATTAAATCATTTCTATTTATACTAACTCTTTTGAAGTAGCTCCAATAACTTTAAATATCAAAAAATCACGCAGCATATAGTCATGACTGTCTGATTTTGACGTTTCTCAGTCGCATAACAATTAACAAACGTCAAGTCAAACAGTAGCATCTTTTTAAAGTAGAGTCTAGTTTCTTAATGAAGTAAAAAATGTATTCATCACGCTCCTAGGAAAAATATTGTTCCTAACACATGCAGAAACTGTCTTTTCCGCACTCGACTGCTTGACCGAACTCCGCTTCGCGTCGTTCGGTCAAAGGCAGTCGCGTGCGGAAAAGTACCACTTTCGGCACTTGTTAGGAAAATAACTATTATACCCAGAAATGTTCAAATAATCGTCTCAATAAAATAATTTGTTTATGAGTTGCTTTTATTCACTTATTTCATGAGTTACTTGATGTTCACAATGCATTTCCGGGTATAAACTAATTTTTAAAAGTAATGATATCAATTTTTAACGTTTGTTAAATTCGCAACAGAGCCAACAAGAAGTCCATTTACAAAGGAATCAACTATTCCTATAAAATAAAGAAGATAAAGGAATATAAAAATTGGTATTCGGGATTGTGACTAAAGTAATATTTTATACAAAAATTATTGCTCTAATTTTAAAGCACACCTTTCAAGCGGGTTGTATTAGAGTACAGAGTACTAGATTACTTATAAGTAGTCTCTGTGGGCCTGATTATACAGTAATTATTTATCTAAATAACGGAAGTAGTTGAACTCCACTGATAATTTTTTAAAGCGCGATCCTTACTATACAGGGTGATCTACCACAAGTGTGCCAAACTTCAGAGGCCGCTAATTTATCAAAAAAAAATGGGCTTTCATTAATAAACATATATCCTAAAACGCCATAATACGGGAGCTGCAACCCCTTGAAGGGGGATGATGAATATCACTTTTCCATTATAAGTCCAAATTTTCATACATTATGACCTTGATGTAGGCGCATAAAATTAGAAATTTCATATTTAACGGCTTGCTTTATTGGGTTGAGGGGTGAGGGATAGGTTACCCCAAAATTTTTTTGACGTCACTTTTGAAGCAAAAGTTTTACATAAAATTATTCCCCATGGACGAAACTACGAAATGGATAAAGTAAATTTCAAAGTTTTTGTCACACCAGCCGTTTTTGAATAATTTGCGTTGAACAGCAATAGGGTTTTTCAGCAGCATATTGGACACGAAAAATTGATATTCATCATCCCCATTCAAGGGGTTGTAGCTCCCTTATGATGCGTTTTATGCTTATTAACTAAAGTTCATTTACTTTTTGATAAATTAGCGACATCTGAAGTTTGGCACACTTGTTGTAGATCCCTTAATAGTGTCACCCAAAAGCCTAACAAGAAATTTTCAGCTCTACAGACAAAATTATACTTTCAGGTGTGTAGTCATCGTTAAGAACACAGAAAGTTAATTTGTATCATAAGAATAGGAAGATGTATCTTATTTTTATTTAATTTATGGTACTGTCTAAAGAGCGTGCTGGTTGAATTTCATTTCATGTTTAGAACACGGACGGCCCTGATAACTGACAAGGTAAAATATATCACGAGTATAAGTATACTGAAAACTGTTTCACACGAACTGCAACTGCAATTTTATGAATAATATAAACATTTTACAAACAATTCAACTCAAGTTTTAAGTAAGTCACGAGTCACGTCATGAGTTGACGTAATTATTTACTCCGCATTAACAGCCTCGATACAGGTAAACTCTGAATTGTTTAGTTCTTAAATAATTATGGCACGTATCTTCTTATATTCCCAGTGTCAGTTTTCCTAAAGTCGTGATGTTAGTTTTAATTGTTTTTGGCAACCTTAAATTATTATTTTCTAAAATAAACGTCGCAAATGACCGTTTTTTAGACAACTGGAGATTAGAATACATGAAAAATACTTTTAGGCAATGAATTTCACAACAATGTTTAAAGTGATGTGATGTCTCTCCGAGTGTCTATCAAAAAGCTATGGAGTTTATACAGAAATCGGCAAAGTATGATTAAATTTAATTAATAGTTTAGCCTTAATTTCTTTGAAAAAAAAATACTTATGAACTAAAATGATGTTTCTTTGTAGTTTGCGACAATTGCTATATAGTTGTTATTTATTTCATTCATCACCGCCGTTGTAAAAAACTACCCTATATATTAATATTCTTATTAATTCAGTCATACAGTACTAAATAGTAAATACGTATAAACCAGTCAGTACTAGAATATAATAAATTCATTTACATTAGCATACATTTAGTTGTAACTTGATGTAGTACATTTTTGGCTTTTCTAACATAAAACAAAAAGACAAAAATGCACATTACATATAAATACTTAATAATACCTTACTAGAGAGCCAACTGGCAATCAAATGTCCGGAAATGTATTTGTTGTATGTAGTTAATACTATTAGTTAATAAAATTAAACTAATGCCAAGTATTAGCTATATATATACGCATATACCTAGAATAATTTTTACACTCGTCCGTTACTTAACTACGAAAGTGAACGTGATTTCACTGATTGATGTCTATAATATTTAAATATAATATATAGAAGACAACATCAAAAGAAACCAATTTATACTAAGTAACGTACATTATATTTCATAAATATACTGATCCGACTATCTAGAAATGGCCATTGTTCACATAACAAAATTATGAACCCATTAAAAGCAAATGCATGTTGTTAAGGAAGAACTTAATAATAAAGGAAATGAAATAGTTCTTCCCACACACTCATGCAAGTATGTAGCATTCGATTTTCTTACAAACACTTCCTTACTTGCAATAAGTCAAGTATTTTCTATTTAATTATGCGCTGACCGGTATAATTAATACATAACTCGCATGAATACCACACTCGAATATAATAAGGAACATATCATAGATCATTTCAGTGTAGACATATTGTAAAATATATCCGTTTATCAATATACGAATACCTTACAAAAACGAATAATTATAATTAGCGAAGTTAATTATTTAAATAAAAATATGTATTATTTATTTTATGCATAAGCAAAGTGTATAAAAATTTTGCAGAAATTAATGAATTATTTTTCACATTGGGGATGGTCTATATGAAAGCATTTGCTACTTATAAAGATATGTTTGTTTATATTTAATTAATACCTCCGCTTTATTCTTTATTAATGGCCTTGTTTTACAGGGTCTTTCACCGAAAACTTGACCCCCCCCCCCCCCTATAAATAAAACCGAAAAATAATTTAGAATTCGCCGAGGAGACCCGTCGATTTCTGTTCTTGGGGAGAGCATTTTTGACAGCGTATGGTCTAAGGACTATTGTCCTATGTATGGTATTTTCCAGGCATACAGCCATTTTTTAGACAAATTCAAAAACCTTATCTTTTATTAAATAACAAAAAAGTCAGAGATGTTTTTTGCTTGTCACCAGCAAATCGTTGGTTTCAGTCTCTTGTTGAAAGTGTAAGCGTATTTTCGAAATGGTTTATTCTATCGCAGAAAGAGTAGATATTGTTGCAACTTGGTACGGAAATCACGATTGCGCAAAAGCTACAGTACGAAATTTTAATGCTAATCATTCAGCAAAAAATGTAAGTTATCTGTAGGTACGTTAAACAACTGATGGATAAGTTTGTTGCAACGGGTTCGCTTCTAAACTAGATACGTGAAGTTAATCGCCTCGAAATGAAGCAGTTGAAGTGGCAGTTTTGGATGTGTGTGAAGTTAGAAACGTTTCTGAGTTAGCAACGTTTCTGGTTAGTATCGGTCTGCGCACCGAGTATAAGAGGCGGCCCATACAGTTAAAAATGTTTTATGCTTTTCCGCCAATGGTTGCTATTAAAATATATTCGCTCCCTAAAACGTTGTTTTCTCGGAAATCTGACAGGGTGCCAACCTGAACGTTTCACATTGTATTAAATAAAACATGTTATTTTCAGTTCTGCTATTAAATTTTCACAAAAACCCATGAAAAGCCTCATCATATACAAAAACTACAAACTGATAGCGACAACATAAATATAATAATTTTTTTCTCGAAAAGTATAGAGTGTGCCACCCTGTAATTTTTACATTATACTAAAGAAAAGGCGTTCTTTCCAGTCCTGCTATCAGTCCCATAGGAGTCTCGTGATATGCAAAAAATGCAAATTGAGGTTAGCAGCAACATAAAATGAAATAATTTTTTTCTCAAAAAGCATAGAGTGTGCCACCCTGTAATTTTTACATTATACTAAAAAAGGGCGTTCTTTCCAGTCCTGCTATCAGTTTTTCCCAAAAACCCGTAGGACTCTCGTGAATTTTTTGTATGTCACGAGACTCCTACGGGTTTAGGGAAAAACTCTTAGCAGGACTGGAAAGAACGCCTTTCCTTTAGTATAATGTAAAAATTACAGGGTGGCACACTCAATGCTTTTCGAGAAAAAAATTATTTCATTTTATGTGGCTGCTAACTCCAATTTGCATTTTTTGTATATCACGAGACTCCTACGGGTTTTTGGGAAAAACTGATAGCAGGACTGGAAAGAACGCATTTTCTTTAGTATAATGTAAAAATTACAGGGTGGCACACTCTATACTTTTCGAGAAAAAAATTATTATATTTATATTGTCGCTATCAGTTTGTAGTTTTTGTATATGATGAGGCTTTTCATGGGTTTTTGTGAAAATTTAATAGCAGAACTGAAATAACATGTTTTATTTAATACAATGTGAAAAGTTCAGGTTGGCACCCTGTCAGATTTTCGAGAAAACAACGTTTTAGGGAGCGAATATATTTTAATAGCAACCATTGGCGGAAAAGCATAAAACTTTTTAACTGTATTTGCCGCCTCTTATACTCGGCGCGCAGACCGATACTAACCAGAAACGTTGCTAACTCAGAAACGTTTCTAACTTCACACACATCAGTTTTGGGTCACTTGCAGATGGATAATAATCAGTCGATCAAAGCGGTGTCTCAGGCTACTGGTGCATCCAGTTCAAGTGTGTTCATCGACTTTTGGATAAATACCTACAAGTTTCATCCATTTATAATGATGCTGGTTCAAGAAGTGATATGAAGATGATTTTGAAGAGAAGAAGTTAGAAAACGAACGAATATCACCTACAGCGATCTAGTATCTTAAATAATTGTATATCGAAGCACAAATAGAATGAGGTAATTGCAGCTATATTATTTTTAGATTCGTTAAAATGAGTTCAGCTTCTCCTCAGTTCCAATATTTTGTGTGAAATTAAAAAGTTAGTTATGGAAATATTTTTTCATTTTGGAGAATGATGAAAGAATTGCAGTGTGTTTCTTATTAGGCCAGTCAATGCGTACACTGAAAAACTCTAAAATCGCAAACTAACGTGTAGTTCTGAATTTTTGGTATGTTGTTAGGACCAGTACTAGTAGTGTAAATCCAAGTTGCAGCTTCAAAATACCTGTGCTACCTTCGAGGCACTTAAAAAACCGGTAAATTTTCGGACTTTTTTTATTTTTTTAATTATATCTCCTAAACTATGCGTTATATCGAAATGGCCGTTCTAAGCTTTTTTAAAGCGGATTAAATTTGCTACAATTTGAGACCTGAACCAGCTCTAGCTCTGTACGTCAAATAGTACTCAAGATACAGCAGGTTCAAAATTGGTCATGTTTTCGAAAAAATTTAATTTTTAACTTTTCGTCTACTTCTGGCTTCTTTCGAAAGCCAGGGGATTGAGACGAAACAGGCAGTAGAGGATACTGACTGTGATATCATTAAGACATCACTCCAAAAAAGCACCTCTCTTGAATCAGTGTTAATCGTTGGAGAGGATGTGGATCTCCTAGTTCTTCTTAATGGCTTGGGATCCACTGTCAAAAATGTTCTTTTCCAGAGAAGTGGCAGAGGTGACTGGGTTCATTGCAATACTCCTCAACTTCATTCAAACGGGGAGAGTTGGAGTTCTCCCCCGGGTTTGTGTTGTTTTTGCACGCGTTCACAGGGTGCGACACCACTTCTGCACTTTTCTGGTACTGGAAAAGTAAACTGTGGAGCGCTCTTCAGAAATATCCCGAACTGATAACCATCGCAGAACAATTTCTCCAACCTACTGCGACCCACGAAACCATAACAGACTCGAGTTAAAAATTCAATTTTTTCGAAAACATGACCAATTTTGAACTTGCTGTATCTTGAGTACTATTTGACGTACAGAGCTGGTTTAGGTCTCAAATTGTAGCAAATTTAATCCGCTTTAAAAAAGATTAGAACGGCCATTTCGATATAACGCATAGTTTAGGAGATATAATTAAAAAAATAAAAAAAGTCCGAAAATTTACCGGTTTTATAAGTGCCTCGAAGGTAGCACAGGTCTTTCGAAGCTGCAAACTTGGATTTACACTACTAGTACTGGTCCTAACAACATACCAAAAATTCAGAACTACACGTTAGTTTAATGTACTCATTGACTGGCCTATATGTAATGCAAAGATAGATAGATAGATAGTCTGGTGTATGAGTAAAATGACAAAACTAGATGAGTAAAAGAAACGTAGAATCAAGCAAGAAAAAGCAACTTCCCTTGACACTTCCTAATGAATTACACGAACCAAAATAAATTGTTGTAAAAACTTATTTTTTAGCTACCGATGATTCCGTTAAATAAAGTAAATAAATAGAACACACTGGAAACTTTTGTTTGGAACATGTTTTCTGTTGATGCAACTTCTAATTCTGCATGTGAAACGTACACTACTTCTCCAACAACAGAATTACTAAGAACTGAAATTGATACCTACTTAAAGTTATTTATAATTATTGATAGGAGACCTCGGTCGTCTTTATCTTTATTGATATTTTCGACGAGACAAAATTGTGATACTGACTAGCATGAACTACGCGACAGATAACGTTGTGGCTCATCGGTAAACTGTCAAGACATACATTATTTATGCCACACATAAGACGTTAAGTACTTATGTGAGAAAATGATTGAAATTCCTATATTTAAGGACATGATCATGAATGCCAACGTCATATTACGGCCATGTAACATTAATAACGGCTTAAAATAATAAGTATCTAAGTAAATCTATATACACATACAGATAAGTATGTATGTAAAGTCTTCATAATTACTTTTTAATAGCAGTAATTATTGGTAGGTATAGCATTTTAATTTTTGTTACATTACAGCAATGCAGGAAACTCAGCTGGGAATAATAATTTTGCTATAAATATTTAACGTAATATACTTTAGCTCAGTTGACATTGGTTTACAGTGTTTACATAAATTAAATCTCCGATACCAAAGTTATTACGAAATATAATTAAACGTAAAACTATGCGAGTGTATGTTTAAATTATTCCTACAAGTGTACTATTTTTTAAAATTCCTGACCGAGGTCACAACTTGCAAGTATAGAATACCTATATGGCAAAAATAGCAGTAACTGAAGAAAACTTTTTATATTTGTGTAAACGTGATTTGGTAAGCTACAGATTATATTCAATTTTGCTATAATATTGATTTAACTGTTCCAATTATATAAGTTTTCGAATTCAATAACCAACAACGTAATGTTGAGGCAATAACAGAAATTGATATTATAGGTATGCGATTTAAAAAAATTGTTAGAAACAGTTTTGGACCGTTAAACCACATGATAATTTAAATGATGATATAGCTATGCACTAATTATTTCATTGTTTTATTAAAATATAAATGAATATGTGGAAACAAAATATCTCGAAGGATTCTCAAGCTACCCTCATAGACAGACGAACGTACAGGCAATTTTTTTAAAATAGTTTTTCGGCTCAGTCGAGGGCTCAGTAAAGTAATTATAAAATGTTTTCATTAAAATTAGTTCTTTAAATTTTTTTCAACTGAAAATTTTGCCTGGGACCTTTCAATTTCTTTCATTTTACATAATCTTTGATTTTACAATTTTTTTGTATTTGTGGATTGGTAGGCATTTTAAAAATAAATATTTAATGGTTTTGAAGGAAAACAATTAACTTAAATAATGTTTTAATAATTATATGCATTATTAAGAAAGTATTTAAAAAAATTGTTGTTTGCCTAGGGCATTCATTTACTCTTCGCCGAAAATTACAGTCTAATCTGGTGATTATTTCTTATAATGTTGCATTTATTCACAATACGACCTCACAAATCCCTTTGGGATTCAACTAGTGAAAAATAAATAAATTTCTTCAAACTTCCCAAAAAAAAATTGTCACACTTGTTAAGGTCTGGAGATCGAGCTGGCCAAATTTGGGGACAATCCATTTATTTGGAAGCTGGTAGTTTAAAAAGTCTCTAACATTGACAATAAAATGTGGCGGTGCCTCCATCATGCATAAACCATGTTTCATGTCTTAGTTGAAATGGCGAATATTCAAGTAAATCAGGGAGAAAAAAGGGTAAAAAAAGTTGTAGAATGGAATTTCGCATAAAATTAAATTAATATTTTTAATCAACCAGCGGGCAAAAAAATTTATAATTTATGGGGTAAGTCACCTCCAATCACCACCTTGCAGTGCTAAAGACCCGTAATGAGCCTAAATCGTGTACGAAATTTGTTTTTTTTAACGTTACAGGGTTGTAGACATATTTTTTTTTTTAGATTTGAAAGTAAATACTGTAAGTTAAAAATAAATGAACCGCCAATTCTAATAGAGAGGTCATGTAATACATATGCTAAAGATATACTTTTCCCATATATTATTCTAAATAGTTACAGCATTTCAACAACCACTCATTCAAAAGCATATGTCTCTATTAGTATTTTCAATTAAACCACATATTAGAAAGCTATGAAACTACAGCCCTGAAATAGATATATTTATCCAACCACATTACGCAACGACATAATGAGAACAATTTTTGAAGGCACCCAAGTGTGTGTTGAACTAATTCAAACAACTATTGTTATTGTAATTTTTTTTTTTTTTTTTGAAAAAACCGCTACCTACTTAAAAAGTAATACGCAATATTCCATTTTTTATATACAGTGTATGTATAAAAGCATGTATATTAGTGATTTTCAACGATGCCTAAATAAATATAGTATCCGTTGCAGATGTTTATTATACAATCCTTCAAAATGAAAATGAAAAAAATATATATAAATAACGAATACAAAATAAATGTTTACTGTACAGCTGCATAATTACAGATACGTGACTAAAAATATTATTCGTGAGAAGTACAAGCATATTATTAAACATTTATATTTATTATAAAATTGTTAAGCAATTATTATCTAAATATGAAAAAAAATTGGGCGTAAACCAACACATTATTACTTTACACTACTACTGCCGAAAAATTATAGATATAATTTAGTTATAATTTTTTTAATACATTAAATAACACTTATTTAGAATGTACCTTTATTGCTGTCGGTAATTTCATAATTTGTTTGCAAGAAATTTACGCATATTGGATAATTTAGTTATTTGGAAACAATTTACGGACGGACGTCAACACGCAAATTTGCAGTTACCCGGGACCCGGGACCAATGACATAAATATCCTGTGTTGACAGATCTACTTTATTCACACGTTAGCTGAATTGTAACGACCCTAAAATTTGTAGAATTTAATTTTTTATGATTAAAATAAAATAAAATTTGTTTTTAAAACTTTTACTTCATTGCTATTAGCTTTCTAAAACGTGAATAAAAAAAAATTAAAATTGTTTCCAAGATAATAAACGTCTGGCAACACTGCTTAAACAATAGGATAGGGTTTGTTTTTTGTTTTTTGACCAATGATCCCCTTAAGTTTTCTGGAAGGAAAAATGTCTATATAATTTGCAATATTCTTTACTATTTTTATTTTCGACATCTCTGTTAAATTTAGGGGTAATTCGGTATAATCAATAGTCAATAATCACAGTATATTAATAATAACTGGTATATTGATAAAAACCATAAAGACATCGACGATAAACGTCCATTTTAGTTGTCATGGTCTCTGTGTTAGTTATACATTGTCAAAATAAAGCCTTTATTCGCTTATTCGCTATTTTAATATGTGAAAAAGAAAAACAAAAAACACAAAATTGGGGACAATTAGGAAAAACTGGTCCAAATCTCCAAATCTTTACTAAATTATCTTTATACTATCGCGTAATAAAATTGAAAAAATACCTAGAAGAATTCAGAAGATTTACATTTAACGCTATATCTCAAAAATGATGAACTTTGGGAGGTACCAAGTCTTCGTAACTTTGGAGATAAAGACAGTTTACTCTTGCTAATATTTTTGAAACTGCTTCTTAAACTTCCTGCATATATTAGGGGAGCTAAATCCAGAACACGTAAGTCAAAAATATTTTTGGTCATTTAGATCAATTCATTCGTCCCTCTGTAGATATATAACGATATGGAAATGCAGACACCTCCTCCCATGATCCTTTATTTTTATGTCTTATACATGGTGATCTACCACAAGTGTGACAAATTTAGAAGCTGTTAATTTATCAAAAAATAAATGGGACTTTTATTAATAAACATTATGTCCTAAAATCCATAATAAGGGAGCTGCAACCGCTTGAAGGCTTGAAGGGGGCTGATGAATATCAATTTTCGATTATAAGTCCAAGTGGTAGTAGTTTTGAGGGGTGAGGGGTAGTTTTTAATCCAAAATTTTTTTGACATCACATTCGAATCAATAGTTTTAAATAAAATTATTTCCCATGTAATGGACTCAAAAAAGGATCTCTCAAAATTTTTGTCACACCAGCCGTTTTAGAATAATTTTAGGGTTTTTCAGCAGCCTATTTGCCGTTCAACGCATATTATTAAATAACGGTTGGTATGACAAAAATTTTGGAACATACTTTATTGAGTCCATTGCATGGGAAATAATTTTGTTTAAAAGTTTTGCTTCGAAAGCGACGGCGAAAAAAATTTGGGGTAAAACTACCCCAATAAAGCAAGCTGTTAAATATGAAATTTGTAATTTTCTCCGCCTACAACGAAGTCGTAATGCATGAAAATGTAATTTTTTTAGTCACCACCATATTGGGCTTAATATAATCGAAAAATTGATATTCATCATCCCCCTTCAAGGGGTTGTAGCTCCCTTATTACGCGTTTTAGACGTTTATTAACGAAAGTTCATTTATTTTTTGATAAATTAGCGTTCTCTGAAGTTTGGCACACTTGTGGTAGATCACCCTGTATATCTGGAGGATGTACAGGGTGTTTCCGAAATATCCATACCTAATTAGTAATTACTAACACGAAAATATTCTGAAACTCAAAAAAAGCAAACCTAATTTTTTTCACGAATGCATTTTATTTCCCTAATAAGGAAGTAAAACGCAATTCTGATCATTACAACATTTTGCATAAAATATTGATTTACTCTTTCTGTAATTACGTGTAAAACAAAACTAAGCGGCAAATTGCATAAACTATAATAAACCTTGAAAAAACGAAGAAACAAACCGAAATGAATGCACCCAAGACGACTATGCATCAATAACTTACGGCAAAGCAAAAAACTGATTTGTTCCTGTTCCGGTAGAAGCAAAGAAAAACGTTAATAATTATGTATCTGCTTCCGATAATCTTGATACATTTCCTTCTTGAACTAGCTCTAATCTACCTGTTGGTTGTTTCCTGACTTAAACCGATTGTGTTTTTTGTTGTGCTATGAGGTAACAGGTATGTGACATGCCCATCCATTGTTCTGTATCTGATGTGTTCGTATTTTGTTTAGCAGCGGCGACTATTGTGAAACGATTCATTAAATGTTTGAATGCATTGTTAGTGGGATTTTATTCCACGCAGGATTTTATAGCAAACCATTATTAATTATTTATAACATATTCGATTGCCATTGTGAGTCCGAGTGATTTTAGAGTACACAAACTGTGCCGACAAATCCAAGTTAATTAAAATCGATATTTTTTTTGAGATAGGTACCTTTAATTAATTTTAATCCAATATTCAATCATCGCAAAATTCATTTGAAAATTGAATTGTGGTATGGTATATGCGCGTGATGTATTTCTATTTTGTTGGAAATTTCCTCGAGCAATTTTTTTTCGTGCATCTCCGATATTAGCCGAGATACGAATTTTTTAAAAAGATCGATTTTGTCGAAAAACCGCACTTTTCAAACCTACAGCTGATTTTCCGGGTATGACGTCATGCGCAGAAATTGTCAAAAATACGACCTCTTACCGCCACACCATTATACTCACACCACGAAGGCAATAACACAATGTAGTGTTTATCAACATCAAGATACCAAATACTTTAATCCTCTCGCATTTCACATTAAGATGGAGTAATTTATTTTTTAATCTTTTCTAAATTATGATGGCAGTTTGTTTATAAATATTGTATTCTAAACTGTATCAAAAAATATATTTTATTGTTTCTACAATTAGTGATTTGATTTTTTTAGACTGATGTATTAAAATTTTAGTTTCAGTTAGAACAGAGAAAATACGTGTTGCCGCTATATTAGAACAAAATTTCTCTGAACTCACACAATCCACATTTAACATTACAAAACAAATGGTGCTAAACTAACTTCCGGACTCATAGGCACATAAAATGGAGAGATGATGAACTCGGGGTCAAGGCGTTATTCATAGCTCAGTAGGGTTAACATTCCTTTCTAGAACTACGCCAGTGCAAGTTCAGAAACTAATATCTTGTAAGATACGCTAATTTGAGTATTTTACAGCAGCAACGCAGCAACTAAACTTTATGTCGTTTATAAATACTTGGCTCTGCTGTCGTTGATCTCCATTTCAAGAACTCTATAAATAATGATCAATTAAAGGATATTGGCAAAGATACGAAGGCGATACAAAATAAGATCGGCTAAGCTGAGGTGACAGCATGCGCCTTAATATTAATAGTCCAACCGGGTATTTCAAATGTCTTGCAAATTGTGATAAAAGCATGAAATTTGGTACAGATGCTTTTTAGGCAATTATAAGCGATTTGACCCGCATGACCCATATTTCGAACCCGTAGGAGCAAGATGGCGGCGGTATTCAAAATGGCGACTATCCAAAACAAAAAACGGTTAATAATGTGTCGATTTTGACAATGTGGGGGTCGCTTTCAAGTAATTCTAGGATGAAACAAACTACAGAATGCATATTTTTTTGATCCAAAACCATTTTGCTTAAAAAATGCATTTTTTTAACATTGCTTCGTAAATTTAAAAATTAACGGTTCTTGATAGTATTCTACTTATTTTAAAAAAAAGATCAATGGAAATTTAAATATTGGTCTTGTAACCTATGTTGGCTAACAAGTTAGGGGGACCCCCCCCCCCCCCGCCTCGCTCTTCTTTCAGAATGTCCCAGCTCTCAACTGGGTCAACAGGGTATACATAATAAAACCTAATTTCATTCAACATACACATATTTATTGTTATTATTATTATTATTTTAATTTTTGTTATTACAGGATGCTGAACATTTACACTGTAAAGTACATGGTGTTCAACGTAACTTGCTACCCCCCATAATTTCCTTATTTTATAAGGTAATAAAAAATTAGAAAATTTCATCTTATTGCATTTTTCATGTACTTTTCAAATATCAAATATGTTATCAAATCATATTCATGTCAGAAAATATACAGTGGGTGTGAAAAAATGTGTTTTTCTTGAATGGAACCCCTATATATTTTTACATATTTGGATTTGCCTATTTTTTCTGATTTCATAAATTTATAATACTTGTATATTTCGAGTAATATTAAGGAAGTTATTAATAAAAAACCGTTTGCAATAACAGATAAATTATATTTATTTTATCTTTACAACAATCATTATTTTAGTGGAGTTGCTAAGCATAACAATCGTTCACTTTGTGATACCAACATGAAATTTGGTACAGAGGTAAAGGTTTTCTTGACGAATAAAATGTGATATAGTGCCAAGCGAAAAAAAATTTTTTCGGCGGCCATCTTGAAAAAAATAAGTTTGAGGGCAGTTTTTTGCGATTATCTTGAAAACCGTGTACTTATGGCAAAAAAAGTCCTAAGTAAAATTGAAGAACACAAGATTCACTACAAAATAACATTTATACTGTTTGGTCATAAACCAAATGGTTTTCCTACAATTAGGCCAAATAGGGGTACGATTGTCAAGTATTATTTAATATGACGTGGCGTAGATTGTTTAGTACGTTACCGACAGTATTATTGTTATGGGTAATATGATACATGAAAATAATACGTTTATAACAATAATAATAATAATATTTCACCGACTCCTCGCGCGCGGTCGGGCCACGGCTCTGTTGGGACACGGAACGGGCTCCAACAGAGCCGAACCCCGACCGCACGCGAGGGGCCGGTGAATTGTTTCCAGCTTCGGCTGTGAAAGTGAACTCTTAATTCCATGGATAATAATAATTAATACTTATTATTGTTGTTATTCGAGATGAAAATTTGATCTTTGTATAATTCATACACAAAACTCTGCACAATGTTAAGAACAAGGGCAAACAGGATTATCAACGATTTATGGAAGATCGACCAGAAACAAACAGTTTCTGATGTAATTCGCAAAAATAAATTTCTATGTTCGATTTCAAACCACCAAAAGCGTCCAAAAATTATGAAATTATGGCAAGATAAAAGTTAACTATTTGTTAGGCTATACATTGCATGCCAGAATAGGAGATTTGATCATATTTTTCAGTCATAAGCACCAGTCACACCCGCCATCACTATTCGATAATGGACACATAAGACACTGTACAAAATCGGATCTGATTTTTTGTTTGATGGAAAAAGTATTATACTGCCGAAATATTTGATGGTCCAGTTATAGTACAAATGTTGAAACCTGGTAATTCTAAGACATTCCAAGATTACTTCAACAATGTATTCCTTCCATATGTTTACCGACAACTTGACGTTATTGAAACAATTGACATTATTTGGGATATTTACCAATTCAATAGCATTAAAGCACATACACGACAAGCACACGGGGCTGGTACCAGATATCACGTCACCCCCTTCAACCCCTCTTCCCATTTAATGGCAGACTTTCCTCAGATTGGATGAGAACAAAGAAGAGCTCTTCTCCTCTCTTAGCACAGAGTTATTAAAAACCAAAACGGACAAAGAATTGGTTGTTACAGCAGGGAGGCTGGCTCATTCTACTGCTGATAGTCGTATCTTAACCTGGATTTCTCCTTATTCGCATGAAGAAGCTGTAGATAGAATTGTACTCCACGTGTCTGATCAGTTCGGGAAGGTCATGAATCTATCATGATTCGAACTGTGGATACTGATGTTTTGGTACTAGCTGTCAATTGAATCTAAAATACTTATGGATTACATTTGGAACAGGTAAAAACTATTCTTAACTACCTGCACATGAAGTTGCTAAAGGAATTGATTCCAGGAAATCACTTTCGTTGCCACTGTTTCACGCTCTAACAGGATGTGACACTACCTCATCATTTCTTGGCAAAGGCAAACGAACAGCTTGGGGAGTTTGGAATAGTTTCGGCGACCTAACCGAAGCTTTACTACAAATAAATACGAAACATGAAGTAGAACCCGATGCGTTGCGGAATATTGAACGTCTCGTAATACTTTTGTATGACAAATCAAAAAGCAAAGACCGCTTCAATTAATCACTACCGCCAACAAAAGAAGCTCTTGTTCAGCACATAAAATGTGCAGTTTTCCATAGAGCTTTTATATGGGGACAATGTTTGATTTCAAACCCAAATCATCCAGATCCTGATTCTTGGGGGTGGCAACTGGAAGATGGAGTTTATCAGCCTCTTTGGACCACATCTCCATAAGCTACTTCAGCGTGTCAGGAGCTGGTTTCTTGTAAATGGCGAGTTATATGTAATAAAAAATGTTCACGCTCGTGCAGAGTTAAAATGTATGGTACTTTGCTTATGTGATGGAGACTGCTGTGAAACCGACAGTGACAGGTATTTTTTATTTAAAATAAAATTATATTACAGCTATAAATATATTATTTCCCCACCACTGAGAAAACTAATGGAGTCACAAAAAAACTCATTGCACGATTTTTGTATAAAATTTAGTTTACTTTAATTTGTGTAATAACAAAAATATTAATACAATTCGCCGTTATCGAGATAATGTCGAAGTAGTGATTTTTCTGATGATTTTGAGGTTATAACGGCCGAACAAATTTTTTTTTTGAGTGGCACTATATCCCATTTTGTTCGTCTCAGAAAACTGTCTATGCTCACCCAATTTCAGGTTAGTATCACAATCTGAACGATTCTTAAGAAAATTCGAATTAAGCAACTCCACTATTTAAAGAAGACGAGATATGATCTGATAACATATTTAAAAAGTATGTGAAAAATGCAATACACAACTCTTTTGCACAGGAAATGCTCCCATTCACCTTATTCCTCCAACCTCAGCTGCTCTAAAACAACATTGTTTAAGATCTGCGTATCAGGCTGGGCAGATATGGGGCCGAGCAATTGATATGTCCAATAATGGCATTTGGGAACCATTGTGGTCTTCCTTGCCACATAATATGGAACGCGTGTAGAGAACTTGAGAAGTGTGGTTGCAAATCAGGTTGCGATATACAATGCGATGTTCGTGTAAGCGTGCTGATCTGCCTTGTACTTTACAGTGTAAATGTTCAGCATCCTGTAATAACAAAAATTAAAATTTTATAACAATAAATATGTGTATGTTGAATGAAATAGGTTTTATTATGTATATACCCTGTTGACCTAGTTGAGAGCTGGGACATTCTGAAAGAAGAGCGAGGCGGGGGGTTCCCCTAACTTGTTAGCCAACATAGGTTACAAGACCAATATTTAAATTTCCATTGATCTTTTTAAAATAAGTAGAATACTATCAAGCAAATGCATTTTCTTAAGCAAAATGGTTTTGGATCAAAAAAATATGCATTCTGTAGTTTGTTTCATCCTAGAATTACTTGAAAGCGACCCCCACATTGTCAAAATCGACACATTATTAACCGTTTTTTGTTTTGGATAGTCGCCATTTTGAAAACCGCCGCCATCTTGCTCCTACGGGTTCGAAATATGGGTCATGCGGGTCAAATCGCTTATAATTGCCTAAAAAGCACCTGTACCAAATTTCATGCTTTTATCACAATTTGCAAGACATTGCTCTTTTTTCCAAATACCCGGTTGGACTATAATAGGTATTAGGATCTACTGGGATATCAAAAATTATTTTGGTCTTAATGGACATAGAATTAAAAACTGCTGTCTTAGCTTATTTCCTTTATTGGACAAAAATTTGTTATCCCGAACATACGTACGATTGCGATGCGTTTAAAATTATTTTGTACCAACATAATACAATATCTAGTGACTTGTCATATCATCAGATATGGTTTCATGTAAATCGTGCACAATAATTAGACATCTTGGGGATTACTCAATAATTATATTAGATGTAATTTAATTACCGACTTTCTTTCTTTTAATAACCAGTATTGTGCGACTACTACAACTCTCACTAGATTGTTTATTTTTAATCAAGATAATTGGACTGTTTTTAATGTTAGAGTGTGTAGCTAGCTAATTGGATTTAGTACTGATTTTATTATCACACAATAAGAATAAGCGTATTCCGTGCTAGAAAAAGCGTGACAATTTTCTTACTATACAAACATCCCGAAGTTAAATATATTAATTCCTGTTGCAATTTTTTCTAACAGAAAAAATAGGAAGTGTGTTTTTATGATAAAATCAATAGGTTTTTTTCTATTAATAATTATTTATTTACAAATTTATTTCTAGTCTGGTTCAGCTTTGCTAATCACCCTCGTCTGACCTTGTCTGCTCACAATCGATGTAGTCAGTTAACGATGGTATCGATTACAAAATATATGTTTACATTGATGTACTGCGTAAAATAAATAACGCATATGACAGGAATATTTAGATCTACGATTATGATCATACAGGATTCGATACAATCAGAGTGGTCACAGTCAGGTATTGTATAATGATTTTACCAATTATATGTATTACTCTTAAGACATTGCAAGACATCAACAAGATCATGATTCTAGTCAGATATACAGGGTGATTCATTGGTAAGTGTACATACTTTACCTGCATATGTATGTTACTTGGGCGATTCCATATCACCTATGGTTAGTGGGTCAATAATCCTTAATTACCAAGATACAGGGTGTTTTATTGATTTTGCGTATTTTTGTCTTGGACCATAACTTTAGAACCACTAGGTATAATAAAGTAAAATTTGGTACGTATGTTTTACTCAATCAGCCATATCGATTTCTCAATTTAGCAGAATCAAAATACAGGACCGGACAGAAAAAAATAGCCGAATTGTTAAATCTCAAAAACAACACCCTGTATCAAAAGTTTTTAAAAATATGGTTTAAGACTCAGAAAGAGCATAGAAAAGTAAGGCAAATAAAGTACATTTTCAAATTGCTTGTCTCATTTTTCTATTTATTTTCTTTGATAAAAGGATATTTTACAAAACTAAAAACCGACTATCTCATACAAAATAGCGTTTTTTCTCTATAATTGACTACGAATTAATAAAAACTTTCATATTCAATAAGAAACCATTCATACAACGTAAGTTCTGAAAGTATTCAACCATTCAATTAAAACCAACATATTACACATTATTTTAAAAATTTTAAATTCTGATAAGTAGGCTTTGAATATAACAATTATTAAAATTTCAAACAATTAAGTGCGTTTCTGACAGATAGTTTCTAAAAGGTTTGTTTAACTGTTCCTCACCTAAATAATAATAAACTTTTTAAAATTTTGAGGCATTTTACTTTATTATTATTTAGGTGAGGAACATTTAAACAAACCTTTTAGAAACTAACTGTCAGAAACGCACTTGACTTGAAATTTTAATTGTTATATTCAAAGCCTACTTATCAGAATTTAAAATTTTTAAAATAATGTGTAAATCTGTTGGTTTTAATTGAATGGTTGAATACTTTTCAGAACTTACGTTGTATGAATGGTTTCTTATTGAATATGAAAGTTTTTATTAATTCGTAGACAACTATAGAGAAAAATGCTATTTTGTATGAATTAGTCGGTTCTTAGTTTTGTAAAATTTCCTTTTATCAAAGAAAATAAATAGAAAAAAGAGACGCGCAATTAGAAAATGAACTTTATTTGCCTTATTTTTCTATGCTCTTTCCGAATCTTAAAACATATTTTTAAAACTTTCGATACAGGGTGTTGTTTTTGAGATTTAACAATTCGGCTATTTTTTTCTGTCCGGTCCTGTATTTTGATTCTGCTAAATTAAGAAATCGATATGGCTATTGAGTAAAACATACATACCAAATATTACTTTATTATACCTAGTGGTTGTAAAGTTATGGTCCAAGACAAAAATTCGCAAAGTTAATAAAACACCCTGTATTTTGGTAATTAAGGATTATTGACCCACTAACCATAGGTGATATGGAATCGCACAAGTAACTTACATATGCAGGTAAAGTATGTACACTTACCAATGAATCACCCTGTATAAAATGACACGTATAGAGGGTTGTTATTTCAGAAACAATTTGCCCTCCATTATTCATATCACCTATTTTCACAATAATGTCCTTCTGTCCATTCATCCTCGTTGGTGTATGTGCATCTACAAAAAAGCAACTAATGGTGGAAATCAATAATCCATAATGATACAAACGTGAACTCTTCAAAATGTTCCATCCATTTTCAGTATAGATAAAAGGAAACATTTGTCAGGGTTGCCTCTTTGGGGCACTTGTAAAACAACGGAGAGAAAATATTATCCATAAACCACTGCAATTGGGTGGGGCCGATCTTTCAGTCCTTTCGATGAACGATTGTCGAGTATTTCGCTCACATTTATTTTATTTAAGATTTCTAATTAAATTAAGTTATTCACTAAAGTCTTTACCTTTATGCATATAAGTATATAAAACCATTAACGACTTTCTAAGATAAAGAAATGGAATAATTGTAAAAAATAATATTAACATTGAAGTAATTATCGTATCAATATCAAAATAAAAGAGGCAGTATTAATAGGTACTTAGGATTGATTTAACATCGAGTTTACACTTTCCCTTGAATATTAAGGAAAATTATTGCAATTCACCTTCTATAGGTATAACATAAAACTGTAATTAACACACATTTAAGTGCTAAAGTGCATATGTATAATTAGAATATCTAGCACAACTAATCCCACAATAGATGGGCTTGAATATGCGCAAGGAAAGTGGAGAAATTTTGTTGGATTAAAAATTGAAAGAATACAGAGCAAATCGGTTGGCATTAAATACAATATCTGTGTAGTTGTTGACGGAATGAAATAAATATACAAAATAATTAACGCGGTCATAAAAAAGTGGGAGGCACTTCCTTGCGTTGCAATTTCTCACAGCGTGAATAGAAACTGTCAGCAAGGCGATATAATAAATTACATCTTAATTATTATAATAACAAGGTATAACTTGTTTATTCAGTTCTAGTAAGTTTTCTGACCAGACTGATGCCAATTTTGAGAAGGCCGAGCAAAGTTATGTTGTTTTTGTATTGTATGACATTATATGCCGCTTTAAATTTAAATATATAGCAAATTATGGCAATTAGGATAACTAACACTTAATATTTGATTTCCTTACGTAAATTCATTATTCCTAATAAGTGTACCAATCCCACATACCTTGGACTATTTCAGTGATTAATGAAATGAAACAATTTAAATGAAGAAGTCGCAAAATAATATATTAGCATCACAAAACATTGTATGAAACAAAATTTGTTTTTTCTATCGCTTCAACAATTTCTTCGAGCAACATAAAGGTAGCAGCAATGGGTAACTATTTACCTATCACCTTTCATTGCTGGTCTCTTCATGAGTCGGCTTAAAACTAAAGCAAAATATGAGTATTTTCCTACAATTTGGCTGAGATATGTGGACGATATTTTTGCCACGTTTGACACAAAAATCGCCGATGTAGAAAACTTTATATCCAATTTAAATAGCCGTATCCCTTTACTCAAATTTTACATAATACAGTTGGTTCTTTTCGAAAGTGTTCGATTCTAATAGATTTAAGTCAATATTCGTACTATATACTTAGTATGACAATTTAAATCAAATTGAGTTCGTAATATTCTTAATTAATTAATGAACTTTGTTCTACGGATTTGAGTCATCTAATCTACATCGAATTGATATGCCTCTAAAAAAATGATAACATAAATCGTTGTTTTATAGCACAATACATTTTAAAGGCTATACCTAATTGATGTATTTAAGAAACTGATGAATCAAAATTGCCACACCAGGCATAATGAAAGCAAATTATACCAACACGTAATTTGAAACGTACAAGTGTTTTCACTTTCAGTAGGTAACCAAGAATTAAGTCGCGTGCAAGTGGCCTATTTATTGTCTCTTTCTTTGTAAATCAATACATTTGTACCGATTTCTTGATATCAAACGCAACTCACATGACAATACTATACGATTATATGCTAAGCGTTCTCAGAGCGCAGTTACATTATTCAGTACTCGAGAATCTGAATCATGGAGACAATCGCATTCATTTATATTACTCAAGACTATTTGAAAATTTGGTTATAGCGCAAGTTTTCTATAATACTAAGTATTATTGAAGTAAATAATTAAGTTAGCAAATGTACAAAGTATGTAATAAAAAATAAAAAAAAAATAAAACAATAATATCTCAAAAATCAAATGTTTCATGCCTTGCACCATGTGTATATATTTTTTAAGAAAGAAGAACGCTTTTTTACAATAAAATTATTTTTTGTCAATCACTTGATTCTTATTTTAAACTTAGTAAAACGCATTTAATTATATTGAGTTAGTGGAATATGGAATATTTATCACAGTTGAACAAAATCTTAATAGATAAACATTATTTTTTACTTTTTAGTTCGGTTTCCCTTTAAAGCGTGTTTTTTTAGTTTTTTTAAACTATAATTTATTTTTTACTTTTTAGTTGGTTTTGCTATAAAAGCGTGTTTTTTAGTTTTTTTAAACTATATTTTATTTTATCCTGATGATCCTGGTGAGGACCGATAACAATACAATAATTTGACAACTTTGTCCTAGTCATCGGAAATTTTTTTGACATTTTTCAATTCAATTTTTTTTGAAATTTTGCAATTCAAATTTTGTTTGTAATTTATAAAATCAATTTTTTCTTCAAAATTTTTGAAATCAAAATTTATTTTGACATTTTTGTATTGTCATCGATCCTTGATAAGTGTGCAAAGTTTCAGTCTAATCTGACGTTTTGAAGTGGGTGAAAATCTAGTTGAAAGATTCCGTTACATACATACAGGTGAAGCTAATAAAAGCGTGTTAAAAAATATATTATGTATTATATATAATTTTCCAAACTCGTTGGATACGAACGCGTGAAATTAATAAGGTAGTGGCGGTAGATATGGCCCGGACGGTCATATGGCCCAATGCCCTTAAATTTTAAACCAACCGCCTCAAACCCAACTTCTTGACTTTCACAGTTTCTTTTAATACTTTTAAGCGTCCTCTGTAAATAACAAGCCGAACTTCCGGCAATATCGGCAATACCGGCTAGTTTACATTATGGCGTCACAACAGGTGTTCGAATAATAAAGTGTTTTGGTGAAATCATCGGGAAACATTGAAAAACAAACCTAAATTTTGGAGGATCGACACTCTAAGTTACGTGTTACATAGTGACATATTTATTTTACTTAAAAATTTTGTGAAAGAGTTTTTTCTTGTTGCTCATAATGTGCACTACTCAACTGGTCATATGGCCCATGTATTTATTTCGTCACATTGTTTAAGTATTTTATCTTGATAGAAAATACTTACTTTACATTAGTGGAAAAAATTATTTTGCATTTTTTTAAAGGGCTCAGATTTATGTTAATTCTGTAAGTGCCATATTTTCAGATGGGATTGATGATATGGCCCATTGACTTTTTCCACAATTTTATTTTTTATTTTTAAATTTGCAATCTTTTTTATTTTTTTTTGTTGTCAGTCTATTTTTGTCTATTATGTCTAAGCTCAATTTTCTTAATGAACCGTTCAATTAAAATAAATTTTTCTAGGGCCATAACTCCAACCCTGGTTGGGAATATGGCCCATTGACTGCATTTAAAAAAAAATTTTTTTTGTTTGTTTTACGTTTGATTTTTACAAAGTTTAATTTTTTTCCTGAAAGCGAAGGTGTTTACGCTTAAGTTCCTGTAAGCATTGTTATTTTTTTTAATAAAGTTTTCGAGAAAAAAAATATATTTTTTAAGTGGGCCATATATGCCGCCACTACCTTATATAGTAATATATTATACACATGTAGGAATCAAGAAAGTGACAAACTTCTAAATGCAATTTTTTATGACCATCCGAAAAAGCGCAAATTACTTATAAATAATAAAACAAGAAAAAATTGTTTTGAAACTGATAAAAACCTGCCTACATATCCAAGGAAAATAGCTGCAAGGAACGCGACTACCATATCAGATATCTATCTATCTACCCGGTAGTAAATTAACGCAATAATACAACCTACTTATTTTATTAATATTTATTGGCCGTATAATTATAACAACAATAAATAAACAGACAAAATGAACGGAATCGTGTTAACTAAATTTATTGGAATAATTAATTTGACTTTATCTATAGACCAGACTCAACAAACAGGATAACGGTATTACAATAAAATGATAATCTCTATTGTAACGTAAATATGTATATGAGAAATATGTCATACATACATGCACAATATGCACATTTATTAGCAGGGAAATAATATATTATACCGTGTCATTGGAAAATTTTTTAAAACGCTTTCAAAAGTCTTGTGCTGGAAAATAAAATTGTTTAAGTTTTTTTCAATAAAATCTTCCATTCTCTTTAGATCGCAAACTATTATACTTTGCTACTTACTTAAAAAGAGTAATCCGGTTACTGGTTGCGACTTACCTGAAAATAAACAAAATAAATATATAAAAACAAATATATCCATCCACATAAAGGTAAATAATAGTATTAGTAACCTAGTCCCCTACAGGGTATATTTGAGCTTTCAAAAGCAATTGCGTGCATACCGATGATCATTGATTAGTACCATAAACGAATTACGCAAGATAAAATCATTGATTGCGATAAGCTAATAGTGAAAGATTCGGTTTTATTTATAGGAAAATAACTACCCATGTACGAGAGGGCACCAAAAACACCAATTGCGGATTATGACCTATTTGCTAAGACGTTGTTTTATAATATGAAACGTGTAGGTATATTATTTAAAGTCATGCGTAATACACTGTAACACATGAAAAGTTATAATTAATAGCTTCTTATGTATAAAATTGTTACTACAACAGAATCTAACGGGTATGCAATTCTTTCAGAGCATGAAATGAATAAATAAGTAGTTGACCGAGATGAACATAAAAAATAGTCAACAAAAATATATAGCTTGTAATGTAGAAGGTTATAATTATATACAAGACGTTAGAGGGTTAAATAACGGCAGTCAGAAATCAAAAGCCCCAAAAAAAACAAACAAAATTTATCAGCCCATGAGTTGATGATTTTCTTATAATTATTTTTATTTTGAAAAAATTACTGGAAATACGAAATAATGACAATTCGAGTGATCGAGTGGATATAAGACTTCAGGTCCTGAAAATATTTCAGGAATGGTAGAAAAATAAACAGGAGTATGTCATGATATCACACAAAATGCAGTAAAATTGGGACTTTAGGAGGATGCCTGAGGTATATAAAAGTCACAGCAACCAGGAAAAGCATAGTAAAATATCTGTGAATGGCTTACTGGCAGTCAAATGTTGATTTTTATTTTTACGACCATCATATTTTTCAGATGCCATCGAAAATTGAATTACAAAGTCCCTGATCGTTTTATCTTTTTTTATATTTATTAATTCTCTAATATATAAATTATATAAGGTTTAATACTTTAATGACTGTTTATTCATATTTTGTAGCCATTGTCTTTTGTGCATTTGGAAGACTGTCAGTGACTCAATCTTGAAAAGGAAACATTAGGTAACGATTATCATTTAAATTATCATGTGTAAAAATAACACATCATAAAAGGATGATGAAAACAGGTAAATAATTACGCTGAAGAAAAACATCCTTACATAAAACTCTTAATGGCATAGGAAGGACGTGGAGTCAATCATTTATTGCAACACATTTCGCTTATATGGAAGACAACTCAATAGTGTGTTAAAAAATCCCATTACTTCGGCAAATTTAGATAATAGGTACTCGTATTACATCAATTTCCAAATACTACAGAAAATGTTCAACATGAAAGATAATCCACAGCTATTAATTTTTAGTTTGCTAAGTAGCGTGACAGTACATATTGTTTTAATATTGTTATTGTTGTAAGTTTTGAAATAATAATGTTTTTAAAAGTATTATGAAATTTTAATATAAATGACAGTAAGTTAAGTAAGAACTTTGCAATGATTTTCAATAAGACATATGTACCCAAAATGAAAGGCTGCGAATGAAAAAATCTTCTTTTTTATGATATAAAAATGTCGACAATAATATTTAGCCCAGTAGCTGGTTTCAAATAAAAGTCCTTACCGAACAAAAGGTCGGTTATGCGATCTTTTTTTTTCTACTTGTGTATATTGAGGCCAGTAATGAAAAACCAAGTTTTCCAATTCGAAAGACCTCGGCCGAACTTTCTGTTGCCCAAAGACCATGACACTTTTGGACTTTTTTTGGTGTTTTTTAAATATCTCGGCATTGGTTGGTTCTAGAGCGTTGGTTTCACTCATCTAGGATCTGGATCATGGAAACGCAAGTCAGATGATAAAGACATCAAAATAATCCTCATGTTGTGTTACCTATCAGATGAATTAGATTTTATGAACTCTCGGGCTTAACAAATCTAAACATCATAAAACATACCAAATGAAAACTGAAAGTATTCCCTTTTATATGGTCAAAAAAAATCTCATTTAATTAAAATTCGTTCACAAAATTGTATTGTTTTACAGGAATTTTTAAAAATGCAAAATCTGTGGGGAGAACGGATTTCTTTAATTAAGAAAAAGGCCATCCTCAAATCCAACGCCTACTTTCTTATCAACTAATTAAATGTAACTGATCCTATCAAAATAAATTTTCAATTATTCCTCCATCTTTTTCCACGCAAATGTTGCATCGTTTAATGAAATTCTGACGAAGTTTCCCAAAAGCAACAGGATTATTATTGATTAACATGTTCCTGAATGAGGTTTTGTAACTGGTCTAAATTTTCAATATTTTCTTCTTCCTTGTATTCTCGGTGGACCATATTACTCAGATATTAATTCTATCAATAAAAATTTTGTTGTTTATGAGCAACAAAAGTTAATGTATGACAACAATGTTTCTTCAAATGTCAACCAATCATCTTTCGATTAGGCTGAAACCGCCCTATAGGGCGGCCAATTTCCACACATCACATTCTAATAATTGTAAAATTTATTAGACGACTCCCTCGGAGTATTTTATATAAAAAAAGTTCATATCCTAAGAAGTTATAGCTCTCCAATATTCTTCTAGATACCTATGACACGTTTTTAAACGTTTTATTACTCTACAGTTTTCGTGCAGGTTTTCGTTTTGGACTAAACAATGCATCTCTAAAAGAGTCCTTTTTGATATAAGAAAGACTATTATTATTAATTTTACTAATGTAAGGCATATACGGTAAGAATTTTTGAGGTAGTCAAAATTTCCTAAATATTTACAATAATTGCAATATCAAAAAATAAAAAGCAGATACATATTACAAAATATGTTTTTTTCGGGGTTTACTTCAGAGAGCTGTAGAGACAAACTGTGATTAGGGGTTAAATCAACTTTATTTCATCTTCAATAAAAACTGACATACCTTTTAGGAATACCCAATTAGATTTTATTAACTCCTGATGCATTGCGCATTTTTTACATTTATACAACCTTTACCTACTACCTACTTTAATATTTTATATGTGATAATATCTCGGATAATATCGATTCGATTTATTTGCTGACAGGGCAAAAAAGAGGTGAAAAGTTCGTTCGTTCAACAAAAACAAATTGACTTGAGTTAGATTAATCCCTTGTTCTCAAATGGGCTGTCTGAGCTGCCTACATCGTGTTTACATCATTGAAAACAATCTTTTACAGTAAATTGAATATTCTTTCAGCTAAACTTGACCGTTTCTTTTAAAGGCGTCGTATTTAAGAAATTCGGAGTGAGAGAAAGAGATAAGAACATTTATTTATTATTTTTGGTCATATTTTTTTTTTCTTAAAGGATATAGGTACATATTGACAAAGAAATGTTGAATTATAGATATAGTTCATCTACAAACATGCATTTTTAAATTATGTCAATGGGCTCTTACACCTCAATTGAATTAGGGTTTTAATAGATTTACATTAAAGTTAAATACATATTAAATATAATAAATAATGCAATAAATTTCAATAATATTAAATATTATTAAGTTGTATCAATTTCAGAAGTCCCGCCAGTTTTCCGTTAATGACGTCAAAAACGGATAGTCTTGCTATTGGCTAAACTCCAAACAAATTCATTTGTGCACGTGGCGTTACAATATTAACCTCAAAAATATGCATTTTTTTTCGTTTTCGAGTATGTCGCTTTTATCAATATTTCTGCTTGGTTTCTGTACTATCAACTAAAATCTTGTCCAGTGCATTATTAATGAAGTTTTAATTGCCTTGATTTAATAAAATAAGATAATTTTTGTTGGTTGGAAATCCAACCTATAACCGTCTATTTTTAATAATCTACAATATTAAAACTTTATATTATATATCTTCTGTTTGCGAGAGTTTCTAAATGTTATAATGTTACAACTACAAAAATTAAAATAAAATTGAAAATAAATTTTCAAAAACAAAAAATTTGAGGTTATGTGAGATATGATTTACACGACCTATACGTCACAAAAATTTAACAGATTAATTACTACGTTTTGAAATTTTTTTTTTGCCTTAAATGAAAAATAATAGAAAGAAAAAATACGTCAGAGCTATTTTAAAAAACACTATAATCTGGTGTAATTTACAGAATTTCGAGGAAGGGCCCACTGTTGGGATTGTTATTTATATTTCAGAATTATACAAATTTGTAAACTTTGTATGTAGTTTTCTACAGAATTGGAATTCTTAAATAAAATTTCTTTAATAAATTTATTCATCAATCAAATAATTTTCTATTGACCTCTTTGTCTTCGAAACTATTCGGTATGGCGCTTTTACAACGATTTTATACGAATAAAGTAGCAGTTATAAAAATAATTAGATGTTATAATAACTGCCAATAAACTGAAATAAATATTTGTCTCTCACATACACTCCTAGCCTGGAGAAGGACAATCGTATATAAATATGTAAAATTCAAATGTAATTAAGCTATTTTTAAACATGTGAACTTTCATATGTAATCATAAGTATTTAATTAAACAATATGATAATTTGCTTGAAGAGATTTACATATGCCGAATTGATAATTTATTCATTTTCAATTGGAAAATTGATACCTATATTCTTGAACAGATGCTAGAAATGTTCTTTACTTTTCGATCACTTTATGCGGGAAAGTGAATAAACATATGACACTCGTGGGCGCAATCTGCCAACTTTAACAGCATATGCAGTAAATAGATTAAGATCAAACACAAACTTTGCAATAAATACTTGATTATGATATCCTTACGTTAATTGCCACCTAATTTTACATGAGAAAAATAGAATTGACAACAAATTCAACTGAGATAGAAGCTTTTTTATTGCTGAAGTGAATAAAAATCAGGAAAAATAAGGAAAAAAAAATGTTTTTGAAAACATAATGAAAGAAGAAGAGGATATCTGTTTACATCATCAGTTCCAATTAGTGTTGAAAAAATTGTTAAGTACACAAAATCAGTAGAGTAAGCCAAATTCAAACTATTTAGATATAAGGCCTTAAAACGCCAAAATTTCTCTGATATTGAAAATATCTTCAAACTAACTAACTAAAAAAAATACTACTAACACTACTAATACATTATCTATACAAATCAATCACTTTGAAAATATTTATTATTTCCTAAGGATGTACTAATATTTTAAATAATTCTAAATGCTGCACAAAAATCTTATTCAACTATGGAAATTATCTCTTTAGGATTCATTCGACCCCTGATTAGCAAACGATCTTTTTTCACTAGTGTTCAAGAATAATAGATATAAAAAAAATAAATAAAAGGTTGTTTCTTCCTTGCGACAGGCTTGAATGGTGGCCTCAGCAACCTTCAAATATTTACCTTGTGTATTCTAATTTATTGTAATATTCCCTTGAAAAAGATATTGTTCTGAAATGAATATACAAAAAAAGTAAAAATATTTAATTTTTTCTGTGGAAAGAACATTTGCGTTAAAATACTATGGATGTCTTTCGGCCTCGAGATGAAATTTTTCAAAAAATGTATTCTGTATATCATCTTACAATAACAATTAAACTTTATTATAGTATACCTATGCAAAATTGTACTAACGGACGAATAAAAAAAATCATTCGCTGCAAGAAAACGTTCTATAATATAAAGAATAAAAAAATCAGGTTCACCTCACATTAACCGATTTTTTTTCATTGCCTAATGTGCAGAATTTCCTAGAATTTCCTACATCGATACACTTTTAACAGGTCAAGGTAAGGATTTACATTTATGCAGCTAAACATATCTCAGACTAAAATCAATGTCACTGTAAAACTCAGGGGACATGGATAATGCTTATGCCGGATAACTGTCACATATTGTTCCACATTTACTGGTAAAATACGTGCTTAATCTGTCTATGATCATTATTAGGTTCATTGGTTTAATCTGCATATACATGGATAATATAAGTTCAATGCATTTGACATTCACTGATTGCGCTCTATTAAGTTTATTCACTTGGGCGGACCTGTCCTATAAAGTAAAGATATCGTTGAGAGTGGTTTATGGTTTAGTTTTTTAAGATATGAAGTTAAACTTAGTATTTTGGTTCACCCACACAATGTAAATGGCACACCTACTTATGACAATTGGCTTAAAACGCAACTGAACTACATAAATGATCAAGATAGATTTAAATTTTTGTCATATTGGTAGAATCTACAAGTTCATCGACAAACCACATGAATTGGCAATATTGTTCTTATGAGTTACCTTCCTTCGTATGAATATTGTAATGTTAGCGACGTCAGTATGTGCTAACATAATTTTCAAGGAGATTGTTCGGTAAAAATAGCAGGAATTATACTAAACAGAGCGTAGCAACTCATCTCCTTTGTCCTGAAGCTTTGTAACTGTCGGACGTTACTTTAAAAGACTATGGAATTTTCTGTTACATTTTCCCCAATTACTCTCCACTAACAACACCTTCTTGGTAAACTTGTTCATTGTAAAGGGCCACTGAATAAAAAAACAAATAAACTGATTTCAGTGCGATGACCAACTTTTAATATCATTTATTGTAACAGAGCGATGTTTCTGAATTTCTGAAAATTTTGATGATTTATCCTATTCTCCTGATTTCCATAACATATTTTGACCTGTTACAGCTCAGAGAAAAAAATATGTTGTGGTTTCCGGCACCAAAATAAGAAACTCGGATATTTACCTCGAAACGGCTCTCAGAATTTGCTTCACATCCTTATTTCAATAATGTGATTAATAGCTTCGCAGAATATGACATTTTAGATTTATGTGATGTTAATCGTTTGTTTAAATCATCTGAAAGTATCTTAGTGTTTTGATTCAGTGAACTTTTGGTTTGCAATATGAACATTGACCATTTTTTATTATTTAGTTATTTTTTTTTTTCGCCCAGCACGCCTTGAAGAATTTTTTGGGGCATAATTCCTTCGGAATCATTCTTAGTCATTTGACGGAGTAAATATTTCGTTTGCAATATGGAAATTGAATGTTTATTATTTAGTTTCGAAGTAATTTTTCGTTACGATTTTAAATTTATTTTTACACCTTTTGGGTACACTACAGAGTGTCCATTAAAAAAAGGGCCAAATTGTAACAGTAGGTTTCTTGAGTAAAATAAATCATAGCTGAACATACATACCATTTTGCTTCCTTAAAAAGTTAGCCATTTTTTTTTAATTGTTTAATTTGTTTAAATTAATAAAATCTTTCTCCTTAAAAACTGAGTTTTATCTATCATACTGAATTATCTTACATCTTACTGTCATTTTTAGGCATTTACAGTATTATCATTTTGTTTATTGTAGAAATTAGAAAAAAATGTTTTATACAAAAGTTGCAGGATATTTACTAAATTTTTATTAGGCAGTAATAAAAAACAATTGAGTGCCGATTTTTTCAGATATGGACATACACCTATGTTTTTTCAAATGGAACACCCTACATGTTTCTATTATCCAGTTAGATTTGTTTTTTTTTTCTGATTACACTGATATAGCATAGGTACTTGAATAGTTTTTTTTTAAGATGTTTTGGATTATTAATCAAAAACAAAAAGATTGTAGGTAAGTATTTCTACTAGACTTTAAACATTTTGCGTCAGCACAGAGGACCGTGGATGAAAACAATAGAAACTGCTATTGTTTTGACTAATGTTATTAATTATACCTCAACAATGAAATTGGTGAATTCTTAAGTTAAAATGATATTCAATTTAGAAGAAACATATGATATACTTGAATTATAAAATATTAAAAAATATAGATAGAAATATCCACAACGTACAGTTCCATCGAAACAATTCGATTGTTTGAAAAACTGACGAAACAATTATGTGAGAGGAAGCCTTTTAGTTATAAATGTTAATTTAGTAAATTAGGACAATGGTTATTCAGTTGTTTTTATATTAGTGCCACAAGTTTAGAAGATATTCTACAACTTTTACTTAAAATATTTTTTTCTATGATATTGCAAAAAGTATTAATTTTTTGCAAGATGACAGTGACAATTTCTCTAGTAGAAACAAATGTGTGCAATTCTTGCAAAAAGCGTATTTGTTGCAGCTCTCGCTTCGCTCGTGCATCCATAAATAAGTAACTATGAAGTTTCGTTACCTAGTAACAAGCTTGCTTTTTGCACTAGTGCAAAAAATAAGTTAACACTTTTTGCACGATCGTAGAAAAATATCTATTTTGTATTTTCTAAAATAAACTCACTCACACTAAAATGTGAATTATAGAACAGCTTCTATTATTTTCATCCACGGCCGTCTTTGCAAAAAGTTTAAACTCTAGTAGGAATGCTTACATACAATATTTTGGTTTTTTAATAATAATTCAACACATCCTGAATAAAACTAGTCAATCAAGTATGCTATATCAGAATAATCAGAAAGAAAAACCAAATCCAAATGAATAAAAACATATAGGGTGTTTCATTTAAAAAACATAGATTATGATGTCCATATCTAAATAATCATCATTCATTTGTTTTTTTATTACTGCCAAATAAAAATTTAGTAAATACCCTGCAACTTCTGTATACAACATTTTTTTCTAATTTGTACAATAAACTCACAAATTCTGATTAAAATGTGTACCAAGCACCCTACCTAGTAAAAATTAATAATTTAAATTTTACATAATTCTCTTCATTGTGCTACAGGAAGTTTAAATGCATTTCTTTCGAAAACGGTGCATTTTACCGACATAAAATGAGTACTCCTTTTTTCTAAAAGTTGATGCTGAGAAAATTAAGACCAAAGCAAAAGAAAAATTAGGCTTTCCCATATACCACATTTGGATGAAATTGCGTTAATAGTAATAGAGATATAACGAAAAATTTAAATAACAAAATTGCTTTTGTCGGTCCATAACTTTTTAAGGAAGCAAACTGGTACTAAGGCATGTTCAGCTAAAATGATTTATTTTTACCCAAGGAACCTACTATTATAGTTGGGCCCATTCTTTACTGGACACCATGTATAAGTATTTAAGTTGTTTAATGTATATCCGAGTTACATCTATTTTAGATGGGAATATTTGTAAGTTATCACTTCGGGAGGCATAGAATTGCTTTATTGTATGACTGATGGTCGAGATGGTAGCGTACCTGCCTCTCACCCAAAAGTCCCGGGTTCGAATCCCGGTCGTGGCAATGGAAAATACTGTGAGAGGGATTTTTCCATTATACACGGATATTGGATGTGTGTCCCTTGTCTTTAAATGTGTAGCCCCCTCCCGCACAAGGCTCAGCCTTCTGGGATAAAGGGGGTCGTAATTACATGTGGTGTATTTATTTATTTATTTATTATTTATGTAAAACCGTTCTCATACATTATTGTATAATATTTTCAATATGTTAAAAAATATATTAAACCGTATTAAAATGCAAATACTAGGAAAAGTAAATCGGACAAGTTCCGATGCCCAGTAATTTACGCCGAGCACCTAGGAACACAATACCAGCGCAACAGTCCTGCACCGTGTTCGAAGCCAATCAGTAAAAGCACTGAAAGTATAAATACCGAATACAAAGCAGAGAGCTAAGTTGACCAATCGCCACCCCCGATAGTAGATGTAAGGAAATTAATATAATTAAGAAATTATCCGAAATTTTACAAGACCCACAAATAATTTCACGGAGTGGATTTTCTGCGACCGTCCCTTACTGTGGATAGTCTGAACTGAAGTGGAGAAGACAAATCAGTGACGGCAGAAGTAAGTACCATTACGTTTGTTACATTTCACCGCGCCGTTGCAATTCGACCAGCGTGACGTCATATTTGACTACTGCGTTATTTAACTACTTCGTCGTTTGATTTCAGGCCCTTGAAGGGTCTAAGTTGAGATTAAGTTAGCAGTGATTTCCGCCATTCAAACCGACCAGACGTACCAGTAGGAGCCCGAGGATGTGAGCAGAGGTTGCTTAAAAGTAAGATTATCCGTCAGATATGTAATACATTTAATTAATAAATCTCATTGTAATATCATCCGTGCTTATTCCTAAAAAGTCTAATTTTTCTTAGACCCCTGGACATTACCGTGTCTTCACTGTAGCTACCTGTGTGGTGGTGTTTCTGCACTATAATGAGAAACTGGCGCCCGTGTAAGCATCACCAACGTATCGAGCGTCACACCGTGTCAAAACCGAAGTACGTCCCAACACTTCAATATACAATAAGTTTTTTAAGTAGCTGTAAAAATATTTAACAAATAATTAGCCTTTTTTATTACAGAAAGTGGTTTATTAAAAATATTGCAGGTGCATTTTAAACATGTAAGTATTTACAAAAAAATAATATTATTATACTGTCTAGTTTCAATCTTGTGGGCAGCTTTTGTGGACATTAAATTCAATTTGATTTTAACAATGCACAAGAAAAAATTCATTTCCGATCTCAACTTAAATTAAAGTAACACATTGTGTTAATAGCAATACCACCAAGCTACCACACTGAATCTCTTAATTTAGACACTTGTAACACTACTGTAATTTAGAAAAATTTAGTTTGTCTTTCAGTATTTAATTAACGTGAAATCACTACAAGTTTAATTTAGAACATTCGTTATTTCCGTTATGAAACCTATCCAGTGCAGAATCTCGGAGAATAGCAGGATTGACAGATCTACATTCGGTGTTAATTTTAGATATGACACTGTTCTCAGGATACGTTATAGAGACATTGATTTTGCGAAAATAAGCTATAAGCACAGTCGTGCTGCTATACAAGTACAAAGTACATATGTTTTGAACTAGAAACTTTCGTTTCAACAAGATTAATATACAATGTTAAAAACATTAATGTGTATTTTCTAACAAATAATAATTTCTCCAACGATATGACCCCTGCATTACATATGACATGTGATATAATACACAAAGGTTATTATTAATGGATTTCATTCCTCAAAGAAAACGAAACTATCTAGTTAAAAGTAGTTGAATAATAATAACTGTATTACAATTAACAACTTCAGTTTCTCTTTGGAATTGCCATGGCATACAACACTTTCGTATGCAATAAAAAGCCACTAAAATACTTTAAAACACTATGTAAATTTTACTTTAGAAACTTATAATTTATTATTATTAAGATATTAAATCGGATATTAATAAACTAATGGCTGTGTGGCAGAAAATGTAAGTGAAAAGTTTATTATTTATTGCTACACATTAATAATATCTAGGTACCTATATTGTAATAGATACACCCGGATGTGCGCAAACTTATTGATTTTTGCCTTAGATATAAATACTCCGTATTCATAATTAGTAAATAAAAATAAAAAATGCAATATTTACTTTATTTCAGACTTTTCACAGGTTAAATAATAATTTATACTAATATTTACCATGTTTACCATATACACGTATTAATAATGTTAATTCATTTTAAGAAGCAAATATATATTTTAAAAATTATCATCTTTGTTTAAATTATTTGTCGTCCGTCCATTATTATCATCTTTATTTTGCCAACGTTCAACTTCGTAGGCTGGGCAATTCTACGTGCATACACTCCAGACACACAAAATTAATAATTATTAATTTTTTTTCTCTTTTGTAGCAATAGTATTTTTGTTTAAGCTGTAAAACATAACTGATTTTATCTATGTAAATATTAATAGATGTGATGAGATGTGAATAAAACCATTATGCAGGAAACTGTAAAAAAATATTATTTATAGTTATTATATTTTGTGGGACTTTATTTAACACATAATTAATCATTCTGAAATATACCGCAAAAATATTATTAACGTAGGAGCTTGAGAAATAAAAAATAGTTAAAACTCCCACCTAAGTATTTAGAAAAATATTATACAAGGTGCTCCTAATTTAAATATTCAAACAAGAAAGGTGAATGGTGAAAGGAAAATCGATTCTAAGAAGAAAATTTCCTACACACAGGAGTTTGCTTAGATACAGAGAGTTGAAAATAATTTTTCTCCAAATGATACTAATTAATTAAGGGGATAATAGCACCCAACATATTTTTGAAAATTCATATTTCCGTTACTATTCATCGGAATCGTTTCAAATTTTTATGAATGATATAGAATTATGTAATCTAGGGCTGTGTGCATGCATATTTGAATCGGCCGAAAAAATTTGTACCTGAAACACAAAATGCCATGAATTTTGAAAATTTATTATACGCAAACGACAGCAGCTAAATGATTTGAATTTTAGCACCGTATTTAGAATTACACTTTCTAGATGCATGTGCATGAATTTGAAAAAATTCACATTTTTTCGATTTTTTTTTTAAATTCTTTCGGCCGATTCAAATATGCATGCACACAGCCCTAGATTACATAATTCTATATCATTCATAAAAATTTGAAACGATTCCGATGAATAGTAACGAAAATATGAATTTTCAAAAATATGTTGGGTGCTATTATCCCCTTAAAAGTTTAAATCTCAAACATGTGAGGAGGTCTGTTTCAAAATTTAAAACATTTTCAAATGTGAATGTCTACCTTCCTTGTAATGAAACTTTTAACTTTCATTAGGGTGACAAAAGAATTCACATTTTTAGAACACTGTATTTTGTTTCACACTATATTTTAAATAAGAAATTAGTAAATGGTAAATGACTGAAAAATTTTAAGTCGCATCAGAATATAAGAACGAGAAAGTTTGTTGATCAATAGGTGTTATATACATTGGGGAAAACGCCCCAGTCGCTCCAGTGTTTAAATCACGTTTATTACCCATCACAATGACATGATGTCAGCGGTATGAGACAACACAGTTTACGACAGTTTTGCATAACACATGTACGCGCATGTAACGTGATTACAGCTCATTTTCTACTAAAATAATTAGGTTAATTGCAAAACGGCGCAAATGTCGCCTGCAAATTATAGTGTTAAGTATTCTAATTATGTTTTCTCATAAACCTTATTAATAATATCTGAAATTTAATACCACAAAGCACTAGGCTTCCCAGTCTACATTTCTTGTCTATGCTATACGATCATACCCTTACTGGTAAAATTTCAGTTTACCCAAAAATTGTATGCATTTTTTACCCTTATCCAGACATTTTTATTAAGATGTAGATAGATTCAGCGATTATTACAACACGTTTTTTTAATTTTCAAATAAGAATCGAGTTGTATCAATATACTAGGGGAATAATATGCTATTTCTTCAGTGAGTTAAAAAAATCTGTGCAGTATTTAGCGAGGTATTTAGGCAGTATGGTAATGTTCCAACTTCCAACTTGCTCCTTTCCAAATCACATATATTGTTAATGTTTTCTTTTTTGAACCATCGTAACATCTGTCCTCTCGTAGGAGATACAAGTTTTCAAATAAAATGGTGATAATTTTATAAAATAATGTTTACTTATAATATAAATATAAGAAACTACAATCATCACGAGTAACAAATGATTTCAATTAAAAAAAAACTCTTCTTCTTCTTCTTCTACTCCATGCCGCAGAATCAATGGAATTCAAGTCTGGGGTTCGCGGTGGCCAATTCTTCCTTGGTACTTCCATCTCATCCAAATATCCGTAATAATTCTTACAAACACGTAAACGAGTCTTGACGTGCATCAGCATGAAGGTGTTCTTAATAAATGGTTTAATAGGAAGGACATATAGTTCGAAGATATTCGATGCATGTGTCTCCTGGCATATTATGACAAAAATATATTTTTTTGGAAATCAGAAAACCCGCTCTATGAATTCATATACTCTAGTTAGCCACATCAAGATCTTGTTTAGAATTAATTTTTTTTTAATTCTGCAAACTGCACACCGATATCTTTATTTTTTCACGAAAAATTTGACAAACTTAACCTAAAAATTCACTTGGTCCGCTTCAATTTTCCAGCAATTTAGTTAATGTTCCGTACAAAATCTTACAATTTAACAACAAACAAACTAACAATTTAATTACTGTTCAGTTGTCACCTACAATATGATAAATTTATCCGCTGGTGTAGTTGCACAAAGTTTTTAGAAGATGTCTTTCAGTTTACAATTTTTCTAAAGGTATGTAGTATTTAAATCATCGTGCATTCCTTATTTAATGTTGAAATTAACATAAGTAAATTTAGCAAGTTAATTGCATTTCTCAATAGAGAATTTGTTTAGCCGCCGAGGAATTTTAAAATTCTTATAAAGGTTAGTTGACATTTTTTTCAGTTTTGATTGAAGCATGTTTGACATACATTTGTTGATGAAGGCAAACTCACTGAATATTAATACTTATGAGAATAAATAATTATAAAATAAATTGCTTCAATGTATGTTAGTTTACTTACATAATAAATGTCGCTACAGTTATTACATCTGCAGACGAATAGGCAAAAAATACAAACAGGAAGTTGGGTCAACTTTAATATACATAGACATCATATTCAAAGACAAAAGGAGAGCAAGCCATTTTAAAATATGTCGACCTCAGACTATCGCATTCAATCATTGCCAGTTCTTCTTGTAAAAGATTTTATTACATTTTTTTGGAACGAATGTGGAGTTGCGATTTCGCATTGTCTCTTCAAAGATTAAAGAAATTTCTTCTTATTGATACGAACAATTAGGTGTTTATCAATCTAAATTGATTTCCAACGGGCGGGTAAAAATTTATAGTAGAAAAAAGAAAAAAATTCAAAACTATTTCGAGAAAATACTTTGAGATAACGTTGACTGTAAAAAAATATTGTAGAGCAAGAAGACATTTGTTGCGTCAAGATCAATGTTTGTTGTTATTATGCTTGTATAAAGCCTAAACAAAGTCATTTAAAATCAATGGTTGTTGCAAATTGTGTTTTTTTTTACCTCAGATGTTCTTTATGAGTTGGATCACCAATATTTTTGTCAAATAACACCTCGTAAATTACGAAAATCATTTTTCGACCACATGTCTGTTAGAAATTGCGTTTCATTGGGTTAATCTTAATATTAATTCTTAATAATTTTTTTTTACCAACAATCAACCATTCTTTATAATTATGTTATTCTATACATCTCTTTTGCCTTAAACAGAGCACTAAATTTGCAATACCCAATTTTTCGTTTCCAATGTGTATTGATCCGCGAAGAGATTCTGCAATAATTATATATTATTCTATAACTCGTAATATGAGTAAATTACATGTTTAGAATGTTCCACGTCAAGGATTTCAAAAACAAAAGTTATTTCAATTAATATTTAACTACCGAAGAAGGTACATGGAAGCATGTAATTATTACTTATTCTCGAATCACCAGATTTTCTCGTGCATTATTTTATTAAAATCTATGCACCATGCAATGCAACAGTCAGTAATAGGATAACAATAGACAGATTTGATTCAGAAGAAGTTGTAGCAACCATCCAATTTGTTCCCATTGGTGTTGGATACAGAAAACATCAGTTGGAGATGTTTCAATTTGAGGAACAGATCTGACTGCAAGATCTAAAATTTGGGCAGAGGATAATTTCAGGACCTTGAAGAATTATTACATAATCAGTGCTACCTTAATAGAATTGCATTCGTTTCTAGATAATTGCAACATACATGTATAATAAAAATTAGTTAGGGTGCGACACCATACTTCAGTAAGAATGCGTGAGTGAAATACAGTGATTATGGAGTAATTATAATTGTGACGGATCACTCCAACACATATAATTAGACGTTCATTTTATGTCCTTAGCTATTTTTATTTCTAAATTATGGAAAGTTCAAATTAAAAGTCTTATAGGTATCTCACAACTTATTTTTTATCGCAACCGGTTTTGGAACTTTACAACAGTTCCATCTCTACTGTCTTTTACTTTTTATTACATCACATCATTTTTTTAATTCATGACATATTAACTCAGATATACAAGGTGTCCCATAAGTATAATGGTACACAGAGCAATGGCAGATTGCTTACGCAGAAATTTTATGATTTAACCAAACTTTACTTAGTTCAAAGTTGATGTTAACACAGATACAGGGTGTCAAGTCAAGTAAAATTTTGTTTTTTTTAAGTAATTTCTTTAAAAATTGAAATATTTTAACAAAATGGTGATTGGGAGTTTTTGCGGCGAGGGATTCAAATCTATCAACAGTTTTGCTGTTATTTGTAGAGGGCGCCACATACGGTTGTTTGTGAGTCGTTTATACGTCATAATGTTTTTGGCTATTTATTTTATTTTTTTAAATACAAATTTCTGTTTTCCCGCCCTTTTTGCATAAAAGAGGTATACCTTCTAAATGTCGCTAAAAGTAACCGTTTTTAAGATATATGATTCTCTTGTGTATCAAGTATCTCTTTTTCTATTAATTATTATTATTTATTTATTTTTTAAATGAAATTTGTATTTAAACAAAAACTGTTTTTCAAATTTTAGGTTTATTTATTTAAGTCATTGTTCTTCGTACTTTTTTTGCTAGTGTTGGAATGTAATAAATTTGAAAAATCTGGAAAAGAGAATTTAAAGAAATTATTAAACAAAAATTTTGCTTTGACACCCTCCCTGTCTAAGTTTGGTTATATCGTAATATTTTGATGTAAGGAAGCTGCCAATGCTCTATATGTACCATTACTTATGGGACACCCTGTAGGGTGTATTTTAAAATCACCGACAAATGGAAACTGGAGATCCAAACTAAGACGAAAATTGTTATAAATGTTTTTTCAGAAAATGCTTCCTAACTGAGCTACAGGGTTTTGGGTACACAATTTTTTTGTAGTTTTTTTAAGTTTTTTCAAAAACTAGATACTTATATATAATATATTATGTTGAGATTTGGTACACTCGAATGCCTTACCGAACACAATTAATCACAAGAGTTTGAGTCGACTGGTTCAATCCAGTGGTGTAATAGTAGTTTATTCCACAAGTATATAAAGGCCCATATTATTCACGAGGGCGAGTTTACGGCACGAGCCAAAGGCGAGTGTCATAAATCACCCCATTATTTGCGAGTAGAATACTCTATTTTATTCAGGACTACTGAATATTTTTGACTAAATTTTTTCCTGAAGAAATTTATAAGTAGGTACTATTTATTTTAACATTTTTTATGAGCGGGCCGTTATGTGTCAAAAGAACGATTTGTCATAAATTAAATTTAAACGTCAACGTTGTTTAGAATTAAATTCGTGCTTTGTCATGGCCATCTTAATCAAATTTTTACAAATATCCGATACGTCTTCAAAGAAACTTTGTATAATAATGAAATCATTATTCACTACAGGGAATAATGGATAGCGTTATGCTTGAGGAAATACATACATAATGCATGCATTATTTAGTCGTCGTGGATAAAATCGTTTAAGTTACTAGCTTAAATGACAAAAAAACGTGCGACTCTGCATATTTTTTTAACTTTTTTTTTGACTGACATTTCGATTTTGTGTTTTGTGATTTTTCGATTGGGCACTCCCTTTTTGCGATAATCTCTATTAACGTACGACCGCACAACATAAAAACTAAAATTTTCAAAATGGCTCTGTTAACTATTACATAATAAAAACATTTTAAAGAAATTGAACAAGGAATTATTAATTTTATAGATATACGTGCCCCTCCGTCTTATTGGACGCACATTTTTTTTATTTATTGAGTGAATAACTTAAACGATTTTACGCCACTGGATTGAGCCAGCCGACTTAACTCATCTGATTAATGGCATTCAGTAAGACATTCTAGTGTACCAAATGACAATATTATGTCTTATCCGAGGTCTTATCTAATTAAAAAAAAAAACTAAAAAAAAGTACAAAAACATTATCTTTCAAAATTCTGTAGCTCGGTTAGGAAGCATTTTCGGGAAGAACATTTGTATCAATTTTCGTCTTATTTTGTGTCACATAATTCCCAGTTTCCATTTGTCGGTAATTTTAAAATACACCCTGTATCGGTATAACTATAAATGCTTTTGTTCTTGTTTCTTTTGCAGCTTCAAGAAACTAATTTGTAAAGACGAAAAACTAGGCAAAGGAGGATATAAAAAATATTAAAGATCCCGTTATTTTTCAAATTTCTAGATTTACATAATTTTTTCACAAACAACACTTGTCTATAAGTTTTTTTTAAAAATCATTCAAAATCTTTGAGAAGAAAAAATGAAACGACAATATTATGTTGTGTCAAATTTATGTTGTGTCAAATATTATGTGTAAATCGGTTTCCGGTATCGAAAATATTAGTTCACACTGTTTCGAATCAGTTTGTGGTACTACTGATCTTGTGAAACCGCACCATTATTACACATACAATGAGCAAGCAAGTCTAATTTCAATTTCCGATGGGTAATTATTTAAAGTGTACAAATATGGTAAAAATATCATTAATTCTTAATGCACGACTGGTATTTACTGAACCACTTCTCAAAAATTACGCTATAATTACGACAAAACTAACTTTTTAGTTTAAGGAATAGTTTATCCGCATTTGCTTCAGACAAAGAAATTTTGAAACACAAATTCAAACAATTATATCTAAAATGATATTTGGCGGTTTTTGTTCTATTTTGTGTCAAAGGTACTTTAATGACTTTATTCAGAAGCATCATCGTGCAACCAAAACGAAAAATTTTTCTGTTTATAGAGAAATTTCACCGTAATTTTCCCACCGAATTCAGAAGTTAAAAAAAATTACTTCCGGTAAAATCAGGAAGCCAAATTTAACCAAAGCATTAAAACAAGTGTTTTTTACTGTATTCCTGAATTTCAAATTTGTATATGAACCCTTTAGGGCTGCTATCGCCGCACGACTTTTCTTTAATTTAAGTTTCGACCTGAATGAGTTGCACCTTGAACTAACAGAGTTGGCCCAACCCCTAGCCTGAGCTCTATCTTAACGAATTCGCCTTATAATTTACGAATTGGTATAAAGGCATTATTTTTGTAATTAAGCACATAGTAGAAAGGTTTGCACAAAGCTACGTGTTCTTTGATTAAACGAAACTAATAGTGATTCCCTCTATCCCTTAATCACCCGCTTTCATAAATCTTGAATGCTTTGTAATTTCCTAGCCTAGTTTCCGTTCAGAAGCAATTTAATTGACCTAGTCTCTTTGCCCATTAAATCCATTAGTTTTCTTGTTATTTAATAGGTTTTTTAATAGAATAAAACGTATCTATTTTGTTCGCTTATAACGAAGAAATAAACAAAATAGGTATGTATAATGTAAAAAAAAGTTGTCTGCTTTCATTATTCAGAACACGTTAATAGAAGATATTAGATATTAATTTTGAGTAATGGTGCAGATCTACAAAAATTGAGTTGTATCTACAATATCCCAATTTCCTTTAAGATGTTCGCTATGAATTCAAATATATAATTCACTGGTTTTCCAATAATATGCATTTTAAGGTGCTGTGTGTGATTTCATTTTAGAGCAGGTCTTTTCTATATTCTTTGTGAGAAGTATGGAGATCAATGCAAGCGATTGTCTCCCAGAAAAAATAAGACTCCTTTCAAATATAATGTGAACAATGAGGCCGAGGCAGAATATATTAAATAATGAAATGAGAGTGACATTTCTATCATGAATCGATGGTCAATGTACATTTAAAAACAATAAAAATTATCAATGCATAACCGACAGCCATGCCAATCGTTGGTACCTCGTTACCATTTTAAATGTGGTCACAACTACCTTGAATGGCTTTGGTATTAATTACTGAGATTGCTACAAATATGTACAGGGTGAATATTTTTAATTAGAATGAAGAATATATTGCAAGATATCTTAGTAAATGTGGCTCTGACGCCGCGAAAGGAGACAAATTAAAATTCAATGACGAGTCTTCATCCTGTTCATGGCGTCAGGACGGTAGAAATCGAAAAAAACTGGGCACGATATACAGGGTGATTGATTTATTGTTCTGCAGTCTGTAACTTTTAAACGAATTGTTTTAGCGGAAAAATGTAAAGGGATAAAATTCTATATCATGTGAGCTACATTTTCGTATTTTCGAAAAAACAAATGAACGTCTAACAATTTTAGAGAAAAAAAATAAAAAAAATAATTTGAGGAAAAAATTAATTTTGAAATTATATTTGAAATTAGCACCCAAATTTAATCTCAATTTGCTAATCAAATGTTTTTGTCAAATAACAGCCTGCTTCAATTTCAGGGGAAAAAACCTGTAAGCATTATGTTAATTACATTTTCATTTTTTTTTAAATATTTCCGAAACTTTTTTGAAATAAATCAAATTTTGGTACATTTTCAAATAATAAACATTTAAATTTTTCCCCGTTTTTAGATAAAATCGCAGTTCGTAGAAATAAGATTATAATATTTAGTAATAAATACAGATAATAATATGTAATAATACTCAATATCCGAGGATACTGCAATTAATTTCTCTCACTGAAAAAATCCCAGTTCCTCCACCGGAAATCGAATCCTGGACCCCGAGGTTTCCAAGCAAGTGCGTTACCTCTAGACCACGGAGTCATTAATACGTACATATATAAATTTAAATTATTTTTTTTTAAGTTTTTTTATTTTTTTAAAATTGTTAGAAGTTCATTTGTTTTTTCGAAAATACAAAATGTAGCTCCCTCGATATAGATTTTTTTCCCTTTCCTAAAAACAATTCGTTTAAAAGTTAACAGGCTGTAGAACGATAAATATCAAACAGGGCAATCATATAGGAAATCAAATAATTGCCAAAATTGAAGCAAGCTGTGATTTGATAAAAAAATTTAAATTATTCTAAATTAATTTTTTTCTCAAATTATTTTTTTAACTCGGCTTTTTATTTTTCTAAAATTGTTAGACGTTAATTTATTTATTTTTTTTGGAAAAACGAAAATATAGCTCATACGATATAGAATTTTGATATTTTTAATTTAATTTATTTTTTACATATTTTCTTTCAGCTGGTATGTGTGTAAATTTGATAAGTGCTTCTTCTATTTTTTTCTTTGTATGCATCTATTTTTTTCAATTCATTTTAGCAATTTCTTCGAATTATAAATTTACAAATTATATTACATAACATTCACATTAACCGAGACTAACACTCCAATAGTGTTTACTTTAAGTAATGACACACCATTTCAAATTACGCTGAGTAATTAAAGTTGATTCGTTTAGATGTGCAGCTAGTAGATAACAACTTCCTATAATGGAGAATATAATTTCTAATTTTAAACGTGACCTATTTCAGAAATGCAGATGCAGAAGATAGTATCCTCGTTTCGTTATTACATAGGTACATTTATCATCTGATGAATTGATTTTATTAAATTAATGCGGACGTAAATTCACAGTTATGTTGGCTTACTGGATGTCCACAAGGTACCAGCTAAAAATAAAAATCCCACTTGATTTACTGTCGCCTTGAAGGTGGGTGTTTGTTTATTTAGTATCCAAGCTACAATAATTATTGCATTTAATAATATGCAATTAAATATTTTTATAATTAGGTACCACTGAATTTAATTTTGGAACAGTTCCAAAATTTTGTGAACTAAAAATTGTCATAGGTTTTTTGTGTTAATTTATCCCTGCAAGGAAGATGTGGCAGAAAGTGTCTTTCCTTAAGAAAAAAAATTGTTTTTTTTTTAAATAAATCCAAACGCATTGTAAGGTTTGTATGCAAGGGCTAAATCCACCTTTGGTAGTAATTGTTTTCCAAAAGAAAATCAATTATTTCTAACAGTTTCGGTTCGTTGTAAAATCATAGTTAACGATTCTTTTGATACGTTTAAAACTTTTCTTGCTGTTGTCTGTAGAATATTTAAAATTCTGCAAGCCTTCAACCACTTCAAAATAAATGCTTTCTCTTGCCATCAAAACAAAGCGATCCAAGATGAATTTCATTAATATCCAATTTCGACAAATTTTCAAAAAAAATATTTATTACACTCTATATATTGGGAAACTAAAATTGTAAGATATGAATAAAAAATGGTAATAAATTGCATCCAAGGCCTAGCGTCGTGAACTTAAAAAGGCAAAGTTGGCAATGATTTACTGGTTTACAACTTTCCTTTTTAATCTTATCCTTGCCGTTCTCGAGAAATGGGGCGCGAAATATTGATCGTCCTTACCACCTACGACCATCATAATTACTTCTGAGTGCAAAGAAGTCGGTAACGCCTTTAATGACATTACATCAAATGCAAGATATTTTGAAGGTAACAACATAGCAGATAGAGGCTAGTCTAATAATCTATAAGATTTTATTATATAATCTTAACATTTTTAGGATGTCTACAACTCTAATATCAACCTGGGTCGGAGTTGCTCTAAATAAATGGTTGTTATAAGAACTAAAACGAAACTAGTAGTAATTCGTGAAATTACACAATTACACAAACCAAAGATTATTAGTAGGTACTGAAAAAAGGAAACAGATTAAGTTTCCGAAACGTTTGTAAAACATTATTGTTTTTATTTTAGTTTATTTATATTTTATGTCAAAAAACCAACCTTTAACTGTTCCTTAAAAATTGTTATTTCTTGTTTGCATTTACGATTTTAGAAATCCATTAATAGATACAATAATATACTTTTTTGAAAGAATATTACATAAATACTACAAAAAAAACCTATAAAAAATTTACCAACACGCGGTGGCATAGTGGGTTATATTTAAGCGAGTGAGCCAATAGTTTCTTTAGTTTAAAAATATATTATATTCCCCATAAAACTAAAACTGGGAATGGTAATTATTTCTATACATACTTGACTTTTGTGACGCGATTTATAGTTCCCGCTTATCTGTGATTTATTCAAATCAGTCCTACAACTATCTGAATGAGATGAAATGCAGTTAAGGTTAAAGGAACGGATCCCATTACATCCTATTTACATGTCCAATAAATAATTGGAGAAAAGGAATACGATTTTTTTTATCAAAATCTTTGATTAAATTCTATGTCTGTGTTATTGTCTTTGATTTATTTAAGTAAAACTGTAGTCAGTAAGTGAAGTTTTTAGGGAACTAATGACGAATGAATCATATTTGTACAAACATCACAGCCCAAGACTTAAATAAAACTATGAGTAGTTTAATTATAAATTTTTTACAGTATAGATTTTTATCAGTAGATTAACAATCCCCGTTCGACGATTTTTATCAGAAAAACAGATAGATAATAAATTAACAAGGACCCTCCCCCTAAAGAGGCGCCTTCGTAGATATATCTCACTATTACATAATTTAAGGTATGTGATAAAACGTTTATATGAAAGTCTATCAAAATATACAGTGGTCCCACTTTTCATGGAACCACCTTCATATCTTACTCATCTGATATTCGAATATTTTGAAATTTATTTGAGTATTAGCGAAAAAAACTAGTAAGATATGTCTACAATATATCAAGTTGGATTTTGTTATTATGCTTGTTTAAAACCTAAATAAAGTTATTTATAAACAAAGTGGTTTGTGATGGAAAAAAAAATAAAATTCGCGACAAATTTCATTCCGACACCTGCAATAAAATTAAAATGAGAAAGAGGTAAATAAAAATTCAATCATATTACTTTTCCCTATACTGTCTAATGGTATTTTAAAAAGCGTTAGATAGAAAATTATTTAAGTATTTTTATATCATAAACTTTATTAAATTCACTGTCTTAATACGCATCAATTACTTTTAACGAGGAGTTATTTTATTAATGGTTTTTTATAATGGTAATAAAGATATTTACTTCCACAGCTGATTATACGGTATTAAATAAATTATTTTGTCTTGGTATTTTTTTCCGAATTAGTTATATTACGAAATCAACTTTCACTGTACTTTTAAACAGAATATTTTACTCGCAAAAATATTAATTCGTCGATTTATACTATTAATATTTTTACACCATTATTACATTAAAAGAAAATATAATGGAGACACATTTACTAAAAATTAACCTACTGTTGCATGTTTTTTAATTTTTTTTTTTTTTGTAAACATATTTTCGTCGGTTTGTTGAGTAAAATTCAAACGCAAAACAATACAATATTACTAGTGAAAGTAGCTACACTGGCAGTACTCACATGAGAGTTACAGATTTTATGTAGGTACCTACAATTTTATTTATATACAGTCCATGTGATTAAATGAAAATCCATTTTTTAAATTTTGTTGCCTACATTTATTCTTCCCAATATATCTTGGGGAACTTAAAGTAAATCTATGTGACAACAAAAATGTTTATGAAAGAGCACGAAAACCAATATTACATAAAACATCCAATAGTTTATTAAAGTCTATGTTGGTGGCTTCAAAGGCTTTAGCCAGAGATTGTATCTGCTCAAGCTAAGCTGGCAACACAATGATTTATACCGCAACCGAAGATTTATAAATACCTATATATTGGCTGTCGACTTATCCGTCGTATTTTTTATTAATATTTGTTCTTTAGATTAGATTTTTAATTAGGTAGTAATTCATATTAGTAAATACATATTTCTTCATATGCTATAGTTCATATACTTATGCAATTTTGTTAGAGGTGAAGAATACAATTTCAGCAAATTTTTCATGTACCTATACAATTGATTATTGCAGTAACGCTAAATTACAGTAAAATATATTGTGACAGTATATGAGTTGTAGATCCTCATAGTACAGAAAAGCAAGGATAATGGATTACATTGACTACCTAATTTTCTAGCTAATTATTAAAAAAAGCATTGCATGCAAATTCTCATACATTAGGTACTCAAATAATTTCAACAAAAATAATTAATATACTATTACGCATGTTTCTAAAATCGCTATATTACGTCGACTAACACTCTTGTTATTATTCACCGAAAATAAGAAGTATAAAAAAATCTGTTTCGATGTAAAAAAAATAATCCATATGCTTGATTTCTCCTGTAGCCGCAAATTTCGATCTTATGAATCGATTAACCTGATTTTCTCACAATTGCTCATTAAATGCATTTTATAATTAGAATATCCTGTAATTACTGCAGAATTTTTTAAAAAGCTGATAAATGTGAATGGTAGTTCTCTTAGGGAACATCATTTTCAAAGCTGACCGTCAATTTGCTTTTACAAAGAATTTCTCCAGCAGTGACTATCACACACGTACGTACGAATAATATATTCAATACAAGCTAGTAAGTTGATTGCCTTAGGATATAACATGGGTGTAAATTTAAAAATCGAAACTTATTACATTCTGTAGCCTACTTGCCTAGTTCTGGTTAATTTAAAGCCGAGAAAGTGGACTTGTCAACATCAGTTTTTCGCAGCAGAAGGAGGAGATGCGATCAACTCACCTGGAAAAGACAAAAGAACAAAATTAATTAACCGGATTAATGAATGAGACATAAAATGAATCAAATTTAATTATCGACTGGTTCTGTTAAGCTTTTACGTTTTATTAAATGTTATAAATTTGTTTCCTTTAAATTAATAGTGAAAAAGTAATACAGGATGTTCCAATAAAGGCGGGAAATTATACCTAGTTATTATAATACAATTATTGTATTATTGTAGACATTATTTAACCCCACTAAACATTATTCTTTTATTTATATTTGTCTAGGTAGGATAGGGTAATACACATAAGGCTCTACGTGCTGACTGCTGTGATTTGGGGACAATTGTAGCACATGATTGAGCGAAAGTACGATTTGAGTACTGTGTACTATATTTTCTAACCTAATAGGGATTTCTGATATTCACACAGATCCATTATTTCAGCTACGCTTCTTCTTACTAAAAACAATATTAGAACAAATAATTTTTCATGTTGTGTTTTTGATAAAATTAACTGTTTTCTAGAAAAATTCCCTATAATATGATAATTACAATAATTAAAATAATATGTACATGTTAAATATGATGTAAATAGCAGAAAAATGCCAGACACAAATAAGAAATTAAACCAATCCTAATTCAACTTAAAAATTTGGCAGTAAAATCTCACGTACTAAATACCTTATGTTAAACATTTTTGTACAGTTAATTTTGTAGTAAAATATGATTAATTACGTCGCCCTTCACAGCTAATAAAACTTAGTTAAAACCGTCGTCAATAAAGAAGTGTTTATGTTTTATTATCTTTTAAAATACCATGAACGGAAATATTATTGGCTGTTTAGAATTAAGTATCATTACATTAATTTTTTAATGAGATATGATAATTAACTTTTACCTCATAGGTACAATAATAGTTATACGTAAATAGTTAGACAAAGATGGAGATACAAAATATTCTTCATAAGGGAATCTATTAATAAATCCTGGCGCATTCGCCATTTATGTACAGGAAATTAATATATTAGAAAATATTGCATTGCAACGAAAATTGCGAATACGTTATCCTTAAAAGGGCGATGAAGTTTCAAGATGAACATATCAAGTCTAGAGATGAAACTTTATCTAAAAGAAGCCGTTGCCAGTCGATACCATACATGGTGAACAACTAAGTATATAGATGAAACCAAAAGAAAGATATTTTCTATTAGAAATAGAAATTTTGAAAGTTGAAAATTTAACTTTGTAACTGTTGTTGTAAGTAAGTATTCCAAGTGACCCAAGTCGTATGTAACAGAATGCCATTTCCTCAATTTTTAACAAAAAAAAAAAAAGAAAATTAATTTGGTAGGCATTTTGCTTGCTAAAGTCGACGTTTGTAGGATGTGTTCTACTACAAATTCCTTTTATACAACAACACATCGCGTGAAAAAAACCACGACTGGTGCAAGAAGGAATTGTCTATATTATTATTTCAATTATCAAAGTGCTCTTTAAAGTAGGTGTGAACTATGAGAAATTAAGAGAAAAAACGTCCAAATTGAAGAGTTCTTAAACACCTATCTGTCGTCTATTCATCTCTCTAGTTGTCTTAATGACCTTTCAAGATATTTCAGTGATCTCAACAATTCTGTCGATGTTTGAACTATACTTCGTTAACAGAGACCATTTATTTAAAAATAAAAAGTTACCTAATATTTGTCGTTTTATAATGGTGTTCATCTTTTGTATTCAATATTATGTTTCAAGTTTTCCAATCCATAAATAAAATGAATTGGATAACACTATATAACAATACGTCAACGTGGTAGTCATTGTGGCAGAAATGGCATTGATATTGGCTTTGGGAGTGTATAAGTTGGATATTAATTTTGTTCGGCGTTCTTATTTATCTATTCCATAAACGGGTATCCCAACAAGACGACGACGACGAAAATGTAACGAGGCTACATATATATGGCCGTAATCCGGTCTTATTTGCTGCGGATAAGTAAATATATCAAAGACCATGGTCAAGTTGCTCATGTGATGAATTTTACATTATTTATACAGGTTTTACGAGTGCGGCAACTTATAAATAAATCAAAATAAATCACCAGCTATAGGATTGAAATTATAAAAATTATAAAATTTACTGTGTTAATAAATTTACACGCCGCGATATACCGGGTGACCACGAAATGACGCTCGCCCTTATATCTTCTTTGTTTTACAAGATATAAATTTCAAATTTGGGCACGTCAAATAACGGTTAAATATGCATTATTTCAAGCATTTTATCACTTTCTGTCGCTTCCGGTTTCACCGGAAATGATACTAACTTTCGTTTTTTAAATGGAACACCCTGTATATTTTTACATTTTTGGATTCAGGAGGTCATTTTGAATACAGTTAAGGCATATTGAGATAAAAATATTATTGACAGACATTTTTATGAGCAAATTTAATTTTTGATCTAGGCGGCCGTGACCCCAAAAAAATGTTTTGTTTTGCTTCAATAATTAATCAAAAAATACAATTATGATATTATGTCGTATGACATTTGTGTTATAAGATGTTAAACATTTCGGAAATCGTTTTTCAGCAATAACTATTTTTTTTTAAATGGCACCATGGTGGCTCACTACGTTATTTTAATAAAGCATTTCATTGCCGATAATTTGGTACCAAACACTTCATTATTTGTTCATATTGTAATACATAAAAATTACATTCAACAAGATATAAATGAAAATAAACTCATAATATTTAACATTGAATTTCTATCAAATAGGTGCCTTTGAAATGTAAGGAAAGAAACAAATAAATAGTTTGACAGCTCAAATGATATTTAAATCTATGAGAATCAGGTATTATTTTACTGTGTAGTGTGTATTAAAAAATTATGGTTTATTCACAAAGTGGCAAAGTGGATATTATGCTGTTGATATACGGGGAATGTTGCAGAAATAGTCTGGCAGCCCGTGATTTATATGCAGAACGCTATCCAATAAGAAATCATCCTGGCAGACACTACTTTCTTAGAGTAGAACGGGAGCTGAGACAAGAGAGAGTAGATCAAGAACACCACTTTGTCACTTTGTGAATAAACCATAATTTTTTAATACGCAGCATAATAATACCTGATTCTCATAGATTTAAATATCATTTGACATTTGAGCTATGAAACTATTCATTTGTTTCTTTCGTTACTTTTCAAAGGCACCTATTTGATAGAGATTCAGTGTTAAATATTATGAGTTTATTTTCATTTATATCTTGTTGAATGTAATTTTTATGTATATGAACAAATAATGAAGTGTTTGGTACCAAGTTATCGGTAATGAAATGCTTTATTAAAATAACGTAGTGAGCCACCATGGTGCCATTTAAAAAAAAATAGTTATTGCTGAAAAACGATTTCCGAAATGTTTAAGATCTTATAACACAAATGTCATACGACATAATATCATAATTGTATTTTTTGATTAATTATTGAAGCAAAACAAAACATTTTTTTGGGGTCATGGCCGCCTAGATCCAAAATTAAAGTTGCTCATAAAAATGTCTGTCAATAATATTTTTATCTCAGTATGCCTTAACTGTATTCAAAATGACCTCCTGAATCCAAAAATGTAAAAATATACAGGGTGTTCCATTTAAAAAACGAAAGTTAGTATCATTTCCGGTGAAACCGGAAGCGACAGAAAGTGATAAAATGGTTGAAATAATGCATATTTAACCGTTATTTGACGTGCCCAAATTTGAAATTTATATCTTGTAAAACAAAGAAGATATAAGGGCGAGCGTCATTTCGTGGTCACCCGGTATAATTGTCGGTTTCTACTGTAAAATGTTTCCAGTTCCATACGTTAGGTATACCTATCATATCATTAAATACTTAGAAAACAATTGACAAATTAACTGATTATTAGACATTAAGCACAGAAGTACTTTAGCTATTACTAAAGAAAAATTTAATTAGGGTTTTAGAGATACTAAAAAAACTGCTACGGCATGGCAGTGTCATTTTCTTATTGAGAGCGAATATATTGAATCCGTGAAAGTTACTAAATCACAACTTAGTTGGTCCTAACTAAATAAACAACTAGACGTTCATGTCAGACACAAACACCCTCTATTGGTTTCACGATTTGTCACAGGGACATCGAGGGTGCTTCAATTTTATAATTTTTTTACCTGTTGTTTCTATTATTTTTTGTAATTAAAAGAGCAAATCATTTGTCCCCTTTAAACGTTTGCATAGGGTAGGGAAGCAGAATTAAGAAAAATTTATAGAATTGATTAAAAAGCCATATTCTCTAACAAGCGAAATCAACATTGGCAATAATAGCGAGACGGTAGCGCAGTGTGGTTAGATAATAATCGGGGCGAGAGAACCATGGCCTAGTGGAGTAGTGGAAAAGCTTATGCTACGATGTTAGTATAAATAAGACGTTAAAAAAAGAGCTGCCTGGCCTCTCTATAGTTAATTGATTATTAAATTATGTTTATTTTTTCCATAACCGTTACTAATATACCTATATTAATTATTTTTTTTATAAAAATCAAATAAACAACAAAAAAGTATACCGAGTTGAAAAGTATATAAAAAATGATGACCTTTGTTAGAAACGGTAAGCAGCCTTGAAATACAATTTAGGTAATTAAAATAAATCTATTTAAATTTAAAGATCATCTGTTAAAAATGAATTAACAAATCTTAAACAATGAATGTTCACGAAAGTGGGACTAAGGTAGTGGCGCTAGATATGGCCTGGACGGTCATATGGCCCGATGCCCTTAAATTTTAAACTAACCGCCTCAAACCCAACTTCTTGACGTTCGCAGTTTCTTTCAATACGTTTAAGTGCCCTCAGTAAATAGCAAGCCGAACTTCCGACAATATCGGCAATACCGGCTAGTTTACATTATGGCGTCACAACAGGTGTTCGAATAATAAAGTTTAATGAAAGTGTTTTGGTGAAATCATCGGGAAACATTGAAAAAACAAACCTAAATTTTGGAGGATCGACACTCTTAAGCTACGTGTTACATAGTGACATATTTATTTTACTTAAAAATTTTGTGGAAGAGGTTTTTCTTGTTGCTCATAATGTGCACTACTCAACTGGTCATATGGCCCATGTATTTATTTCGTAATATTGTTTAAGTATTTTATCTTGATAGAAAATCTACTTATTTTACATTAGTGGAAAAAAATATTTTGCATTTTTTTAAAGAGCTCAGATTTATGTTAATTCTGTAAGTGCTATACAGATGGGTTTGATGATATGGCCCATTGACTTTTTCTACAATTTTATTTTTTATTTTTAAATTTGCAATCTTTTGTTTTTTTTTTGTTGTCAGTCTATTTGTCTATTATGTCTAAGCTCAATTTTCTTAATGAACTGTTCAATAGGCTTGTTCAGCATTTTTTTTTTATTTCATAAATCGAAAGTACAAGTGAAAAATAATGGATCTACAAAAAATCAGAATTTTATTCGCACGTTTAATGCCTTAAAAATTATTACAAATCTCCTCCGCGCGAGAGTGGGAGCGTGGCCAGGCGCTACGTCACTATACTCATAGGCCCGGCCGGCGAGCGCGCTCGACTCCATGCTTTTCAGTTTTTACAGGTGTTTTCGGAGTGTTGTTTGTGTTGCGTACTGCTTGTTTAACTCAATATGAGTGCAAAAAAAAAAGAATTTTAAGTATTGTATAGTTCCAGAATGCACAAATACAAGTACAAAATAACAAAAAACATATAAGGAATCTTAATAAAAAATATAATATTGATTGACACAAGAAGTTAAAAATATTTAGACAACAAAGATTACATTAGTTTAAATTATGACATAAAATTATGTAAATTAGTGAATAAGACTATATTTTGTAATAATTATAGAGGTTTTTTTTGTACTTTCATTTTTATAAATAAAAACTAGGGTACCTAGTCAGTTTTAAAATGTTTTTCAATATAGTCAACAAGTAAATGTAACTTCTAAAAAACTTTTTTGTATCTATATTGAAAATATTATTAAATAAAAGGGCTTTTTATATGTACTAAAATTAAAATGGACACTACAAGTTAAAAGTAAATGAATTTTGATTTCATTATCAAAATTCATTTACTTTTAACTTGTTGTAGTGTCCAGTTATAGGGTGTCCCAGAAATAAGTGCACAAAAAGAAACCACATATTCCCGAGGTCAAAATAAATCGATTGGACCCAACTTACCTATATACCAAAATGCTTCCTAAGGGAGCTACAGGCCCCTGAAAACGGTTTTTATTTATTAACTCCGAAACTGTTCAAGTTAAAGTAATGAAATTTTGCACATCCACTAAACTTTCTAAGCCTAACAGAATGAGGTAAATATCATCTCAAAATTTTTACCAAGGGTGGGTCAAGCTGTAGGGGTGGTGGGTAAAAATTACCGCAACTTTTTTATTTGTAAACTTTTTTGCGTTTTGACTTCAAAGTATGAATTGTCAGAGTTTTTCACAAAGGAAATGCCCTCTTGTGCAACTTCGATCGGAGGCACCGTTTTCGAAATAAATTCATTTTAATATTCAAATGCATGCTCTAAAAGTCTAAAATGATTAGGTAAGTGGAGTAAGTGGACTAATTTTTTCCTTTTCTCGTCAAAACAAAATTTAAGAGCCAGATCAAACCAAGATTTTCATATTTATTTTAACAACTGCTCAAAATGCTTACATTTTGTTTCGACGCGAAAAGGAAAAAATTAGTCCACTTACCTAATCATTTTAGAGCATGCATTTGAATATTAAAATGAAAAATGAATGAAAACGGTGCCTCCGATCGAAGTTGCACAAGAGGGCATTTCCTTTGTGAAAAACTCAATTCATAATTTGAAGTCAAAACTCAAAAAAATTTACAAATAAAAAAGTTGCGGTAATTTTTACCCACCACCCCTACAGCTTGACCCACCCTTGGTAAAAATTTTGAGATGATATTTACCTCATTCTGTTAGGCTTAGAAAGTTTAGTGGATGTGCAAAATTTCATGAACAGTTTCGGAGATAATAAATAAAAACCGTCTTCAGGGGCCCACATTTAGGGGCTTGTAGCTCCCTTAGGAAGCATTTTGGTATAGAGGTAAGTTTGGTCCAATCGATTTATTTTGACCTCGGGAATATGTGGTTTTATTTTGTGCACTTATTTCTGGAACACCCTGTATTTTAATTTTAGTACATGTAAAAATCTGTCTATCAATATGAAAAAGCACATTATAAAAACTTTATCTATTTATACTATGGAATAAACTCACATTAAAGTGATCCTCAACAAAATCTCGTGCCTTTGTCGGAAACAAAATCAGATCTCCGCATTGCACGTTGCCATGCTCTTAGCTTTTGGTCGCTTGGCAAACAAATAAATAATTTTTCCGGAGCATTTACAGCAACCGGTGATACCCCTATAAGTGGAAAATCTTTAGACAGAAATATTCCAGCCTTTAAAAATTTTGTTGACATATCTTCCGACGATATTTTTAAAATATCGTTTTCTAACTTCAAACCACGCGATATGGCTTCCGTCTGAAATATTTTTATTAAAATAGTCCATAATCATAAAGTAGATTACCAGAATCAGCTTTACTAAATCCAACTTCAATTGAATACATTTTACCAAAATGTTAAAAACACAACAACGAAACACGAAGCACGTTTTATCGGAACGGCTGTTTAGCGATCGCGGTCTGTAGATCTCCACAGCGGCAAGTTGCGTATAGTGACGTCACGAGCAGACGCACTGTTTTGCGACTATTACAAATTTCAATCTCTTATATTTCGAAAACGGAAACAGTTAATAATATGAAATTTTAAGGGCATAATAAAAATATCGAGTACTATACAAAAACGTATAAAAACCATATAAAACGAATTTCACGGAACAAGCCTATTAAAATTAATTTTTCTAGGGCCATAACTCCAACCCTGGTTGGCAATATGGCCCATTGACTGCATTTAAAAAAATTTTTTTTTTTGTTTTACGTTTGATTTTTACAAAGTTTATTTTTTTTCCTGAATGCGAAGGTGTTTACGCTTAAGTTCCTGTAAGCATTGTTATTTTTGTAAATAAAGGTTTCGGGAAAAATTATATTTTTTTTAAGTGGGTCATAATATATACCGCCACTACCTTATAGTTTTAATAGTTAATTTAAAACTCGATTTAAAATTTCGCCTGTAGAAATTAATCCATAAAACTCGCCTATTTAAAAATAAAAATAAGGAATTTTTCAATTAAATTTTTTTTTAATTTTTCATTTCAAAATTTCTTCAAAATTTATGAAATCGAATTTTTTTCAAAATTCTTGAAATGAAATTTTTTTGACATTTTTCAATGCAATTTTTTTACGAAATTTTTCAATTCAAATTTTTTTTCCAAAATTTTTTAAATCAAAATTTTTTCAAAATTTTTTAAATCAAATTTTTTTCAATTGTATTGTCATCGATCCTTGATAAGTGTGCAAAGTTTCAGTCTGAAGTTTTGAAGTGGGTGAAAATCTCGTTGAAATATTCCGTTACATACAAACAAACATACAGGTGAAGCTAATAAAAGCGTGTTAAAATAAAAAAGTCGATGACGTCATAATTTAAAAAACAAATGACATAAGAAACTGAAAATAGGAAAATATTTGCTGAAGTTAAAATCGCTATACCCCTTTGAGATTTTTCCAAAAAAATTAATATCAACGGAATTACTGAATTTATGCGTTACTTAATTTCCACACTGTATAACAGTTTTATGCATTTTGGACTGTGTTTATTTAGCCGGATGTTGGCCGGATATATTTTCATATCCGGCAGGAGCCGAATATCCGGTTTGGAAGCCGGATAGGCCGGATGCAGTAGCCGGACCGGATATCCGTCCCATCCCTAAATAAAATAATAGATTGTCGAATCCATTGAGCCTACTAATTTTTTGACTGCGCTCCAGTGACTTTAGAAATAGTTATTTTTGGCAGTCCTTTTTTATTGCCATTTGTTTACAAAAGCGGCTAATTTCATTTAGAGATATTTAAAAATTATGAGATTACCGTAAGCCACGTAGGCACCAATCACGGATCAATATTTTTCAACTTAAGTATCTCTAAAACGAAGCATTTGTTAAGAGCCAAAAAATAGTCCAAAATGAATGATTATCTCAAAAAAGAAGTTTAAAAGTCATTGGCGCAGGCACTAAAAAACTGGGGGCAACAATGGGTACTGGACCCCCTCGGGACCCCCTCAATTTATAATATTTCACAATTGTTTTTTGTTGAAGTTGAAGCATCGTACCAAATTTTAAATAAATATCTTCTGAAATACTCGAGTCATTAAAAAAAAATATTTTTAAACTTCAAACTCTGACGAACATGGGAGTCTAAAATGAAAAATGGGATTATGAAAGACATTATTTTTGGTCAAGGAATCCATGGTTATCGGATTGGCCTCCTTTCCGGACACCCTGTATATTAATTTTGCAGGGCAGACCGCAAACAAATGATGATGCTGCAAATATACATACCTATTACTTTAAGATAACAATATTGATAAAAAAGTTTTAGATACCTACACAACACATTATACAATCATTATCTTCTCTCATGCACGTTTCTGCCAATAGTTATCATCGTTATTGCCACGATTTGAACACGACTCCTAGTGATTTTCCCTATTTTTTCACCCCAGTGGATACTAAGATGAATATTGTCGTCGCAGTTTCTAACTTTCACTTTAATTACAGGAAGCATCTGCGATAGTATTTGTAACAAATACTTTGACAATAAACGACATTATTTATAAATCATACCAGATAAGGATATTCATCGACTGAATGCTTTTAGCGAAAATTTATGCCAACCATTTACCGGGGGCATGTAAAATTAACTGCGTAATTACTGTCATCAGACCGTAATGGAAAGTCAAAGCCATGAGGGACATGAAGGAAATGCTCAATGGCACAGATGCTCGATTATTCCTTTATACATGAAAAATATCGATCGGTTAATGCAACATTTAAATTTGTGTTTATCTATATTCTTCACAAAGTGCAATATTTAAAATTGCACATTTTTTAGACATTTTATTTATAAAAATTTTAAACGTATAATATCACGCATGTATTATCATAATAAATGTAGTTTGAGGGAATTTACCGAAGGAAACACTATCATATAAAACCTGCCAAAAATCATTTCTTATCTGTATATTCAAGAACGTTGCAATTTTCGAATGATACTAACTTACGTGGTAAAAGTTTCTTGCAACAAAAGTTATTCACCTCGTATACTGTCCGGATCGCAAATTATTCTGCATCAAGTCATTTGAAAGTACTAATATCAGATGATTAAGACTAATGGATTTAAATTAAACGTATATAGAACAGTATTTATTAAATGACAGATTACTATCAATATCACTTCCGATATCTTTCAGATATTGAGTCGTGCACTCGCATAACAATATAGTACTGCACTTTCTTAATATTTCATTGTGTATCGCTGAATCAAAATTAAATAATAATAATAGGTATGTAATAAAACTCAGTTGAGAATTATATAAAAAATATATCTCAGAGACTTTAATTTAGGTCAATATGTGTGATCTTCCTTAAAAGTAATAAATAGATTGCGTATCGTGATTATAAGAATTACATAATTTTAATTATTGTTTTATATCTGAGACAATACCATTATTTTGTGATTGCTGAAACAATCCTCACTATAGATTTCATTATATAGAAATAAACATAGCACCTATTAAAATGTTTTATGATGAGAGAAAATCCTCCACCATAATTTTTAACACTAACTCTAAATATTTAAATTGTCAGACTGTCAGAGTAAAAAATGCAAAGTTACAGTAGGTCATTCATAACAAATCTTTTTTCTGTATTAAGCTCCAGGAAGGACAGATTTTACATGCCCACAAAAGTGCTGGAAGATTAGGGGATATTTATATCCATTAACTTTGACCTTAAACGCCAATTGAGAATAGAACACGTAGGTAAAGAATTGCTCGAGATGTCTGTAAAAAGTGATGTTCTTTAGACTGGACTCTTCCAAGGTAGGAAAACGAGTTGCTAACACTAGCAGTACAACTCTTACGAGCAAACTCAATGAAATTATCCACGTAAATGAAAATTTAGAGGCATATTTCTAAAGAAGTTGCAAACGCATTTAAATATAGAGGCATATTGGATATGCTTCTCTTTGAGAAGTGACTAAGCAGAACTGAGTTGTTAAATTGCTGCAAATTAGAATTAAGGTGGTGGTGGGATATCAAAATGCAAGTGTCTCTGCCACTTCTGAGGCCTAATTGAACAATTTTAATTTAAGTATAGACAGGAGGATCCGCTTGGTAATGCCACATCAGTTATTAAAAAATATATGGCACTTAAGATACTTCCTTTAAAAGTTATAGAATATTTCAGTTAAAACTGCAAAAACTTTTATTCTAGAAAACGTAAACAATTTTTCTATTTCTATTTTTTATTTTTTGTTTCACAATCATATTTTTAATGCACACTGCAATAATTTTTAAGGTAATATCTATCGACCAATGCGCTGTGTGTAGTTTGTCTAAATCCTTCAACTGTAGCAAATTGTGGTTATAGTATTTGTTTTCTACTACGCACCATATCTATACAGTAAAGAAACAATCACCACGTTATTATTAACGAATACAATTTCTTGGAAATAACTTTCAATGTGAAACAATATACATTATGCTTTAAAGAGAATCTTGACACCAAGAAACCATATAAAATCAATACGACATTGTTTTATAAATTGACTTTGTTCTCACAATACAGTAGACAAGATTTGGACAAATAAAAAAAATCATACCCACATTGAGATTACTATTAACCAAATTATACATGGGGAGTAATAGATGTGTGTCTATTTTAATCCTCATCGACATATTTCGTTGAGTACAACTACTACTGATTGTCACTGTTTAATTTATTCAAATAATTTTTTTCTACCAACAATACCGTTGTGTTAGAAATCACCCAATCAATGAGGCAACGCTGATGATTTAATCCAATAATATCATTTGAAATGCAATACTGACAATGTAACAAGCAGTTCCAAAACATTTTCAAGCGGATCCAGAAGAACTTCGGGGGGGGGGGGGGGGCATTAAAATAAAATATTAAACACGACGATTATTTAAAATATTTTTATTATTTAAAAAATGCACTAAAAATTGTAGGTGCTAAAAAAGGTGTAGGTACCATAGGTACCTCTGATATTCTTCCTTAGTTCGATTTTTAGCACCTAAAATTTTTATAAAAATATTTGAAATAATCATGATGTTTATATTGTTTATTTTAATGGCCCCCTGAAATGAAACTCATAAATAATAACAAAAATATTTTCCATTTTAATAATTATGTATACATGGTGTTCTGAAAAACACTAGCATAAATTCAGGGGCTGATAGAATTTCAAAAAATATTACAATTTGTTCCTATGAACCATGGGCGTATCTCTTTCCGTTTTCAAAATACAGGGCTTTAAAAATAATTTTTTTAAATGGAGTTTTGGTCCTATCTTCCACAAAATTCGACCAAATGAACTGAAATTTTGCTATGTGGGGTTTCTGGGGATGCTAAATGGTCTGGTTTTATTCATGTTTGGCTATATCATACAGGGCGTTCAGAACAGTACTCCGTGGGAACATTTTAGGTCCTAACATTTTTGAGATTAATCTTTTTGCCCCTTTTGTCACTTGCTGTTATGGAAAATTTTATTCTAAACAAAAAAGGTGCTCTTGTAAGAAGTTCTAAAATTTGCCCGTTTTCGAGAAAACCAGGTATAGTGCACCAAAGTCGAGCAGCTGGTATCCCAAATTGTTGGTTTTTATTTCAAGTAGGCTTTGGCAGTTGTTATTACTATTAGTTTCATTAATAAAACTCAAAATCAAAGTTATTATTTGAATGGTAATGATAAAAAGTAATAGTTAGTTTATTTCTGGAAGAGTTTAACACATACTGAATACAATTGAAAAAAAAGAATAACTAATTATTACTAACAGAAAATTAAAATTAAGGAAAATTATGGTTCATAGGAACAAATTGTAATATTTTTTGAAATTCTATCAGCCCCTGAATTTATGCCAGTGTTTTTCAGAACACCCTGTATAGATAATAATAAAACTAATTTTTCAATCTTTAAATTCTTCAATATACAAAACGACAATTCTTTTGAAAAAATTCTTTCAGTTAGTTAAACGCGTTTTAGCTAAACAAATCTTGTTAAGTTTTTGGTAATAGGTATATGTAATTAAAATTAATTTAAATCGATTAAGATCTATCAAGAATTAAATTCTCTTTTGTTGCTTGAAGTGAATTTTTTAAGTAAACGCGTTTACAAATGATTAATTCTCATTTTTTACTGAAATTGACTATAATATACCAAACCTCGTTTCTTATAGTATATTCTAAATTAAGAGCGGAAAGTACATTCTTGGCTTGCGCGTGAAAATCATGCAAAAGCGCCAAGAGTACTTTCGGCTCCAAATATAAACAATACTTTTTTGACGAGACTGACCATGATTCCAAATACTTATGTATACTATCAAGTCAGAATTAAAAAAAATAATTATTAGAATAACAATTAAATTTTGATGATACGTGTTTGTTTCAAATGTCAAGCGTTGTCATGGAAACGCTGGTTGTGTAGCAATTGCATTCGATTGGCTCAACGTATGTTTTTAACTAATCAAATACAATTGCTACACGACAATTTCGATCAATGCACCAATGTCCAAGTAGAAAGTAAAATTGCCCGCAGGGCGACAAAATTGCAAAAATGCTCACTGATCGGCATGACAACTTTCAAATGACAGTTCAAAAGTGCCACTTTCAATGTCAGTCGTCGAAAAAAATTATTACAGAATTTACTGAACATTCTATCAATTTTGAGAACATGTTTAAATCATTTTTATTTTGAACAGGATCTGATTTAAAACTTTATTGGTGCATTTGTTTGCAAGAACCGTTATAACTGTCTTCGTTTGCTTCTTGGCATGTAGAAAGAACAGAAGGTGTGTTACGTTCTATAATAAAAATAAGTTCCATAAAGTGATCATTTTTTCGCGTTATATTTTGTCAAATTCAAATCTAAAGAGCTTTTGTAGTTCAAATGGAACACTGTATTTTTTTAACATCAAGATATGTAAAATTAAATTCTCTTTCTTCTACTACTTATAAACAATGCAGGGGTTAAAATTACAACTTTTTGAAATTTTCGCGATTTTCTTAAATGTTCAAGAATTTTTATAATAAAAATTGCCATCAAGTTAGCCATGCTTAGAAACAATCATCAATGTCACTAATGTCAGTCATTCTCGTATGTCAAAAAATGTCAGCACGTTTAAATTATACCCACGAAGACTTTTTAAAATTTGTTTGGTCCTATTAATGAAGAAAGTTATAAAGTAATATCAAGACAATGTAACACATTTGCTACTCGATACCCACAAAAACAGAAATCATGGGTGTAATTTAAATGTTAGCAATTGTGACATAAGAGAATGATTGACATTGATAATTGTTTCTAATCATTTAAGAAAAACGCGAATATTTAAAAAAATTGTAACTCTAGCCCCTACAATGTCTATAGAGAGAACAGAAAATTTACTATTACATAACTTGATGTAGAGAAATACAGAATGTTCCATTTGAACGAAAAAAGTATTTGGGATTTGAATTTTAACCTAAAAAATAGGTTACTTGGTTAGTTATGGAACTTATTTTCAGCTATAATATCCCTAAGACATTGATAATGTACGAGATAATTTTATGACAATCGAAAGCAACTTGCTTGAGGTTGTCATAAAATTATGAGGCATTTGTCAATGTCTGAGGGATATTCGGTCAGAAAATTTTTTGAAAAAATAAAATCAAAATGTCGCAACACAACAAAACAATTATTTATTTATTAAAAGTTTATAGATTGAGAATTGGCATTGCCAAAACGTGACATTTTGAAATTTATTTGACAGTTATTATGAAGTCGTCAAAGTTAAGTAATTTTGTTGTCATAGTGATTGAAAATTTCCCTGGATGGTGTTATCAGTGTAATGTTGAAATGATTGGGTGATTTGTGTCACATGACAAGAAATAACGAAATTTAATTGGTTGTTAGAACTGTCGATAAATTTTCAATAAATTTGTATTTTATATCAAGTCAGTTTATGGAAAGTCGAATTGACAGACTGTCAATTCAATCACAATGATCGTAATAATATTTGACAATAATTAAATTTTACGTGTGAATGGTATCTGAGAATGGGTAAGAAGAAGCATTATTATTATTTCCTCATTTCTAGTATCAAGAAGTGTGGATGACCTATTATTAATAACGACAGATTTGTCAAAATTCAAAAATTATCCTCTATTATACTTTGTAAAAAACAGTCTATTTTATTTGTAGACTTCTTTTTTATTTTCCCTTACGACGATCCAATGACTCAAAACGTTGATGATTAAGGAACCTCTAGGGAATAATGCAAATTTCTTACATTTCTTCAGAAATGCTTAATCCAAGCAAAATTTTACAAGAGAAGGAAATGTCAGATATTGAATCATTCTACTTAAAAATTGAGAATTTTTTACTCTTCATGCAATACAGTGGTTTTTTCTGATAAAAAATGCTTTTTGTGGGGGCTAAAAAATGTATTTGGAGTTAACTCAATTTGATCAATTAGTATTTTAGGTGAATCCATTATTTAATTGCATATTCCAAATATAAAAAAAATTCGTTACGTCATTTCCGAAATAATTAAAAAAAACTACTTTTTAGGTGTCATCTTGGGGTGCCTCCAGCTCCCTTAGGAGGTGATTCCGGATTATGTTTATAGAAAGTTTTTGACTTATATTTAAGTGAGGATTATGTGGTTCAGAGATTTATAATATGTGATTTAGAAACACCCTGTATACATATTGATAATCTCTTTTTATGTATTATCAATACTGCTTAATGGAAAATAAAGACGTTATTATTATTATTATTACTTTATAGTAATTACAAAATTTTCCAAAAATTTTTGTTACACACTTTTCCCTAGATCGATTCAGTTTCCGGTGAGACACTCTGTATAACAAATTTAAAAAACTTCTGTACAGGTCGCGCCATGGGTCACTAAAAATTGATTTTCTTTATGACAGGGTGGTACATACATGCAGTCAACCGCAATATGAACATTCTTGGGACACTTACAACGGAATGCACGCATTGCACTTTTCAAATACACTCAGTTCCATAAAAAGTGACGCACTCGATTTTTCGGGTAGTTTTAAAGTTCTTTAGTTCTAAAACCGGTGGACCGATTTGAAAATTTTTTTTCTCAGTTTATAGCAAAATTCATTCTCTATGAGCCGTATTGGAAGCAATGGTGAGTTCTTCCATATTTCATGGAAATTAATGGAGAATTTTAAACCTAAGTTTTTTCACAGGTTTTCAAAACACCCTGTGGATTATTCTCGCATTCATGGAAAAATTATTCATTCTGCATTCGATGAACCATTTTTTTATTAACATTTTGTTTTTTGTTCACTGTTTTATCGCTAGTACTTTCCGAGTTATAACGTTTTTACGTGAACCCTGCTTTTTCGTGTACCTATTGAGAAATGATGCACATGATGAGTGGTCATACTCACTGCCGATTTGTATAGCACATACACCAATAGAAATTGTCAAGGTTTACAAAGTTCATCAGTTTCAAAAAAAGTGACGCATTTGATTTTTGACCTAACTTTTTTTCTTTTTTTTTTAAACCAGTGGACCGATTTTTTATTTTTTTTATTTATTGGTAGGTAATTCCTTTGTCTTTCAAAAAATAAAGAGGTGGAAATTTATTTCATTGGAGGATCACATTGCTTTTGAAAAAGCAATTGCCGTTGCCATAGCAATTAATTTGTTGTATGCCTCCATACTTTGTTGTTGCGTCATTAATTGAGTGTCATTAAAGAAGTTTTAGAGACTAAAATTACACAAAATGCCTCAAATAAATCCTGAACAAGTTTATAATTTTGTGTTTAATGAAAACGTTTTTTAAAATTCGTATCAGTTTATTTCACTATAAAACTCGGTAAATTCAGAATGTTGGTAATACGCAAGGTTTCAGCAAAAAAGCTGTAATTCGGACAATTTTAGAGATAAATCAATGAATAAAAAAACAATACGTTTATTAAAAAATGGTACATCGAATGCAGAATGAATAATTTTTCCATGAATGCGTGAATAATCCACAGGGTGTTTTGAAAACCTGTGAAAAAACTTAGGTTTAAAATTCTCCATTAATTTCCATGAAATATGGAAGAACTCACCATTGCTTCCAATCCGGCTCATAGAGAATGAATTTTGCTATAAACTGAGAAAAAAAATGTTCAAATCGGTCCACCGGTTTAAGAACTAAAGAACTTTAAAATTACCCGAAAAATCAAGTGCGTCACTTTTTATGGAACTGAGTGTATTATCAAATAAAACCCGTACGATGGCAGACACCGCGCATAAAACTGTCTACATCCGCTAATGCTGCTTTTGCCGTTATATGCTAAAAAACCTCAATGTATCTGCCAGATATATTGGCTGCAGTATTAGCGCACTACTGCATTAGAACAATCTATATTCTTACAGGGTAAATGCAGCCATTGTATTCTTGTTCGACCAAGGATTACAACAAAATACGAACAACTGAAATGCACACTCGTGACAATTGTTTATGTTGCATCGAACCACAAAAAAAATTACATACCTCCAATTGTACCGTTACGTAAGATTACGGAATGATAATCCCGAAGATACCACAGAGTGGATATTTTTCTCACACATTCACATTTTGTTACTGTGTTAATGTGGCATTTAATAACATCACAACAATGATATCCTTAGGCAAGATAAAGAATGACGTGTTGGGAATAATTTGCAAAACACGATCACAAAGAAAACAATGAATAATTAATTTGGGCGTTTAACGACATGAAACATACATTTAAAGAGAATATCTAGTTCATCAATCATACAAACAAAATGTTTGTACAAAAGTTACAATTATCGATTTATTGCTATAACAATCATTTTGAATTTTTTTTAGATTTGTTTTTTAAAAGCGTTGATATGTAAATTTTTACATATCAATATGGGGCCTTACTAACAACTGGTAATGGTGGATATAATTAACTTTGTGCAAAACATTTCGAAAACTATTTGGTAGACTTTCGAATCATACTTACTAATAATTTTGCCAAGGCTTTTGATAGGTTAGATCAGTAACTTTATCCCCCCATTTACCAGCTTTTCGATTTCGTCTTCACTTGTTAATTGCATCATATCCGAAACAATACGTTTCAGTAAATAATTATAGATCTGCTGAGCAAATTGTAACTTCCAATGTCTACAAAGGGTCTAATCTAGAACCCCTGTCATTCCTAAAATGTTCATCAAAGATTTAGTTGAGTGCGTAGATGTTTGCAAGATTTCATTGCTAATGTTATTAAATTAGGTACAAAAGAAATAATATCCCGTGATAATTATTTACAACGTCATACAAACTTGGATAAAATATATTGATGCATGTAAAAAGTTAAATATTATATTCAATTATACACAGACTTGGGAGAAAAATAACTAATAATTTTGAAAATCACTAGGTATTGAAAAATTAGTAAAGAAAATTTATTGAACCTAACATTTTCTACGCATAATTATAAACAATTTAAAAAATAAACTAATTTTTCTTTTATTTTTCGGTTTCTTTGTTACAGCCATAACAAATAAAATCATATTCGCTGACGCTACCAAATTTTATAACAATTTGTTGTGAAATGATTACCAAAACAAGAAAAAAATATTTCAACTTTGCTACCGTGTCTTATCTTTTTCCACAGCAACACTTTACTAAGGCATATTTGGCCAAAAAAATATATATATGAAGATGTGTACTCTTGTTGTACACACCATAAAATTATTCCAAATTTAGTTCCCATTTTTGTATTTCTTAAATCCGCCTTGTTGGTACCAGGCAAACAACGATTGTTTCTTTGATTAATGGGATACAGTGTTTCAATACAAACATTATTGGAATCAGTTACGTGTTATGTAAATCCTATACGTATGATGTAACTGACAAAAACTATTAAGGAACTGACATTTAGCAATATTACATTTGTTCAATTTAAATGAAATTGATGTTTTACCCGTATCAATATCATGTTTAAATTGTTTCTAATGCAGATTGGGAGATGTAAGATAGGAGAATATGATGTAAAAGGTCAACCAGTAAAAAGTCTGGAATATTCATTAATGCACTTGGCGTGCTTTAAATTTAACAATGAGTAAGAATAGTAACAGGGACAAGGACACTTGATAAAAACATTTAAACATTAATTAGTAGGTACGTTTATTTCATGAATTATTTCTGTGTTCTATATGTCACCTTTTCTACTGTATCGATAAAGATGCTAATTTTGTTAGTATCCTCCCATAATCAATATTTGGTATCGATATTTTATAGAACCACCATTAACAGAGTATCTAAATTAGTATGTGTGAATTATTAAAACTTAAATTTAAGAATCTTAATTTGTTGAGTAGCTACCGAAGCCTGCCGATGATTTCCACATGCAAAAATCAAGCGGTTTAAATTCTACTATATATTTCCCTAAACAGTATTTTAACGCTTTTAAACCGATTATATATATTACAATGAACATAAATGTCTAAATAAGATAAACGAGGGAAAACAAAGTTAAATTACGTTATTAAAAGTTTTAGTTATTTATTTGACGTAAGCATAATTTAAAACTTGCCATAAGCATGAAATGATTACCAAGAATAACTACACTAAAGAGATTTAATTTCATGAACTCAATCATTCTTACAGTACAACCAAGAAATCAAAGTTGCACAGCAATTATCATTCATATTCATGGCACTAAGACTTTAATATGCCTGGTTAAATTAATTTAGCAAAACAAATTTAGTTATACAACCGCAATAGGATTTCGCATTGCAGAATCTAAGATATTTTGAATTGTCAGTGCAATGTGTTCGAGCTGCATTAAGCTTTCTCTGATGAATATGTAGGTATAATAATTTAGACAAGTAAATCGATAAAATATCGCTGCTGATACAGTGAAATATAAATAAAGCTTGCCTTATTCCTCTAATTTGCACCCACCGAAGAAATTCACATTATCGATTAACGAAAGTAACTTCAATTATATCAGTTGTCTCAACCCAGGTAGAACACTAATATTGGGCCGATATTGGTTTAATATTGTTAAAATTTTGGCGCAATGTAAAAGAGACAATATTGGACCAATAAAAAATGTGAACATTTCGCTATATTGATTCAATAATGGTTAAACTTTATTGGGAGAAATTTAAAAGCTATATTGTGTAATATGTAATACAAATATAAACCAATCTTTAAAATTAAATATTGACCCAATATTTGATATACAACTTGGGCTAATTAGCCCAAAGTAGTAAAACTATATTGGCAATATATTAAATTTAAATATTGCTAAATCCAAAATAGACAATATTGAGCCAATAAAAAATGTGAACATTTCGCAATATCGATCAATAATGGTTAAACTTTATTGGGAGATATTTAAATTCTATATTATATAAATATTTAATTCAAATATAAACCAATCTATAAAATTAAATATTGGACTTAACAGAATACAGAAAATGCAAATGTTTTCGTAAAAATCCTTCAAATTCTTAATAAATAAGAATTCAAAACCAAACTGTGACATACTGGACAATAGGTATTGTCCAGTCGAACGCTGAGTTACAAGTCACCTAAGCTTGGCCGCATTTTGTATAATAATCACAATTTACCACCAGACTGGGACTGACTGATTGCAGCAAACACCAGCTGAAAGAATTAATTCCAATAAGGATCCTGATGTCCCAAGGTATTTCTAGGTCTTATTTAGACCGCAAAATGCAAAGATCGCCATCTACCGATGACTACTGCAATAAAATTAGTTGCATTTAGCTCAGGCGGCGAAAGGCAATAATGATTGATTATTGTATATATAAATAAACGAGATATTAATTTGAAATTTCTTATTTTCGAAGGTTATATAGTAACTGGTACACTTATTTTCGACAACTCTTTTGAAATGGTACGAATTACGACAATAATAAAAATACGAGTGCTAAGCACGAGTTGTATTGGTTTTCAAAAATTGGACCGGAGATGAGTTAATAACATTTAATAAGTTATACAGTTATAGATAATAACAATGTGTTATTTAAAAAAATAGTAATTAGGTGACAGATATTTGAGAAAAGCGACATTACAACGGTAGTGTACATTGATAAAAAAAGGCTGAAATTACATAAAATATATCAATATGGGAAAAATCGAATTTTAATATGAAAAAATATTGTTTAACCCATATTGGTTGGAAGTAATTTCGTCAATATAGTGTCAATTTAAATTCTACTATATTTTAAAACTAATATTTATAGGCAAAAATCAATGTTGGTTGTATAAATGTATAATGTAGCTAAATATTGTTTTTCGAATATTGTAAATCTTATATTTATTTTTATGGATATATATTGGTTAAGCAATATAGCTTTCAAAGAACATGCCAATGTGGGTTAAATATGAATTTTTCAATATTGTAAATCTAATATTTATTTGTATGGATATATATTGGTTGAGCAATATTGCCTACAAAGAACATTACTAATGTAGGTTAATATTGATTTTCCAATATTATAAAATCAATATTTATTTTTATGGATATATATTGGTTGAGCAATATAGCTTCCAAGGAATATTACCGATATAGGTTAAATATGTTTTTTCCAATTTCGTAAGTCTAATATTTATTTCTATGGATGTATATTGGTTGAGCAATATAACCTACAAAGAACATTACCGATGTAGGGTAAATATGGTTTTTTCAAGATTGTAAATCTAATATTTATTTGTATGGATGTATGTTGGTCGAGCAATATAGCATGCAAAGAACATTACCAATGTAGGGTAAATATGATTTTTGTAATATTGTAAATTTAATATTTATTTGTATGAATGTATATTGGTTGAGCAATATCGCCTACAAAGAACATTACCAACGTAGGTTAAATATGGTTTTTCCAATATCATAAGTCTAATATTTATTTCTGTGGATGTATATTGGTTGAGCAATATAGCCTACAAAGAACTTTACCAATGTAGGGTAAATATTGTTATTGCAATATTGTAAAACTAATATTTATCGACGTTCATCAATATTGGTTTGATATATCTGGATTGAAAATAGTTAAAATAATGTAGTGCCAATATTGAATTACAAATATTTTAAAATCGATATTTGTTAATATAGATACAATATATTTTTTTCGATTTCAGTGTATCCTATATTGGCCCAATATCAAATCGAGGTTCAGCCAATATTATGTTCTACCTGGGAAAATTTATAATTGGATTCAGAATATTTATTTTTAATAAAAATTTTTCCATTAAAAAATTTTTTGCGAAACTTTTTTATTTAACTTGTCAATTTCCACTTTATTTTGTTGTTCTACAATTTTTATTTTATTATTATTTTATTTATTTTAAATAAAAACTTTTGCAATAAAAAATTTTTTGCGAAACTTTTTTATTTAACTTGTCAATTTCCACTTTATTTTTTATTGTTCTACAATAAAATAAAGTGGAAATCTACAATAAAATAAAGTGGAAATTAACAAGTAAATAAAAAACAGTCCCACAAAAAATTTTTTATTGCAAAAATTATTATTACAAATGGATTTTCACAAAGTAACCCAATCTTCAATCGATTATTTTTATTTATTTTTAAGTTCGGTGTAGGTACATGTGATGTAAGCAAGTTACTCTACGTGTTGAATTCGATAAGAAGAAACCTTTGGGAAAAAATTAGTATAATGTGAGTTTCCCATAGGTATGGGTTGTCTTCGAAAGACCTCATTTTGATCCAAACCTTTTACAGTTTTTTGACATTTAAGCAACCTCTTGTCTGGAACCTTGTAGCTGTTGGTCTCCTGAGAAAAAGAGAAGACACTTACAGAAGGAGGTTTTAAAGACTAAGAGTATGTTAACGACATTATCATCACAGAAGAGGAAAGTTCAACATCATCGGATTGATTACAAGAAGCTTTTAATGTTGTAGAAAAATGGACCGACGGAGAAGAGTTAAAATATGATATATTGCAAGACCACAATCGTACCATTTCCAAAAATGAGGAACTTGGAGGATTTGATCTCCGAGGTGCATAGTTACAGATTTATACGCAAGGAAACCGAAGCTGGGACAGAAATACTTACGTCAAAATAGGCCAAGGATATAAGTCTATCTCCTGATTATTACTCCATTGACAGATATTTTCGTTACACCTACTTCATTATGTACACGAAAACTCAAATCGTGGGTGATTCAACAGATTTCCATAACGAACAGTCGGTGGCGTTAAACGTATTAGCCTCAAATAACGTGACATTTAAAATGATATGGGAATGTCACGAAAAGCTCAATACTGTGGAAGAGCGGAACAGTGTTAAACTACTCTCGATGCCAGGCATTGAAAAATATGAAGAATTTGCTAGAGACAAATCAGTTAATATCCTTATTGGTCTAGAAACCGCACTGTGTAAAACCACTGCGAGAAAATTATTAAAACTAGGTCAAGAATAAACAGAATAAATGAAAGAAAAAAATAAGTTATTCTTATCTATATGAATTTCGCTCTACATTCGTAACATTTTCCTACTGCTGTAACTGAGGATTTCTTGAACTGGAAGGTAGTGTTATTGTCCAAACTTAGTAGTTTCATACATATACATACATAAAAACAGCGCATTGTTTGTTATTAACATGTATAATTATTATTAATCATTATAATATGACATTTAATATACTTATTATGTATCTGATTATATTCTTCACCAAGAAGCTCGCCAAGAAGTTACGATAATATCCCAGATTATTCTAACTATCAGCTAACATCCTTATGGTATGAAGTTTATTGAATTTACTGAATTTTTTAGATCTAATTTTATTAAAAGGTGTCTAACATTCTATCTAATCAATAGAGAATAAGCGAATGTTATTTCAGACCGATTATTTTAGTCAATTATTTTTCTAAAGTAAAATTTTACTACACGAATATACGATTACCTACGTATAAACTACACTACATACTACAGAATATGAGTTTATGAAAGACAGTTGCAATGTCAAGAATCGCTTTTATGTCACATAATTCTTTGAACAATGGCACTTCTTCTCGACAACCCTGATACTAAATCTCATAACACCATTATTATTTTATCCAATGTAAGATAGATTTTGCTATCCTGTGTACAACAGTAATCAATACTTTACTGATAAGTTTTTGGTATGATATGGAATAATGCAGCAAAGGATAGCACATGATATATAAATACATTTTGGCTAAAAAAACACACGACTCTTAGGAAAATTGTCAAGTTTCCTATACTGATTTTATCTGGTCATTTTATTGAGAACATTTTCTTTAGCAGAAATCCCGGAAATAAACACAAATAATCTATTTCCTCTATAAATAAACTATAAACAATATATACATACTATATTCACAAATTTATTATTTCTTATAATGCATATTTTTAGACCGTTGAGTTCACCGTTTATTTTCAATTCCATATTGTCAGCGGTTGCGTGACTTGCGGTAATTTATGCCACAGCAACTGAAAATTCTCATAAAACTGCGATGGGAATAAAAAGTATTGCAATTTTGGTGATGGCACGAATCCTTTGGCATTTATTTATCAGTCAATAAACAAGGTTGGGTAGGCCGTAAGGTAGGGCAGGGCAGGGCGGTGGCTGATCCTGCTTGTCACAAAAGTCGACCCTAAATTAAAGTTTTTTCAACATGCGGTGACCTTTATTTAGAAGTTCACTGAATGTGTGTATTTTCAATACCTATTTGAATACATAAATTGGATTTGAGGCTGTCAAATAGCCATTGAATATGTGCCTGGGAAATTTAATTTAAATTTAAAATCGGTACTGTCGTAGTCAAAATTGATGTACATTGACTTCAAATCATCAACAATCAAACCTACGTAGATAAGTTCGTCATAATGGTATACTGAAATACACAGGTACATAAAATTTAAATATATAAAATATAAAATTCCGATGTTGATTCAAATAATTTTACATAAAGTCCATTGGTTTATTTATTAAAATAGATTTTCCCCAGTTCAAAAATATTTTAAAATAAGATAAGATAATAAAAATAATTTTTAAATAACATTTATTCTATTAGTTCTAACCAAACCCATTTCATATTTGGATTATTTAATATGAAACATTAACATCTCCATAATATTATACGAGTATTGATATTCCACATATCAGGATACGTAAATATGAATCGAGGTAAACTAATGAAAAGTAAAAAACTTATCTATTTTATCATAGTTCTTTTTAGACAGTAAGAAACTCACTAAATATGTATAAAAAGATTAATGAAATTGGGCTGAAAAAATTAATAATGTTAGATTTGATAAAGATATTTGTTTTAAACACAGAATTTACACATATGCATAATCTAAAAAAATATTATTACAAATGATGCGTATCAAAATAAGTTCTTTATTTTCAAAAGCACTCTGTATAAAGAAATAATGTTTGATTATACATTAAATAATAAATTGAATGAATGAATGAATGAATGAAATAAATTTAGTTAACACTTAAAAAATTACAATCGATGCAAATAATAAACAATAAAAGATGTTTACAACAGTCACGGTAATGTCATCATAATATAAATTGATCTAATCCCTCGTCTAATCCCAACTTCACGTCGTTTTCTTAAGGCTTGTTCTTGTTAGGTATAATACAATTTCTTATCTCTCAGTTAAGTGTTGATATGTGGGAAAATATAAATTTTATTAGAATGCAATTAGGACAAAATGAAGTATTCAATTATTTTACTATTTTCTAACGGAGATACAAGATGCCAAAATATAGAAAACATTTCCTCTTATAGAATTAACTCACAACTCATCCAAATCTGCACATTTTAAAATAAAAATAGACCTGTCCAAAGATTTTTCGAAAATATGGGTACGATTTATTTTTTTTAAATTTGTTCCATACTCTATATGAAGTCACGAATTTCTACGTGACATTTTGAAATTTATTTGGCAGTTATTATGAAGTCGTTAAAGTTAAATAATTTTGTTGTCATAGTGATTGAAAATTTTCCTGGATGGTGTTATCAATGTAGTGTTGAAATGATTGGGTGATTTGTGTCACATGACAAGAAATAACGAAATTTAATTGGTTGTTAGAACTGTCAAAAAATTTTCGATGAAACAATAAAATCCGTCGAATATTCTTTCTTCAAATCCATACGACGTTGAGGCAAACAATTTTCGTTACTAGAATAAACAATATTGAAAAGTAGCACGGCTCAGTATTCAAAATGTTGATAATTTTTTGCGAGTCACAAAAGTAAGTATTAAAAGATAGTCGCAGAAATGAAGGATACCTTTGGAAAATTGGGATGCTTCATGAATTTGAAATTGCATTTCTTGGGTACTGTAGTGAGAAGGAAGGAGAACAGTTCCAACAAGGTATCAGAGAAATGGAGCGTCGATATCGAGGAAGGTGGGTTGAAAATATGATGACTAACTTTTGTTGAATGCTGAAAAGAGAAAGACCAGAAAAAGGAGAAAAACAAAACAGAACACCTCTGCCCTTTTTTGAGGTTAAAAAAAATGCGATTTCAACATATCAGATTTTGGTAAATCAGCAAATCCAAAAATATAGGAATAACATGCTGTCATCCCATTGGTATGCAGAACAGTAGGTACCTAATAGGTACTTAAAAATGGAAATTTGTGGGATTTTAGCTATTTTTTAAAGACAAAAATTCGAAAAAGAAAGAATCCAATTGCATCAAAATAAATAAGTTGCTCTAGTCTGCCAGATATGACATTTTTTGTGTGCCTGTTTGATTAATGTAAATTTTTACAAAGCCGTAATATGAGAAATAGGCATAGGTACATTGTTGACTGTTGTTATTGTTATTGTTAAATTGTCATTTGCAGATTTATATTATTAACTTTACGATAAACTAAATTTTAATATAAAAGTTCACGATGAATTAGGTAAATCGTTTTTTGTATTTTACATGTGGAACCGTTTACCATACCAAGTTAACTGCAAATAATGTTAAAATAAAATTTAAATTTTCTTTATCACCTTCGCATTCGCCATAACTCAAAAGGATATTAATATCGCATATTAATAAGAGGTGGTCCACCCCTCTAACTTCCCCATTTTCTAAGATATCTATTAAAAAATTTTTGTAGAACTGGAAACTATTTTCAAAATTCTCAACAGAATACTTCATTTATTTAAGGGCACGGTTGGGAAAACGCATTGATACGTACTGGTTGCAAAGATCGATGGTTCGATCCACCATAGGGAAATTAAAAATTTATTTCTGATTTGCTTCGGAATTAAATGGAGAGAAAATTATCGAAGCCCTAGATGTGGTGCGGACTCCACAAAAAACTGCAGGGCCTCGTCTCTTTTTCTTAACACAAAATCCTAGGATTTTCTGGGGGTTACTTCTATATGACTTGAGAGGTGGTTAAGAAAACATTTTAAAAACATTTTAAGAAAACATTTTTTTTAGAAAATATTTGAGAGTTTAACCAAATATTAAATTAAAACAACTTTATTAATTGGAACATCCTGTATATGTTTACATGTTGAGAATTTACAGCATATTTTGGAAACATTAATACTGCTCTCAACAATACATGCTACAAAACAAAATAAATAAATTTAGGTGAAGAGCTAACAAGATATTCAGAAGTGACAATTTTTCATTGTATCTAATAATTTTTTTTTGGTCCTCCGTATAATCATACTTGCATTTAATGAAAATAAATATACAATGTGACCTCGGATGGAGTTGACAAGAGAAAAAAAATCTTTATTATTGATTTTACGACGAAAAGTCATTGTTTATAAAAAAATTCTGCCTGTCGAAAAAATGCGTTTACCATATAAAAATCTTAGATTAAATGTACCGGGTGTTAATAAATTGAAAACATAAAAATGACTCAAGAGAGAATTACCATTATTTATTTTTTTAGACACAGTGTTTATTAAACAAAGTTGTTTGTAATTCAAAATAAAGCCTAAATACAAATTTTGAAGCCTAAATTTGGAATTCAATGTCCTTATTTTGTTTAACATTTTAAGTTGAATTTATGAAAATTCATTAAAAAAACAGAGTTTGCTGTCCATAACATTGAACTGACAAACATCATTGTTTCATCATCATTGATACATCGATATTTCCCAAGTACTACCTTACATCTGCATTTGTTCAGAGTTGTTATTCTGTTATCCTTTTCTGATGATTTAGGCTTCAATATTATTTGTATCTAGGCTTTGACTTGGATTATAAACAACTTTGTTTAATAAACATTGTGTCTGAAATAAAAAAATAATGGTACATTATACCTCTCTCTTAGGCATTTTCATGTTTTCTTATTTTTATTAACACCGGATACATCTGATCTAAGATTTTTATATGGTAAACTCAATTTTTCGACAGGCAGAATTTTTTATAAACAATGACTTTTCGTCGTAAAATCAATAATAAAGATTTTCTTCTCTTGTCAACTTCATCCGGGGACACACTGTAGGTATTTGAAAATTATAAAAGGTCACACTACTATCTCATAAAATATTAACTCATAAACAGGAAAATTAAGATTTGATTATTCTATATCAAAATATTAAAATAAATTTTTTAAGAAGTTTTCAATTATTTACGACCGAAAAAATGTATTTTTACTAGACCCGTTATTCGGAGAACCATAATCAAAATGTGAAATTTTGGACATGAGGGTTCCAAAGCATGCTGATTAATAATATTGTGTTAGTTATTCTGTAAAAAATGCCTAATACTTATATGACTTCTCGAAAGCGATCCTTTTTTTCTTATTAAAAATACCCGCCACTGACAATAGTTTAATTTAAAAAGATCACACCAAAGGTCATATTGATACCGCTCTAAATTTGGTTGAAATCGAATAAATAACTGAGTTATGAAGGGGGGGGGGCGTTAAAAGTGGGACACGCTGTATAGGTATGTATAATGAAACCACATACAATAAATACAATGCCTTCACAAAAAACACACATCCAGTATCCGAGTAAAGTTTCTTTCACAAAGGAATCTCAATCTTTTTCACAGTCAATTCTATCCATTACCATGACCGGGAATCGAACCCTGATACGAATTCATGACATGAAGTAGGTATGCGTGTTTATAATAACATTGGTAACTGGTAACCATAATAATATTAGACTGAGATATATCAAATGTCATTGCCACACCATTAAAATATTTACATCTATTAAAAGCTCCCCAATAGCTCTAAACTTCCATCGAGACTGCTATCAACCGTGATGAGAGTAATATGATATTCCCACTACGCTATTAATGACATAATGACGCCAAGTAAGGACGACTTGCTTACTTTAAACATAAACTTGATAATCATAATTATTGAAACGAAGGGCATACATTTATTAGGAGCAGGAACGAGGTGCATGAAAACATAAATCTGATAATACTTTATCTTAAAATATTTTCAAGATGAAGCTGATAAAGTGAGTTTTAGGAATCTTGTCAAATACGGGCAGTAATAATTTGTTTAATTTATTTTTTGTTATAATTTGTTAATGTTAGTTTTAACTGCAATTCGCAAGGACATTTTTTAGTATGATTAATTTTGTACAGTCCGAAGTTTGATATTATTGACCGATTTCTTAATGGTAATAACTATTAAATGTTTCTCTCGTGTAAGTATAAAAACAATATAAATAAGGTAACCGACAATTACGAATAACAATAACTTTGTTAAAAATGAAAATGGAAAAATTCATCTGATTCACCTGACACAATATTTACATTTAAAAAGATAAATTTCCTGCTTCCATGACAAGAGTTCTAAAAGTAAACGAAAATCATAATGGAATTATAGCACGAAGGAAAACGCGGAAAGTAGTACCAGTCACCACTGATATCCTTGACACGCAATTTGAATACTTCAAAAGAAATCTTTAAAGTGCCCGTTTCATACGAACTTTCATGTAGTCTTCCTGAAAACATGAATTTCCTTGTAATTTAGCAAAGTTATAAAGCCGGTTAAATTTCACGCAAATACCGATTAATCAAAACTGCGAGACTTGGTTTTAATAAATATTAATAGCCTAATGTAGCTAGTAAATGGTTAAAAAAATGTTTCATTGAGAAATATGGTACACATTCAATGAAAATTTACTCGAGTTTTCTAGTAAATGAAAATGTACGGAGATGGATATCAGGATTTCGTATCAAATTAAAGCAATTTTATTACGTACTGCTTGTCATAAAAAATAACCGTTAAAATATTTTACCTACGATCACTAACGTAAATAGCTGAAAACGCACTCTCCGCGACCTACGTAAATTGAACCTTACACACCGTAAACAAATCGCACGCTCAGCCGCTGAGACGTGCTGCAATGTGACCATGTGATCTACTTTACACAACACTTGTAGTTCATATTTCTGACACCAGGCTAAAATTATTGAAAATGGCAGGTGCAAAACTTAATTTTCTAGCTCTGTCAAAACTGACATAAGCAACAAATAATACAAAATTGTGTTTTAATTTCAATAAATACGATCGTAGGTAAAGTATAGTACATAATTCGAGTTGTAAAGCAATTACGCACTCATGGAATTGCCACACTCGCCGCTACACGGCATCGTGCGCAATTTTTCCATTCGTGCGTAATATGCTATTTACAACTCTCATTACGTAATATACTATTAATATGAATGGTATTTTACAGTTATTTTATAAAATATTTTTTTTATTTAGAGGTAACATTTCCTTGTTCAGAATATCGCTTTATGTTATTTGTTGGGTAAAGGAAATCATTATTTTAATACATAATGTGTAATTTGGTGCCTGCCTATAATCCACATGAAATTTGACATAAATCGGATAAATAGAGAAAAATACATGTACCTATAGTATGCAAAAAACCAAAAATTCAACCATCTTTGACCTGCAAAATTTGATAAACGTCAAGGCGAAAAACGCAGGTCTTTTATTTTTTATATTCTGTAGGCTATTAAATTTTATACAAGCACCTTACCGTTATCTCAAAGCAGCATTCATGGTTAGAACAAAGTAATTACCTGAAACAAAAATTATACACTATAATACGTAAATAAATAAGTAAATTAGAATATTTTGGAAATCACACAACCCTCATTAATAATAATAATAATATGTCTTTATTTCTGACAAATACAAAATATACAAATATTAGTATTCGCAGAAAGGGCGAAGTTCAGCTTGATAAGCTATGAAGTTTACCATCTGCTCTTGCACTTAACCCATTATTTCTAAGTATACTGATATTAATTTCTTCTCCAAATAAATCTCTGCCCCATCACTAGGAATTGAACATGACACCACAAAATGAAAGTGTGCGTGTCTTTTCATCAATCAATGTGTAACGAAGTGATTTTTCCAATCAAGGAATGTTCATTTTTGCTTTAAATATTGCCGTCACTTGGGTACACACTGCCGCTGTTTTAGTAAGTAAGTCCTGTTCTAGTTAAGTTATTAATGAGTTGTTAAAAAGTCCGCTGGTAAACAAGCAGTCAAGTAATTAATTGATTAATTTTTGACAATCCCCGGTATAAATAAAATCCGAGAATTATTATAAATAATGGCCGAGTCGGAAATAAACATCATTCGTTACTAAAATATTAATCCGTGTCCGTATTAATCCGTTTCTTTTTTCAACATAGTATAGAAATTGCAAGTAACTCATTTCCGGTTATTGACGTTCTGAATTGATGCTCCTAATTGACCGCCCCTTTATAACGCCACCTAGGTACGTTATAAAAGTAACAAAAGAGCAGAGCAGCGTTCTCTCCGGGTCATTCCGAGAAAGTCGGCAGCCGTCCAGGTTCATTCCGAGATAGTCCGCAAGATCAGATCCGATCTACCTCCAGCAGTTCCAGATCAATCCGAAGCCGTCAACAGTTCCGCGCCGTCGCTCCGAGTTTTAATAGTTAATTTATTTGAATAGAATATTGGTAAATAGTCATTATATGCATCAACTGGTTAGATTTGTTCACTTGGGCCATCCATAAAGTTGATCTGCATAGAGTTGACTCGGAAAACTCACGTTAATCAGCCTAATCATTAACAAATAGCTCTACGTTTGGGGCAGTAGTTCGCCGTATGTTTAAACATTCCGTATAGACTACAATATCTATAGCTAACCGATTGCCCGCCGCACATAATACATCGTAGTGGAAAGGTCCGTTTGCTTGTAGTACGCAGTAATTTATTAATCCAACGTATCCAAAATTCCGTCGTAAAGATTTTTGATTGCCAGCTTGACTTGTTTTTAATCGTTTTAAACAGTTTTATACATACTCGACTGTACAGTCGTGGAGGTATTAGAGTTACATTAATTTGTCCCTTAAGATTGCTGAATAAATACGTTGATTTCAAGAGGTAAAATTCACGAGTTATTATTTCTGTCATTTATTTCTGATTAACCCGTTTGAGCAGTATGGTCGAAGTCCATTAGATAGACCTCCAGCTTCCGACCCCGGACATTCCGTATCTCAGCTGTTTCGCTATTCAGGGTTGTTCTCCCAATAGGAGAGCCAAAAGGTGTAGTTCTTTGCACTTAAAAATTAAAGGACTGGCGCCCGAGTTTTCCGTATAAAAAGATTACGTAAGTATATTGAAAGAAAGCACCGTTATAAGTAGGCACCATTACAAATGATACATAATAGTAAAAAAAAAAACAATAAATTAACAGAAAGCTGAAAATTATATTTGCTTCTTTCGGGGTCTGGTGAAACTAGTTAAATTATTTTTATTAAATTTACTTGTTATAGCTTAGATGTTAAAAATATATTTTCACAAAAATATTTATATATACATTTTTTTACTTATCAGGCTTTATAACATACTTAATTAAAAACAATTCGATAATTTTCATCTTCAACTAAATTGTAGTAATTTGAATACCCTTTACACCCTGTAACATAGATTACGTGATTAATACCAACATTCCATTCCATTAATGGCATTAATAGTATTTTACAACTAATTTTTAAACCGTTTTATAGAAAATGTACGTATATTTCTGGGTATATTACTACTTGTCTCGCTACTTGTAGTGGCTATAAATGTAAAATTTACATAAAAAATTTCATAACGGTATCCTACGGAAGAGAAAACCGCTGAAGAAATAAAAAGGAAAATCTAAGGATACCTATTAATTAAATTATAATTACACAATGTCCTCGTAGTAAAGGAACTAAATATGTTGTCATATATTTTGCAAGAATTTAGACTGTAAATCTCCTTTTTGAACAGAGAATTTATATGTATAGGAAGTAATGATCAATTAATTAGACACAATATTGTGTATTACTACATTCTCCATTTAGTTAAAAGTTTTGAGATGATAGTCCTTTCGAAAAACAAATTATGTGGGTTGCATTAAAGCTTTTAATTAACTTATAATGCTGTACCGCTCGCTCGTACGGCTTGGAAACTTTATTCTACCTTCTCTTTAATATTTCAAAAGTGTATAATCTTAGGAATTTAAGGTCAATCTAATCTTATCTTAAAGCCCTTACTTTGAATACTTAGTCCCTTAATCAAACACAATTTATAAATTGTAAACGCATCTGATATGAACTTGCTTTGTACCGGCAATTTACTAAAAAAAAACGACGTACCACTAACCAAACATTCTTTCGTTGATTATAGTCTACTTGATACGTTCAGAATAAAATAAATGGGATTCGGAGTTTACGAAATTACCCCTTAAAATTGTAACGTTGGATAAAACACATTTTTATGTCATCGTTTCTACTTAGATAGACCACCCTGAACACTAAAAAACACCCCTACAGACTGCGACCCCTATTACTAAATATTTCCCCTTACATCGGGCCTCAGGATAATATTAGATAGGTTCTAGTGTTGTAGATAATTTAATTTCTTAATTATATTCCAATCTTACATCCTAATATAGGGGTGCCCACTTGAAGTGAGCACGGTGCCTTTCTCAATGGAAAAAGTATACTTATGTCTACTTATGTTACGTTGCTACTCCTTTGCAGTTAATTATTCATGTGGACAAGGTTTCCATTATGTAATTTAAATTGTTCCACCCACATTTCTAATTAATTAAAGGTATAAAAATACCCGATATAATTAAACTAGTTTTGAGTGTAAGTTACATTAAAATTAATATTCCCATTTTATATTAATGGGCGCCGCTGAAGATAATAAAATATGGTAATTTATTATGTTATCTATTTGAAACACAAACGTGCTCCTTTTCACTACATTAATATAATTAATTTGAAATGAATTTCTTGACTGTAAAAGATATTTTTGTTTCATATCAAAGCGATTGCAAAGATTAGTATTAGTGTTACCTACTACTTTTTCATACTAATAAAAAAGGTGGTCTCGAAGTACTGGAAAAGTTTGCTTAGTAGCTATACTATTTTATAGTCGCAGAATCTTGCATGTAAGTATTATAGGATTATTATTATTAATTAGAATTTGATAGAATTTAAATGTGCCGCTGCGATTATGAGATATGAGGATGGCAAAGTACTTGCAATAAAACTACATGCATAATGATTTATAAGATCCGGCGTACAACTGATACCTTCCTTCATATAAATCAAGATCCTGGCCTAGAAGACAAACCTATTGTGTGAAACAACGTCTATTTCAATTTATAAAGCAAATGCACTTGGGGGATTCTCTCTATCGTTTCCATGGAGACCGCCAGAAGGGAGATGAATGTTGCTTTAAAGGCTGACAACAGCACGAAACAGCAACACGTCACAAACGATGGTAAAATCTATTTTATTCAATAACACTAATAATACAGTTCATAAAATACATTCCTGACAACTTAACAATAGCCTGCATTTTTATTTTGCTTTCATGAAAATAAACGAACCGCAAATATTATTTTCGATCAATGGCAAGCTTAATAACGGAGCGAATCATCAATTTGGATTATTTATTGTTATCTAAATATAAAAAAGCAGATTCCTCCAAAAAGTAAGTAATCTCATACCTATACATTGGAATTTTTTTCAGTGATTATCAATACCGGGTGTAAACGAATAGTGGGCAACCCCTGTAACTTCCTCGTTTTTAAAGATATCGGGATAAAATTTTGTATGGGGAAATTAGGTAAGATTTCCAACTTTTTGAGACCTATCCGCCATATTTGTCACTTCCGGTTTCATCGGAAATGGCCCCAATATTCTTTTCTAAATGGACCACCCTGTATGTTTTTACATTTTTGACATAAAGATCATATTTTGTATACATTTATATTATTTTGAACAATTTATACAGGGTTGCACGAAAAATAATTCGAATTTTAGTTTGTCAATCTAGATGGCTGCGAATATGTTAAAATTATTTTTGTTCCAATGTAATTCATATAAAAAATACGAAACCGTCAATATGTCCAACATACACCGTACATGGTGCTCAAAACTCATTAAGTCACATATTTCAAAATAACTTTTTTTTTAATAGGTATTATGATATGGGCCACCCGGATATTCAGAAAGTTCTATTTAGTAGGGGTCAAATGGTACCAAAAGTTCAGTAATGTGTAATCGTTACCGGCAGGAATGACAATTTTTCTTAAGAAATTTTTGATTTATATCTATAACTTCAATTAAATTTTGATCAACCCTGTATGTTTGAGTTAATATTTTATGATATGCAATTAGAATGAGACAGAGGTCCATTCTGTCTCCTGCGGAGACCTACTTGACATATTTATCACTTCCGGTTTCACCGGAATGTGGCCCATACCATAATATTTAAAAAAAGAGTTATTTTGAAAAATGTGATTTTAATGAGTTTAGAGCACCCTGTATGATGTATTATTGGACATATTGACGTTTTCGTATTTTTTATATAAATTACATTGGAACAGAAATAATTTTAACGTATTCGCAACCATTTAAAATTTGAATTATTTTTCGTGCAACCCTGTATAAATTGTTCAAAATAGTATAAATGTATCCAAAATGTGATCTTTATTTCAAAAATGTAAAAACATACAGGGTGGTCCATTTAGAAGAGACTATTGGGGCCATTTCCGGCGAAACCGGAAGTGACAAATACGGCGGATAGTTCTCAAAAAATTGAAAATCTTACCTAATTTCACCATACAAAATTTTATAGCGATATCTTTAAAAACGAGGAAGTTACAGGGGTGGCCCACTATTCGTTTACTTACACCCGGTATACTTTTGTTAAGCGGAATGTGGTATTTTTACTCGGGGGTCGCCCAATGCTGAACAGTGTTCCCAAGAGTTTTCAGGTTGTCTTCCGCGTTGAAAATTTTGAAACTTGACGTTTCAAACATCTTGTCATGGCTTTATAAAAAAACACAACAAAATAGAGGAAACCTCAAGACAACCAAAAATTCCCCTATAGATTTCAAAAAGTAATCTTAAGCACCTTAAGCTAACTTAATTCTCATTTAATAATGGTTTGGACATTATTTATCCCAAAGAAAAATAATTAAATTTTCTACATATAAGAAGTAAAACGAAAGAAACTAATGTATTATGTCCAAGGGAAAAGAATATGTATTTCAACATAAATGATGGTTTTATTAACTCTTACATCACAAATTTATTAGCTGGAAGTTTCTTCTACAACTCGTTCTACAATATACATTAATGCAATACCATTACTATATCGAAGTGTATCTTAGGTGCCTATTAAAATTTTCTATCAATTAATAACATTACTCTTGCAACTGCGATTCTAAAGATAAGTAATCCAGTTGGCTAGTGAGTAGTGAATAACAATGCAATTAAAAGCAATTAGAAATTTTTTTTATTTTAAATATTACAATGCATGCACCAGGTAAGCATCAGATAATGTAACTAATTAAAAATGGCTTGTAACTGTAACACATACCTACATACTAATAACCATGTTGGTTTTATAATAGCGTAGGATGAGTTAAAATGGTCAAGGCGTAGCGGAAAGAATAATTACAATAAGTAGGTATGATATTAGTACACGCTTTTGGATGAGGATGGACAAAATTAAAGTATAAAATAAATATTTTTTCCTCTCAGGAATCGCCGGAATGAAATTGTCCTAATCCGGCGATTTCTGAGAAGAAAAATATATACCGAAAGGACACACAATAAAGTTTCCTCATAAAATAAATATGTCCAATCCGATTTTTCAACATTATTCAATTGAAATAAGTCTAGAAGCTGAGAGGAACCAACTATTTAACTGCACTGCATAGATGCCAATTAAATTAGCAATAAAGGTTGATTTAAAATGTGTTTAAAAAATAATTAGTTACGTCTATATAAGATATGTAGTCAAAGATAATACATACATATATAATCCTTAAAAGCTTATGATTCGGTATATTAAGGTGAAGTTTTGATAGAAGTTTGTTGTTATTTGTCAGAGCACGAATAGTAATTACAATTAAACATAAATTAATTTTGTTCAAATTTGTTAAAATTCTTAATACCCGCTTCTGTTTCGTTTAACAAAATTAGTAAAAATACGATACTACAACCATAATATTTGATCTTAATTAGTTCAACTTAAATGATATTTTCACTAGTAATCTCCCTAGTGCTTGAAAGATTATTACCTGAAATTTTTCGAGGGCACAAATTTTCTTAATGAATTTATGCACGAGAAAAATTTCCAGTTATTAAATCAAGAACGTGGGGGATTCGGTAACAAAATTTCACACCGAGTTTCACACCTTAATTAAATGAGAAAATAAATGAGGTTAGAAAATTCGAAACGGCCAATTTTATGGTTGAAGTCAAAATCGCCACTTTTCGTTCGTTCCTTTTGCTCCGAAAATAGCATACTTAGAGACCGTGCGATTCGCGATGTAGTTCCAAAGTTGGACCCACTACCTTGGATTTCTTGCCAGAACGGCGATACGGTGGCGGTTTTTTGTTCGGAAATAACGTTTGAAGTTTTCGTGTTTTCATATGCAACTGTCAAAAAATTTCTACTGTAATACCTTCCAGGGTACTCCAGCAGGAGAAAATTTCAGAAGAAATATATAGGTTGTCATGGCAACGTTAAGAAATGCTCCAATTTTATTCGTTGGCGTGAAATTTTCAGAATAAAATTTTACAGTGTTTTACACAATTACAAATATTTCAATTTTAAGGCAATCGCGGAGTTGATTTATAGAATGATGTCGAGGTTTACTTCATTTCAGAGGATCACAATATAATCGAAACAAGACATTCAAAATAATCAACGCGATAGAGAACTTCGATACATATTTCAGTTCTTCTCAATTATTATTAAATATTAAATAATTTTTTTAAATTTGCACCTTATTTTTGATTTTAAAAAATTTGGACAAAACATTAACAACATCAGTTTTTTTTTTCAGCAAGATTAAACAACACAGAATAAAATGGCGTGCCTATAAAATAAATCGAAATGAATCTAGAAAACATTTATTTCACACTGGCCATTGAATTAATGAAAATTTCGACTATGTGGTCAAAAAAACTGAACAAAAATGTGAAATCCAAAATACTTATATGAAAATAGACGAGCTAAATAAATTTATTTATATTGTGGGCAGCAACTGAAAAATTGAATGGCACCTAACTATTGATATTAATTTAACTTAATTAAAGATTATTCTCCCTACATAGCGTTGTTACTAGTAATTGGCAAATAAATCGTCCCAGCATTCTGTACATTCAGCACACAGCAAGCATCTTAAACAATTGATATCAATTATTATTTTATAGCGAAACGTTAAGCAGACAATGCCTACCGTTACTTAGGCCTAGTAACATACAGAGCCGTGGAAGTGGATCCCATCAAAAAAGTAATGCTCTCATAATTACGCCGAGAATAATTTTACCTTTTAAGCCACAATATGTGATAATTGTACCATCAGGTTAACGGGCAAATGGTTATCATTAAATATTATCTCCCGAATAGCAATTTGCAATTCCGTTAACTTTATAGTGTCAATTACTCGAACAATATTGAGCATGAAAACAATGATATTGAAATTGCCACTTAAAATTATAAAAAAACAGAGTTATAATTGGTTATACCTAATGGCATCTGCCAACAAAGTAATATTTTACTTATCGTTTAGTGCAAAAATAACGAATGACAGCTAGGTATCAACAACGGTATAATCTTATTACAAAAATAGCAGTTTGTTGCTTGAAATATTTCTATCAAAGGTAAAGGGATATATTTTACCAATCTTTGTGATAATAATTAAGTACTTATACATATAGAATGACTAGAATCTATCTAAGTGTTAATATTTTTAGTTCTGCGTATACAGAAACTGAAAACGACCCTAACCAAACTGAGTTGTTTATAAATGACTTTATTTAGGCTTTACACAAGCATAATAGTCAAAAACCTATCCAATTTGATTATACTCACATTGATGTTTCATCTCTAAACATACAATTATTAAGTTTATTGAATCTTCTTTAATGCATGATAAAAATTGGATTAAAAATTAAGTACAAAATTCAAAACAAAAAAAAAACAAATGTTTTATTTGTTGATTTGAATGTTATGGATTTTGTGATTTAATTCAATGCTGTATGACATATAGTCCTGCAGAGTATTTTGTTTTCACATTATTCGACAATAATAACGTTCTAAAATGTTTTCATTGATTTTCTTTGAATTCAACATATTTGCATGTTCAGAAGTGGAACATCAATAAATATATTAGATAACTTTGTTATAATAGGGCCAGTATAAAACTTAAATAAGTTTGTTTATAAGCAATGAGACTCAAAAGAGAAAGTAGAGTAGATTGCAAAGGGATGTGAAAATATGGAAGACATATCAGTTACCTATAGAAATGAAAAATTTGTTTGTTATGGTTACAAAATGTTTTATTAATGTCAATGAATACAATTTTAAGTATAAGTTTTCAAGATAAAGGTAGAATTTGAATTTGACGCGATTTGGGTCTCCCTGAAGAGTCGGATAAAGGCGAAAGAACATGTACATCTTCTTGAGGACATTGTTTTTGGTTGATGACCATAATGAATGAATTTTGTGGTGAGTTAAAAAAAAAATTTTTTTCAATAATTTATTTTTAGAAGTTTTGAATTTTGTACTTAATTTTTAATCCAATTTTTATCACGCATTAAAGAAGATTCAATAAACTTAATAATTGTATGTTTAGAGATGAAACATCAATGTGAGTATATCAAATTGGATAGGTTTTTGTTATTATGCTTGTGTAAAGCCTAAATAAAGTCATTTATAAACAATGCATATCAAGCAAAGAAAGAGAATTGTAAAAAAAACAAACTGAGTTGGATGGATAAAGCTACTGGCAATTTGCCTTGCTGTTAGATTGCAACCATTTAATCTGAATTCTTTCTTAAGAGGTATATGCACCATAAAGGATTTAGTATACTTATATATGATTCTCGTGTTTAAGATATGCCGGCCATTTCAGCGAATACCATGAAAAGTGTTAATTATTATAATTATTATATGATATAAAAATGGACGGTTGTCATAATAATTATTCGATTCTAAGAAACCATGTCCATTTGAGGAAACATAAAAACATAATTAATTTATTTCTGCTGTGAAAAACATATTATTAAAATCAAATTTGTATATTTATAACGCAAAATGTCACTGAGTAAATTATACTTAATAAATGATTATTATAAAGGAAGGTCATGTTACGAACTATGTGAAAAGGACGCTGGTTTAATCGGGGATAAACCTCATACACGTTCTACCTACAAAACTATACTTAATGAGGTTAATTAATAATTATTCTAGCACGTTTAAGCACATTAAGACCATAACTCAGGGTAAATAAATCATTGGAATGATTATAATGGCGAATATATACACTATACAGGGTGTCCATCCAGTGAGCGGAAGTCCAATATCTTGGTTAATAAAAGACATAAATAGATTTTTTTTGGCTGAACTGAGAAAAGATTCTTGCAGTGACAGTCAAAAATCAAGCTACAGCAGCAAAAAACTCTATTTGAATAGGCGCCAGCCAAGAACTTTGCTAGGGCAGTAAAATTCGCTTTGCTAAACTTACCTTACTGCAATAGTAAAGTTACCATTTTTATTACCATTTAATAGCTTTATTACTACCACCGTAAGACCAAATTATGTTACTACTGTAGGATGGTCTATATTACAAATACAATATGTCTACGTAAATTTTATCTGCACCTCTTTTAATTTGCATCATAGAACCACTCACTGCTGGGTGCTAAAATTATGTGCCGCTGTCACTTTTTCGTTAAATGTGGATGAGATACCTCTTTAGAGTCCGGGCGCCTCAAATATTCCTTATATTTAGAAATTAATAGATAAGGTATTTAATTAGCTCCTTAAATAAAGATAATCTGGTTTTCCTAAAAAATAGTTTTAAATCACGTATTATCAAAGGATATTACTATTATAATACATTTTTCGTCCTCTGGATCAGTATGAAAGTGAATAAATGCACAAAATTAAAATATTATTCTTCCCCTCCTCGAAAAAATATGGCCGCTAATAAGATCATCGAATCTAATGATATGGCTCGTTTGCGACTGCGTCTGATGACGTCACAACATGCAGTATAGTATAGTTATGGTTACAGCAAAAAGTTTTACTACCATTGCAAGGTTTTTCTAGTACCCTATTTAATTTCTTTTTCATTGCAGCATATTTGCTTTCCTAATTTAGTAAAACATTTATTTTTAATGGTAGCTATATGCTCTAGTGCTCTAGTAAAGTCCTTTAAAGGGCAGATACAAAGACGCAGTAAAGAGATTTTTTCTGATGTAGTGAACAGATATTTTGAACCTAAACCTAAATAAAATTATTACTACTCTAGTTAAAAAAATCTCAGCAAAGAATTTATTGCTGGGGCTTTTCTCAGTGTGCGCCTAGTTTCTCCAAGTTCTACAAAATCAAATTAATGCCAATTATACACGGTGTCTCATTTCTTCTGGGCAGGTAGTAGCTTTTCTTTATTAATGGCAACATACTTTTTATAATTTTTTCGAAATCTACACGAAAAATAAGGTACTGTATATTGTATAATACTCAAATGAAAATATTGACAGTATTCGAAATATTCAACTACAGGGTGCATAACAGAAAATTTGGAATATCTCCGTAAATTTAAATGTCCTATATATTATTCAACCATAAGATGCCCCATTAAATACCCTTCAACTTTGCTAAGACAGCATGATAATTTTCGATAACAATTACGAATGTAGTAGAGTAAGAAGGTACAGGGTTTTTCCTTATAATTAGCCACCCCCCTACAAAGTTTATTTGAAGAAATACAGAAAAATTTTATTTAGAAAAGTTGCAGTATTTTTCCTGAATTTTAATAATCTGCCAATAAAACAAACAAATAACAATCGCAAAATGGCGAAATTCCAGAAGCTTAGGGTTTTTTTATGGAACACCCTATATATTATTATATTTTAGAAATTCTTATAATTTCCTGATTTCAAAAATATATAAGTCTATATTTGGACTATCCGCTCTTCAGATATTCAATCCATGGGTTACTAAGACAATACCATGTTTTTACAAACATTTTTATTTTGAATAATAATAATTGGAGAACTGATAGTCTAAATATATACCTACTCATTATATATTTTTGAAATCAGGAAATTATAACGATTTCGAAAATATAATATATAGGGTGTTCCATAAAAAAATCTCTATAAGCTTATAAAATTTCGCCATTTTGCGATTGTCATTTGTTTGTCTTAATGGCAGATTATTAAAATTCAGGAATTACTGTTCTGGTACATGCATGGATTTGAGTACCGACTTAACGTTAACACAATAATTTTACATTTTTTCTCATTTAAATCCATCACCAAATGCATTTTTAACGATCAGACCAGACCACTTCATGAATTATTACTGCCACATTCATAACATGTGCAAAAATGTCACTTTAGAAATTACGATTAAATTGAGTAATAATTAAAGTTTATTTAAAGAGACAACTACAAATGGGTTTTTCAATACCTAATGTGAAACATATTTTACAAAACATTTATAACCATAAATAACGCAAGGTTCCCTTCGAGCATGAAATTAGTAAAAATAACCTTGTATCTTCAAAATGTACGTACATCGTACATCATTGTAAAAATTAATTACCGGTTTAAATAAGTTTTTCCTGCGATCTCGATGTCCTTGTAAACTTTTTCACCACCACTATTGTTTTAATACCAATAAAAGTTATATATTGCTGATATAGGTATCTTGTTTAATTAAACATCACTTAATAATTATCACACAAACATCACACGCGAAATATATAATTGATAATAATCATACAAAATGTCAATACATTGTATAACAACATTCGATTAGTTTGAAATATCTGTGTAGACAGATGCATAATTGCCACAGTCTACTTGGTTATTTGTTTACATTTGTATAGAAAATCCATTATTAACGACTGTATTTTCGAATACCTTCAATCTTCCAGCTATGATTACCATTGTTAACCGGAAAGACTGGCATGAAGCCTGTCGAGATGCGTGAAATAAACTAACACATAATTCTATTCAAACTTGAGTCGTTCTGGATTTTTGCTAATGAACAATCTTAATCATATCCACGTGCGCTCTTCCGCTCTTTTTCCATTCAACACAAAATTATGCTACAGGAAAAAGATATAAAGTACTCAATCAAATATTTTCTATGGTAAAATAAATACCTACCTAGCAATTACTATATTTACATGCATGGATTTAATTATTATTAACATGTTATGTCACGAAGTAATTAACATCGGTTTTAATTTTAAATTGGCTACTAATTACCAATACAGTTTCCTATACAAACTGTCCCAACGAAACTCATATAACAGTATTGACGATTTTCAATTTCAATTGAAAATCGCCAAAATTCATTTAATAGACACTATTTTTTTTACACTGAAAAAATTAGACCAAGAGATTGAAATTGTGGCGAAGGTGCTGGTGTATTATACGCACTCCTTTATTTCTTAGAGAGAGTTCTTAAAAGAGGTAAATTTCAGGCATACGAGATGAAAATAGAGCCTGAATTTTGGAAAGTAGACAGTCTAAAATATTCAAACAAATCAAAAATAATGCTCGAGAAATTAAAGGGATCGCATTAACTTTCCAGCAAGACAGTGCGTTTCTCTACACTAGTTTAAACCAGTTATGAATCGCCTCCATAGCCTATATAGATGAAGTGGCGCTATTGAATGCCCTTCTTGTTTGCCAGTTTTGACACCCATGAAGTTTGTGTTACCACAAATTTATTTACTCATTCACTCCTGCAAATTTGCGGCACAAAATAATTGACAAATGTGCATCCATCTTCACATTTACATTCCACAATGGGCACCGTATACAGTATACCTAAGTACATTTTCTACACACATTTTAGCAATAATTTTTAACTACGCTAATGAGAAAAATTACTTCGCAGTGATTCATTTTAAAAACCTCTATCGATATCCTGCTTCTAGCGTGTCTACGTTTATTAACCAGCAAAAAATTCAACAAAAACAAAATCATTATCTATGATTATGTTGATTTAAATTAAAATGCATAAATATTGCATACCTCTATAAGGCCCCGCCTACTGCAATATAATTAGCATTGTCATGTAAATACTAGTTGACAAGTTGACAATACAAGTAGGTACATTTGTAATAAACTATCACTTAATAGCAAACATATGCTTTAAAATTTTCATTATATTTACATAAACTGATTCTCTGGATAACAATTCCCTCTAAATGTTTTTTTCCAAGTTGAAAAATGTTGATGGTTAATACAAAGTTTTAAGAGCATGCAAATGAGTTTAGGTGTAGGCCGTAGGCTGCTAAAGTTTTCTTTGGCGAAATGCAGATGAAACAGTGTTACAACTACTTAAATTGTTGCAAAATCGAGAAAACCTTCCCAAGAATATTTTATTTCACGTCCGCTAGAAAGGATGAATTACTGAAAGTTTGAGAAAAGTTTCGGTTGGAGGTAGGGATATGATGCACCTAAAAGTGAATCATCCCTAAATAACTTTAAGTTTCAAATTTGAACAGCGAGAAGTAAAACAGAAGTTAAGTTGGAAACCCAGCAAACAATATCGGCATTACTGAATGGCTCTTTCAGGAATTCAGTGGTTAGGAAATTAACTTCAATTTGAGAAATTATCTTGTTCTAATTGAGTCACCATCGATATCAGTATTGACGACCCTGGATATCTCTCACCCACATCTGTTTGCTTAATCTGCCTTAGATTAGTTTGATTTGCAATTATTAGTTGTCTTCTCAAGCACTTAATGGCATAGGTACTGACTAATACTAATAAGTTCGAAACCGGTCTATGTCTGGTAAGGAAAAGACAAATAATCTTGGATACCAATCAGGATTTGTAGGTGTAATCCAATGAAGGGCGTGGAGTTTGCTCGCTGAGTTGTTTCTTGCTATCCTATTAGTAAGACCCTGGTTATGATAAGACACTGAAAAAATTTATGCATAATAAGAAAAAGTCCAAAACAAAATCATAAAACCAAATATGATATTCGTACTCCACGAGATATATTATAAAGAACATCATACACAGATGTGAGTTTATTATATTTTTTTAAAGGTCCAACTGATAGCAACAAATAACTTTTAAAATAATTACATGAACATTTAGCACCACAAGAAATTTTTTATTTCTTTTTAACGTTAAGTTTGTATTTTTAATAATGTGGTATCAATATCTGTATCGTACCTACTTTTGAAATATTTTTAAAAAAGATCAAAACCAGTTAAGTTTACTTAGGTACGGTAATTTATACATATTATTATTAAAACCTATTACACTTAATATGACTGATGGTCGGGATGGTAGAGTACCTGGCTCTCACCCAAAAGTCCCGGGTTCGAATCCCGGTCGTGGCAATGGAAAATACTGTGAGAGGGATTTTTCCATTATACACGGATATTGAATGTGTGTCCCTTGTCTATAAATGTGTAGCCCCCTCCCGCACAAGGCTCAGCCTTCTGGGATAAAGGGGGTCGTAATTACATGTGGTGTATTTATTATTATTATTATTTATTTATTTATTATTATTAATGTTTTCTTCTATTAATTAATTAACATAATACCATACGCATCGAAAAACATACGGTATTATTAGCCTTTTAGGATATTGATGTCCCAAAATATCTCAAGAGCCTGCTATATTTCTTAACAGATTTAATTAATTAGGCAAGAGGTCCAGAACCACCCTCTACTTGTTTATAAATAAATTATTTGGTCTTATTTTAGAATGACTTACAGTACCTATATAATTTATTAAACAGAATTTTGATTTTATCTCATGACAGTTTACCTCTAAAATGAAAGCTTTTAATTTTGTAACGTAAAATTTATAATACCGATCTAATTATAAAACCACAAGTATTATTATTAATTGCAAAATACGTCTAAGTAATTCTGAATTTACCACGAAATGTAAGCCTTGCCTTGTAATCTAGTGCCTATAGCGTGGATACTTCCTGATAGTTGTCATGATTATGCAGAAATAACCTCTTTCATGCTGTACCTTTCAGAATCTTCAGTATAAAATTCCTACTAACAACTTGGTAACCGTTAATAGCACCTTCCAGATATAAATTATATATTTATCTATATATAAATAGCTCCACCACGTTCAATGTTCCCATTTAAATTAAATGTAAGTATTGTTATTATGCAGAAAACAACATTATTTGCTAGTGAAACTTGATTATAGAGGAACATTCCAAAGTTGCAATTTTGTCTCGATGAAATTTACTTCATTATTTCCAACAATTAAATCTTATAATACATCTACTTAACTTACCTAAATTATACCCCATGAAATCAGCTATATGTTGTCAATTAGGATTACATCATCAGAAATATACGTTAAAGTAATACACAAGGTGTTCTCAAAAGGCTTTTATTACCGAATAATATTATTTAAGTATAAATAAATTCTTTGAGAATAAAATCTAATAAAAGTTTCATAAAGGAAATTCACATTAGAACGTATTTTAAACATACAAAATTGCCATTCGAATTTCATCCTGCTTGAGCCACCACGTGACCATATGATAATCTTTTTCCGCAGAACATAAACTTGAGGTCCTGTACATTACTACATATTCTTTGTATACTTATAAATAAGTATGTGTTTCACTACTTTTCATTTCTGAAGTTTTCCACTTTTATTTCGCTTTCATTGACATTTCAGAAAGAATATATTAAAAGTAAATAAAATAAATACGTTCTAGAAACCCTGCATATTTGTAAGCTTTCAGAAAACTCAAAGAAGCAATAAAAAATAATAAATATGATAAGACTACGTTGTGCAAGGTTTAAATGATTTTCAATACAGAATTCAATTTGTTGTCTTAATCCAGCATTTGATAATATGAACTAACTATTTATTTATTTAGTTGCGGAAGCACTTGAAATACATTTTCTAACTCAAGTCTTTGTCGACTAAAGTATTGTTGTCTATTAATATGGTATTAATATAGTTGGGTGTATCATTTGCAAAATTTCTACAAACTTACTATCGTGCCAATATCGTGTGTCTTAACTGAGAGACAATATCTCATCCCAAACATTTTGGATGTCTAGACGAGATGACAATCGCATCGCACTTGTGATCGAACTTCAATGTTCAGCTTGGGTACTGTATTTTACTAGCTTTTATGGGTATTTATCATGATGATACATACATAAGAATCCAAACATGTTATACAACAGGAATATCATTAAGTTTTTAATCAGTAATTAATCATACATGGATCTTTGCCTGACCCAGAGGTCATGGGATTTAGAAGATATACTTAGTGGTTTAAAGCAAAATGATAATGAAATGAAAAAGATACAAAACACATAACATAATAATGGAATTTTTTGAATTTATTAATTATTACCAATTACCATATAGGTACAATAGTGGTAAAAATAGTTTGGTTAGTTTTTTTTTAAATATGAAGCGAAATAATTTTGACTGATTTCCATTAAGATATACGATATTAAATGATACAAACTCTATGTTAATTGCGATCTTTGTCGATCGCGTTATCCAATCATAATTTTTTACTTACGTGCCATAATCCCAATACTTTCATACTCGTCTATTACATCATCTACATATGAAGTGATCGAGTAGGAAGTTATATATAATATTCCTCTACTTAACATTCTAATTATTAATACGGATGTCATTAAAGAAAAAAAAAATTAAAAATAAATGTTTTTTTTTACTGGAATCCATTTCTACTCGCATTTCTACCTCAGCACTTTCTATTATTTTATTAATTTAATCCCTAAATACATACAGTAGAACTTATAAATATACCATACATAGTTCATGTATGTTTCACAGAATATTTCTCTTTTTATCATTTCGAGCCGCAACGAGCCGGACTACTTGCTAAATATTATTAAAGAAACATATAGGTAGATACTGGGTGGGGCATTCATGTTGACAAAATTGCGAATAACTTGAAAATCCAGCATTTTAGAGAAACATTTTTCAGACAGAAGTTTTATCATTTCAAAAGCGGGATCTAATGGCTATAATTTATTTTCATTTGGTGAAGGAGTTAAAGGCCATTTGAAGGTTAACTTTGTTTTTTTTTAACAAAAATCCCTATTTTCATATTCATATTCAGATTCATATTTTACGTTCAAAAGTAAACAACTTTTGTTTTTACCATTTTTCTTGTTGAATTCATTGTTTGCGAGTAATTAAGCAATGAAAAATATAGGTTTATGAAAAAAAACGAAGTTGACCTTCAAATGGCCTTGAAGTCCTCCACCATATTTAAAAAAATTACATCCCGCTATTGAAATGATGGAACTTCTGTCTGAAACATTTTTCTCTAAACGCGATTGTCAACTTAAATGCCCCACCCAGTGTTATTTCTAGAAAAATATGCACTAAATATATTTACTACTAAGTTCTATATTTACAAAAAAACATGTATTCTTTGACTTAAAATCCAACCACAATAAAAAACATTAAATATACACATATATTATAAATTCTTTCTCCCTTGTTCCATTATCCAGTTCTTTACATTTTTTTTATATTCTACAAAATGCTTGTACATTCTTTATGTTCTACCGGTAGAATATATTAAATATTTTGGCCTAAGTATAGATTTTGAATTCTGAGGAATTCCAATTTTTTTTTTTAAGTTAATTTAATTTAATCCTCGTATCCACGTGCGTAACTTGATATTGATGTATTGGCATAGCAGTAGATTTCTCTGATGTCCAATACCTTTAATTCTATAAATACCTGATTGGTTGGATATCGCATATTTTTCTCCAAGATTATTTTTATAATTTTTTTTTTTTTTGACATTTTTTAGTGGTCTCATAATATTACCGGGTGACCACGGATCATGGTAAACCCCCGCCATTTCCACAATGTTTTAGCTATCCAAATGAAATTTTGCAGTAGTAATAATATACGTTCAAAAAAAACTCATTCACCTGTCAAAGTTACGTCTTTTAATTGTTTCTTCCATGGCTAGTGTGATAAATAGTTTAAAATGACGTGTTGTGTCAATGATTTTTTCCCTTTTTTTATTACTAGCACATTGCAGATTTATGAAGGATGGGCACATCAATGGATTCCATACAAAATGTACTATTTTATGGTATCGGTTTACCATTATGATATCTTTTGGAAAAATGTTCAAAATGGACAAAAAGTGATTTGGTCAAATTTGAATGCACGCCAAGACGCCATTTTTATATTTTTTTGTCGATCTAATTTTTTGGGAGTTATACTAGTACCTACATTTGAACCAAATTAGACCAATCATGGCACTCTAGATTAATAAATGAAATTGGCTCTAAAAAAATCAAGTGGGCTTAAAGAGTCCCCAAAATAGTTCTATCGTACTCAGAATTTTCACAGTATTCCAAAAATGCAATAATATACAGGGTGTTCCATTTAAAATTCCAAAGTTGAAGTCAAACAATTAAAATGGTTAAAATTAAAAATAAAATCATGAAATAAAAATAAAATCATGGCTTACTAGTGAAAACTGACAAAAAAAAAATTAGTAAATTATGGTTTTGTTTTCGAGAAATTCATCGTTTCCATAATATTTGCAAAAATACTGTTTTCGCAACATTTGGCCCCGCATAACTGACCTCGCGGTAGTCAAATCGATAAGAAACAGATTATTAAGAACCCTAGTAATAATGTGGATGCAAAAATTTAGCCCGTTACAATTTTTTTCTTGCAATATTTTTATATCGAATTTTCTTGGACTATTTGGCCTAAAAATATTTTCATAGACTCATTTGAGTCTTTTACTGCTAATTCTGCAATTTTTTTTATTAAGGAACAAGTAATAGCTGTCCTTATTTTTTTCAAGAGTTAGTATTAGGTAAGTATTTAAAAATCATGTTGAATATGAGGAAATAAGGATCAATTTAAAGTGCATCAAATAAATTAGACAGTCTTTGTTTTCACACAAAATACATGTCTTAAAAACAATCCCATTTTTTATGACCCCCCCCCCCCCCATAACTGCAGATAACCCTTGGATTTACCCACAACCGAACCAATCTTCTAGGAAGTTTTTAAGTAATGTGCTTTCGGATTTGTGGTCTATGGAATTAATGCAAAAAGAAGATTTGGTGATTTAAAAAACTGACAAATGCGTCACATAGGACATAGGTATACTTACCTAGAAGTATTGATATTGATTTTCTTAACGATAGGTATAAAATGAAAAAAAAAAAATGAAAATTTTTTAATCTGAATTATCTTATTTTACAATTCTCTTTCTTTGCTTGACTGCATTATTTATAAATGACTTTGTTTAGGCTTTATACAAGCATAATAATAACAAACATAATATCCAAATTGATATACTTATATTTATGTTTCATCTCTAAACATGCTATTATTAAATTCATTAGACTTTCTTTCATACATTATAAATATTGGATTAAAAATTATAAAATTCAAAACGTCTAAAAACAAATTATTAAATTTTTTTTTTTAACTCACCACAAAATTCATTCATTATGGTCGCTAATTAAAAAACGAAGTCCACAAGAAGATGTACATATTCTTTCGCTATCTATATACAGTGTGTCCCACTTTTCACCACTACACCCCAATATCTCGGCGATTTGTTGATCGATTTAGATCAAATTTGGTATACTTCTTTTCTTTCAGATTGTGTTTAAAAAGTTATTAATAAAAAAATTTTTCAAACTTAAATACGCCTACTATGATCAAAAGAAATTGGAAAAAATTAGGAATTTATATTAGCGATTGAGATAGGGTTTTTGTTTTTACTGATTCTTGTTCAGCATGACCTAAAACGCCTGTATACCAAATTTCGTTAAAAAAAATTTTTTTTAAAAAAGTAATAAAAATCTAAGATTTCAATAATAAAAAATAATAAAAGTTGAGTTATTTGATATTTTCTAAAAAAAGTGTCCTAATGCTTAATTAGCGTCATTATATCACCCGACTACCAAGTTATGTAAATATTCGACAATAAATAACTGGAGTAGTAGGGTGATTATTATTGAAATCTTAGATTTTTATTAATTTTTTTTTGTGAAGGAAAGAATATTTTTTAACGAAATTTGGTATACAGGGGTTTTAGGTCATGTTGAACAAGAATCTGTAAAAACAAAAGCCCTATCTCAATCGCTAAAATATAAATTCCTAATTTTTGCCAATTTCTTTTGGTCATAGTAGGCGTATTTAAGTTTGAAAATTTTTTTATTAATAACTTTTTAAACAATCTGAAAGAAAAGAAGTATACCAAATTTGATCAAAATCGATCAACAAATGGCCGAGATATTGGGGTGTAGTGGTGAAAAGTGAGACACACTGTATATATATATCTGAAATATTTTTTGATAAAATTATTATTTACGTTACATCTAAATAATGTATACGATGCCGATTAATTTACATATATGTTTCATATCTTCCGTTGAAACAGAACATTTCATGACTGTATAAAACGTATTGCGATACATATAATGACAACACGAGATACTAATAGCGTACAGCTGGTATATACGTAAAATATTAAACTCAACATGTTATATGTATTTGGCCATATAGTCTTGCCATTACCTAGATCAAATTGGCACGTGGTCTATAAAAATAATGGCTTGCATCCGTTAACATTATATTTACCCTAATTTTAACATCATTACGAAGCGCTCTACCAACTCGGTTATAACAGGATATATACTTGGGTAATTTCATATTTTATGTAATACTTATTTAAATAACTTGCTAGAAAATGTTTAGAGTGTATTTTGCTTGCTGAAACTTTTATTTGTCCATATGTAGTACAGGAGTGCTGAGGAGTGAATATACACGAATGAAGGAAACATTGAAAGGATTGGTTCCAAAACCAACGTGTCTTATTGAACCAAATATAAGATTCTTTAATAATTTTTAACTGAACTAGACCCTGAACGCCAAGAAAACACCCATTGTATCTTACTGAGCGTTTTAATTTTCCGACAATAGATAGGAAACCAGATAATAGAAACTGTATTCTATTATTCTCTGTCTTGTCGTGAAGCAACCTTTAGTGAGGTCGATGTGATGTGTATCTTTAAATGTAGGAAAACAGAGATTATTGTGCATACCCGCCGCGTGTATATCTAGGTCTCTAATGTTTCAGTTTTATGTTTTATAAGTTATTATGTTATTCACTTTTTACGGTAGAAGAAAAATATAAATAACGATTGATCTTTTGAAGTTCTTTGCACGTATTTTTGTTCACAGCTAGGTATACTAGATCCAAAGTATTTCGATGACTCGGGGCAATATATACACTTGATAATGGTAGTCGTCAACTTCCTATACGACCATCAGATATCTAAACGAAAACTTATTCCATTTCCGCATTGTGACAAACATTACTTTTTTCGCAAGTTTGCAAATGAAAACATTTGTTAAAAAACTGTACTTATCACTAAATCATACTTTAACATCTCTTGTACTGGCTCACCTATATTCACTTTGCCATGACTCATAATAAAACTGCAGCAATAATAATAAATACACATATCAAAAAGGTTATACATAACTGTAGCATATTTTATCGCTTACATTAGAGAAATTCTAAGCATTTGCTTTGGGCAGTGGTATGCCGATGTACTGACCAACAGTCACCGTAATTAATAGTCTCAGTTAGATAACGGAGTAACCATATATTATATTTAATCATACGGCATTTCTGTCTATGGTGACGGCAAGAAAGAATCAGGCGTCACAATAGTTACATTTTCAAAATAAGTGCGTGATTAAGTAGAAAAATTAACAAAATAGCTGTGTGAAAAGTAAAAAATGAAATTCTCAAATTTTCTTTAAAATATAATAACAAAATCATGATTTTCTTAATTTCCTTAAAACAAAGATCTTTGATTTTGTTAATAAAAATCAAAATTTCCCAACCCTGTTAAGAAACAATGTAAACATGGACTTACAAAATATCACATTTACCTAATGAAATGGTTTTAACAACAGAATTGAAAAAAGCCTCGAAAAAAGCCTATAATCCAACTTGCTCGTTAATTTATTAACTATCTCCTCTGCAATGTTTCGTAATAAATACATTTCGCAATAAAATAACAAAAAGTTGTGGATTCTAGCACTTTTTAGTTTAGACATTAAAAATGTAGTATTTTCACATTATTGTTATCAACATCCACTCAATTTTTAAACGATCGGCTGCCTCTCTTCTGCCACAAAATGTATCTCTCTACACTCTACAGTAAATAATGGAATAACTTCTATAAAGGTGTATTCTTAACAGTGGTGAAGACGGTGAAGACAGAAGCTATTAAAACACCATATTGGGTATTCAAAAGAGAAATCGTTTAATTTAAAATTCAACGACTTATTAAGTTAAATTAGCGTAATATCAGCACATAGCTGTTATTCTAATTTTAGTGTCAATATCCCAACCAGCAAGCGTTCATCCAAGCACGACATATGCGGGTTCGTTGTATACACGGTGCACTACAGATAAAGGCACTTGACTGTGACTGCTTTAGACTACTTAACTTTGAACAACATCCTTTTATTCACTATTCACAACAATGTTATTGTTTCCATTTTATCAACGCTATATTCATATATTATATTATGTCTTTTGAAAAATAAATTACCTTTAAATATCTTCAAGTACTACCGAGAGTACTACATAAAACAATAATGATTATAGTCCCAACTATGTTTATTAAAGAACAATTGCTACACAAGAATAGTGGAGGTAGTTTGATTGCAGGTCTCATAATATCGATGGGAAATTTAAAAATTTCTAGTTCAGCAAACGGTGCAAACATTAAGAGACAAAAACTTCCCGTGACAAGTGAGAATTTGGAAATACAGTTTTCGGGTGCAGCATTAATAAAGTATTATAAAAATTTAAAAAGAATTAAATTGAAATTACACAATAATTTATTACATTAATCGCCCTTAATGAAGATTTTTTTCTGGTTGTCCAACACTAAACAATCTCAGTTAGTCTCTGACACTCTCTGAGGTCTCTTTTCACCTTATGTCATAAAAATAGGTAGACTGATTTTTTTAAAACATGTTGATGTTCAAATTAATGTAAAAATAATGTATAAAACTCGGTATAAAATCCAGTATGCTTTGGAAAAATTATTGCAAGCAACATTGTAATCCAAACGCTATTATTAAATTGTACACTCGTAAAAAATTACAGAAAAATGCCCAGGTTATTTAAACTCCTATTAAATATGTATTACAAACAATTAATTTATTAAAGTGTCAAGAAAACAAATAATACTATTTTTATTTTATAAATTGTTTGTAATATTTAATAGGAGTTTAAATAACCTGGCATATTTCTGTAATTTTTTTACGAGTTTACAATTTAATAATAGCGTTTGGATTACAACGTTGCTTGCAATTATTTTTCCAAAGCATACTGGATTTTATAAATTATTTTTACATGATTTCGAACATCAACATGTTTTTAAAAAATCAGTCTATTTTGATGACATAGGGTGAAAAGAGAATTATTTTCTCTAACTAATGGTGTAAAAATCCAATATGACGGCCATAAGAAAAAAAAAAGTTGACTATCGTTGCTCAAAATCTAGAAGGCTTAGAAAATTTCTATCAACGTTATTCAGTTGGTAGTGGTCAAAAATATAACCTTGCCAAATTTCATTAAATTCGCATACTTAAATGGTATAGAAGATATTAATTTTGTTTTGAAATCACGATTTTCAATTTTTTCTGGATAAACCGAGGTCGAATCAAGATATCCAGCATTTCTTGGCATGAAATTGTAGAGCATAAAATAGCGCAACTTTTGTCTACCTAATTTAACCGATCCTCTATATCTTATAGTTTCCGAGATACCAATGGTGGGCATCTAAAAATTCACCACCAAGGCTTGTCTGGATTTACTTAAAAAAAAACTCCCAAAACCATATTGCAAGTTAAATTCTTCCAAATCTCCGAATGTCCGTCTTGCAGTCCTAATCCCACTTCTGACGTCGGAGCCTTAGGGGCGCGTTTAGGGTTAGACCGCTTGTTTGATATTAGACAATCGATTTGGTTACGCTCTTGTGGCAAGCGGACAATCAGAATTTTTTACTTTCGATTGGAAGTCGATGTATCCGTATCGAAGTTTTATCAAGATCTGATCTGATTTTAAACCGCTCTTATGAAAAACCTCGGAAAAAACATTTATGCCATCTCTCCCTTCACCTCTATGTCGTTCAACGTTCAGCTACACGAATATTATTAATATAGAGTCTCGTATGGAGTCAATAATGCTTTGCGCGCCTGTGCAGTCATGTAAAAATTTTTATAAACAAGGTTTCTTTTGTTTTTATACAGCAATTAAAACATGTTCAAAACAATATAAACGGGTTTAAATTAAAAAAAATTGTGTTCAAAATAAAAAAAAAAACGCTAATTGTGCCAACCCTCTAACCAAGAATTTTATGCTCCATCAAAAAGGTACGTACCTATAGTTTTCAAAGGAAAATATTAAACAATAAAAATTACTCGAAAAATTACATTATTTTGTTCCTGTCATTGTTAATAACGAGGTTAATAACTTTTGAATCAGGAAGAAAGGGGGACAGACCCCCACAATCAGGTGCATTACGGTGTATCCTCGGATGTATCCGAGGATGTATCCTTAGCATTGATTATTTCGAGGATTATTTTCAGTTTATTGACAAATAAAAAATAACAGATATATAATCTCCAAATCGGTATTATGGTGCACCTTGGTTATTTAAATCGATGGTAATTAGCGAGGGGTAAACCACCTGTGAAAATTTGTACAGCGACTGCCTATATTGCTCAAATCTCCCAGTACTGCCGCGCCTGCCGTTGTGACTGCCCTGACTGCCGCAGAGACTGCCATGACTGCCAAAGAGACTGCCACGACTGCCGAAAATTTTGTGGAAGAATCGAAATGTCCCAACAACCAACAATAGATATTACTTACCCTTACCCTTCTAAGGAAATAAGTGATTTAACACCGTATTAGAAGTTTCGGTGTTGTAATTTATATAGTTATTTTACGATAAAAAATGTTACATATAATTGAAGAAAACATAATTTCACATTCCGCAGAAAAGCCGTTTTCTTAAATTTGTTATTTAAAAAGTAGAAAATGCTCCGGAATATTCTTCCGGATTCCGTCGCGAATTTCGCTGAGAATGTTCCGTCGCGGATTCGCTGCGAATATTTCACGTTGGTCTGGGGGATCCTTTAAACACTTTCGTAGAGAAGCACTTATTGTACACTGGCGCGCATGCGCCAGTTATGGCTGCCTCCAAGACTGCCGTGACTGTCGACAAGACTGCCGTGACTGCCGACTGACTGCCCAGACTGCCGACGGACTGCCGATCGACTGCCGAGACTGCCGACCGACTGCAGTGACTCCAGATTAGACTGCCGAGACTGTCTACTAGATTGCAGCAAGACTGCTTAGAATTTGTACAGCGACTGCCGATGGTGGTTCACTCCTCGGTAATTAGTAAATAAACTTATTACCCCCCCTACCCTACCTCGGACCTCACACTCTTCAAGAACAATTATTATTAGTAAAAAAAAAAATTACAAGTATTAGAAGCAATCAAGGTATTATTAGTACGTAGATTTAAGACAAAAAGTTCATATAAACATGTGTCCTAAGCGTCTCGGTTTGGGTTTTCGGGATAGGTACAGGGCTCGGTACAGGGTCTTGAAATAATTTTTTTGTCTTTTTAAATTTTTCTCTGACAATTTTAGGCATATTCTAATGTAAATAAAATGCGAATAGCATATTCACATTTTATTTACATTAGAGTAGGCTTTGGAAAATCTGAATTCTGTTGGTATGAATCTCGGTATGAATGACTGTTTTAATTACTGAGGTTATGTTGAAAAGTTAAAAACATAACCACAAATTCACATTGGTTCTACATAGTTGCCACAGTGAGACCCGTAAGAAAGCACAGCAATGTTATCAATAAAAAATTTGGCAATTCAGCCAAAAATAAACGAGAAAATAAATGACAAGTGACGATCAATTAAATTTGACACTTGACAATATTTTGTCAATAGTAGACAACCCTGAGAAGACAACCTAAGAAAAACATATCATAGGTAGCATCATATTCTCTGGCAACTATGTAGAACCAATTTGAATTTGTGGTTACGTTTTAGACTTTTCAACATAACCTCAGTAATTTAGCAGCATTTCTACCAACTTTGTAACACTTTGACACTCGCTTTGACAGGTATTATTCGCTATGTGCAAGGGTTCTAGTAGCGCCGCTCGTGGTCAAATTTTTAATATTTGTACCCCTAAACTGTCAATGTCAGTACATGATTGTCAATGTCACGACATGACAGAATAACATAAAATAATGACGAATATAATTTTGTGTACAAATTTAAACAAATTACGCATTCCAATAAATTTACCAAATGTGAGAGATGTATTAGAAAAAAGAAAGAAATTGACATTTTGTCATGTGAAACATGTAGAAGAATATGTTGATATCAGATGCAATAATAAAACTACAGCAAAGTGCGTTCAACAAAGGTCTGCAACAGATACGCTTTATAAACTTAATTTAGAGGTAAATACATTCTTTTACTTGACTCTTTTCAAAGCTTTGATCCACTTCGCGCATTATTTAAGGTTGTGTTTCCGCACAGGAAATCTGTAATATTCTATAAAACTTTATTTTATAGAAAATGTCACTAACACGACAGCCTAGAACACAACATTTATTTGCAGGTCGCTTAATTTTTCCCATGCATGTTTCGTTTATAACCGAAAAACACTATTAAATTACGACTCTTCTCGTTCAAACAACAATTATTATTATTTGACACTTTTGACAGCACAAAACATATGATCTTGACAAATGGGAAAATTGGGGGTTCAAAATTTACAATTAAGGCCACCGCAAACGCTCGCGTCGGATTTAGTAATAGCTCCGCCCCCTTGCACATAGTCAATAGAAAAGAAACGGAATTTTAAAAATATGAATGGTAAGTATTGAATATCTTTTAAAAGGAAAGGATTTTCAATTGGATATTTAACATGTCAGTGACAACAATATAAGTACCCAATTTGTGGTTATATTTTCTCGCGTATTTTCTACTTTTCAACCTAACCTCAATAAGTAGTAGAACCGTCATTGATTTGTCATCTATACCAACAAAATTTGTTTATTTCAGTTTCGATTTCAGTCTGCACCGAGGTCTGCTGCACTCATTTGAAAATATATGGAAAGAAATATAACTCATCACCCCCATAGTATATAGAGTTTTCTTGATAAAGGGAAGATTCAATAGGTATTAATAATGCAAGTCCGATTTAAATACAACGGATTTACACAATAATTATTATTACAAGCAAACTCGCAAGCAAAATAAACAAAATGAAGGGAAACACGGATAAAGTTGGTTGATACATACAAAAATAGAGTTCATTTATGAAATCAATACCTAGTAATTAGTAAACGATTTAGAAAAATGTAAGCCGATCATTAATTTAAAGCATATTTTCGGCAACAACACATTTACTATGCTGCTAATTTTTTTAGTTTCAATGGCACATCCAGTGGCTGCTAAAGTCACTCATTTCATAATAAACTGCTATTCATATTAATGTTTATTAAATGAAAATAACATGAACTACATACCGTATACATAAATGGGGCCCCAGGATTATAATAACCTCTGTTGCTCATTCTTGATTTACCAGGGCACTATTTTCTGCACTATTATTTAATACCATTAGTCATTGTTCATTGCAAATCACTATTTTTTTTCTTTGATATCGATACGACCCATTGAAAACATATTTAATTATCCAGTTAAACAACAAGGTCAAATAGTAATACTATGAATCGAACAAACAATTAAATTACAATATCGATTAAAATTCAGGTAATTGTGACTTAACTCCTTCACCAATTTTATTTTGTTTACTGTTTAATTTATCTTTTCATTGATTACATTGAAAAAAATAAACATGGGATGTTGCAATCCAACACACAACTCTCAACCCGTGACTCACGAGACAACTGGGATTTGTGATTTTTGTTGTAGCTGTCAAAATTGTTTCGCGTCCATCTAGTGGAGAATAGCTGAACTATAGCGTGCAGTCCTTACAGAAAACACTTGGAACTAAAGGCGGTTGTTTCGAAAATGTATTCTGTAAGAATCGTTACGTAATTTACGCAGCAATTTGTATACAAACTCATAAATCTTATAAAATGCATTATTTTGATATATAAATAAATTAGTACTGATAGTCTCGATCTTGGTAGTATAATTTGCAACAAAATCGGTAATGTAGTTTGGTGTTTGCGTTATTTATGCGACTATAATAAAATTGATTTCAAATCAAGTATTAATTATTGTGTAAAATAAATATTACAATTATATCTTTTATTTAATTTATTACACACAAACATTCTATTTATAGTACAGTATTTGAACTAATCCGTTTTTTCTGATTTTGTCGATTTTTGCGCCTCTTCTCCTGAATCTGAAAAGCTTAAAAATAAAATTTAGAATTAGATTTAAAATTTTGAATTACAATCACGGTTATTTTTCCATAATATAGGAACCATTCAGATTTAACCTTTTCTAGAGTATTAGGCATGGGCGTCGGAAGGGTCAAATATAGGGGGCGAATGGCAGAGTAAAATAAATTAAAAATTTTACATTTTTATTATTAAAAATACATAGGTATATACGGTTTTAAAAAATAAACTTGTTATTTTTCTAATCAGAAGCTAAACAAGAAGAAAAATACAAGAGCGACTGAGCGACAACAAGCGAACAAACACGCGGGGGCGTGTCTTAAGCCTGCTCCAGACTATGCGTCAAATGCCTTCCAACGCTGGAGGCATGAGAGTTGGCACAAACTCGCGAATGTTTGATCGTGCCGCCATCATTCCGGTGTTGGACGCATTATGTCTGGAGGCACAGTTTTGGCACACGCCCCAGCCAAAAATATTTGGTGCAAATATTGCAACAAACATTGGAACCAGCGTTGGAAGGCATTTGACGCATAGTCTGGAACCGGCCCCACGAAATGCAAGGGAGACAGAGACGGCCGCAATGCGAGGGAGACGCCTCGCATTTCGTAAAGCCGGCTCCAGACTATGCGTCAAATGCTGTCCGCGAAAAAGTTGAAAAATTTGCTTTTTGAATTTATTCAATTATTCTGTAAGGCATAAGTGTCAAATTAATTGTTTTTCATCCGTGGCTAACCTGATTGATACGCATGCAGATGCTGGTGGTATAAATAATATTGTTCACGAAATTTGCAATAAATAAAAAACAGTAAAAGTTAAGATACAACATATATATATATATTTGAAATCACAAAAAAACACAGATTTGAAAAATGTAAAAAAATATAGGGTGTTCCATTTAAAAAAATGTAAGTTAGGTTTGTCCCGCTTTTATGGAACACCCTGTATATTCTTTGCAGGGGTTTTAAATGAGTTCATTTGATTCACTACAACTTTTATTCGAAACATTATTTCCTAACTCGAAAAATAAAGAGAATATAAGGGTGGGCCTTTTCGTTGGATAACCCTGGTACTTAATAAACGTCACTTTCTGACATAAATATTTGTTTTAAAACCGGCCAAAAAGTAGCACTTTCCGGCTTACTTTTAGGCCAGAAAATCGGAATTTATCGAACTGCGGCCGGTAAAATGATGGTGAGAGTCATGTAAAAGGCCGCTCTCCATATAGCAATTAGCAACTGAGTGTTTGTATTCTTTAAAACTATAAAATCGGTAACTTGACATATTTTGACGTTTAGTTGAAAACGTGACAGTTGTTATAAAATGGAATTTCGAAACAACGAATGCGAATTAATGGTACAATACTGTGCCCGTTTTTAAAAAATATTGTATACGTCCCGAAAGTGCTTTTACTGGCAGGCTTACAGGACTCGCCTGCGGCTCGCCCTGGAATTTGCCTACTCATCCAGTAAAATGCCACTTTCGGGACTTGTTACGTAAACTACTATTGTTTTTACTTCCGGTTTCACCAAAAGTGACACTATCTTTTGATTTTCAAATGGAACACCAGATTATTGTATTTTTGAATTCTACATGATTTTCTGAATTCAGTGATACCACATAAGTGACGTTTTAATTTGATTTTGAGAAAACACAACTTCTTCAAATGGAACCATAACCATATTGGCACCGTGGTACCATTTACTATTAATAAAGAATTTATTCATATGCCTTATTAAGATGTGCGATAAATACAATCGAAATCGTGCATATTATTATACACATTTTTTTTCTCGGCACTGCGATACATAAATATCCTACATAAAAATACGTAATACCAGTGGTTCACATAGGTGAAACACTGTTAAGACAATTTGGCAGGGACACGAACTAGAACTAGACAAGACTAGAGTGGAACCCTTTTATTTCCTGGGATCGGAACAGGAAGCTCATAGACCACGTATTTACTTAAGATGCTTAAGAACGATTCCAATCCTGTGTTCCTGCCTTATGTTTTGAGTTTTGTTTCTATAGCAATTTGGCACAACAATAATTACACTCCGTTAGCTAACCTCTATTAAAACAATCCACCATTTGATCCTCAAAGATGTTGGTCAGACTAGGTATTTGAGGCATGCTTTTAAAGAGTTGTCGTCTCGATATGAATGCCATGGATATGAACTGATCGTTCTTAAAATTAATGCATGACTTGTGGCCTGTGGCTGGATTTAAGAAAGGAGTCTTATACAGTAGTGGTAGGTTTACAACATTAAATAATTCGGAATCAGTGGATTTTAGTGTTTTAGATGAAGTTGCTTCCTTGGCGTTTTCTACTGGAATTAACTGCGAAGTAAATGAACACTCTGTTGAAGGTTTTATGTTGATAACATCTGATTTTTTATCATCTATTATATAGTTTTCAATGAATTTCAAGTCTGGGCCAATTGAAAAGTTGTTAGCAGGGCCCTTTCCCGAATGAAAAAGAACCTTTCCTTCTACAAAATCCATTCGTAAAGTGAATTCTTTTGGGCATCTTTTCAATTTTCCTAATGCCTCCGCTGAAATTTCCGACAAGCAAACTGAAATATGAGAATCTGTTCCATTTGATTGATACTGATTAAACTCTGGAAATGTTATAGTTATATCTAAACCAGTTGTTTCTTCTTCTTCCTCCAAATTCATAGGTGGTTCATAGGTAGGAATAAAAACGCCGTCCATTGAATCTGTCTCTTTTACCTTGTGTTCGTCTTTGATCTAAAACGTCAATAATTCTTAATTAACAATCTTGTGTCTCAAAAGCTATAATTATTTTAATCAATAAATTTGGGTATTAAGAAATGTTAAAGATGGGTATGTTTTCTAAGGCAAAATCCACATTTATAATATAGGTACTATTCCGAAAATTGTTTGTTATTTCACACTTAAACGAGGAACCATCATATAGGTACAAAAGATTAGAATGCAAATAATTAAATCCAGTAGGTACATCTAGATAATGTGATATTTTAATTTATTAATTCAACAAAATAAAATTTCATGTAATTAAATAAGTATAATAGAATATTTGTTTCTGTTATCTGTTAAATTTAAGAAAATGTATTAACGATCTTAAAACTTAATTTTCGTTTACAACTTTACATAGATTTAGCATTCCTACCTCTGTCAGATCAGTTTCTGAATTAAGCGAGTCTGATGTTAACTTTGCACCTAAAGAGAGGTCAGTTTGAACTTCTTCTGATTGCTCTGGAAAAACCTCCCTCCTTTTTCTTTTGACATCCTGTTTTTTATCTCTGGTGGGCATAAATTTAATATAAATTTTATTGTCTTTCGTACTGGTTGAGCCTTTTTGTAGTTTCTCTTTTTCTGATGCTAAATTGACATCGCTCTTTTGATTATCTGTATTATCTGACTGGTCATGTTCATTTTCGCATAACTTGTCGGCAATTCTCTGAATTTCAGAAATATTTTTATGCAATTTTTCAATGTATTTGAATTGGTTCATAACTGGATTGGTTTCTGATAAAAATGATGCTATTTGTTTTAGTTCAGAAATATTCGCGTATAAGTCTTCTACGGTTTTCTTACTTTTCATTGAAACAACTTTGTCTATATTTTGCTCTACTGATAGGTTACTGCTAGTACTTTGTTCAGATAATAATTTACTGCTGCTTCTATCCATGTCAATTTTTTGTCTTAACATTGATGTAGTTGCTTTAAGCCTTTCTTGTAAACCTAACATCCTTGATGAAATAGTACTGTGAATCCCATTCAATTTTGGCTCATTATCTTTTGGTGAGTTTGTATGTGTTTTCAGTTCTTTTATTTTCTCGCTGGTACAAGCCGACTTGCTTAATTTTTTTGATGCTTCGGTTTTTGAACGGTAAGGGTTCATATTCTCCGATTTTCCAGCTTCATCTCTAGATAAGGGACGACTTTTTCGATTGCAGTTGTCTGCTCGTGATAATTTTGGGATTAGACTAGGCTTTTTTGGAAACATTCTTGTATCAGTAGTAAATTTTTCTGTAATACCCTTTTGTGACTGATTTGATTCCCGAGAATTATTCATCTTGTAGTCACTTTCTTCACCACTGTTTCTTAAATTTTTTTTCCTCTTCTCGCTTTCTTTATTTTTATGTCCTAATTTTAAATTTTCCGCACCTCTAATTACAACTTTCTTTCCCATGGCCAATTTTTTATTTCTATATGTAGTTGGAGTTCTTTCAGTATTTTTGCTCGAATTATCGTTTGTCATATTTGAACTGCTGCTATCACTAATATTATTTTTCGATGGCGAATTTATAAATGAGATCACAGTGGGTACTGCTGCCCCTGCAACACTAGGTGCACATTCGCATAAAATATGTACTTCATTCTTCGTATTTAAATCATCTCCAACAACATCTCGTTCAGTGTTAGGGCCACCTACGTCTGGTTCCGTAGCTAGTTTTCTTACAGTTTTAGCTTTTTTACTTTCTTTCCTCTCATTTACAATTTTGTCTATCTGACTTACCTCCAGTAGATTCTCCGATATATCAGCGGCTTGTAAAACGTTTAACTGAACTGGATTTTTCACATCGTTGACGTCAGAAGCAGATTTAGACGTAGACGGATTGTTGCTTTTATCTTGAGTTTTGGAAGAAAAATTAGTTGTTGTCGATGCAATTTCCGTATTTTTTGCCGTAAATTCCTCCTTGTCAGGTTGATTATTCATTATTTTATTTATATGTTCATCCATTCAAATTCTGAACAAACAAATATAATGACATATGAAAAAAACTGATAAGTATTCGATACAGAAGATTTATTTTATACTGCTGACAGACATATGTAGTGACAGTTTATAGTTTAACAAAAGTGACGGTGTGCACAAATATCGAAAAAGATCACCTTTGAATAATGAAATACATTTTATTAATAGACTTTATGAGAAACCTACTAAAATGGTAAGAAGAGATTTTAATACGTTGTATACCTATCTAAATAGCATGTCAGGAGCGATTACCACTGCTGATGTAGAAACCCAAACAGTTATAAGGGTTTACCCTCACATTTTGGATTCGCAAAATAATGGTGCTAATGTAGTCTCCGATAAAAAGCTACAAACTGAAATATCCATTAAACCAAATGCAAAGAATGAAAAGTTCTATTCCCTCTTAAAATTTGTACCATATCGAGATATTCAAGAAAACTGTATACGAATTATTGACCTTCCCCGACGAACGCGTTTACATTTTACTTCTCGAACTAAGTTCGATAACATGGAAAGTGCTGCAAGAGACTTTTCATTGGCTGATGATGATGGTGTTGGTTATATTTGTTCCGATATAATTAACAGTCTTTCAAGGAGGCCGAGTTTATATGCAGATGCAGACGCACAAACCGATCTGAAAGTTCGTCCCCATTTGTTACAAGAAGATCGTGTTGCAGTAGTCCTTGATGACACGTCTACCCAAACGTCGGCGTCGTCTCCAAAGTTACCTTGTACACGCAAAGGCCAAAGATCCTGAAAATTTTGTACGCCTTTATTAGAGGTACATGATGTATTTATTATAGGTAGCCCACATGATATTTGTCATTAATTAGAGTAGATTCTATAATTGCTTTTTAAAATATATATCCTAGATTTAAAAATTGATTCTTGTTTTTCTGCTTTTCGCAATTAAATTGATAAACCGCTTGAATCTGATTGTATAAAGAAAAAGAGGATAATAAGATCCAACCTCGGATCCAACGTAGACAAAATTTAATGAAAATGTTTAAACTTATAAAGAATTCTGTTATCCAAAAACACTTTAAGGGATTATTTTACTAATAACTACTAGTACGCTAGGCCACTGATAAAGTTATTAACTAAAGCAGTTTATTTTTAATTTATTTATGTAACGTCGGCAGATTTTCGCTTCTGAGGCCGTATACCGATGCCAGTACACGAGTTATCCCTAATCAGAAAATTTTGCTGAACTTCTGCTTTGAATCGGTTAGATCACTAACATCTAATACCATCCTTTGGAGACGATTGCTTTACGTCGCCTCCAAAGGATGGATAACTGTAACAACCATGTAATTCTTGCCATGATAGCATTTGTGTTTGAACAGGCTACTTGAAGGTGGTCTGAGATCGCTGTTATGGTGGATGCTCAAATTAAAGCAGGTGATTTATAAGATTTTTTATAGGGAAATCCAAATCCATGTTATCTTTATCTCAATTATTGTGTCTTTGCATAGGGCAAACTTTTGTTAACTAAAATTTTCTAAGAGAATAATCAAAGTTTTGCTTATTCTGAGAAGAAAACGCCATTTTTTTAAGTAAGTATTGGGAGCCGTATTATTTCTACTAACACTACTTACCACCACCACCAAAATCCAAAACCCAAAATATCATATATTGGAGGCCCAAATGAAATAACGTTACCTAACCATTGTTACTGTATACGGTATTGGTATTTCTGTTTTTTATTGGGTAATAATAGATCATTTACTAATTGGTTCGATATCTAAAAATAAATACAAGGGAAATTGCTATTTGTGCTGTCTCAATATAATATTGGGAAATACGAATCCTGATGTCCTTGTCGGTTGCAAAATTTAGAAACTTCCGAATCATCTTTTTAATAGAATGTGCAAAGAATTGTGTTTAAGTACCATACATAAATATATAGTTGCATTAATATATTATTAGAAGCAACTCACTGAATCGCCTAAAAATATGTAATGTAAAACATGCAATATTCACAACATATTACGTATGCAAAATTGGCATGAGGTATATAAAATTTATTTCTGTATATGAAAAAATTATTACAGATGCAGATACGGTAAAGTTAATACAATCCTGAAGAAACCCATAGGTTTATTTAATGAGAAAGAAAAAATCAAGTATTTCTTATAATCCCTTATTTTAAAATAGATTAGTTTCCGGACAATTTTATTACTGTTTCATTTTCATAGTTCAGACACAAGGCTGGACTAATTGGCTCTTGGTGTGTGTAGATGGTACAGTATAAAAAGTGACCTGAAACTAGTTACTTTAATAAAGCAATTAAGCAATTAAAATAAATAAGACCTTTGCTAACTTCTCATTAAATAATATTAATAATTCTATTCAGTCTTAGTAATACAAAATTTTGTTTTCAAAATTAATAAATTAGTCACTGACTGATATTCTCCCGTTCTCATTCATCATGAAGTGACTAAAATCGATGGTGGATTTAGATGATATTTTATCTGATTAATATATATTTATACAGATACTTTATATTTTAAAATCCAATGGTAGCTGGACGATCAAAAATATTTTATTATAAACAATATATACGTAATAACAAAAAATAAATATATAAGCAGAAAATTAAAACGTATGTAAAATAATTAGAGGTAATAAATAATTAGGTTTGAAACGAATTTTGGAATCAGTTTCTGTTCCATCGCATTAAATGTGGTATTTTATAGCTTATAGAACTAGTAGAAGTAGTAATGTTCCAATTTTTTTACTGATTCAGCGCAAGATAATATTGTGGAAATTAAAAAAAAAACGATTTGAAGTGGAAAAATCATTGATACAGAACACTATGAAATAACAATTATAACTATTGTACATTATTTTCAGAAGTCTAAAGTCCTTAGTCCTTGATAGACATATACCACCAAAATTTTAAATTCATCTCATAATAAAGGTATGAATGTGGTTGAGTGTAACATGCGATATAAGAGATTTTTTTCTAGTCCGAGTTTCATTTGCCTCAAGTTTATATAATACTCAGTCAGGACTTACCTTTTTCTTAGGATCCTTCGGGCTGTCTCCCATATAATTAAAAATCCTTTTTCACTATCACTGTGAAAATATAAACCAACACAAATGTCACAAAATCACTTTCACGAGCCACCATAAAATCACGCATATTTCCCGAATTTTGTCAACTTAACTGGAGTAGAAAAAAATAAAAACAAAACCACGCACCAGAAAGCTTACATATGAGTCGTTAAAAATTCACTACTTTGATTAGACATACTTTCAAAGAACAGGAAAACAAGTGGTGGAAGCGCGCCCATAGTCATTTAGAGATCCGCCAGATCAGCCAACCGTAGGAACAGTTCGTATGGAACGCGAGTTTTTTTACCTCTTTGCAAGAGAAATCATATTGTTTATAGAGTACCGTGGTAAATCTCGCCAATTTTGTATATTACCAAAAAATAGTTTAATGTATGTATTTTATACAGACTAAAAAATTATATTTATTGTTTTTTAAAAAAATTTAAAAACAGTTTATACATTTAAAATATTATAGTATAGGAAAATATTGAGTGGCGTAGAGAATTGACATTAAAATATTAAATAACCATTTAATTCAATGCCATTTAAATATGTTTTTAATATTATTTAAATAATAAAATTTGTTTTCAAAATATGATAAATGAAATCTCTCTTGAAATATTGAAATGAGGTACTATATAAGTCGTGTTCACAAATACGAAAACACTAAGAACCACCTCGATGCACAATCTCTTGATTTGAGTCGATTCATCTGTCTGTCTGTCTGTCACGCCAAGAAATTCTATATTCTACAGTGTATTTTTTTAAATTATTGACTAATGAAAAATGGATATTTTACGAGTCAAAATAAGACCATTGTTATTAATGAAAATCTATTTATTTATTTATTTATTTACGAAAATACCAGTGTGTAAATTTTTTTTGCAGTATTTTTTAAGAGAAGAACACCATGGAGTGTTGGACCAAATATAATCCCGAAACGAAATACAATAAATCTATATTTTAGTTATTGGCATTTTTAGCCCAATTTGGAAAAAGCCGTAAATTTAAGAGACAACAATAAAGTAGGAAATTTCCACTAACACTTTCCCTTTTACAGAAGTATCAAGGTAGCTAGAAAAAGCTATATTAGTCCTCAATCTAGAAAGATCCACAAGCGACCTATCTACACGCAACTATAAATTTCATAATTTGTTCTGTTTTGTTAATAATAACTTCTCCTGATTTAAACTTTTTTCTGGCTAAATCCAGTGGCGTAGAATCTTTTAGGTTGGCCATTTTTAAATCAAAAGAAAGCGTACGCCCCAGCCTTTTCTTAAATAATTTTTTTTAGATTCAGTTTTTTGTTCCACAAATAAAATTATACTATTCATATTTCAATTTTACTCTACGTCTGTGAGATATTTGCAATAAAGAACAAAAATATTTATTTAGGAAAATTTTTAAACCATTTTTTATACATCCTGGTATCTCGGTTAGGAAACTCCCTATATACAGGTTGATTCATAAGAAATGGGTAATATTTTACCAGGAGATTCTATAGTGGAAAATATAATTTTTTTGTTTAATAACTGGGGGTCAAATATTAATACTTGCTACAGGGTGTTATGTTATAAAAATAATTCAGTTGTTATTTCAGTTATTTTTAACATCTAGTATGTCTGTATATTTCACTTATTTCCATAGCACACTTTATAATCAGGATGTTTGTTTAAAATTATGGGTGCGCAGGATTTTCTAAAATGTAAATAACTCAATAGGGGTGCATTTTATGAAGATAAAACAAGTATCCCTTTTTTGTTTGCAATGAGATTATAAATTAACGAAGTACATAAAAATTATGATGGATTCTGTTAAACCAAGATAGCTTACGTAGCGCCCTCTATGAGATACATAAAAAATGATAGAATATAAGATTTTCTCACGTCAAAAAAACTAGTTGTACCGACTTTTATGTTTATGTGTGAAAAAGTAACTGAAATATAACAACATTACTAAATTATTTTTATAACTTTAACACCCTGTAGCTCGGTAAGTATTAATATTTGACCCCCAGTTATTAAGCAAAAAATTAATATTTTCCACTATAGAATTTGCAGGTAAAGTATTACCCATTCCTTATGAATCACCCTGTATACAAATCAACATCTTTGCTTATTTTTTATACAAAACAATTTGTTTCGAAAATATTTATTATTTTAAATAAATCTTATAAGAAATTAAATTTACGACAGATTTTTACATTGCTGACTACAATGCTTTTTATTTATTTTTGATCATTTGCGGAAGTGTCATCTAATCTTGCTGTCAGCAATATTATGACGTTGCGCCTCTTCATAATTTTTTCATTCAACGTCACATTTTCCTGGTTACCAGATAAGTGCTTGTCAAATATTTTGAAACGTACTGTCATACTTAATTAAATTATTTTATATTTATATTTTTTAGCAAAATGGATGTTTACCCATCACCTGTTGATCGAATTGCATTACTGCATACTTCCTCGCTGAGAACTAGTTTGAATAATTCCAATTTAAATACATTTAGAAGTGGCACTTATGCCCCGTTTTCATCAAAATCTACATCCCAAAGGGTAATGTTTTTCATTATAATTAAGTACCTAGTAAGAGAGTTCATTTATTCTTATGAGACAAAAATCTAGTCAAATTTTTGCGCATTATTCTGTAAAAATTGCATTTAAGAAATCGAGAAATGGCAATTCTCCTATATCCCTAAACCACTGAGGTGTATCCTACGTGATTGATTTCATGCACTATTATGTTTATTTCAACTGCTTGATACTCGTCAGAATAAGAAAAGAGAAAAGTACAAACATTATCATTTAATGCTTTTTTCAAGATATCTAGCGTATCGCTTAAAACTCTTAATTTCTCTAAAAAGGTTGGTAGAATCATCAAAATTGGCGATACATTTCAGAAAAATCCAGTGTATCGTTATACCACTCCAACGCATAATTTGAGATAGCAGCTGGATTAGTCATCTCATTAGAGTCAGCGCACTTCTTTGATTTTGTTGAGTAACATGTTTGTTCATGAGAATCTAATATTTTTTCCATTTTCTTATGGTCTAAATGGATTAATATCAATTATTATTTTTCATTCTTTCTATAGGATATGGTACTAGATGACACGATACATTACTTATCACCAGCAACTACTAATACAGCACGCACGGAATGCGAGGGGGATTTCTTTTATCAACAATTTCTTGGCTATCAACCACTCTTGCCCCCTCCATCGCCTGGTTACATTAGCTCCATTACTTCCACAATTTCTTGTGAAGAGCCGGAACTCCAGAGGACACTGGCAATCATAAAACCAGAAGCTATGCAATATAAAGATGTCGTTTTGAGAGCCATTACCGAAGCTGGTTTAAAAATTCTGAACGTAAGCTTAGAATAAAAGATAGATTAAGGTACAGGGTGTTTCCTATAAAACTATACCCCCCCTTATTTCGGTCAATTACCACCGATTTTAATTTTTCAAAAACCAGTCTAACACAGAATTTTCCGTAGATTTTGAATATGCTATTTTTTTTTCTACTTCAACCGTATACGAGGGGCAAAAAAAAGTATGGTTTTTTTAAGTGCGCTTCTGAAATAAAAGATATTCTACGTAGATTCTACGTATGTATGTTTAATCGACTTTCAGCAAAGTGTTAGCTTTTTAATGGTTAATTACCACGAAATAGATTAAATGAAATCCTACTTAAGTTACCATCATTGATACGTTGATACGAAGTTGGAACACCCTGTATGCCGTATACCTCCCTGTACATAAAATACACTTCTACGTCTATCTATAATAATTCCATGTGATGGGAAATTACATTAATAATTTAAAATAATCAGTGCTTAACTGTGAAAGTATAAGTTTAATTACAAAAATATTTTTAACTATTAGAGAGTAAGTGCCACTCTTATAATTATATCATTCAATTATCATTGACATACGACACTTTCGTTTTTAATACCTATTTGTTTGCGCATCTGGAACAATAATTGAAAAGAAACAAAATAAAAATAAGTTCAAAATAAAAATCTTTTATTACCTTCAAAATTAAAATGGGTAATATTACCAAAAAATAATGTAAAAAAATATATTTAATATAATAATTTCCTGTTATAATCGAAAAAGGCAATTCAACCCATCTGAAATTTGGAAAAGACTGAAAAAAGCAAATAAAATTCGGAGGTCCCAGAACATCAAATACTTGGTGGCAGTTAACATCAAGTAGGTGAGTGAATCTGCTCCCTAAAGTGCTAGAAAGGAATGATTTATACCTAATAATAAGTATAAACAATAGTTTTATTATTCATGAGTTCTATGTTCTATGTATCTACCAGCGATGTGAACGAGTCGCAAGATGCCTACTCGGTGACAAAATACAAGGTCGGTTAATTTCCAGATAACTACAAATGCCAGTGTTTAAACAAGCGCTAATGATTTTATCGCTTAGAGTCGGGGATAGTCATTAGTGGTCAGCATAGAGATTATTATATTCTATCTCTATGGTGGTCAGTGACGGAAATAAAGAGGCGTTAATTAAAAAATAATAAAAAGGAAAGGTGTTACCTCCTTTGAAACTAGTTCCTTCTCTTTTAGCAAAGAATAATACATCTAAGTCCAGAGCAAGTTTCTGAAATTTATGTGCAGCATTATGGCAGCCCAGCGTTTCCTCATATGGTTGTTACAATGAGTATTTCTCCGCTTATGGTTCTGTCTCTGGCCGGTTCAAATGCTGTGGAAAAATGGAAAGTAATGGTAGGTCCTTACGGCATAATACGACAAGAATGGTTTTTCCCATATAGTGTACGAACACGTTTTGGATTACAAGAAGATTTACCTGAAAGACTTCATGCATCTGAAAATATAACTGAAGCCAAGCGGGAAAATAGATATTTCTATTGTAGAAGTAAGTGTTCAAATGTAAATATCTTTGTGCACGTGTAGTCTTTTCATGAGCATTATCTAGGGGGAGAGGGGCTTTTTCGGCATTGCTATTTCTAGAAAATACAGAAATTTTCATTTAAGTACATTTCGAGGTACATTTTAAGTACCTAAGTCAATATGATAACCAGATATATTTAGTATACAGGGTGATTCAAATTCGAGGGCAACCATGGGTATCTCCCTTATTATAAGTGATAGAAGGTAGGTTTAAATTTGGCAAAGTTGTGCATGTTTAAGCCCAACAATATGCCGTTGAGAAATCAAAAGAATCTTTTTTCGTTTTTGAGATTTTTAAAAAAACTTAAATTTGCCGTTTTTGTTTTTATTTTTATTTGAAAAGTAATAAAAAACTAAACGCGCTTTCTTAGAGCAACTTTTTCAGCTCTACATGATGATTGCTACAGATTTTTAATAGGACGTTTCGTCTTCTTTAAATCATCATCAATTTTTTTATTTCTTATTATTACTGTAAGAAAATCCTTTTATTTAAAATTTCAGCTTTACTTATAACCGTAATGTAATCATATTATACATTTTTGAAATCACAAAAAAATGTTCTATTTAATGATGCAGAAATCCAATATGGCGTCCATAAGAAATAAAAAAATTGATGATGATTTAAAGAAGACGAAACGTCGTATTAAAAATCTGTAACCATCATCATGCAGAACAGAAAAAGTTGCTGTAAGAGCTTTTAGTTTTTTTATTACATTTCAAATAAGTCTAATAAAAAATAAAAACGAAAATGTCAAATTTAAGTTTTTTTCAAAAATCTCAAAAACGGAAAAAGATTCTTTTGATTTCTCAACGGTATATTGTTGGGCTTAAACATGCACAACTTTGCCAAATTTAAACCTACCTTCTATCACTTATAATAAGCGAGATACCCATGGTTGCCCTCGAATTTGAATCACGTTGTATAGATCATCAAGGTCAGTTTTTCGAAAATTGTCTTAAAAGTTAACATAGATGTCATTTTTGTATACAAATAATGAATTTCCGAAAAATTTACAATTGAAATTAAGCAGTGACACACTAAAAAAGGCGATAGTGCACCATGCTACTAAATAGGTATGTATATGAAATTTTCTGATTTTAGGGATTTTTGTAAATGTAAGTACTTTAAATTGTCTCCCTGGGACAGCCTTTAAGTATTTTTTTTATTTTTTTTTATTGAAATCAATCCGTCATTCATTCCAGTAAAAAAAAAATAATAGGACTTAATAACGGATGAGTTGTACCTACGTGTAAGAGCAGAAAGACGACTGCCGGCGCCCCTGGTCATAATCCTCTGGAATCTAAAAAGCCTTAGAGAATAATATGAATGATATACATGTTATATAGGACGAAAATAAATTTCCCACAAAAGTACTGTAAGACAATAATTCTTTTTTTTAATGTTCCAGGTATTTTGGAACCAATAATGATAGATGAAGATAAGGTGACTGATTACATTGGTCTTAATATTAAACCCACTTTGCTAGATGGTCTAACACAACTTGTTAAAGTAAAACCTCTAGATCCAATATTGTTCTTAGCAGAATGGCTTCTATTAAACAATCCTTACCAGCCCAGTTTCCCCGAAAGGGTTGCCCTTAGTCCACTATAGAAAGAATATTGAAATAAAATTCGTAACTGTAAAAAATAAATTTTATTTTTTTTTGTAAATAATAATCAACGTAAACAATATTTTTACATACACATGCGTATATATTTGAGACTGAACATTTTAAAACTAAGAATATTGCGATATTTCCTAATTACTCTAAAATCTTTTCCAGGTAAATTAAGGAGACGTTCCAAACCACACTTTTTCTTCACAATGTGGTCTTGCCTATAATAATTATTTGTCACATATAATTAAACCAAAATAATTTTAAGGAAAAACTTACCCCACATTCATCTGCGTTTTTCTCACTTTCACACCAATAAGCTGGACCCCATGTGCAATGATTAGCTCCCACAACCGGCGTACTTCTCTTTGTTATTTTACTCTTCCAAACTTTTGCTTCACAATGCGATCTTGCCTACAAAAAGTATATATAAATAAATAAGTAATTACAAACAAAAATCGAATAAGTACGCCTTGTCCACATTCATTAGCTGTTTCCTCACTTTGACACCAATACCCTGGACCCCATGTGCAACGATTAGTTCCCAAAGCCGCTACACTTCTCTTTGTAATTTTACTTCCCCAAACTTTCGTTTCACAGTGTGTTCTAGCCTAAAGGAGAATACCATTTTAATTAGAAGATATACAGTAAAGACCGAGGAGGTTCGAACATGGGTATTAGTTTGCGCGATTTACTTGCGCCCGTTGTAGGCAAGCGGATACAGTGGTGGGAATCGTGGATCTCCGCGCTGTAGCCGATGGCTCTTGCGTCTACTGTTCCTTGTTTGGATTCTTTTATTATAATAATTTTTATTACACCTACAATACTCGAGGTGCAGCGACAATTAATTTTATGTTGTAGAATCACATTTTTGTTGCGAAAAAACAAACAATGGAAATATTTAAATGTGTTTTGAGATTTTTTTAAAATTACAATAATTAATCCTATCTAGGATGAATTATTGAAGTTATAGAATAATTTCGAAACGTTGGTCCAGAATACGTAAATCAAAGTTCTTCCAGGCATGAGTTCTACATCCCAACACGGTTAATGAGATACTAACAACAGTCTGCTGACTGCTCTGCTGAGCCAGAGCAGTGAGTGGCCACAGCGCACTGCCGCGCCCTTCTAATGTACAAATTTCGAACTGAGGCGAGTTGTCGGCCACTCGTATATTCGTCCCAATCACTGTCGTGTTCGAAGCATCCTGGACTTATCTGTATATGAAAGGGGAATATAAATTACCCCTGATCCACATTCGTCAGCAGTTGCTTCATTTTGACACCAATACCCTGGACCCCATGTGCAACGATTACTTCCAACCAACCGACTGGTGTCTCGCTTTGGTCTACTACCTCCCCAAACTTTAGCTTCGCAATGTGCTCTAGCCTAAAGAAGAATTATTTTAGATAAGAGATACATACGAAAGGGGGATTATAAATTACCCCTGATCCACATTCGTCAGCACTTGCTTCATTTTGACACCAATACCCTGGACCCCATGTGCAACGATTACTTCCAACCAACGTGTCTCGCTTTGGTCTACTACCTCCCCAAACTTTAGTTTCGCAATGTGCTCTAGCCTAAAGAGGAATTATTTTAGATAGGAGATACATACGAAAGGGGATCATAATTTACTCCTGATCCACATTCGTCAGCAGTTGCTTCACTTTGACACCAATACCCTGGACCATTGGTGCAACGATTACTTCCTACCAAATGACCGGAATCTCGCTTTGGTCTACTACCTCCCCAAACTTTAGTTTCGCAATGTGTTCTAGCCTAAAGAAGAATTATTTTTATATAAAAGATATATACGAAACGGGATTATAATATACTCCTGATCCACATTCGTCAGCAGTTGCTTCACTTTGACACCAATACCCTGGACCATTGGTGCAACGATTACTTCCAACCAACCGACCGGTGTCTCGCTTTGGTCTACTACCTCCCCAAACTTTAGTTTCGCAATGTGTTCTAGCCTAAAGAAGAATTATTTTAGATAAAAGATACATACGAGAGGGGATTATAATTTACTCCTGATCCACATTCGTCAGCAGTTGCTTCACTTTGACACCAATACCCTGGACCATTAGTGCAACGATTACTTCCAACCAAATGACCAGAATCTCGCTTTGGTCTACTACCTCCCCAAACTTTAGTTTCGCAATGTTGTCTTGCCTAAAATAATTAGTTGTCACAAAAAATTAAACTAAATCCGACGGGACAATTACCTCACATTCATCTGCATTTTCCTCACTTTGACACCAATAAGCTGGACCCCATGTACAATGTTTAGCTCCCAAAACCGGTGTGCTTCTCTTTGATATTTTATTCCCCCAAACTTTGGTTTGACAATGTCTTCTTGCCTACAAAAGGGACATATAAGTTAATAATTATTTACAAACGAATTTGTAGTAAGAAAAACATGAAGACAGAATTATATTACTTCAAATAAACACCAAATAGAAAGAAGTTGTTTATACCCCTGCTCCGCATTTATAAGCTGCTTCCTCACTTTGACACCAATAACTGGGGCCTCTTGTGCAAGGGTCACTGCCGAGAGTATGAGTGCTTCGTTTTGATCTCAGACCACCCCACACTTTGGTTTCGCAATGTGTTCTAGCCTAAAGAAAAATTATTTTAAATAAAACAGATATGTGAAAGTGGAACATAAATTACTCCTAATCCACATTCATCAGCAGTTGCTTCATTTTGACACCAATATCCCGGACCTCTTGAACAATGGCTCTCTCCCAAACGATTGGCGCGCCTTTTTGGTCTAGGGCCTAACCAAACTTTGGTTTGGCAATGTGTCTTGGCCTAAAAATGATTATGTATACAGAAGACAAAACTAATTAACAGATGAAAATTACCTGACATTCATCGGCTGTTTCTTCAGATTGACACCAATACCCAGGACCTCTAGTACAATGGTTAGTCCCTACAAGATCAGCATTTTGTTTTGGTGTTGGACCTCCCCAAACATTAGTTTCACAATGGGCTCTGGTCTAAAACAGAAAATTTATGCAGAATCCGACATAGAAAGGTGCCAATTTTAAAAACGATATTTGATAGCTTATTTATAGCTTCACTCTTCATAAATTAACAGAACTCTACAAATGGCAGTTACTTATGTTACGAAAAAACATACTCAATTTTATTCAAAATATTTTTTTTACATCTGGGTTGCTTTTAAAATATATTTTACTTACACCGCAAAAATCTGCATTTTCTTCACTAAGACACCAATAACTAGGTCCGTATGTGCATTTGCCACTTCCAACGAAAATTTCAACTTTCATCTGAGAGCACAAGGCAATTTCCTTGCAAATACGATGTGCACTTTCATGTTGAATAATTAAGTTGAATATAGTCTTGCCATACCTTTCAATAAATTCTTCGCACTAAAACAGCGAAATACAATTTCTATTATTCAGAAACAAAGGTAAAGTAATATTTATTTTTTATTATATCAAAAGATCGCCTGATTTTGTTCCAAAACAACACTATAGGCAATAAAAATAAGGAAAATGAGAATCGGTTTAAGAAAATATGTTCTTTTTCTCAACACCTCCAAAGGTTTAAAGTTTTTTTTTTTTTTATTAAAAATATTATTATTTTTATTTTTGGTAAACTTCATCTGCCTACTTCGATGCACATATATTTCCTTCACTTCACTTTAGAAGGAATTGTTGATATCAAAATTCTTAGCTTCAATATTTTCCTGTCATTCGATCAGTTCAAATTGCATATTATGCATATCTCTATTATCAAGATCGCGGATGATCTGACTCGCGGGCTGTATTTCTAAGGTTTGCGGGCCGCACTTTGGAAATCCCAGCTAGGGTATGAAATATTGAAATAATCTTTGGTTCTACGGATGAAATGCATAATACATAATGCCAGTTTAATAAAAATTTTGAACATAAGCATTCGTAAGCGGTTATTAACAATAGTAATTTTACTGGTTAATTTATCGGCAAATAACACGTAAATTTTGAATAACTTACTACTGGTAATTTATCCTCTCCCACAATTAAAATCATAATATATTTATATATGTTGGTTTATGTTAAAAAATTTTAATTGTTTTATAAGCTATTTGTGTGAAATGAGAATTTTGGTTATTTTATTGTCTAGACTCTAGAGTCTAGCCTAATTTAGAAAACGCTAAGAAAATAGTATATTATGAGATTATGATATAAAAAAAGTATAGTGGTAAATATACGGATGTTTCGGGAGGACAAGGAACTATTTTAAGGGCGTATTCTAGAGGTCAAAATAAGAAAAAGTTCTTATAAATAAGAATCCGAAAATGCTTTCTTTTCGGGATACAGGGTGTCAAAAAAAAACAATACGTTTTTATGCAAGCAAATATCTAAACTACAAGAAGCTTAAGTTGTGGCAAAAATTTTATCTTGCAGAAATTTCTAATGACAGCAGGATGTCACTTGATACTAAATATTCAGTCTCATAGCAACCAAAGCGAAACTTTTTTTCATACGTACGGCTTGTTTGTTTTATATGTTTTCAAAATATTAAATTTATTAGTTTTAATTAAATTTATTCAATATTTGAGCGTGGAAAAAACGTCATAAGCACTGCGGTCATTAAGTGTGTCTTACTGGTTTCGGATGTTTTGGAAACATCCTCAACCAGTAAAGAACACTTACTGACCTTGATACTTAATATACTATTACGTCTATTACAAACGGTTTAAAATCGGAAACACATCAGTGACGCAGAAAAATAGTTTTTAATTATTACTCGAAAACGATTTGTCCTACCAGAAAAACTCAAGAGACCTTTTCTTTCGAAGTAGAATTAGCTGCCATGCTTTGATAGAAAGCAGTGGCGTACTATTTTTTTCGTCAAAATCATTTAAAATTTTGCTCTCAAACACTGGTGAAATTGTCAAAACTCGTTGAATCAAAAAGAAGTACATGTTTGCATGCCAGTATAGTGCATATACCAAAGCTCCATTTAGTATCTTAAACTGCTTTCGAGAAATTAAAAATAAAAGATTTTGGCATGGGGTGTAAGGGGTGTTCAAACACACCCTATAATTATCTCCGCGGCACATTAACTTAACGCCGATTTCGAGATTTCATTAAATAACATTTTTAGTACAAAATCTAACTTTCAATTTTAGAATACTGGCCTTGGAAAATCAAAAATTTTCGCCTGCGGCGCATTCTGTGCGTCACCTAGAACACCCCCTAAAAAAATCATGACTACGAGCCAGCACCTTGTATCTCAAAAAGAAAGCATTTTCAGACTCTTATTTTTAAGAACTTTTTTTATTTTGACCTCTATAATATAGACTACGTCCTTAAAACAGTTCCCTTTCCTCCCGAAACACCCTGTATAGGTATATCTTTAATTAAAATTCTGATAAAGAAAATTACATAACGGTTTTCTATACAGGTTGTTCCAAAATTATTATTAGAGCGTGTAGAGGGGCTAAAAACAAAACGAAAATTATCTATAAACATTTGGTCAATAGTGCATATTAAAGAAGTTATAACCTTCCAAATATGAAGAGAATCAATTTTTTTATGCTGTAACCGAGGCTGTAACTCAGAATCCAAAAAAGTAGGCATATCAAAATTTAGTTGTTACTTTTTATTTAGGTTCTCAACAGTGTCCAACATTCAATTTTGAAAGAACTGCTCAGGGGCGGCGCGTTTGGGGCTAAAGTTAGGTATATAATAATAATAATAATAAACGACTTTATTTCGTAAATGTAATACACACAATTACAGTTACAAAAAGGACGGAGTTTAGCCACATATTTTTTTGAAATAAAAATAAAATATTTTTGAATCTGTTGGCACTATTAAAAGTTTAACTTTAAAATTTGATTTTTCAATCATTATTACATAAAATGATAAAAATTTGATTGATTGAAACCTACTATAATTATTATTATATTATTAGTAGTACACTTTGAGGTTTGAAGTGCAATTAAAATTTAAAAGTGGATTTTCTCGAAAAGGGCGCGCATCCTATCAAAATGTGAAAGGTATACCATTTTTCTGTAATAATGATTGAAAAATCAATTTTTAAAGTAAAACTTTTATTAACGCGAACGGATTCAAAAATATTTATTAATATACCTAACCTAAACTCTATATACGCGCCGCTCCTGAACAGTTTTTTCAAAAATGAATTTAGGATATGGTCGAGAACCTAAATAAAAGGTAACATCTAAATTTTGATGAACCTACCTTTTTCGGATACTGAGTTATAGCATAAAAAAAATTGATTCTCTTCATCTTTGGAAGGTCATAAGTCCTTTAAAAATATGTATAGAGCATTTTCGTTTTGTTTTGAGCCCCTCTACATGCTGTAAGAGTTTGGCCGAATGATTTTGGAACACCCTGTATATGCCATTTTAATAAAAAATTTAGAATATGAAAAAATCTTCAACCTGAAGATAATAAATATACATTACAAAAAAGTTTAGAAGAAATTGATAGTTTCAAGGAAAATTAAAGACATAAAGATGTGAATACATAAAAGACAAGTCAGATATTGAAATTTATCATTGTAATAAGAACAATGATTCTTGTCTTTAATATTGGTACTGGAAAATTTCGAGGAAAATTTCACCCATTAGAATAAAATTAATAAAACCGCTGCCAATTATGGGATCAAAACTTCCTCACTATACATATGTGGTGAAGTTTATAATAAAAATAATTTTTGATGTATTTTGTTTTTTTGACGTATTTTGTTTTTTGACGTATTTTGGTGTTTTGACGTATTTTCATTTTGCTTATTTCAACATTTGGACACAATATTATAATGGGTTTGTATATCAGATCTTATTTATAATCATTCATCACCAATAATTTTTTTTGTAAAGTTAGAAAATAGAAATGTTGGGTTCGGTCCGGTAGACTCCCTTATTCCAGTGGACCGATTTTGCTCATCAACGAACTCAATCTTTTCGACCTCTAGAACGTGTGTACCAAATTTGAAAGCTTTATCTCAAAAACTGTAGCTGCTACACACACACACAGGGACATAAATTTTTTCTGTCTGAAATTTTGTGTATTGTCAGAATTCGTCGAGATTCGTCCAGAAATGTGGTAAAAATTTTCAAAAATTTTTTCACGAATATACATACCCTCACTTTTGATTAGGAAGCAAATGTAGTAATACTAAAAATTCTTTTATAATTTTGACTACAGGCGAAGATATATTAGGCATGGTATAAAACATTTCGCAATTTATTTGGCTTATTATAATTTTTTTAACATTATTATTTTATTTCACTGCTGTTATAGTTATGTAAAATTAAATTTTTTATTCGTTTTGTTTCCTGTTTAATTAAACGTTGTATTAGCTATAGTGTGTAAATAAGTATGTTTCCTTTAAATAAATTATTCCTCACCTCACGCTGCAGGCGGTCAGCCCCCCCCAGACAAAATCTTGGGTGCGCCGCTGCTAAAATGGCAATTCATTATTTATTTATTTCAGCGTAGTCAAATCATAGTGTAAAAAATAATAAAGAGATGCAACTGTCAAGGTTTCGAGATTTTAGTGTTGTATTTTTTTACCAATAGCTTCATGATTGTCTTCAATTTTAAGGGCTATACAGCCACATTACAAATACCATCCCGTAGCACTAAGGATTGGTGACAATCATGAGTTATTGGCAAAGAAATACAATACTAAAATCTCGAAACCTTGACAGTTGCACCTCTTTATTATTTTTTACCAATGGTCAAATTTATTCCAATTAACCATCCGATTATTGAAATAATCGAATCGTCAGACTTCGAATAATAAAATAATTCTGCCCATACTGAAAATTCATGAAGTTTGTCATATTCTTAGTAATTACTTTGGATTTCTAATGTAGGTATGTATTTATTTATATAGTTATAGTATCATTAGTCAGTTAATAAGTAGAATGTGATAAAGTTGATAATCATATTAAATCGGTTTTTTATTTTGTCGACCCGTAAATTTACCGGTTATTAACGGCAATAAATGTGAAAACGTGAACCTGACATACAGAGCGAGATCCAAACCTATTGAATGTCAATGATTTATAGCTACCAAAAAATAGATGACGCCTCAATTTGCTGCTAAAAATATAGGCAGCCAAGAATACACTAAATTCGCTACATTCAAAAAGAGATTTGTGAAAATAATATACTCACATTAAGTTGTTGCCCTTATATATGAAATACTATTTAAAAATAGTAATGATTTAATAAATTAAATCATTACGTTGCCATACTCTTACACCCTACATTTAATATTTATGAATTTTGTAATCTATACTATAGCAATTTTATTAAATTTGGCAAGTTTACCAACTAAAAATCTTTCAACAATTCAGTCTCACTGATAGCGTTGTAACTTGTATGCACAGTAGATAGTGATAGGTGTTCACCTTCACTTAGTTATTTTTTTCAACATTACAGTTTTTACTTATAGTTATTTTATTCGACAGTGTATGTGCACAGAGTGCCAAAAAGTACTTTCTATTAGAACTACTTTGCAGACATATGTCGGTATTATTCACCACTAGAGCGTAAAGCAGCACATCATAAAAATGTTGTATACCTCTGTACTACATTTATTGTTTGGTGGAACTGCATTGACATAATTTGCTCTTACACATCAAGTCTATCTAGCGTAGGTAGAAAATAAAAAACAATCAGGGAATTATCAGTTTAGTAATTCTGTGGCGATGTCATCAAAAATTCATCATTTTTGGGTTTGATGTCAAATTAAAGTCAATCACAAAAAAAATATATGCAATGAACTTCTCCTCCTTGAATGGAAGGCACTTTTCAAAGTACAAGATCTACATTACACTGCCGGAATGCCACAGGTTATGATGAGGTGTATAAAGGTCAGAGAAGAGAACACCACCAGCATGTGCGTTGAAAAGGATTTGGATAAAACGTGATCGAGTCATTAAATGAAGAAATTATTCTTCACTCAACAGATAAGATAGTCAATTTCATAACATTGTATTTTGATTTGATTCTAAAGGGCCCCACACACACAGAGGGAAGACTTAAGACTTGAATGTACGGAGAACGGGGTACAGTTAAAACTTATCGTCTGTGGTGAAGAATGTGGAATGCGCATTCAAGTCTGCTGGAATCAAGACTGTCTTGATATTTAGCGTGTGCAGTTAAACCTGCGCGGGGATGAATCACTGTGTGTGGCGACAAGTCTTTGCAGGTGTCCGTTCTTATTCATTAGCGGCGTGTTTCCATATAAATTGATTAAATTATGTCCGATTTAAGGAATATGTCCCGCGAATTTCTAATGGAATTTATTGAATTATATCGGGAACGCTCATGTTTGTGGCGTATAAAAGGTAAAGAATATAGTTACCGCAATAAAAAAATTGTGCTTACATGCACACCACTGTCATCAAGTACATGTCTTTTTTCGTTAACATAGCGATGCCTTTCGATGCACGTTTGAGGCAAAACTAATGTGGAAGACGCGGTGTGTGTGTACGCTGAGAGGGTACGGGTTTAACTTAAGACAAACGTGTACAGACTTAACTGTGCAATCTTCCCTCTGTGTGTGGGGCCCTTAAAATTTTTGCAGAGCAGATTACTTGCAAAAATGTTTCTGGATTCTCTTCCACATTGATATTTTTAATTCATGATGATTTGGTCATTTTGTTGTGGAGTTTTTCTAAAGGGAAGTGAGCTCTATTTGTCCGAGCTTCCCCATATAAGTATTGGTGGTTGCAGTCTCGTTTTGGTGATGTTGCATGGCGAGTTAAGCGTACTATTGATGTCCAAATAATTGCGGCATGATTTTGTTCCAATGTCGTTATATACAAGGATTATACCGAGCACTTTCTAAAGTTTGAACATATACATTTTGCACCGTATGGTTGCATATCTTCCTAATTCCTTTAATAAACACTATTATTTTGAGGTACCGAGAGGGAAAATCTACCATGTGTGATTTCCTGTAATATCCCAATATTCCTGAAAACATTTTAAACTTAGGTAGTTGGTTGGTCACTGCCCTCAATTCGAACTTATTGACGTAGGAAAAATTGAGAATCACCATAAGCGTACATTTACAGGGGCAAACGTAAGGATGGATTATCCCGACAATTTAAACTAGCAATTTTTTAAGAAAAAATCTAATCACATATTTTTAATCAGTAGCTTTAAAAACCCCTTTTCCAATATTAAGTGGGGTTAAAGGTGTTAAAATAATTTTAATCTGCAAAATGGTTGCTCAAATGGGAGAAAATTTGAAACTGTTGTTTTTTATGATTGCAGCCAAGTTCAACCATTTCCACAGATGTCAATCATTTCCTTACCAAAAAATAAATTTCGGTTTCAACTTGCTTTTTGACAAATATTTTTACCAAGAATACTGCCAAAAAAATTGTGAATCAAAAATTTAAATATTTATTTATTTATTTCATTTCCAAACAGGCATTAATGCCTAATTACAAGGAAACATGAAATATATAGTAAATACAATAATTTTTGAGAAAAATATGGTTAACCCAGATAGCACCAATATGCCATGAATATTCTCTAAATCTTCTCAAAAGAGGATATATATCCAAATGATCCCTAAATATTCTAGGAATATATATCTTCCTAATAAATATTCCTGGATTCAACCGCAAGAAATTTTCCAAGAATAATCCGTTAAAATATTCTGGAATATATTAACTAGAATATTCTGCAAGTACATGCCAGGAATATTCATATATCTACAAAAAAACAACAATAAACTTGTCTTTCCTAAATGAAAAATATATTTTTGTTGTTTTCAGTGTTATTTAATAAACAAATATAATATAATAAAAAGAAAATAATTTAATTAAAATTTATCTCCGAATATTATCAAGTAAAATTTAGTTGCAATAGGCTTCACCAGAGGGCCGCAGTTATATCTCATTGACTTTATGTCGTTCACTTTTGACAAGAGCGACTTTAAGACCCTCCCATTGAGTAAAAATAATAAAGAGGCGCAACTGTCAAGGTTTCGAGATTTTAGTGTTGTACTTTTTCTCCAATAGCTTCATGATTGTCTTCAATTTTAAGGGCTATTCGCTATGTGCAAGGGTTCTAGTAGCGCCGCTCGTGGTCAAATTTTTAATATTTGTACCCCTAAACTGTCAATGTCAGTACATGATTGTCAATGTCACGACATGACAGAATAACATAAAATAATGACGAATATAATTTTGTGTACCAAATTTAAACAAATTACGTGTTCCAATAAATTTACCAAAGGTGAGAGATGTATTAGAAAAAGAAAGAAATTGACATTTTGTCATGTGAAACATGTAGAACAATATGTTGATATCAGCTGCAATAATAAAACTACAGCAAAGTGCGTTCAATAAAGGGCTGCAACAGATACGCTTTATAAACTTAATTTAGAGGTAAATACATTCTTTTACTTGACTCTTTTCAAAGCTTTGATCCACTTCGCGCATTATTTAAGGTTGTGTTTCCGCACAGGAAATCTGTAATATTCTATAAAACTTTATTTTATGGAAAATGTCACTAACACGACAGCCTAAAACACAACATTTATTTGCAGGTCGTTTAATTTTTCCCATGCATGTTTCGTTTATAACCGAAAAACACTATTAAATTACGACTCTTCTCGTTCAAACAACAATTATTATTATTTGACACTTTTGACAGCACAAAACATATGATCTTGACAAATGGGAAATGGGGGTTCAAAATTTACAATTATGGCCACCGCAAACGCTTGCGTCGAATTTAGTAATAGCTCCGCCACAGAATTAATAACAATCAGAATACTAACTCCTATTGGCGGGAAAAGTTCGCGCACCGTCTTCGCGCACTTTAGTCCGCCATGTTCTTAAGAAGTGAATGTGCCAGGCCAGTATTAGCGACAGTACGCCACTAGTATAATTTTTATACAACTAGTGTTCGCAAGTCTCTAGACAATTTCGTCAATGTATAATCAGTTATTTAAGTGTTTGGTGTAATAAGGTGGTAGAATGAACCAATTCGACTATAAATTAATTTTAGGAAAATATTTTTCATCGGTAATAGTGTTTCCTAAATAGCAAAACCCTGATATCTATTGTGTATGAGTTGAATTGAAGTGCCTATGTATAAAAATTATGCTAAACGGAGGAAATGATACAATTATATAAGACTGGTTTATGAAAGAGCTACAAATTATTCGAGTACGGCCCTGAACGTTTTGACTAAGAATATGGCCGATGTATATTGAAGGTCACCGAATCTGGCTACAAATGATAAATGGTGAAAACTTTGAGTTTGGGTTCTGATTGTTATTAATTCTGTGGCTCCGCCCCCTTGCACTTATAGTCAATACAGCCACATTACAAATACCTTCCCATAGCACTAAAAATTGATGACAATCATGAAGTTATTGGCAAAGAAATACAACACTAAAATCTCGAAACCTTGACAGTTGCAACTCTTTATTATTTTTTACTCAATGGTCCCTCCAGATTAATCCTTCTGTTCTGGTGGCGCATATTGCAAATATTAAATTATTTGCTTCTACTGTTCTACATTTGTAGTACCTGATTTTTATCAGTTAAATGTAGAATTTTGCTGAAATAAGCTCTGGGTAAAGAGTTATTTTATTATGTCTTTTAAGACATTAAAAGGCCGAAGAGGAACTTGCTTTTAGTAGCGTCTATTTCTTGTGCTCTACAAATGAACATTCAGTCCGTACCAACGTTGCCAAGTGTACAGAACGTGTTACCCGAAACCTAACTGAACTTATTCTTTCTTTACACGCACTCTGTCAGTGGTATGATAGCCTAGCGGAAACGAGCTCGGCTGGCAAGCAGAGGGTTCTTGGTTCAAATCCCACATGTTCTTGTTTTTTTTTTTTTATTAAATGCATCAGGCATGACATGAGATCTATTAATTGCTAGTTAGAATCCGGAGACAGGTTAGATATGTGTGTTATTCCCCTGATAAAGGAATTTTTTTTATTAGATTAAAGGAATTTTTTTTAAGAGGTCTATTGCGAGTTAGAAGCCGGAGGCAGGTTAGATATGTGTGTTATTCCCCTGATAAAGGAATTTTTTTTATTCGATTAAAGGAATTTTATTTTATTAAGCATGAGGTCTATTGTGAGGGTGCAGTATATTTTTATATCAAAGAAGGAACATATTCGTTTCATTCGCTTACCATGTTACTTACCAGATAGCGCCACAGAAGCAAGTTCATTTGTAGAGCACAAGAAATAGACGCTAGTCTTGCTTTTGACGTAAATAGTAATTATTACTATTTTACGAATTTTACCTATTAAAATTTAGTACTAATTACTAATGTTTCATCCTTTCTTGGCAACATAATAAAAAAATGATTAAAATACTTTAAGAAATTATTCTCGTAATATTAAAATATTCCTGAAATATTACAGGATATATGAAGAATAATTATTTCATATTAATCAATTAATCAACGATTATTCATGGTATACCCCATAGATATTCCAGAATTTTCTCAGAATATTCTACTGAATAATTCCTGGAATATCTAGTGGAGTCCCATTCGCTCATCCCTGGATTATTCTTTAGATATATATACTCATTTTGGAATATTCTAGGAATAACACATAGTTCAAAAAACGAGTCCTAGAATATTCAATGAATATTTATGTGCTATCTGGGAAGCCACAAAGTAAGATGCTAAACTAAACACTGACAATATAAAGTTAACTACATTTCCATGTGTCTGAAGCTCTTATCGGCATCTGACACGGTGACGCCTCCCACGTGCACATATCGATGCAGTCGATTTTACCAATAAACCAAAAACAGAACTAAGTTATTATAGCTAAAAATATTATTAATAGTACGTTTAAATTTATTTAATGAATCAAAAAAATCTACATTATATTGTGATGGGACTTGATTAATCACACACGACACAAAACAAAAAATGGGGCAAAGTAAGTCGTTCTGACAGTTGATAAAAAAAGAAATTGAGAAGATCGAGTACTTCTAGAAGGAATATTAAACTGGAACAGGGAAAGAATTTGCATCACATATCATGTTATTTAACACTTTTAAACCAAATAACAATAAGGCAAGAAGACGACGATTGTTAAGTGTATTAATTTTGAATTCTTGACACAAAAATGGAACTTCTAGTTTTCCTCTTTAAATAAATAACGATCATAATTCTTATATCGATTTGTCATTTCCGTGTTTCCATAATTCTCGTTCTCATGGACCTGCCATAAAAATAAAACCCAAAGAAGTAATTAGTCTCTGGTGAGAACGATACATTTACTTACGCTTTAATATTGTTTATTTTATATTATCAACGAATAAAACTATAATAAAATTATAACTATTATAAGCATATTTTTATTGATGTTAGTATGACATCCTTATTAAAGTATGATTAACAGTCACAAACAAACGAAAAATCATTTCTTATCACAGTTTATATTTCACAACATATGGCATAGTTCCCAATACACGTTTATTAACTTTTCCTTAACTAAACTGTGAGTAACCACTAACACTTACAGATTACAACTAATATTAATTTCAGAAATGTACAGTAAAACTTTGGTGACGATTAAATTATAAACTAATAAAGAGCAGCAACGCCAAGTAATTTGTCATACAAAACCTGAAATAAAAATATATTAAAATGTGTTGCATAATAAGTTGACAAATAACATTATACAGATTAACGTGTTAATATTATCATAACGAGTAAAGTAATTTAAATAATTTTGTATCCATAAAAAAAGTATAATAGACCCAACCATTATAGTAGAAACAAAAAATGTTCAAAAAGGCGATTTTGTTCTAGTAATTACCGAGGGAACAATTAAAAAATGTCCTACGACGATTAGTGGAGTAAAGAATTTTATAAGATATTATTTGTAAAAAATAATATTCGTTCAATATCTACTGAATAATGAGAATAGATGTGTTAACACTTTCGCTGAACCACATTATGCGCTTAAAATAATTGGGAATTTGCAAAAAAATATCAGGAAACAATTTAATCAAGTTGTATAATCTTTGCAATTAATTTATAACATCTAAATCTCAAATACATGAATATATCAAAATTGTTCTAGACCCATCACTTAATTTTTCCATATTTCTAATATAATGAGAGAGAGGACAATTGGGCGTCCAGTGTGTTCCTGAAAGTGTGAACTTATCTATTTTATAGCTATCAAATTTATATTTTAAGTTTTATATCAGTGAAAAATACCATAAAACAGATACTAAAGTTTTGACTTGGAATGTGTTCCCATGAGGGAATGCCGTCAATATGACGTAAATTGACATTTACTATTGGTTGACTTACTATTACAGAGAAAATGATGGTCATTTTCTCAGGAGAATAAATCATTGTTTCAAGAATAGAGCCCCTGGCATTTATACAGTTTGATCTATTTTACCTTGGATTAGAAGCAAAAACTTATATCGCGATTTTATTCCAAAACACTACATTGTAAAGAGCATTCGGTTAAGCTTGCGAGTTGCAACGTGGCTGGTATACATCGAACCAATGCATAACAGCCAGTTGCAGAGTAGATGCTCCATGTTTTGTTTAATTATTAGAATATAGCTGTATAGAACCTGTACATATTCCTAAATTATTCTCAATAATTATAATGATTAACAAAGAAATATTTACAAAACTAAATGAAAAATGTACTCACCTATTAAGAAAATGGTAAAAGATAAAACAACTAATCTATTACTAAATGTTCAATTGTAGTCTTGCAGATTCCAATAGTGTGACATATTAATTTTTTATCAAACTTATGCATCAAAAGTTCGAACATCATTTGTCCATAATTTTCTATTACATGAGTACACTAAAATAAAAGTTTACATATAATATATGATTACAACAAATTAGAGACAGGCAATAGTTTTAAAAATTTTCAAAACTGGACAAAACTGGAAAATCCAAACTTTGAAAAATGGAAATATTTTCGTCTTTCTCCAGGACAAGAAATATATAATTTAATGTGTTAAATCAATAATTTTATTATTATTCATGTAACGTAATTCATGCAGTCATGCAAATTCATGCAATATAAGTATTGAACCATAATTTGCAATTAGTAAAAAAAATTGCAGATGTGTTGGTCAATTTGAACCAGAGATGGGCGCGTGACGTGAATTTCGCCGTGTCACACCGTGTCACGGCGTGAGCGTGTAGCAGTTAAGGTACCAAATCACGAAGATTTCGTGAGTGTGCGTGAGCCAAAAGATTCCGTGCGTGAGATAATATTTATCGTGTCGCGCTTCATCACGCACGGCGCCGAGTCACGCACAATATCCCGTCCTTGATAGTATAATTAGTATAGATTTTTATTTTATTTATTATGTGGTGTGGTGTGGAGACTGTGGCCAGAGCACAGGGCAGCAGGGCACCACGTGCCTGCGACTGACGGGGACGTATGAATCATGGGGTAAAGTTAACAGCTTCGTGCGTGAGCGAGCGTGCTTGAGTAAACTTTGAGAAAGCGTGAGCGTGCGTGAGTTTGCCTTAACTTATATCAGTCGTGCGTGAGTGTGCGTGAGCTAAAATTTAAAAGTCGTGAGCGTACGTGAGTTTGCCTTAACTTATCTGTTGTATTATAGTCTGTTGTATTTTTTATATATTTCATATTTTTTTTATATTAAGTGAATTTTATTGTATTGTATTTTTGCTAATATTAAGCCTCTTTTAAAATATGTTTTAAATCTATACTTAATGTGGGCATCGGTATTGAATACTGAAGCCCACGTCCGCTATCTTGTACTACACAATTTTGTATTGTCCCTAGTATAAAATAAAATCTATCTATCTATCTATCTATCTATATCAGTCGTGCGTGAGCTGAAGTTTTAAAGTCGTGAGAGTGAGTGAGCGTGAGTCAAAATCGACTCACGCGCCCATCTCTAATTTGAACTTATATAGTGATTTTCTTCTTGACCATTGACATCAATTAATTAAATTAATGTGTTGTATATTCTTAGGATTTTCGGTCATATGATTAAATAAAAACTATTTTTTAATTTCTGCTGTTTCAGTTTTAATAACCATCCTCAGCGAACTATTTTAACAGAGAGAACTTACTTTAAAATTTTTTTTTTTTTTTTTAATCACTTATTTAACGTCGGCCTATTTCCGCTACGGAGGCCAATCACCGACGCCAGGAGACGAGCAACCCCCAACCTGGAAATTTTGCCGAACCTCTTATCTTACTAAGAGTAGGGATTTTTTACTTGCCTAACATTTAATAGACAAGGGACCGACTGCTTTACATCCCCTCCGAAGGATGGTATATCCTCAATACACCTCTCGCCTACAGTTGTATTGCTTCTGCGATATAGCTGATATACAAGCCGCTAGAAGTAGGGAAGCGAGACCGCGTCTTTCCATGGATAGTCCCCATCCATGTACTACACGCGGTAAATGTTGCTTTACTCCTAATATCGCTATGAAGTGAGTGAAGTCAGTCCTCCGCTCGCTGCCCCTACTTTAAAAATTGTGTATAATCATTTACAGTGTGTATATATAATTTGTGTTAAAGAATCTACACATCAAATGAAACCAGTTTGTACCAAATGCCAGTAATGTCAAAGTTTACTAAATACTATAAGTTACCTCACTCTACGAAAGGCGCGAATTCGCCTCCCCACTTCTCGGCTCGCCTACCCCTACCTCTTGACCCCCGCATCCTCGGTAAAAGGTACCCAGGGATCCTCTAGCATGTACACAGTGGCACTCGTTCACTCTACGACTGATTTGTACTTACTCATTCCTTTTTTATTTATATAATATCTGACCGCAATTATTACGCTCCCAAACTTTTGGAACACCCTAGCACAGAACACATTTTTCTGTGACCTAGGTACATGACTTAGTGCGCTGACTGCGTTTATAAACGTCGCTAACTTTGCTAATACACCCGGTATCCGTATCGCTTTATGATCAACAACACGTGTCCGCGGTACGCCTTTGATATCCAAATATGAAAGTTCCGCGAAGGAGTGAGGTAACTTATAGTATTTAGTAAACTTTGGTAATGTAAACAGTGGCATTTTATTAGGAAGATGGGATGGTGTATAATAGCAATTGTATAATTTTGTGGTTATTTTAAAACAAACCAGCAAGCACTGCAGTATGTTACATTTACCAGCCATGCAATTGACAGTCAGAAAATTGTAGAAAAAAAGGGAAACGTTTATCTATCTGACAAAGGATAAAGTCTAAAGTTTTGTAGTATAAAATAATAAAAGTACTGAGATCCCAACAAACATTTTTTGTTCTATTATTTTGGTTGTATGTAGTAATAAAACAGTTACTCTTATAAAAAACAAAATTGCTTGTTGGGGTGCGTCCTCCACTAGTAGCTATTAGAAGGAAGAATAACAATTTGCAGAAAATTGTTAGAGGTGGACCTGGAGGAGTTCCGGAGTTATAATAATAAATAGCAGATATTTTGTTTATCATAATTCCATTTCAGCATATGTACCGACTGGTAGAAACAACACTTTATATTATTAAAAAACTGGCAAATAAGCAAAAAGTTAATATTTCTATAAAAAACAATCTATTGGAAAAATATATCTCGTGTATATGAGCAACAACGTTGTGAACGTTGAAAAAAGTTGACTCACAAAGATGTTTGCACTTGTGACAGCAATGTCCGACAAAACTCACGCAAGATTTCTCGCTAGTGTATCTCTGGCTTAAAAATTTTAGGGGAAGAATCAATTTTTATCAAGAATAATTTTTTTCTGAAAAACAGATAATAAAAATTTCATACATATTATTATTTATAACCACTGTATATCAAGTTACTATAGCTGTCAGTGACTATTCAATATTTACTAAAAAATGAGCAGTGTCTGTATACTAGCATCAACAAATATTTTAATGAACCTGCACAACACGCGGAACTTTATTTAATGTTCTGCTGTCATCCTTTCTTGATTCAGTTTGTAGGCATACAAAAATCACGAAAAAATAAAAATTTAGGAATAATTTCTTCTTAACTTTTCTGAATAAATTAATTCCAAATTTATCTCAAGACAAGGTTTTCTTACAGATAAAGGATGTCGTATTACCTGTGGCGTGTAATTTTAATCTTAAATCCAACTAATTATTGTTAAAAACTAAAGGTTAGTCATTATTTTTTACCAAGTTCCACGTGATTATATGTATATAAGAAGTATAAGTTCAATGAAATTGTTAGATGTGAAGTCAAGCCATTCAGAATTGATTTTAATATAATAGCTAATGATGATATGGCACATAAATCTGTCAACAATAATTTCAAGTACTTACCAGAAAAAAAAAACACAAATACAGCGATAACTGACCATAAATAAATACTTTATATTGATGTGATCACAAATTTTTCATAAAAGTTTGTGAAAACAAAAAATTTAAGTTTTAATTTATGTTTAGTTATAACATGGATTTTTATCAAGTAAAGGTCGATTTAATTAGCTATTTCAAATACAGTGCATCAATTATACAATATATCTATAGCTATTAGAGCTCGGAATGTAGGTATCGGTGAAGTCAAATCCAGGATTGGCTCTAGGTTATGCATCGTAGCGTAAATATATGTTCATCCATACAAAATACATATGTATATAATATACCTACTTGTATTACCTTGTAGTTGATAATGCCAATTATTCTACACATGCGAGGAGACCTAGAGGTACTGCAATTTAACACTGAACTCACACATAAACATAAGTCCTTTTCACTTATTTACACGATAATAATGGTGCATTATTATCTGTTCTAAATTTTTTGTAGTTAAACTTCGGCGTTTTTCGCTAAAAATCAATTTACATTAAGAAAAACTCCTTTCAACATCGACAGATGTAACCGAGGCATATTTAAAATATTTGAAATTTCTCAAAGTGATTAATTACATTGATGCCTGATGTGGAAAAATCTACTACTTTGCCACTTAAATGGTCACTTCTGCCTTCTTAACAAATCCTGGATTTTTTTTTATAAGTTTAGAATTCTTGATTTATCAGCAATATCCCCGGTAGCTGAAAATATATTGTCAAAGATCGAATACGTTTATTGCATCAACTGTTGGAAATTCTGTTTTTGGCTGACATTCAAGGCTTCAAGGTTACATACAGCGAAAGCAATCCGTGAAAAATTTCCATATATGTATGATGTTCAGATTTTCTTGAACAGTTATCCATCAAATTGTAAATCCGGTATATCGCCAATCCACAAACGAGACATTTTGAAAATAGATTGGTTTTTATGATGTAATCCGTACAAGTTAACATTTGTATGTAGTATGTAGTGTAACATGTAGTCAAAAAGTAACGAAATGCTATCGTATTCCTAACCCATTGTTCTAAGTACACTTGCATCAGCTGCTTCGCATGTGTGGTTTGGTTTAGTACTTTTTAAGATAAAACTATTTTACATAATATTAATATTTTAAAATGAAGTAAAATCCACTTTATTATGTATACATTTTCGTTTTTCTCTTGCTTGGGAATGTTTCAGTACGTCCATCTCTGGAACCGCTACCTAAATTCCGAGCTCTAATGATGATGTAACAATATCCGTTTCGTTGTTACTACTGCTTATTGAGAGAATAATATCAATTATATTTACACTTGAAAAGGGAGCTCATTCAGTAATAAGCTACACAAGAACCTATCCTAGATGTAGGTACTGGTATATAATTAGGACATAGGATGACAATCCTACGATATGCTCATGGAGTTTGTTAACTTTTAAAATTTTACTAATATATTTTAAAGTATGATTAATTTCATGGGCAAAACAATATCCTAATTGTCAGTATGTCAGTCACTACTTTTAAGGTACTATCGCGGCCGAAAAAAAGTAATCGACTGATTTTCCCGTTGTAATTATGGTTCTATTCAGTGTCGCATCAATCCCAATATTTTTTTTATTAGTGTCAACGTCATTGTCATATTAAGCAAAGATAAATTTTGTATTATAATAATCATGTCTTATCATGTTTTGAGTGAAGAAGAAAAAGGCTACATCGAGGGCTACATCATCGCCAAACTTGGAGAAGGGTGGTCTCAACAAAGCAAGAGAAATTAATTGCAGCAAAAGCACGATTCAAAAACTAAACAAAAAGTGGAAAGAAACTCATGATCTGAGCAGGGCAGTGGGTTCTGGGCGGCCAAGAAAGAGTTCTCTAGAAAACGACAATGAATTTAAACCCATTATCTAATTCTATTGAAGCCAAAGAGCAAACTAACTTCCCAGCGTCTGTTAGGACAGCAAGAAAACGATTGCGAGAGCAAGGTCTATTTAACTGTGCCAGTCTCGGTGCCAGTGCTAAAAAGCACGGATTAACAGATGATAATAAAGAGGCAAGAATGCAGTTTGCAAATACTTTTATTAATGAATAAGATCGTTACTGGGAGAGAGTGGTCTTTTCTGACGAAAAGATATTTCAGTCCTGCTACAATGGTCAACTGCGAGTTTACCGTCCTAGGAGTCATAAGTTTGATGAAGAATATTTGTACAAAACAGATAATAGCGGAAGGTCTGTATTTTTGTTTAGTTTTTGAATTGAGCCTTTGCTGCAATTAATTTGACTTGCCACGCGTTTTTAAGACCACCCTTCTCCAAGTGTGGTGATGATGTAGCTTTTTTCTGCTTCTCTCAAAACCATACTAATTAATTGTTTTCTTATAATTAAAAAATAATAACAACTTATTTCTTATTAGTTTTTTTTTTAATAAATACGACCCCACCAACGATTTCTTGGCAAAATAATTTAATTGACATAACTGATGTAAACACTCCCATTTACAAAGGAAAATTTTTCGATAAAACATACTACTTGATAAAAAATCGATTACTTTTTTTTAGTGATGTGAGTGAAGATAAATATCAAAATGATATATATCAAATTTTGATATATATCTGCTATGATATAAACGTTAATAGCTGATATATATCACTCCCCCCTCTAATTTAAGCAGATGAGCAAACTTAACCTAACATTTCAGTGTCAGTTGTCAGTAATTGTTAATATTTTTCAATAAGCTGGTGCCTTTCTTATTTACCGATTATCTTAAAGTGATCCTTACATGCTTTTCAAGTTCATATGACGGTCTATCGGAGCTGTACAGCATTGGCATGCTAGAGGTCTCAAATTCAGTACCCACATGATGTTTTTTTTTTAAATTAAATATTAAATATATCAATTAGGTTTAGTGTGACAATATGGTGAAAGATGTTCCTTTTTTAAGATAATAAAAACAAAAAAGGATTTGGGGGAAAAAATCTTCAACAATATCAAAGTCAATCGTTTAATAAGAGCAGCGCAAGCGTAGCGTAGCGATGGCGTATCGAGAAATCGGCGGTTAAGTAGACGCTCCCTTTATATTACTATAATTTGAGGACCTACATTATTTTATTTAACAAAATAAATAGGCAATAAGCATTGAATTGCAAAAAAAACATTAAATTTTGAATTACTTACATTAATAGGATTAGTAGATCAAAAATAATAAAAAAATAATACATAAGAAAAAACGTAGAAATTGGTTAATAACTTCTTCAGAAATACAAATATTATATATGTATTTGGTGTCAAATTAACAAGGAAGACGTAAACAATACATAAAAACTAATTTTAATAGAGTTTGATTTTAGCAAAATCATTTGATATATAACAAATGATATATATCTGATATATATCACCAAAAAATAAATAGCATGCTATTTTACATCACTACTTTTTTTCGGCCGCGATAGTACATTCTTGGTATTCTTATTCTAAATTCTAAACTGTTTTAGATATTTACAAAAAAACTTAGGGCCGGTTTTTCAATGTCAGTTAACTCTAACTAAAGGATAATATCCAAGGAGACCATTGTTACAATAATTGTTTCCTTCGATATTATCCTCTAGTTGGAGTTAACTGAACATTGAAAAACTGGGCCTTAGAGTCCAAAAATTACCACACTTTACACAATAATCATATCAAAGAAAGAGTAGCGTAACACCAAAAACTTCTTGAAGAGTTTGACGGTAGGCTGATATACTCTCCTCTGATGCACGGGCTATCTGTCTCTGGTCAAATAGTAACCTTCATATTATCAAATTTACCAATTAATAATTACCATCTTGTCACAGTAGTGGAAGTACTGCACATATGATGACCGGTTTTGTTTTTATGCACTCACAATCACAAAGCAATTTTTCAAAATATTTGAAAGCAAAGGAAAAAAATTGTTAATTATTATTTTCACATAAAACTCAAATTAATTTGCTTTATTTGTACAAACTAACTAGCTTACTTCCTATATTGATTAATAATAGGTGTGCTCCGATTTCTCACTACTACACAAGTTCATACTAACCTTAGTTCTGTAGTGTGCTGGTAAGCCACGGCAAGTTTTTTCAAGAACATGTTCAATGTCGTGGTCAACTTTAGGGTTTCCTAATATTTTATCCATTGCTTCCACTGTCAAGTAACAGAGAGGACAATCTAATATTTCAACTGAAAATAATAATAATAATAATTTTAACACTGCCAGATGGAAATAGAAACTACTTTTCACTCCAATAATAAAATTGTTGTATGAAATTTAATTTTGTATTTTGCACCTATTTAAATTTACTGTTTTTAAATTTTGCAAATTGATCACTGAAATCAGGGAATATTAAACACCTAAATATTTTAATAAAAATTTCAAAATTAATTAGTAATTGGAGTTCAAGTTAGGCCTACTTGGAAGCAAGCTTCTTAGACTTACCTCTTAGAGTGTCAAACTGTGTTGTGCATAATTTCATCATGCCACAGATTTCACTTGGTTCCAAAGCCGCAATTAATAGCTGAATTACAGTATCTGCATACTGGTTAACAAAATTAGTGCATTGCGTTTTTACGGACCCAGGCATATGATTGCAAATATCGTAAACTACATTCTTTATCTCTGCCTAAAATATAAGTATGGTTGTACGTGTTGAAAAAAGGTAACAGAGAAAAAAAACTTACCTCAGTTTTTTTATCCTTAAGTTGATCTTCAATTTCTTTCATGACAAATTCGCATATAACACATTGGGGATTGTTGGTAATGATTTCTTCTTTTTCTTCGACTAGTTCACCATTGACTGTATTATCAGGTATCATGTTGGTTTCTAAAATTTAAATATTAATTTATGAACTTTAGATATAGAGTTGATATCAATATATGACCGAAATTGACATTTTTGAGGACTAGATTTAATTTAGTAATTGGAATAAAGTTGGCAAAGTTTTATAAAAACAATTTATAAAACTGAATCGAATTTGTGTCTAAACATTGTTAAAAACACTGAACAAAATAATAACAAAAATTTAAAAAACTCACCAATATCTACATCAAAATCATTATTTACATATGGCGGAAGGGTACTGGCAGGTCTCTCATCTGTGCATAATTTTAGGAAAACACAAACTTCTTGTGGTTTCATATCAGCAACTAGTAGTTCCACCAACTCATCAGTGTAGGTTGTAATAAAATCTTCACATTCTTCTTTTAAATTATTTGCTAAATGAGTGCAAATTTTACTGAGCGCAGATTTGATGTTTTCCTGCATATTTAAAATTAAATATAATACACTTTCCTCAAAATTGTAATTTTTGAATAGTGCAATTATTTAATGCATTAGGGTTGGATAATTATCTTTCCAACATTCTTTTCTATCGTCTACAGTTAACAGTTGTTAAGATAAAATAAAGTAGATATTACTAGGTGATTATACTACAATTATCTTGCTTATAAACCAAAAAGTTACAGAACAATATAAAAGTGTTTTGATTTTAAGGCTTTCATAGAACTGATGATTTAGGTATAGACAATTTTATGAATCGTCTTACGCGTTGAATATTTTAAATTCTAGATAAAAGAGAAAAAAATATACATTACTCATGTATTCTGGTTACCCAACCCTAATTATATTGGATATCGTATGCACCTCAACAATCGTTAATATACTTTCTAAACTTATAATTTAGAATGCAAAATTAAAATTCAAATCAAAGACAATAATTAATTTATTTCTTCTAAAGTTTCCACAAATATATCCAGTTTTATCGACACCTCACAATATTACTAAAACTTCAACTAATGCTGTATAATAAGAAATCAATATCATATAAAACACGAATCAAAAATGAAGACACTCACCTCAGTATTTTTATTTTTTACCATATTTTCTAATTCGGTAACAGCAAACAAACATAGAGGACAGTTGGATGCGCTTTTAGCCTGCATGAATATTTCTATATCTTTCTTTTCTGAAGGACAAGCTTTGATAAGTGGACATACTTGAGATGGATCGATTTCTTGAGCCAAAATAGCCACTAATGCTGGTTCATATGTATTAACGAACTCAAAGCAGGTACTATTGACAGAACTTGGAAGTTCGTCGCACGCCTTCTCTATTACTTCTTTAATTTCTTCCTAAAATAAAAATGTAGGTCACTCGTAAAAAATTAATGCAGATCTCTGAAAATACAAAATGTCATAAACCACAAACTCCAAAACCATTCTTCTATTATAAATAGGAGAAAAGCTATAAAAAGTTCATAACATCGGAGCGATACAGAATAGATTACAAGTTTATTATTTTTTTTTTTATGATAAAATTTTGAATCTCAGGCTACAGAAATTGACCATGAAAGTTTTTCAATTTTCACGTTTCAAGTTAATTTTAAGGCCATTGACTGATTGAAAAATTCCCAGTAGGCGAGTATGTACGTAAACAGGATCAGGCTCAAAAATTAAAATATTTTTACTCGTGAAATTATCCCTTATTATAAAACTTTATTGGGGCGATTCTCTGGAATTTTTTTTATACATCATATTATAATAAATTTTTGCAATGATAGTTTTTGATACTTTACCTCCGTTTGGGGACTTGTGATTGCCTGTTGAACGTAGTGTAAGAAATATTCACAAAATTCGCACACTTCTTTATTGTACAATGCTTGAGTGTGAGGCGGTACAAGTAGATCAATAGGTAGTTGTAATTCCTCATCGACTGGTGGCATAATTCTAACTGAAGTATCTTTAGTGAGACCTACGCGAATTAAAGGTTTTTCTGGTGCTGGAGTGATTCGAAGTGCCTCCTCAGCTGTGCCGACAGGTAATAAGGGAGCGATAAGTACAGCGTCCTTAAAAAAGAATAATAGCATTGTGAACATCTTGAATTATAAAATATAAATTAAAATTAAAACAGACATTTGTTTCCGTTGCACTTCTACATCAATCTTTTTTCTGCAATTTCCCAGCTAGTAGCAACTTGTCACATCTAACCAAGTTTATTTCAAATAAAAAATGCCTTACCTGTGACTTGGAATTTTTGCAGATACCAATCATGTCACATACAACTGTTGAATTCAGTTCGTTCACTAAGAAATTATAAGCTTCATCGTAGTATTCATTGACTAAACTGAGACATTCTTGGGAAAATTGTTTAGTTTGTTTACAAAGGCCATTTAATACGGTTTTAAATTCATCTTCTGTTGTATTAGCTATTAGTAGGTCTCTCAAATGGCCAACTAATTGTTCACAAAGTTCGCAGGGTAAGTCATCATTATCATTAACATTTCTAAAAATATAAATTTTATCAATGGCTGGCAAATTTATTTAAATGAAGAAAAATAGAACATTAATGAAGAAAAATCAAACTACCGGATGACCACGAAATGAGGCTCGCCCTTATATCTTCTTTGTTTTACAGGATATAAATTTCAAATTTGGACACGTCAAATAACGGTTAAATATGCTTTATTTCAACCATATTATCACTTTCTGTCGCTTCCGGTTTCACCGGAAATGACACTAACTTTCGTTTTTTAAATAGAACACCCTGTATTACATTTTTGGATTCAGGAGGTCATTTTGAATACAGTTGAGGCATATTGAGATAAAAATATTATTGACAGACATTTTTATGAGCAAATTTAATTTTTGATCTAGCCGGCCGTGACCCCAAAAAAATGTTTTGTTTTGCTTCAATAATTAATCAAAAAATACAATTATGATATTATGTCGTATGACATTTGTGTTATAAGATCTTTAACATTTCGGAAATCGTTTTTCCAGAATAACTCATTTTTTTTAAATGGCACCATGGTGACTCACTATGTTATTTTAATAAAGCAATTCATTACCGATAATTTGGTACCAAACACTTCATTATTTGTTCATATTATAATACATAAAAATTACATTCAACAAGATATAAATGAAAATAAACTCATAATATTTAACACTGAATTTCTATCAAATAGGTGCCTTTGAAATGTAACGAAAGAAACAAATGAATAGTTTGACAGCTCAAATGATATTTAAATCTATGAGAATCAGGTATTATTTTGTTGCGTATAAAAAAATTATGGTTTATTCACAAAGTGACAAAGTGGATATGCTGTTGATATACGGGAAAGTCGCAGAAATAGTCTGGCAGCCCGTGATTTATATGCAGAACGCTATCCACTAAGAAAGTGTAGAACGGGAGCTGAGACAAGAGAGAGTAGCCAAGAACACCACTTTGTCACTTTGTGAATAAACCATAATTTTTTAATACGCAGCATAATAATACCTGATTCTCATAGATTTAAATATCATTTGACATTTGAGCTATGAAACTATTCATTTGTTTCTTTCGTTGCATTTCAAAGGCACCTAGTATTTGATAGAAATTCAGTGTTAAATATTTTTATTTTCATTTATATCTTGTTGAATGTAGTTTTTATGTATTATAATATGAACAAATAATGAAGTGTTTGGTACCAAATTATCGGTAATGAAATGCTTTATTAAAATAACATAGTGAGTCACCATGGTGCCATTTAAAAAAAATGAGTTATTCTGGAAAAACGATTTTCGAAATGTTTAAGATCTTATAACACAAATGTCATACGACATAATATCATAATTGTATTTTTTGATTAATTATTGAAGCAAAACAAAACATTTTTTTGGGGTCACGGCCGCCTAGATCAAAAATTAAATTTGCTCATAAAAATGTCTGTCAATAATATTTTTATCTCAATATGCCTTAACTGTATTCAAAATGACCTCCTGAATCCGAAAATGTAAAAATATACAGGGTGTTCCATTTAAAAAACGAAAGTTAGTGCCATTTCCGGTGAAACCGCAAGCGACGGAAAGTGATAAAACCGTTGAAATAATGCATATTTAACTGTTACTTGACGTGTCCAAATTTGAAATTAATATCTTGTAAAACAAAGAAGATATAAGGGCGAGCGTCATTTCGTGGTCACCCGGTATATCAACTAAAATTATTTGGTGCATTGCAAATGTCTCCAAGATATTCAAAAAATCCCAGTTAAAAAGATTTAACAATTATTTTCTGTAACTAATTTTTTCTAAAAATAGTGCAAAACGCAAAAAAGCGGTAAGTAAAAATTATTTTCCGAAAACCTTTTTAAATTTCAAATAAAATTTGAAATTTTCAGGTTTCATAAAATTCGGAATTTTACGTTGTCTTGAAACGTTCAAAAGTTTCAAGCGAAAACTTGAAGTTTAAAATTGACTCCTCAATTGACTCTTTCGATTTTACATCACTAAAAGTAGCATATCCTTTTCCCATGTTGCCATGTTCCTTGAAAAAATATATAGTCTACATCAACTAACGTAAGATATGTTACTGGCATGGGGTTGTAATCAGCAGAGCAGAGTTGAATTAGGATAGCATTATCCAAAATAGAATGCGTATAAAAATGATTTACACTTACTCTACTGGGACATATCCAATATGAGATATGGGGGTAATTTCAACTTTGGCGTGCTGGTGGAACTGAGCACTGCACTCTCCTGCCATGAGGCAAACATCATTGGAATTGAAGTTGTCTTGAATATGATTATATATTTCGTTGAAATATGTGACCACAATATTACTGCAGCCATCAGAGAAGCTTCCCAATTTTCCACAAACCTAAAGAATATAAATGAAATTTGCAAGTATCCATTTCAATAAAGGCACAAATTTGCAAAGGAATTAGAAAATATCAGCAAAAATTTTTGTGGTCGGCAATTTGCAAAAAATAGAAATAAAACCAATATTGCAAAAAAAATATATATGAATTTAGCTTACCATCAAGAAACTTTGGAGAACTTCATCCCTAGACATCTTATTGAACTTTTCTTCTACTAGACCAACGACAGTGTGACATCCTTCACAAGTATCTGGTTTCTTTACAGAGGCTTTCACTGTTTCTCCCGCTTCCTCCAACATTCTGTGAACTCTCTCGTTATTGCACAAGCCTGCTACAGAGCACACCACTTGGGGGTTCATTTCTGAGGCTAAAGTGTCAATAAGCTCAGGAATAAATTGGTCGGCAATTACGTCACATTCTTTAACTATGGGTTTTATGTGAAGAAGCTGACATGAACCTTCAAAAACTTCTTTGATGAGCTCCTAGAACAAAAATAAGATAATACAATTTTTAGATGATAAAAAATATATATCAACATGTAAGTGGGTTACTTTCACTGGTATTCCTAAGTCATTTTCCAATGATTCGCGTGTTATCATTCAGAAAAGAATGAGATTAACCCATTTCATAGCTGAACCACTGAAAATCACCAGCTGCAGGAAAATATTTTACAATTTACCGTATGGAGCAGACGCGAAGAAACATTCCGTTTTAAAAACCATTAGGATTGATTCGGATTTATGAACAATCAGAAAGATGTAAAGAATGAAATTCTGAAGATTACCAAACAACAGTAACTTTGTCAAAGTAGCTGGGTAATCTTGTATAAACGTTAAAAGATTGTGCCTTAAAAATTTCAGATCGAAATATTAATTGCTTTTTATTTTATAATAGATTTAAGATGCCAGGATTGCGCGCCACCCCAAATGAGCGTTATGATTGAAGCCGAAGATGTGACCGTTAAGGGTTAAGTTTGTATTTTATGATATTTATGCTGTTTTGGATTTCATACCTTACAGAAAAACTACCTAATTTAATAATAACAAACAACTTTTACTTCATCGCTACAGCGATTTCATCAATAATTTCTATACTTAATGGGGGTGAAAAAAAAACCTTCCAGTAATTTTGTTTGGCAACCTTCTGATTTTCTTTCTTTACATCTTTCTGAATGTAAATCATAAATCCTAATGGCATTTAAAACGGAATGTTTCTAGGCGCCCGGTCTAGTACCAACTCTCCAATAATTTGCTGTCTTATCAACTGGGGTCTTTCTATCGATTTAAAAAACAATTCTCATTTTGTGCACATAACATCCCAATTTTATTGAACTCTATAGAGCATATCGACATTATTTACATTATAAATTTAAAACCTGTTACCGTTTTGAAAAAAGAAAAAGAAACAGCTTTTTACTAATCAGTAGAGCTGCAGAGCCCTATTAGTATTGAAGGAAAAATAAGGGCAATTTATTATTAATAACAATAAATCACATTAATTGTACTAACGTAACAAAAAATTCTGAAATTTGAACGACAGTATTTGAGAACAAGGTTTTTTAAAATTATAACTCTCAAATCCCCTTTCTGTGTTCAAACTTCTTTTTTTTTTTTTAATGGAGTTGCATTTTTCTTCTCCATTTCTATAATTCAGTATTTAATTATTAGTTGCAATAAAATTTATTTTTCCACCAGTCTTGTGTACAGGGTGATCATTTTAACTGTTATTATGCTATATCTTCTTTTGTTTCTGAAATAAATAAATAATTTAAATGCTTTTGTTTGCTTTCATGGATGACTTTATTTCATAACATATATTTGTGTTATTTTAAATTAAAACCCCAATATCTTATTAAATATAAAAGACAATGATGATATGTTATATATTGCTGAATTCAGAAAGAAAAGCTCTTTAAACTGAGCTCAATATATAGGGTGTATCACCTAAAATCAAAAAAATTAAAGCAAATTCCGGTCAAACCGGAAGTGAAAAATATGTATCTGATACGCATTTACAATCAGTGAAATGTCACATATCCATTTCCGCATTAATATACAGGGTGTATATTTTTTTCTTTTTAAGTTTTTCGGCTATAACTTTTTTCTTTGACATTCAATTGTTTTTATCCTTTCGGAATCGGATTCCTCGGAAAAAAGAACACAAGTATAGTTTTTGATTTTTTTTTCTAGGTGAAGAATAAAGCAGGAAAATCGAGTGAGGCACTTAAAATGATCACCCTGTATGTTACTATTTAAGATCACATGATGTTTATAGCAGGATTGGTCCAATCGCCGGCGGTGTTCCAATTAGCGCTGCTGTCAATTATGAAATGTACAACACTGACGTTGATGACTTGAGAGAGAGAGAATGAGTATGAATAACAATGTTTCTCGTTATATAAGCATATACCAAAATATTTAAAAAACCTACGCAGAATTCCTAGCTAGGTCTGTGCATAGATACTAGCAAAAGAAATATGAAAGTTCTAAATATTTAGCGCATTTTAATAAGGAGAGTCGTAGTCGTATGCAGGAAAAACTGATATCTATATACAGTGAGGTCAGACTTGTTTCTGCAATTTGGCAAAGTCCAGGTGTCCTTTTGACATGTACGAATGGAAACCTTACCAGAAGTTTTATTAAATAGTGTATTTACACCATTTGGTTACAAATCAGCGCCGGTGCAAATTATCGAATAAAAAAATGGTGCTAATCTTTGAATTGTTGCTATATGGTCAAAATATTTAGCTACTATGTTACAATCCAAAATCGGCTATTTGAGTTAAATATTAATAAATGTATCATTAGCAAATTTAATCAACCAGGAAAATTTGATAAAACAAATCTGGAATGTGCAAAACGATTAGTCACTTAATATTATCGTTTAATGATACATCTTATCATTATTGTAGTCATTTTTGTTTAATGTTGGATATATTTTAAAGTATTTTAAACTATCTTGCCTGTTGTTTGTTATTCAAAGTTTTCGAAAACAATAAGGTTACATTAAGTTTAAATTAGATTTTCTATTGACCATTTCCTTTCAAAACTCGTAAGTTGAAAATAAAATAAAAAATGAATTTTACTGAACACCAAAGAGGGTTTTCAATTTTAGAAAAATAGCAGCTTTCCTGATAATTTTACACTTGTTAAATTTTCATGCGAATTTCAAAGGGGAATGGAAAACTTCATCAAAATCACAAATGTTAAAGTTTTAATTAATTCAAAAATGATAGAGTTAAAAAATAATCATACTTGGTGGAAAATATTTGCGACAGTTAATAAATTCTTGGGATATAAAGAACATAAAAAATCTCATTCTTTGATCATGATTTTTTAAGTCACAAAATGTATTCAATATATGATATATTTTTCAGTTTCATTAATGAAAGTAAATGTTAGTTTAAAAAACATGTTTGTTTTTGACTATAAACTTATACAATTCTTTTGCATAAATGGATTTAAAAAACCGCTGAAAAGAAAACCCAGGGAAGAATAATTAATCACAAATCATATAAAGGTCTTTTGACTTTTACTTAGATCTACTATCTCGACGACTTTGGCATTAGTAGAATCATGAGTCGTCTAATTAATGAGGTTGATTTTGAATATTAAATGATGCATATAAAGATACATCGTTTACAGAAAAGCTTATTAAACGTTTTAATTTCATGGAATTCTAATACAAATTAAAGACCACCCACGAGACATTATATTTGGGAAACAACATAAGTTCACTTCGCATCTCTATTTTTTAACAGAATTGTGAGATTCTATTTGACGTAATACAAATAATATTTAAAGAGGAATGAAAATGACTGCTTCTATAAGGCCACATAATACGTAACGAAGAAACAGGTTTTATATTCCCATTACTATCTATTAAAATCTGACAGCCCTTCCTCACTCTAATTCGGCGCCGATTTTTCACACATTCTGCGGCGCTAAAGGCTTTTTTTTTAACCAGTTTTACTATCTATTAAAATCTGACAGCCCTTCCTCACTCTAATTCGGCGCCGATTTTTCACACATTCTGCGGCGCTAAAGGCTTTTTTTTTAACCAGTTTGGCCGTGCAGCGCCGTGCGTTATGGACGTTTTCGTGTCGGGACCATCGAATAGCGGACTTTCGTGGCGATCCGCCAAGTATTTTAGAAGTTATTGGCGTTTCGATAGCACCGTGTCGAAGAGGTTTGTAAAATTTGAGAAATTAGAAAGAGATACGACACGCGAGAAATTTGAAAAAAAATGGCCGACGTTTTCTGAACGATAGACGTCAAAATAGGGCCTTTTAGTTCGCTCCTACTGAGTCTAAAACCGGCGGGAGGCCGCGCGATTCGCGATGTAGTTTTAAGTTGCATCCTCTAACTCGGTTTTCGCGCAAAAACGGCGGTCCGGCGGCGATCTTTCGTTTGGAAATAACGGTTGAAGTGTTCGTGTTTCCGCAATTTTTTCGAATTTCCAAAACATGTCCCCCTTCCGAGCTTATTAACTCGCGACTCCTTTGAGACGGACCAGCGGCGTATTTTTTTTTGAAAACTAGATGAAATTTAGAAAATCGCTGTCGAAAATCGTTTTCCTCGATTTTGCCTCCCAAGAAAGTTATGATTTTTTGAAAAGCGGCGTTTTTGTCGGATTTCGACGATTCTTCCGACACCTACCCATTAGATACGCGTCACAGCCATTCCCTTTGGATATAGAGGATCGCGACACGCACGACGGCCAAGAAGAAGGACAAATGAACAACTCCTTTTTTTCTTTTTCGTCCATCTGAGATATTACCCGAGATACGAATATTTAAAAAAGGTCGATTTTGCAGAAAAACGCTACTTTTCCCCAGGCTCTAACTTCTTTAACCGGAGGATTTTTTCGACCGGACTTTCGGGAAAGCTAGATCCATCCTACCTCTTGGGTCCCTGAAAATTTCGTTCCTTAATCTCCACCGGCGGCCTAGCGGTGGATATTTTAAATTACCAAGACACGCCGAAAATTCGCCGGTGACGTCACCAAACATGAACACCCTTATTAAATACCCATGCCGAAAGTCGCATACATTTTTCGTATTCTGCCCTCATAAGCAAGAGTGGCGCATCTAATTACAGAGTATTGAGAAAACAGCGATTTACTTTATAGTATTTGATGCTTATGGTACGTATTGGAAATTAACCATTTGGGTTTACACAAAATGCTTTTGGTTAATAATAATGAAATCACAAGAATATTTTTAACAAAAATCTAATGCAAACAAAAATACAAGAAAAGAAAACAGGTACATGCTGCACTTTTACTATGAAACAGGAGCAATGTTTGTTGGTATAATACAAAAGCAAAATGCGGCATCTGCAAAAGATAAAAACAACTTTAAACCGGATACAACTAAATAACACGAATTGTTTAACGAAACGGCGAAGGCAATGAAAATACGATAGACCCCTTTTCCCTGAACCTTATTTCCTTTCATGTAACAATTCTGTCGGACTGTACGCATGTTTCCCGAAATCTTTAAACTGGATCCAACTAAATAACCCGAATCATCGCTTAACTTAACAGACAAGCCAGTGAAAATACACGAAACGTCTCTTTTTTCATGACCTTATAACTTTTCAAGTGGCATCTCTGTTGGACCCTACATCTTTCCCGAAACTCCTCCACCGAATCCAACTAAATTACCCGAATCCCTTAACTAATCGATGACTCCTACGAAAATACGCGAAACGCCTCTTTCCCGATGCTCTTCCCACTTTTCAAGTAGCATCTCTGTTGAACTCACACCTTTCCCGAGACTCTTAGACCGGATCCAACTAATTTACCCAAATCACTTAACTAATCGAAGACGCCTACGAAAATACACGAAACGCCTCTTTCTTGATGATCTTCCCACTTTTCAAGTAGCATCTCTGTCGGACTCTACATCTTTCCCGAGATTCTTCCACCGAATCCAACTAAATTGCCCAAATCCCTTAACTAATCGAATATGCCTACGAAAATACGCGAAACGCCTTATTTCTCATTACCTTATCAAGTGGCTTCTCTATAGACTCCTACTTCTTTCCCGAGAAAATTAGACCGGATCCAACTAATTTACTCAAATGACTTAACTAATCGAAAACGCCTACAAAAATACATAAAACGCCTCATTTCTGATAATCTCACTTTTCAGGTAGCATCTCTGTCGGGCTCTACATCTTTCCCGAGACTTCCACAGAATCCAACTAAATTACCCGAAAGTCTTAACTAATCGAAGACTAATACGAAAATACACGAAACGCCTCTTTCCTGATGACCTTCCCACTATTCAAGTAGCATCTCTGTTGAACTCTACATCTTTCCCCAGACTCTTCCACCGAATTCAAATAAATTACCCTAATCCCTTAACCAATCGAAGACTAATACGCAAATACACGAAATACCTCATTTCTCATTACCTTCCCATTTTTGAAGTAACATCTCTATCATACTCTACATCTTTCCCGAGACTCTTCCACCGAACCCAATTAAATTGCCCGAATCCCATAACTAATCGAAGGTGCCTACGAAAATACGCGAAACGCCTCATTTCCGATGATCCTTTCACTTTTTAGGTAGCATCTCTGTCGGACTCTACATGTTTCCCGAGACTCTTCTACCGAATCCAACTAAATTACCCGAATCCCTTAACTAATCCAAGATGCCCACGAAAATACACAAAACGTCTCTTTTTTCATGACCTTATTCACTTTTCAAGTGGCATCTCTGTTGGACCCTACATCTTTCCCGAAACACTTCCACCGAATCCAACTAAATTACCCGCATCCCTTAACTAATCGATGACTCCTACGAAAATACGCGAAACGCCTCTTTCCTAATGCCCTTCCCACTTTTCAAGTAGCATCTCTGTAAGACTCTACTTCTTTCCCGAGACTCTTAGACTGAATCCAACTAATTTATCCGAATCACTTAACTAATCGAAGACGCCTACGAAAATACGCAAAACGCCTCTTTCCCGATGCCCTTCCCACTTTTCAAATAGCATCTCTGTTGAACTCCTCCTCTTTCCCGAGACTCTTAGACCGGATCCAACTAATTTACAGAAATCACTTAACTAATCGAAGACGCCTACGAGAATACACGAAACGCCTCTTTCTTGATGATCTTCCCACTTTTCAAGTAGCATCTCTGTCGGACTCTACTTCTTTCCCGAGATTCTTCGACCGAATCCCACTAAATTACCCTAATCCCTTAACTAATCGAATATGCCTACGAAAATATGCGAAACGCCTCATTTCTCATTACCTTATCACTTTTCAAGTGGCTTCTCTATAGACCTCTACTTCTTTCCCGAGACTCTTAGACCGGATTCAACTAATTTATCCAAATCACTTAACTAATCGAAAACGCCTACAAAAATACGCAAAACGCCTCATTTCTGATGATCTCACTTTTCAGGTAGCATCTCTGTCGGGCTCTAGATCTTTCCCGAATCTTCCGCCGAATCCAACTAAATTACCCGAATGTCTTAACTAATCGAAGACTAATACGAAAATACGCGAAACGCCTCATTTCTAATTACCTTCCCACTTTTCAGGTAGCATCTCTGTCAGACTCTACGTCTTTCCCTTCCCGAGACTCTTCCACCGAATCCAGCTAAATTACCCGAATCTCTTAACAAATCGAAGACTAATACGAAAATACACGACACGCCTCTTTCCTGATGACCTTCCCATTGTTCAAGTAGCATCTCTGCTGAACTCTACATCTTTCCCTAGACTCTTCCACCGAATTCAAATAAATTACCCTTAACTAATCGAAGACTAATACGAAAATACGCGAAATGCCTCATTTATCATTACCTTACCACTTTTCAAGTAACAACTCTATCATACTCTACATGTTTCCCGAGACTCTTCCATCGAATCCAACTAAATTACCCGAATCCCTTAACTAATCGAAGATGACTACGAAAATACGCGAAACGCTTCATTTCCAATGACCCTCTCACTCTTTAGGTAGCATCTCTGTCGGACTCTACATGTTTCCCGAGACTCTTCCACCGTATCCAACTAACTAAATTACCCGAATCCCTTAACTAACTCTTGGACCGGATCCAACTAATTTACCCAAATCACTTAACTAATCGAAAACGCCTACAAAAATACGCAAAACGCCTCATTTCCGATGATCTCACTTTTCAAGTAACATCTCTGTCGGGCCCTACATCTTTCCCGAGACTTCCACCGAATCCAACCAAATTACCCGAATCCCTTCACTAATGGAAGACTAATACGAAAATACGCGAAACGCCTCTTGGCCTGATGACCTTCCCACTATTCAAGTAGCATCTCTGTTGAACTCTACATCTTTCCCCAGACTCTTCCACCGAATCCAACTAAATTACCCGAATCCCTTAACTAATCGAAGATGCCTACGAAAATCCGCGAAACGCCTCATTTCCTGATTCCCTCTTACTTTTTAAGAAGCATCTCTGTCGGACTCTACATCTTTCCCGAAACTCTTCGACCGAATCCAACTAAATTGCCCGAATCCCTTAACTAATCAAATACGCCTACGAAAATACGCGACACACCTCATTTCTGAAGACCGTCTCACTTTTCAAGTAGCATCTCTGTCGGACTCTGCAGCTTTCCCGAGACTCTTAAACCGAATCCAACTAAATTACACGGATCCCTTAACTAATCGGAGACTCCTACGAAAATAAACGAAACGCCTCTTTCCTGATGCCCTCTCACTTTTTAAGTAGCATCTCTGTCGGACTCTACATCTTTCCCGAGATTCTTCCACCGAATCCAACTAAATTGCCCGAATCCCATAACTAATCGAAGATGCCTACTAAAATACGCGAGACGTCTCTTTCCTGATGCACTCTCACTTTTTAAGTAGCACCTCTATCGGACTCTACATCTTTCCCGAGACTCTCCGACCGAATCCAACTAAATTGCCCGAATCACTTTACGCCTACGAAAATACGCGAGACGTCTCTTTCCTGATGCCCTCTCACTTTTTAAGTCGCACCTCTATCGGACTCTACATCTTTCCCGGGACTCTTCGACCGAATCCAAATAAATTGCCTGAATCCCTTAACTAATCGGAAACACCAACGAAAATACGCGACACCCCTCATTTCTGAAGACCCTCTCACTTTTCAAGTAGCATCTCTGTCGGACTCTGCAGCTTCCCGAGACTCTTAGACTCAATCCAACTAAATTTTCCGGATCCCTTAACTAATCGAAGACGCCTACGAAAATACGCGAGACACCTCATTTCCGATGACCCTCTCACTTTTCAAGTAGCATCTCCGTCGGACTCTACATCATTCACGAGGCTCTTCCACTGAATCCAACTAAATTACCCGATCCCTTAACTAATCGGAGACTCCTACGAAAACACACGAGACGCCTCTTTTCTGATAACCCTCTCACTCTTCAAGTAGCATCTCTGTCGGACTCTACATCTTTCCCGAGACTCTTCGACCGAATCCAAATAAATTGCCCGAATCCCTTAACTAATCGGAAACACCTACGAAAATACGCGACACCCCTCATTTCTGAAGACCCTCTCACTTTTCAAGTAGCATCTCTGTCGGACTCTGCAGCTTTCCCGAGGCTCTTCCACCTAATCCAACTAAATTACCCGGATCCCATAACTAATCGAAGACGCCAACGAAAATACGCAAAACGCCTCATTTCCGATGACCGTCTTACTTTTCAAGTAGCATCTCTGTCGGACTCTACATCTTTTCCTAGACTCTTCGGCCGAATCCAACTAAATTGCCCGAATCCCTTAACTAATCGAAGACTCCTACGAAAATACACGAGACGCCTCTTTCCTGATGCCCTCTCACTTTTTAGGTAACATCTCTGTCGGACTCTACATCTTTCCCGAGACTCTTCCACCGAATCCAACTAAATTGCCCAAATCCCATAACTAATCGAGGATGACTACGAAAATACGCGAAACGCCTCATTTCCTGATTCCCTCTTACTTTTTAAGAAGCATCTCTGTCGGACTCTACATCGTTCCCGAAACTCTTCGACCGAATCCAACTAAATTGCCCGAATCCCTTAACTAATCGAATACGCCTACGAAAATACGCGACACACCTCATTTCTGAAGACCCTCTCACTTTTCAAGTAGCATCTCTGTAGGACTCTGCAGCTTTCCCGAGACTCTTAGACCGAATCCAACTAAATTACACGGATCCCTTAACTAATCTGAGACTCCTACGAAAATAAACGAAACGCCGCTTTCCTGATGCCCTCTCACTTTTTAAGTAGCACCTCTGTCGGACTCTACTTCTTTCCCGAGACTCTCCGACCGAATCCAACTAAATTGCCCGAATCACTTAACTAATCGAAAACGCCTACGAAATATGCGAGACGCCTCTTTTCTGATAACCCTCTCACTCTTCAAGTAGCATCTCTGTCGGACTCTACATCTTTCCCGAGACTCTTCGACCGAATCCAAATAAGTTGCCCGAATCCCTTAACTAATCGGAAACACCTACGAAAATACGCGACACCCCTCATTTCTGAAGACCCTCTCACTTTTCAAGTAGCATCTCTGTCGGACTCTGCAGCTTTCCCGAGATTCTTAGACTGAATCCAACTAAATTATCCGGATCCTTAACTAATCGAAGACGCCTACGAAAATACGCGAATCGCCTCTTTCCTGATGCCCTCTCACTTTTTAAGTAACATCTCTGTCGGACTCTACATCTATCCCGAGACTCTTAGACCGAATCCAACTAAATTTCCCGAGTCCCATAACTAATCGAAAATGCCTACGAAAATACGCGAGACGTCTCTTTCCTGATGCCCTCTCACTTTTTAAGTAGCACCTCTGTCGGACTCTACATCTTTCCCGAGACACTCCGACCGAATCCAACTAAATTGCCCGAATCCCTTAACTAATCGAATACGCCTACGAAAATACGCGACACACCTCATTTCTGAAGACCCTCTCACTTTTCAAGTAGCATCTCTGTAGGACTCTGCAGCTTTCCCGATACTCTTAGACCGAATCCAACTAAATTACACGGATCCCTTAACTAATCTGAGACTCCTACGAAAATAAACGAAACGCCGCTTTCCTGATACCCTCTCACTTTTCAAGTAGCATCTCTGTCGGACTCCACATCTTCCCCGAGACTCTTCGACCGAATCCAACTAAATTTCCCGAATCCCATAACTAATCGAAAATGCCTACGAAAATACGCGAGACGTCTCTTTCCTGATGCCCTCTCACTTTTTAAGTAGCACCTCTGTCGGACTCTACATCTTTCCCGAGACTCTCCGACCGAATCCAACTAAATTTCCCGAATCACTTAACTAATCGAAAACGCCTACGAAATATGCGAGACGTCTCTTTCCTGATGCCCTCTCACTTTGTAAGGCGCACCTCTATCGGACTCTACATCTTTCCCGGGACTCTTCGACCGAATCCAAAAAAATTGCCCGAATCCCTTAACTAATCGGAAACACCTACGAAAATACGCGACACCCCTCATTTCTGAAGACCCTCTCACTTTTCAAGTAGCATCTCTGTCGGACTCTGCAGCTTTCCCGAGACTCTTAGACTCAATCCAACTAAATTATCGGGATCCCTTAACTAATCGAAGACGCCTACGAAAATACGCGAGACACCTCTTTTCCGATGACCCTCTCACTTTTCAAGTAGCATCTCCGTCGGACTCTACATCTTTCACGAGGCTCTTCCACCGAATCCAATTAAATTACCCGGATCCCATAACTAATCGAAGACGCCTACGAAAATACGCGAAACGCCCCATTTCTGATGCCCTTCCCACTTTTCACGTAGCATCTCTGTCGGACTCTACATCTTTCCCGAGGCTCTTCCACCGAATCCAACTAAACTACCCGGATCCCTTAACTAATCGGAGACTCCTACGAAAATACACGAGACGCCTCTTTTCTGATAACCCTCTCACTCTTCAAGTAGCATCTCTGTCGGACTCTACATCTTTCCCGAGACTCTTCGACCGAATCCAAATAAACTGCCCGAATCCCTTACCTAATCGGAAACACCTACGAAAATACGCGACACCCCTCATTTCTGAAGACCCTCTCACTTTTCAAGTAGCATCTCTGTAGGACTCTGCAGCTTTCCCGAGACTCTTAGACCGAATCCAACTAAATTACACGGATCCCTTAACTAATCGGAGACTCCTACGAAAATAAACGAAAGCATCCACTAAATTTCCCGAATCCCATAACTAATCGAAAATGCCTACGAAAATACGCGAGACGTCTCTTTCCTGATGCCCTCTCACTTTTTAAGTAGCACCTCTGTCGGATTCTACATCTTTCCCGAGACTCTCCGACCGAATCCAACTAAATTGCCCGAATCACTTAACTAATCGAAAACGCCTACGAAATATGTGAGACGCCTCTTTTCTGATAACCCTCTCACTCTTCAAGTAGCATCTCTGTCGGACTCTACATCTTTCCCGAGACTCTTCTACCGAATCCGAATAAGTTGCCCGAATCCCTTAACTAATCGGAAACACCTACGAAAATACGCGACACCCCTCATTTCTGAAGACCCTCTCACTTTTCAAGTAGCATCTCTGTCGGACTCTACACCTTTCCCGGGACTCTTAGACCGAATCCAACTAAATTACCCGGATCCCTTTACTAATCGGAGACTCCCACGAAAATACACGAAACGCCCCTTTCCTGATGCCCTCTCACTTTTTAAGTATCATCTCTGTCCTACTCTACATCTTTCCCGAGACTCTTCCACCGAATCCAACTAAATTGCCCAAATCCCATAACTAATTGAAGATGCCTACGAAAATCCGCGAAACGCCTCATTTCCTGATTCCCTCTTACTTTTGAAGAAGCATCTCTGTCGGACTCTACATCTTTCCCGAAACTCTTCGACCGAATCCAACTAAATTGCCCGAATCCCTTAACTAATCAAATACGCCTACGAAAATACGCGACACACCTCATTTCTGAAGACCGTCTCACTTTTCAAGTAGCATATCTGTCGGACTCTGCAGCTTTCCCGAGACTCTTAAACCGAATCCAACTAAATTACACGGATCCCTTAACTAATCGGAGACTCCTACGAAAATAAACGAAACGCCTCTTTCCTGATGCCCTCTCACTTTTTAAGTAGCATCTCTGTCGGACTCTACATCTTTCCCGAGATTCTTCCACCGAATCCAACTAAATTGCCCGAATCCCATAACTAATCGAAGATGCCTACTAAAATACGCGAGACGTCTCTTTCCTGATGCACTCTCACTTTTTAAGTAGCACCTCTATCGGACTCTACATCTTTCCCGAGACTCTCCGACCGAATCCAACTAAATTGCCCGAATCACTTAACTAATCCGAAACACCTACGAAAATACGCGACACCCCTCATTTCTGAAGACCCTCTCACTTTTCAAGTAGCATCTCTGTCGGACTCTGCAGCTTTCCCGAGACTCTTAGACTCAATCCAACTAAATTATCCGGTTCCCTTAACTAATCGAAGACGCCTACGAAAATACGCGAGACACCTCATTTCCGATGACCCTCTCACTTTTCAAGTAGCATCTCCGTCGGACTCTACATCTTTCACGAGGCTGTTCCACCGAATCCAACTAAATTACCCGGATCCCTTAACTAATCGGAGACTCCTACGAAAATACACGAGACGCCTCTTTTCTGATAACCCTCTCACTCTTCAAGTAGCATCTCTGTCGGACTCTACATCTTTCCCGAAACTCTACGATCGAATCCAAATAAATTGCCCGAATCCCTTAACTAATCGGAAACACCTACGAAAATACGCGACACCCCTCATTTCTGAAGACCCTCTCACTTTTCAAGTAGCATCTCTGTCGGACTCTGCAGCTTTCCCGAGACTCTTAGACTAAATCCAACTAAATTATCCGGATCCCTTAACTAATCGAAGACGCCTACGAAAATACGCGAGACACCTCATTTCCGATGACCCTCTCACTTTTCAAGTAGCATCTCCGTCGGACTCTACATCTTTCCCGAGGCTCTTCCACCTAATCCAACTAAATTACCCGGATCCCATAACTAATCGAAGACGCCTACGAAAATACGCAAAACGCCTCATTTCCGATGACTGTCTTACTTTTCAAGTAGCATCTCTGTCGGACTATATATCTTTTCCTAGACTCTTCGGCCGAATCCAACTAAATTGCCCGAATCCCTTAACTAATCGAATACTCCTACGAAAATATACGAGACGTCTATTTCCTGATGCCCTCTCACTTTTTAAGTAGCACCTCTGTCGGACTCTACATCTTTCCCGAGACTCTCCGACCGAATCCAACTAAATTGCCCGAATCACTTAACTAATCGAAAACGCCTACGAAAATATGCGAGACGCCTCTTTTCTGATAACCCTCTCACTCTTCAAGTAGCATCTCTGTCGGACTCTACATCTTTCCCGAGACTCTACGATCGAATCCAAATAAATTGCCCGAATCCCTTAACTAATCGGAAACACCTACGAAAATACGCGACACCCCTCATTTCTGAAGACCCTCTCACTTTTCAAGTAGCATCTCTGTCGGACTCTGCAGCTTTCCCGAGACTCTTAGACTAAATCCAACTAAATTATCCGGATCCCTTAACTAATCGAAGACGCCTACGAAAATACGCGAGACACCTCATTTCCGATGACCCTCTCACTTTTCAAGTAGCATCTCCGTCGGACTCTACATCTTTCCCGAGGCTCTTCCACCTAATCCAACTAAATTACCCGGATCCCATAACTAATCGAAGACGCCTACGAAAATACGCAAAACGCCTCATTTCCGATGACCGTCTTACTTTTCAAGTAGCATCTCTGTCGGACTATATATCTTTTCCTAGACTCTTCGGCCGAATCCAACTAAATTGCCCGAATCCCTTAACTAATCGAAGACGCCTACGAAAATACGCAAAACGCCTCATTTCCGATGACCGTCTTACTTTTCAAGTAGCATCTCTGTCGGACTATATATCTTTTCCTAGACTCTTCGGCCGAATCCAACTAAATTGCCCGAATCCCTTAACTAATCGAATACTACGAAAATACACGAGACGCCTCTTTCCTGATGCCCTCTCACTTTTTAGGTAACATCTCTGTCGGACTCTACATCTTTCCCGAGACTCTTCCACCGAATCCAACTAAATTGCCCAAATCCCATAACTAATCGAGGATGCCTACGAAAATACGCGAAACGCCTCATTTCCTGATTCTCTCTTACTTTTTAAGAAGCATCTCTGTCGGACTCTACATCTTTCCCGAAACTCTTCGACCGAATCCAACTAAATTGCCCGAATCCCTTAACTAATCGAATACGCCTACGAAAATACGCGACACACCTCATTTCTGAAGACCCTCTCACTTTTCAAGTAGCATCTCTTTAGGACTCTGCAGCTTTCCCGAGACTCTTAGACCGAATCCAACTAAATTACACGGATCCCTTAACTAATCTGAGACTCCTACGAAAATAAACGAAACGCCGCTTTCCTGATACCCTCTCACTTTTCAAGTAGCATCTCTGTCGGACTCTACATCTTCCCCGAGACTCTTCGACCGAATCCAACTAAATTTCCCGAATCCCATAACTAATCGAAAATGCCCACGAAAATACGCGAGACGTCTATTTCCTGATGCCCTCTCACTTTTTAAGTAGCACCTCTGTCGGACTCTACATCTTTCCCGAGACTCTCCGACCGAATCCAACTAAATTGCCTGAATCACTTAACTAATCGAAAACGCCTACGAAAATATGCGAGACGCCTCTTTTCTGATAACCCTCTCACTCTTCAAGTAGCATCTCTGTCGGACTCTACATCTTTCCCGAGACTCTTCGACCGAATCCAAATAAGTTGCCCGAATCCCTTAACTAATCGGAAACACCTACGAAAATACGAGACACCCCTCATTTCTGAAGACCCTCTCACTCTTCAAGTAGCATCTCTGTCGTACTCTACATCTTTCCCGAGACTCTTCGACCGAATCCAAATAAATTGCCCGAATCCCTTAACTAATCGGAAACACCTACGAAAATACGCGATACCCCTCATTTCTGAAGACCCTCTCACTTTTCAAGTAGCATCTCTGTCGGACTCTGCAGCTTTCCCGAGACTCTTAGACTAAATCCAACTAAATTATCCGGATCCCTTAACTAATCGAAGACGCCTACGAAAATACGCGAGACACCTCATTTCCGATGACCCTCTCACTTTTCAAGTAGCATCTCTGTCGGACTCTATATCTTTTCCTAGACTCTTCGGCCGAATCCAACTAAATTGCCCGAATCCCTTAACTAATCGAATACTCCTACGAAAATACACGAGACGCCTCATTTCCTGATTCCCTCTTACTTTTTAAGAAGCATCTCTGTCGGACTCTACATCTTTCCCGAAACTCTTCGACCGAATCCAACTAAATTGCCCGAATCCCTTAACTAATCGAATACGCCTACGAAAATCCGCGACACACCTCATTTCTGAAGACCCTCTCACTTTTCAAGTAGCATCTCTGTAGGACTCTGCAGCTTTCCCGAGACTCTTAGACCGAATCCAACTAAATTACACGGATCCCTTAACTAATCTGAGACTCCTACGAAAATAAACGAAACGCCGCTTTCCTGATACCCTCTCACTCTTCAAGTAGCATCTCTGTCGGACTCTACATCTTCCCCGAGACTCTTCGACCGAATCCAACTAAATTTCCCGAATCCCATAACTAATCGAAAATGCCTACGAAAATACGCGAGACGTCTCTTTCCTGATGCCCTCTCACTTTTTAAGTAGCACCTCTGTCGGACTCTACATCTTTCCCGAGACTCTCCGAGACCGAATCCAACTAAATTGCCCGAATCACTTAACTAATCGAAAACGCCTACGAAAATACGCGACACCCCTCATTTCTGGAGACCCTCTCACTTTTCAAGTAGCATCTCTGTCGGACTCTGCAGCTTTCCCGAGACTCTTAGACTGAATCCAACTAAATTATCCGGATCCCTTAACTAATCGAAGACGCCTACGAAAATACGCGAATCGCCTCTTTCCTGATGCCCTCTCACTTTTTAAGTAACATCTCTGTCGGACTCCACATCTATCCCGAGACTCTTAGACCGAATCCAACTAAATTTCCCGAATCCCATAACTAATCGAAAATGCCTACGAAAATACGCGAGACGTCTATTTCCTGATGCCCTCTCACTTTTTAAGTAGCACCTCTGTCGGACTCTACATCTTTCCCGAGACTCTCCGACCGAATCCAACTAAATTGCCCGAATCACTTAACTAATCGAAAACGCCTACGAAAATATGCGAGACGCCTCTTTTCTGATAACCCTCTCACTCTTCAAGTAGCATCTCTGTCGGACTCTACATCTTTCCCGAGATTCTTCGACCGAATCCAAATAAGTTGCCCGAATCCCTTAACTAATCGGAAACACCTACGAAAATACGCGACACCCCTCATTTCTGAAGACCCTCTCACTTTTCAAGTAGCATCTCTGTCGGACTCTGCAGCTTTCCCGAGACTCTTAGACTGAATCCAACTAAATTATCCGGATCCCTTAACTAATCGAAGACGCCTACGAAAATACGAGAGACACCTCATTTCCGATGACCCTCTCACTTTTCAAGTAGCATCTCTGTCGGACTCTACATCTTTCCCGAGGCTCTTCGACCGAATCCACCTAATTTTCCGAATCCCATAACTAATCGAAGACGCCTACGAAAATACGCATAACGCCTCATTTCCGATGACCGTCTTACTTTTCAAGTAGCATCTCTGTCGGACTCTACATCTTTTCCTAGACTCTTCAGCCGAATCCAACTAAATTGCCCGAATCCCTTAACTAATCGAACACGCCTACGAAAATACGCGAAACGCCTCATTTCCGATGACCCTCTACTTTTCAAGTAGCATCTCTGTCGGACTTTACATCTTTCCCGAGACTCTTCCACCGAATCCAAATAAATTACTCGAATCCCTTAACTAATCGAAGACGCCCACGAAAATACACGAAACGCCTCATTTCCACCTTATCTATAAATTCTCTGTCGGGCTCTGCATCTTTCCCGAAGCTTTTCGGCCGAATCCAACTAAAACGCCCGAATCCTTTAACTAATCGAGAACGCCTACGAAAATACACCATACGCTTCATTTCCGATAACCTTCTCACCTTTTTTTTTATTCAAGACTTCTATGTCGGACTCATTTTTTTTTTTGCAAATTTTTTAACAAAACTACTTGATGCGTACGGTCATTATTATTTTTGCTATATTGGACCGTCTAGAACCTACTATTTTTACGATCCCACAGGAGCCATTTTTTTAATATTTTTTAAAGAACGGCATCATATTTTTTCCCCATTGGGGTCGAAAGAAAAATTGAAATTGGGCGCCCAAAAAATTTTTCCAAAGGGGGCCGAAATTAAAAAAGTTTCGAAAAAATTTTCCCCCATTTTAGACACCCCCACCAAAAAAAAAATCCAAAAAATTTTTTTTTACCAAAAAAACGTCACTGACCTTTATTTGGCAGCTGTCATTGAAATGTTTAAAAATTTTAGTCTAGAACTCACTATTTCTACGGCCCCGCAGGGGCCATTCCATTACTATATCTTAAATAGAGCCCCGCAGGGGCTCTGAACTTTTTATTTTTTTTCTCAAATTTTAATCCTAAAATCCTGAATTTTTTCCAACTCCCGACCCCGCGACCCCATGTCGGACTCTACTTTTTCCCGAAATTTAAAAACCGTCTTTCAACTAAAAACCCCGAGATAAAACTACTGATATAGAGGGTCAGCCTCGCAGAGATAGGTTAGGCAAGCCAGACCCGTAGGGTCTGGCGCCGCCTAACCTAGTTTATATGTTAAAATCTGTTTTACATGAAAAACAGTGATTTGATAAATAATTAACAATAGATTAAACAATACAAGACTTTATAATAATGTTGACATTTGATTAATTATTTCCTGATTGCTGAATTGTTTAGACAATTAGTTAAGATTTATTGCTATTCCTTCATTACCATATGTAAATTCTAATTACACATTATATTTAGAGACTGTTGGCAGCATCCATTTTTGCGAATAAAAATTATAGTGTTCTAATAGAATAAATTTTATAAATATGAGTTCATACACAAAATAATACCAATCAGTTAGAAATAAATGGATGGAGATATCAATAATTCGGGAGATACCAAATTGCAATTGACAAACGGGTCTATTCCAATTCGCAATATTAAAATTAACAGTCCGTTAAAAATATTAACAGAAACTCTTAACGGAATTGGTATTCTTGTTACACTCTTGACAGTTAAAAATTAACCCAAATCCGTTTATTTATAAAGGATGGTTAGAGTCACCCTTTAAAAATTACCTGATCTGTTTATTGGAATAAAATCATAAAATGGTGTCCGCAGAGTAAAAACAGCATATTTTTTTAAATTAATTTCCGCCTTTCCGTGTCGTTTTCGGTGTTTTCCCATTTTCTAGATTAGAAGATATTACACACGTTTTTTTTACATTTTGAGTATTGAAATAAGTATATGGTTAAAAATGGCAGTACCAGCTCTTTTTTATGAAGAATTAAAGCGATTAATAAAATAACTGCTTTATTTTTGGAAAAATGTAAAAAATCAGTGTTATATCTTATAAAAATTCTTGTAAAAGTACGGCGACTTAAAGGTAAACATTTTCATATTAAAATTTATTCATACAGTTTCTGCATTTTCATCTGCCATCTCCTTTTATATTAATATTTATAAACTACGAAAAGGTGAAAATGGTTAATTTAGAAAAACAGAGGTTATGATAGTAGAATGTAGAATAATATGATCATAGATACATAGAAATAATAAACGTAAACAGAGAAATACTAAAATAGTTCATGGAATTTTCACTATAATTATTTTACTATGCATTAGTAGCTAGCTTCTGTAATGTGAATTAAACGGATCTGTTAAATGTGGGTATGTTAGATGATCCGTTAAAAATATCCCCTGTGAATAGCATTTATCAATTTTAACTTAACGGAATGTTAAAAATCAAAATATTAACAGATGTGTTAATTTTAACGGACGTGAACGAGAATAGACCCAAAATACTGCTATAATTTTTAGGAGCAGGAATAATTGCGAAAACTTTTCTATACAGATTAATAAAAGAGTACTAAAAATGTACAATTACTTTCATATCTATACAACTGTTAAGTTTTAAGAAAAATGCAATGCACTGAAAAGACGAAAGCTGAATCAGTTTGAAACAAGTTACCTGTGTATCATTGCTCAATAATTGATCCCTAGCCTGTTTAACCATATCAAGACAAGTCTGGCAAACGCTACTGGTATCTGGAGGAAGCTGTTTATGTATCCAAACTGTTTGAATGCAATGTTTCACAGCTCTGCATCCAGCTGCAGATCTATAAAAAAATTTCAATATCATCAATCATCATGACGTTGAAAGTTTATTATTTGTGTAAACTTAATGGTGCCTATTTTCATAACTTAATCAAAATTAGATTCTTTAATAGTTAGCAAATTACAAAATAATGAAAATTAACTTTACTGAAAACCAAATCATAAAATTAAGACAAATGCAACAAATTTTTCATAATGAATTCTACTACACCATCATATTATTTCTTTCACTTTTATCCTTAAATAATCAATAAAGCGAGAAAAACATGGTATGAAATCAGTAATTTCATAGTTTATCAACTATACCTACTCGTATATTCATACTGAAGACTGACCTCAGATTGTATTAAATTATAATTAGGCAATCACATTTATTCATCCTTAAAACAAGTTATTATAATAAAATCTATACACTAAAGATGTGCTTAAGTTTACCTAATTATATTTATTATGGATATATTAAATACATAAAAGTACTATTGGGAAACTCTGCAATTTAATAGAGGTTCTTATGTAATAAACATCTCTTTTATGAAAAACATCTATGATCAAACAAATCTATGTAAACATGTTAAATTATAGTCAAGGCCAGTCATTTCAATAGGTTAACCAATGTTTTGGTGTACAATGCAAATAATTCTAGAGTAATATAAAAAAAACCATTATATAATAAAAATAGTGAATTAAAACATAATTTTAAACGACGGTATTTTACTCATTGCTGGAAAAGTTTGAATTTATCACATAATGGATTTGTGTATCAATATGTTTTGCTATTTTAATAGTATCAAGAAATTTCAAACTATTTAATTGTTATAAAATATTCAAGAGAGTAAAATATAAGCAAAATGAGTTTGTTTAAAATATAAATTATTTAGGATTTCTAATTTAACTCAAATATAGGTAATATAATTGTTTAAAATGCAGAATAAAATTACTTACAAGCTTACAAGTTAAATGTATACCTGTAATTTGTGTCAATACTTACTGTAGATTTTGACACCAATAAGATGGTCCCCATGTGCATTCTTTGGCTCCCAAAACATTTTGTTTGTGACTTGAACGTGGTGGAACAAAAACTCCACTGGTTATTGCTAAAAGAAAAACAAAATCATCGATTCATTTGTTGTCGGATAAACAATAATTCATAAAATTTAAATTCATTTTAAATTACATCAAACAGAAGACACTTTAAACCACTGATTTGAAACAATCGTAGGATATACATTTGATTATACAAGATGTTTCCTAAGTAATGTCGTAAACTTCAGGAGGCGATGCCATGGGTGATTTTAAAGAAATAAGTTCCTAAAAATGTGTCCCCAAAAATAAATTATTACTACTACTTATTATTCAAATAAAAAGTACAAAAGATAATCACAGAATTATTTTATTTTTCTTTAATTCGAAGGACCATGGCCCATGACTACAGGAAAGCATTTACGGATCCATAATCATAGCAACTTTTTTCCCTAAAATCATCTAGGCACTTTCTGCAATTTTTTATATACGGAAAGAAAACACTCTTTATATATTTATAAAATTAGTGTTTATTAAAGTGTTTGCGCTGAAATTAACAAATATTTATTACAAAAAATTTTTGCTGCTGTTTATGCAAGGGTATTTGCAAATAAAATATGACAAACTTTGGAAAGTTATCAGATTGACGATGAAATAATTATGAAAATTAGCACAATAATCTATAGAAAACAATAAATGATAAATTATTTTGAAACATTTGAAGTGGTGTCTGGGTTTCCCTGGTGTATGTATAAATTTCACTGATATAAGAATATCTATTAGATGAATTATAATAAGCCAAGTTAAATTTATGAATTATAAAACAAGTTGTAACACCAACATAATATGTATAGTCAAGATAATTACATTTATCACCAAACATTAATAAAGGAAATAAAAATAAGCAGAAAAATATAATAGGGTACTAGGTACAGGGTGATTGCTATAACTTTCTCACCCCAATTTTTTGGTTTGTTGGTTTATATTTGGAAATGAAATAAAAATATTTAACGTATTTTTTCCAAGGAGTTCGAAAATATCAACAAAAAAAAAACAATTGAAAGCCAAATAAGTGAGAAAAAACAAAGTAATATTTTTTTTAATGGAATGCCCTGTATATTTTTACAATTTTGAAAAAAGATTTAAATTATCTTTCCAAAAATATAATATAACATATATTTACCTTCATATTTAGTAAAATACTGATAATAATTGAAATAATTTAACATCGAGTTGGCTTAGTTAGAAAGTTTTTTGAATTGTCGCTAAAATAGTTTGTTGTAACTCTTGATTAAAGTTAAAAATGCCTTACTCGGCAGAAGAAAAAACTGATTTAGAATGTTATTTAATAAATGATAAACAATTGAGTTTAGGGCATTATGTTCATTAGTCATTTTTTACTTGAAATTGCTTTGGCAACATACCCTCAAGCTATGACCGCCATGCCAAGAAACACCCTGTATAAACGATATGCTGTTTGTGTTGAAAATAATAGAGGACATTTTGAACAGTTCCTTTAAATATAAATGTTATTTGTTCGTTAAGATATTTAATGTTATTTGCTTGATTTGATGTTACTTCCTTTAATAAATTTAAATAAAATTTAATTTTCTTATCAATTATTTCAATTATTTTATTAAACATGAAGACTTTTAAGGCTGATTTTCACATGTAGGACCATGCACCGACTATGCACCTACCGTGTCGAGTTGCTGTCAGTTGAAAAACTGTACTTTCCATAAGAAATACAGTAAAGAGCTGTTTTTGATTTACACATATGGGACTGTGTTACGACCGCGCTACGGTCATGTCGTGCCACTGAGAGCTGCAGTCGCTTCGAAACCGATTTTCGACTATCGCAACACGGTCGCAACACAGCACGGCTCCCATGTGAAAATCATGTGTAGGACCGTGCGTCCATGGGTTGTGTCGCTGTCGTCTGTCGCTGCAAATTGCGTGTGTGTGTGATTATTTTTTAATCGACAGAAAATTGTATGAAACTCTCCCTCTTCCCCTCTTGTTAAATACAGTTCGTGAATCCAGTATCTTTTAGGAGGCTGCCTCACTTTTTTCCTTTTTTTAAAAACTTGTGCACATGCTGCCATTATTATTAAGTCCTCATCGGAGGAATCCATATTGTTCACAGGTTTGTTGTCAATTCGTAACTACCAATTTTATTTCTGTACATGTTGAATGCAGTGACACGGTCAGAAACCAGAATGATCGCAGCCCAGTCCCATATGTGAAAATGCACAATGCACTCGACCCATGACGGTCGTAACCGCATAAGAGCACAGTTGGTACGCAGCCAGTGCATGGTATTATATGTGAAAATCAGCCTTTAATTGTCCTTCCATACGTTACGTTAAATATTTTTATTTTATTTCCAAAGACAAACCAAAAAATTGGAGTGAGAACTTTATAGGAATCCCCACATACAAAAATATGTAATAGGGAATTTCCATTATTTTATTTCAATAATCGAGAAGAAATACTGAATTAAGCTAAAATAATTTATTTTATACCTATCTATAGGTTACATATTTTTGATGCTAATATGCATATTTATGAAAAACACTGGAACAGATCAATTTTTGGTTTCAGTTCGATACAATTTACAATGAAAATATGACCCACAACATAGTTTTCTAATTTATAAGACGAGTTAAGTGGCACATTGTTTTAAATGTGATTTCATACTCTACTCATATTCAAATTTTTTCTAAGGCCAAATCAACCATTTTGGAGAAATTCGAAATGAATATTTTTCAACAGGGTAGCACCAAAAATAATACTACTACAATATTTCGACTTTTTTTTACAATTGTTTTAAAAAAGAATTTTTATAATTCAGAGTAATTATTTTTGTGTAAAATTTCTAACAGTTGTTGAACACTTAAAAGTTTTTATAATGTTTTAATATTTTTGTAATATTATATGAAAAAACTAAATTCATTTCAATCAAAATAATAATAAAACAAGGTGTACAAGATAATTTTTCTTTTGAAATAAATATACACAACTACAGTTTTTTTAGGTGAATTTTTCGTTTACTCCAAAGAACACATTCCATTAAAAGTTCTAATGTCATAATTAAGTTCAGGTAATAAACTACCTTATCAATGAATAAGAAAACGACAGTAAGTAATAATATTTCAGAATTGTTTACTGCCAAATAATTCTAAAATTAGGAAACATTTATTTTATTGGATCACGTAATAAGGATATTATACAACCTTTTTAAGGTTATTTTAAATTCTGGGACTTTTAAATAACCAATAATATTGAAAAGTTATATCTTTGGAAAATGATACATTTGAATTTAATACTCTCAATCTTGGCCTCCGGTCGGAGGTCACGCACATAATTAATAAAAAAAAAAAGACTAGACACAAACCATATTCTTATTTGAGGTATTTGACACCATAACCTTTCAGATTTATATTTATCTAATACTGATATAATTATTGCTCTAAAATAAATGTTTATAAATATGTCTTGCATTTTATTTGTGACTATCTGCTTCCTCAAATCAAAACGAGACTACATTCCACTTATATTTATTTTTTAAATTTCTTATGCCTTAATATGACTGATGATCGAGATGGTAGCGTACCTGCCTCTCACCCAAAAGTCCCGCGTTCGATTCCTAGTCATGGCAATGGAAAATACTGTGAGAGGGATTTTTCCATTATACACGGATATTGGATGTGTGTCCCTTGTCTTTAAGCGTAGCCCCCTACCGCACAAGGCTCTCTAGAGCCTTCTGGGATAAAGGGGGTCGTATTTACATGTGGTGTTATTATTATTAAGTGTACTTTAAGCATTCAAATTATTTTCCAGTTAAATAATTTTAATTTAGAAATCACTAATTATTGAAATGAATAATGAACTTGTATTGAGAAATCAATTCATCCAAAGCGTTTATCATAATTTCTTTATTTTTATATAAATAAAAAATAATTCATGACTAATTATTGAGTTTACTGCTGACTTCTTATTATGTTGGTTATTTATCAATCACATTGTGGTTAATAAGATATATGTATAGTGATAAAAAAATTGACAATGATTTCCGAGATGATTTCATTCAAATAAAATGTAAGTAAAGGAATATAAAAAACAAAAATAGATAAAAATACCATAAGTTAATAAGTCATATTTTATTGCTTTGAGAGATTATTAATTGGTATTACTCATGTAACATTCATAATATAAATTCTTATTGAATGAATAAAAGAAAATACAAGAGATTTTCTAGAAAACTGAACATTTCCTACTTGAATATTAAGTAAATCTTATAACAACCTCTTTCTTAATATATTTATAATCCTGCCAGGGTTTAATTTTTTATAGTGTAGTACTAATTTTCAAATTTACCGCCATATTTGGTTATGACAGTTATTAATTATCAGACAGTTGGTATTATGAGAACAACGGAAGTGAAGAATGGCGTTTGATGTTAAGAAAGGTTAAGAGTCAAGAGTGTATCAAAAGATGCTGCTTGAAATTAATAAAGAGAATCAGTGTTATTTTGTAAGCCATTGAAAATTATTCAATATTGGATATTTCCCAATAATTGGAGAGATTCCAATGACCTTGTCATTTTCGTATTCTGTAACCACAATGAATTCAATTTATTGAATCAATATCTTGAAAATCTTAACAACCGATTTTTGCTCTTGTTATTAAGTTTCCAATAGAACATAACCTTAAACGTTTATTTTGAATAACTGATTTGTGCAACGATAGAAGGCGTTTGTAATTCATAATGAATAGACAATTTATTTTCATTATAAATGCAGTCGAAAATATAATTAAAGTGTGAGTATTCAAAACAATGTGATGTGATAAATTAAAAATAAAATATTTCTAAATCAAACAATAAATACTTCAAATGCACGATAATTGTAATGGGGTTATTTCACAATTTATATTTATGTTAAATGTACAATCAGGAACACTTAAAAATACTGTTATTTGGAAAAAAAAGTATTTTTTTTGCGCCTACGTATTTTTAAACTCGGTTTGTAATTTGAAAATATTAAGTTCCCGCCAACAGTCGTGACGTAAATGTTTACGCATGCGCAGTATAGCGTAGATGAAATATCTCAAGAAAACTAACCTCACAATTTTCACGCTCTTAAATAGTAACACTGAAATAGTCCATATTTTTCGCAAAGAATTCTTGAATCATAACGTAGTTCACTTCAGGTAAATTTACTGCTAGCTTTAACGAAATTAGGCTCCATAATAGTAAAAAATGATGAACTAACACAAACTAAAGCAAACTGTCAAAAGTGTCAAATGCTACTGGACTCTTAACAAAAACAAATCTTCCTAGATTTAGTTCTAAACCGTGACGTCAGAAGTTAATAAAATTTGAAATTATTGACGATACTTTTTATTAATTTATGAATAATTAACAAATAATAAAGACATGGTATTTACCAATACATTATTCTTGCATATTCTACTATCCAAATTGATAGGTATTTTTAAGTTTTTCTTTAACATGAAATAACCCTATTGTCGCCCCAAATTATTTTTAATTCATCTGGGCCAACCAAAGACGTGAATTTGCCCGTTCGTAGAAGAGGATACTGTTTTAAATAACGAACATATATGGCAAATTGCCGTGGACTTGTTCTTTTAGCAGGGGCCATATCACCAAATTTTCGCGACCACAAATCACAACTCAAAATACACCGCAGGATGGCGCAAAAACAACAAAAGTGGGGTTAATCTTCTTCATCTTTCAAATTTATTACGCACTATTTGTCAATAATTGTACTAACCGTTTTAAATTTAGTGACTAAGATTGAATGTTCCCAATATGGTTTACAGAATTGCAAAATTTCTCAATATTGGAAACACCCTTGGAAATGTGATTGAAACATAAATTGGAATCTATTCAATATTGGGAACTTTTCAATGGCTTACAGAATGAGTGCTGAAAGTTAATAAATGTGTTTTATTACAAGGAGCCATCCTACAATAGTATTTTCACTATTTTCATTAGATCCCGACATAATAAGCCGGCACATGCGGTGGCAGTTTCTTAACCAGTGCTATACTCACTACAGCTCTTTCTTAATGCCACTATTTTTCATTGAATATTACTTTTATAAACATATTCAGGATATTTATCATAAAGGAAAACCCTTGGTATGTTTGTTTTTGTTTGAATAGATTAATCGACTCAATTAAAATTCAGTTTACCATGATTCAATTGATTTTGACGTTTCATTTTCATTTATTATTATTATCAGTAAGCTGAATTTATAAACTAGGCCGCAGCAGTTGCCGCACCTGTAGCACTATGAAGAATAGGAAATCAGTACTTCCATTTATAAAGTCCGCAGCAGTAGCAGTTGCAGTTCGTGGTCCGCAGGTAGATGACCATCTTTCATGTCGAACAGCAACTGCTGCGGATTTACCTGTGGACAGCCAATGAAATTGCAGGATTTAATGTCGATTGTCGATAAAGTAGATATTTTCTGGTCAATGTCAAAATTGTCAAACAAGGCACGGCACACATAATAATAACAAATAAAACTTCACAATGTTCCAAGGAGTATAGCAGTTTCTCTGTTTATTTTTATCTTTTATAATGATAATCAAACGCACGGATAAAACACAAACAGCAATTTAGACTTTTGGTTAGCGTAAATATGGCAGGGCGCAAACACGAATCATACCGCAACGTCCAACTGCCGAGTTTATAAATTGGAAATTATTCTCAACTGCTGCGGCAACAGCAACGGCAACTTCAACTGCAACTGCAACTGCTGCGGTCTAGTTTATAAATTCAACTTTAACATAAATAATATTATATGAGAAGGGCATCTAAATTTTAAAATTTGTATTGTGCTCTGTAGTCTGTAATGTTACAAAAATAAGACACCTAGGTAAATATTTAAATATTATTTGTGTATAAAGAGATAGATATAATTGTGATATTGCAAGAAAGTCTGTATAGCATATTGGTTTTTGGTTGTGTTCTTGGACCTTGGTAATCTAATCTAATATAATAATAATATGCTGATATACTAGAGAGGAAACAAAGCTTTTGTACCTAAAGCATCTGCGTCACAAATAAACTTGATATAATATTTCAGTTGTTACTCATTCAGGCATTTCCATGTAAATCCCAGAGTTGTTTCTGAGTACTTCCCCTTCATATGTATTAAGTAGGTATATCTGATAAGACATTTTAAAGGAAATACAAAATGGAAACCAAAAGTTTAAATACAGTGCTACAACTGAACTCTTGGGCCTGTTAGAAAAAAAAAATTTCGCTTAGTCTGTTAATATTTGGCTCAAAGTGTTAGTTTATGTATGGTATACTATGAGGCTTAACTAATTTTTTTATTTTTAAACAGATCCAAAACGTTAGACTATAATCAACATAATTCATTCATTCTAAATTTGTTTTCAAACATTCCTCAATACATTTTATTTCATTTTCGATCCGTACTAATGACTTCAGTCATTATAGGCCGTTAATGGTCAATACTTTATTATTTGTAACTTATTTCAAGACCATATGAAAAAATATATTCATTATCTTTCAACAATTGCTTTGTTTTTGTATTCACAATAAATATTACACATTACTAAGATGTTTCTATGTTATCGAAGTAAATTATAACCACGATATTCTGCTTGTAACAAATGCTGGGTAAGTAGTGAAGAATGTGGTTAGACTTCGAAAAGCGATTAAACTTCCTTTGTTAATTTCAATTCTAGGAATGTATTTTCCTGATTGTAGATTAACTAATCTAATTTATACATATTATTTGAAACAACATTCTCCAACTAGGGCTATATTTGAAAAGTTTAAATATTTTTAAGTATTATTTTTTTATCATGCCATTACTTGCATACAGTATTTATTAAATTCAATGCTATCGACTTTAATTAATAGTATATAAATTGTATACTTATATAATTTGTGCAGGTACCTACACATTTTCATAGGTATATTTATTTTATTCTTGTTTTCGTAAAAGAATAGAAAATACGTATTAGTATAACTAGTATAAGTATGTTGATTTTGAAATTTGTGTTGGTTTTGATTTCGTATTACGATCATGGTTTCCTGAATTTGAAAACATTTTATTTTGTGCATGAAGTAGTAGAAGGTTGGAACGAGTTATTTTCCAGAATAGCTAGAATGAGAATTTTGCCAATGAAATAAAATATAGTTTAAGGTGAGAAACGTATCTAACAACGTTTTGACTCCGTTTAGTATTACTCTTTGCATAACATAAAAAATATTGTCAGGTGCAACTGAGTAACATTTTAACGAGCATTTTAAAGTATTTTCCGACACCGACACTGGATAGTGTTAGCAGGTTCAAATGTAACCACACTATAAGGTATATAGTATATACGCAACAGTACCCGAATATTTTAATGCTACAATACAAATAAAATATTGACTAATAGTATATTATATTACTAGGAGTAGAACGCACTCTTTTTTTGTGTTGAGCCCAGGGCAGCTGAGGCGAAGCCGAAGCTGCAAACTGGGCGAAATACAAAAAAAAGGCGTTCTACTCCGTGTAATATATACTATTTTTTCTTCAAGCGTATTAAAATGCAAACATTTTTTATTTATTTATTATAAATGTACAATTATTCAAATTAGCTCATCACAGCGACAGGCGCCTGTGACTCCGAATATCAACACAACCACTAATGAGTAATGACATAATATATGACAGATGGTTTGTAGATAGCGCGTCACCGGCCGCTCTGGTGGCTTTCCGTACTAACATTATGTTACTAGTAAAAAAAATTCCACTACGGTGGCATTCTGTATTAACATTTTGTTATTAGTAAAACAATGTCCTATTTCTAATTCTGTTTTTGGTAGCACAATTTAGACATTTTAATAAGCTTGAAGAAAAAAGTTATTTATGGCATCGTTTAATTTTCTTTCTTTTCTTCTTGAATATTTTGAAGTCCTAGATAATCTAAAAAATATCTGGATTTTAAAAAAAATAACCTTTAGGCCTGTTACTTTATGTCAAAGCAATAGTTTGCTTTTTTTTGACAGAATATAAATGACATACCTAAAAATAATGATATTTCGCAGATGTTTTGGAAACTCAATTACGTTTTCTTTTGCAATTTATTTATTATTTATTATGTAATTTCACGAATTACATAATATGACTCTTTGCAGTAATTGCGGTATTTGCCTAGTTGTAGTTACCTGGCCTGGGTGGACTAGTGGACTAAAGTTGTCAATTCCGCAACTTCATCATAATAATTTTGTTGGTAATATTTATATTTACATTTACATCAAAAAAGTTATTGCCGATTCGGATTTTTCTAATCTTATTAAAATAACAAAATAATAACGGTTTGCAGAAAACCAGTGTTTCGTTGACATAATCACATTTTTTGTACAATCTGTAATCCTAATAAAAGATCATAATATTTAAACATTTATAAAAAAGCAAAATTAATGTAAAAAGTAAACATCAAGAAAACATTCGATGGTAGAAATTTAACGTTGTTTTATCTACAAAGAGTAAAAGATCAAGCTATTTTAGGTCATCAAATATAAACAACAACATGTTTGATAGTATAGGCTGAGACAATAATAATTATTATTATAATTATTGTGAAACAAATAAATTTCTTCACCTTCTTTAAACAGTCATAAAATATCAGGCTATTAAAAACCAGAAATTTATTTATAATATCATTGAAAAAAATACAATACAAACAACAGATTCAATGACAAGGAGACAAATTTTTGCTGCTGCTGAGTCATAAAATTTTCTTTGAAAAATGAATATAGGTATATCATGTTCGATTTTATGTCTACGTGGGCTTATTGATTATTAACTTTTACAAATAACACGTTGTTTATGATTTTTATAAATATACTTCCAATGATTTTTTTAAAAACAACAAAAATTCATGACAAAGTAAATCCGTGTAGAAGTGCGTCAGCAGCAATTCGGTACATTAAAATCAAAGAATACGTACCAAATAATGCCGATAAGGCAATGAAGATATAAATCTTCATGTTAATAGGCTACTTTCTTCGAATTTCCTCTTGTAGGTACTTCACAATCACTTTAAAAAATAATGAACGTCAAGCTACTCAATAAAACACAAAACACAGCTGATATTTTGCGTTCTTTTCTTTTAACAATGAACAATTCGGATTGATTCGTATAAACTCGACATTCGGCACGATTAACGTCGTCACAGATTTAAATCACAGAATAGGCGACAAAATGTTGGTCGAATAACCGGTCGAAGGAATAACCATTGACAGAATAGCCGATTTCAAGCGTCAACCTTTGTAACCAGTGGTTATAACCAATCGGTTTTCATTGGACGAGAATGATCTTCTCTTTGAATCAAGACCCATGGACAAAATTGTCGAATATTTTAAATTTTCCCAATTCTTTTGTATTTATAAATTTTAATGAAAGAACGCATTACACAAGAAAGAAATAGTTTATTTCACACATTTTAAGTAATAGCTGTTTTACATTTGTCAATTTCTTCATGAATTTATTCACGAAGTAGCTTCACGACGAAATTTGATAAGTGTAATATAAAACTTTGACTTCAAATAAATTCAAGGACGTTGTCGTGAATTTCTTCACGCAATTAGAACATGTTCTAATTTCCGTCAATATTTACGTGAATTTCAGTCATACCAATCGCAAGAAACTAATTGAAAGTAAGGTTAAGATCCTGTGTCCTTCAATGGCAGTAGATTCAAAGACATGGGCTGTGAAAAGGTAATTTTATAATAATATTGTGGCTAGAATATTTAGAATTATATTAGCATAGAGGAGATATTGCAGTCTTACTATTATTGGTAGGTTGGTACACACTGAGAAATTACACTCGTGACTGTAAAAAATTCAGGGTAATGTAAAACAACTACTTGTTGTGAAGAAATTGGCGACAAAGTTCATAAATTTCTTCATGAATAAATTGACAAATGTAAAACAGCTATAAAGAATATTAAGTTTTCATTAGCAGAAAATGCGTAAAAAATTTACAACGACGATTTGAAACCATATTCGAGTGATAATAATAGTGATAACAAAAAATATTCGATAATTTTGTCCACGAGTGTATATTGGTATATAGCGGTTGACAGCTTGGAATCGGAATATCTCTAAATATTAAATAAATCATTTTAGAACTAATATGTACAGATGATCGCCAGATAAGTTAATTTTAAACTAAATATTTATTTATACATTTTACTAAAAACATATTTACTATGATCGAGGTACACCACTGATGATATGATTAAAGCGGGCGTCATACCATAGTAATTAAACTACTCTGGTCATACCATACCATCAAATATTTGATCAAATTAGAGTCATCAAACTGTGAAAAGATATCTATAAACAAAATCAAAATCTTAGCGTGCGTCTTACTAATAATGTATATTTAGGCAACCCGCAATTCGCTTCCGTGTAAATATGACTGCATAAAGGTCAGGCAAATTTTTACAATTATTATTAATTCTTTCTTGAGTCATTGGAAGAATGGAAGGTGTTATGATGAGTAACGTCGAATTATATGTTATTGTTTTAAATTTTAAAATCGGATGACCATCATCAAATCAAATCATTCAAATCCTTGATTTCAGTGAACTCACTTTTTTATGCATTTGATCAACTTTTAAACCAGGAATCAGTTTTCAACAATCTGTTTATAATAAATGCTCAAATATGCTCAGCATTCTGTATCTAAAAGCGGGCGTCCGACTAAAAAATATTTGATCAAATATATTATTAGACTCATCAAACTGTGAATATGACGTCACCATCAAATTAGTTTCTGGACATAAGCTGTCAAAATCCAAAAGTATAATTTAAATTGAACTATGAACGCCTGAGTTGTATGATAGAAACTGATGAAAATAGAGCATGACCTATTTCCATCAAACAGACTTATCAAACTGTAACTGTGACGTCATATTCACAGTTTGATGAGTCTAATTTGAACAAATTTTGATAGTCTCAGTCTGACAAGCACTATACGGACTAATAAGGAACCAATGACGTCGGTAACTGTTGGCAGATACGTTGATATGTTACCAGACAACCTAAGTCAAATTCTTTTCGGCTGCCCATCTTTACCTAAGTGCAGTTGTTTAGGGCAGTTGGAGGTGGTAAAATACGTCATTTTGACGTCACAAAAAGTGCCAAATTCAAAGTATTCTATTCATCTGCCCTAGTGCCCGATGCCATTAATTTCAAGATTAATGTTTTTGGTTTTGTTTTTAATGAAATTTATAACCTATAACGTAACCTGTCTATAATTTCATATGTTAACTTATTGTTATCATTAAATTGCCAAGCATACAAGTTGACCCAAGCATATATACCCAACTACAGAGCTGGTTAAGCTTGGGAAGGTAGGGGAGGTAACCCTGGTGAAGCATTACGTCACTAGGGCAGTCAAAAGAATTCAAAAGTAGGTGCCCTGGGCACCGGGGCAGCTGAAAAGAATATGACTCTAATGTTTTGTGGTTCTTTAGTAATCTTGTCTCTTGCCTATTACAGAATTAATAATAATTGTAAAAATTTACCTGACCTTTATGCAGTCATATTTACAAGGAAGCGAATTGTTGGTTGCCTAAATATACATTATTAGTAAGACGCACGCTAAGATTTTGATTTTGTAAGATATCTAATACTCGTATAAAAGCAAATTTATAAAATTTATTTATTTATTTACTTATTTAGTTTAACTCTATGGACACAAATCCGGTTATAGACTGCTTAACAAATTGACATGGAAACTACAATTACTAACTATTAATCTGCAATAATATTATTAATTTACATTCTTTAATTACGCGCCCCTAAGGAGTGTCTTACTAAAACTAACACTAGAGTACCAAAAATCTGAAAACTAAAACACAAAAAAAGACTAAAGTTAAGCTAAATTAGACTTACGTGTGACCTATTTAAATTTAAAGTAAATTGAACTGAATTAGACAAAATACTTATCAATTATATAGAACATAGGTACCTATATAAGTATCTTTCATATTGTTTCTATTTCACAATTTCAATGTCAGCATAAAGTATATTATTTAGTTTCTTTCTCAGGTTGTTCTTAAAAACATTTACAAGATCTTCAGGGATGTCACAGCATTTTGGAGTTTATTATAGTTACTTTGCATAGCTCTAAAGCATAACTTTTTAATATAATTAATTCTAAGATTGTCATAAATGTTCTACAAAAACGAGTTTTTCTAATTATGTACAAATGTTAACAGTGATAGTGATCAATGTTTAATCTTGTATTCAACGAAAAGTGTTGTGTTCAGCATTCTTCTATATAATGATTTTAGGGTTTTTGTTAAAAAACGTTCTTTTAACTGCGCTTTAAGTAAAGTAACCTCCGAAAAATCTTGGATTCTGTTAGGAATAGAGACGAGGTCCTATAGTTTATTTTGGGTCTTTGGGGTCCGAACCACATCAAGGCATAGACAGTTACCTCCCCACCTCAGTCTGAGGCAAATCACAAATCCATTTTTAATTTACTTCAAGATGAAATCGAACCATCGATCTTATTTGTCCTTCACTTAGAAGGATGCATACCCCCATTCGGATTTTCTGGAACCGGTACCTACCTACTATTTATATGAAAGAAAAATCCAATCTTTCGAATGGTATTTTAATTATTTGTCACAATACCAAAAAAAAGTTATTTTTGTCTAAATTGGTACCTATTTATATATTTTTATTATTTCTGTTTGTAATAATAAAATGGTACCTATGTGAAGATACCCCTAGGCAACTTTTAGATAAAAAAATAATGAATGTGTCAATAAAATTGTACTTACTTCAACATAAAATAAATGAAATAATAAATAATAATTAATAATAAAATATTGTATAGTCATACAATTTTATTTTACAAATTTGCATAATTTGCAATAGGTTCGTACTTTCGAATTTTATTTCTATGTCTATTTATGTTCTTATTTAACTGTAACCGAGGAATCAACAGTTTCTAGTTTTTAACTTGTATCGCCTCCGTATCCTCTCCGTATTTGCATTGCATTTTAGATTTTCGTTAAATATTGACGAGTCATTGTATCCCTCTGATACGAAACATTTTTATTTGTGGCTTATTAAAAAAATCATAGTTTATAAAAAGTCCTGCATTTCCTCGAACTCTCAAGAACATACTTATATTTAATTTTTCATATACAGGGTGGGAACTATGACCTGTACAGTACACTGATTGGAGTGCCACTCAACGAATATTATCTAAACATGCTTTCTTGGTATTTATCATAACTAATCATTTATAAAAAAAAGTTCGTTTACAAATGTTACTGTAGACTATTTAATTGGTTTTAAAATGTGAAAATGCCATTTGTGGCTAAATTGTTATTTTGTAATAATCATAAAACAACACTATATAAATGACAGACGAAATACTTTTGACTCTGATAGAAAATAAATTTCCTAAATGTAAAATATAGCCACAGGTTCCAATAATTTATTTTGTATTTACTAGAACATAAAAACAAGGATTTCATACCACATAAAAACACCATATTATCCCTCAGTTTTAAATTCGTCCCCAAAATAAAGCAAATTGCTGGAAGTGTACTGAATACTTAATTAAAAACAACCCCTTTATTCCCCGAAATACTGCTACATCTGAATATGAAATGAATTTCTACTTGAAATGCAAAACCTGCAGAATATCTGCAAAATAAATAAGGCTTATGAACGTTTTGCATTAAGTTAATTATGAGTTATTATAGAAAAGATACACCGCACTCAGATGTGAATAATTTAGTTTACATTAACATTTACTCTTATCATTTCTAATAATTGTAGGCTGTTTTCATTAGATAAAAAGAGACAGTAAGCGAAGATGTGGAATGATCTTTCTTTGGAGAATTGCTGGTTGTGTAATATAGACAAATCTGAGGATTATGTGGCATTATTATATCTTACGTTTATGATGTTTATTCACACAGCATGTATTTATTTACGTTCCAGTTGAAATTTAGATTGATAAACTAGCACTGTGTGGTTCAAATATTTATGTCTAAAACTTTTCACTTTATAAGAGATGTTATCTAGAAATAAAAATATATGTAATTTTTGAAACTACTACCAACTTTAGAAACTTGCGCCGACGAAACACCCTTTTCTTAATTATAACACAAGATTACAAAAAGTAACTAAAATAAAATTCGTTTTTACTTTTTTGATCCAATAAATGTAACAGAAACTGATGACGTCATCATGTTGTTGTATATATTTTGTTTAGAGAATTTGTGACACTGTCAAATTATTCAACTTGTAAGAAAATGTTCATGCTTGCAGACATTATTAACAGAATCAGCTTGCACCATACCTAAAAAATTTTTATGATCTGTAAAATGACAGAAAATATATGGTATACCCCTTTTTAGTTGATTTAAAATTGCGAGTATATTTATATAGAGTAATTTTACACCATTGCAGAAATACGGCAAACGTAATTGGGTAGGTTTTAGAAAATCCTGAAGACTCTATTAGCGAAATAGCTCAAACTACAAGTATGAGTAGAAGCCGTAACCACATACTTTTTTGGTCATGACTGTAAATACTGTTTCAAAACAACTTAAATCTGGTATTGTTTATTTTGTACTTGTGATATAATGACCATCATTTTGTAAAAATTAAAAATATTCCCTAGACTATTATTTAAATATTTAGAACCGTCAAACGGTTGTACGTAAAAATGCATCGCTAATAGTGAAAAGTAAAAATTATAGCAAAATCGATCAAAATATATTCTATTACTGTATAATATACATAACAATTATTATATTATCACACAAATTGAGCATTGAGGTTTTCCATCTATAACCATTCCTTTTGTTAATGATTATTGTTTTAAGGGGGAACGAAATCGGTACCATTTATAAATAATACATAGCAAGTGTCGCCACTTGCATAACGCGAGGCTGTGAGGGCTGCAGGGCCTATTCAGGGGTGTTTTCTACCCCGCACCCTATCCCGATGATTAATTACAGCTTGATGAATATGCATGAGCGCAGCAGAGCGCGTTATCTGAATACTAAATACTTGGAACTCTGCGACAGCGCTTCTGCGTTTTCATACGATTAGCCCCAAAAATGTAAGGGCGCGATAAGGGGATAAAAAACAGCGTGTATGTGTGTCAATCGATCATTATCCTTATTGTGCAATTAGCTAATATACTTGTGTGTATATGAGAGTTTGATGGATTCACCTTTTAGAATCGTAAACGGAAGATAAAAAGGAATTGACAAACATTTTCAAGTATACACGAGATAAAATATTTATTTTTATTTTCTATACGAGGTATTCTCGAAAGTGGAATTTGCTTGTTAGTGCATTCCTGAAGAGGGGTTGGAACCTTTGGTGTAGAACTTACACTTGGAGTAGTTTTCCACACACACCAAAACACTTTTGCACACACTCGACGCGCGTTTCGCCAACCAAGTTGGCATCATCGGGAGATGATTAAAACTGAGTTGGCATCATCGGGAGATGATTAAAACTGAGTTTTAATCATCTCCCGATGATGCCAACTTGGTTGGCGAAACGCGCGTCGAGTGTGTGCAAAAGTGTTTTGGTGTGTGTGGAAAACTACTCCAAGTGTATGTTAGTGCATTTGAAAAAAATGTTTGTGATTTTCATAAGGGGGTCGAAAATCGGAATAATCCTTAGATCTTGATGAGGCTTGGATACACTTGGTTTCTAACAGAATGAAGAAAATTTCGTCTGTAGTAGAAAGTATTTCAATATTTATCCGATATTTATTAAATTCACACTAATGACACGTATTAAAAAAAAACTGAGCTCTGGAGACGGGAAGTTGTCGGCTAACTGATAGTGGAGTTCGATTTGTAATTTACTAAAGGCGCATTCACCATATTTTAACATTTTAACTGCAATTTAAAATTTTATTCAATTGTTGAGATATAACCAATAACCATTGCTTATAATGTTACGATAAGCAAATATAGTTCACTTACTATAGCTAAGTTTTATTGCATCATATTCTGCCACCAGTTTTATGTACTATATTTATAATATTCTGGTCACGCTTCTGTTCTTAGCTTATCCCTAAGATGTTGGGTGGAAGAACTCAAAATTTGGCAAAATGGGATTCACATTGATTATGCTTTGGTCTACACGCTAATTCGAGACAAATAATATGTAAATGGAGACCAATATATCTTGAAGATTATAGAGGTTGTGGCGAATGTGTGGATTGGAACGCAGCAGATTGGTGGAAAGACGGATCTACTATTGGAGACAAGTGAATGACATTCCTGGACCTCTAATACCTCCATAGGGAACTACTTCGTATGAAATTTATTGTTTGATGTTTATATACGACTCGATACATGACAATGTACCATGATTTCAAAAATTATCTTGGTCTAAAATGACCAATTAAAGACTGCAGTTTTAGCTTATTTTATCCTTTTGTAATGATTGTTACATCCCACACTGGCATCATCTGCAATAATGTGCACATGTGTTTCTTAATCTAGAGATAAAATAATAATAAACTAAATAAAAAACTATTAATGTTTTTATTATCAAAAAAGCGAAACCAAAGAAACTCATGAAATTGTCCAATCAATGGAGGAAAAATAGATCGATTAAATCGTGTAGTTCTGGATTTTTGCATTGAGAAGGTTCAAAGGTACTGTTTCTCCCAGTTTTTTGCAATTATCTCGAAAAATATTGATCCTACCGAAAAAATGTTCATATAAAAAATTAATCTACATAAAATTCCCCACATTCCCCCTATTTATTTTTATCGTAGGATCAATGGTTCAAAAGATAATGGGGAAAGAAAAATTAATATTTGGGAAATTTCTATTTTACCAAATCTATTCATCAGAAAGACTTATCCACGTTTCATAGAAAAGAATCTACTGCTAAAATAGTGTCTTGGTATAAATATCAGTATAATTTCGGAACAAATAGAACTAAACTCAAAAATAAAAACATTTATTGATGTGGTAAAACACGTAGCAAAATAAGTGTAAATACTGAATTTCATCACAAATAAAAAACAAAAAATTATTTTTGTAGCCATTGGAAAAAGTGGACCAAATTATTCTCCTGCGAGAAACTGCCATCCAAACATAAATTTTTTGAGGAGTAGTGGAAATTCAACATAAATATGCCGACTATCCAGTCTTCCAAATTCACATATTTTGAAAACTGATGTACCTCGAAAGATTAAACCACGCTTAATCAGAAGACGTTTTGGGGGTCTTCAAAAAAAAAAAAAAAGTTTTGTGCTCTGTAGCAAAAACGATAATTAAAATGATTCTCTTGAAATATTGAACTGATTATAACAATAGAAAAGAAATAAAAATGCAACAGAACCGCTTTTCAGATTTTGCCAATCAAAACACTTTAATATAATCAGCACAAAAGGATAAAATATAGGCTAAGACAGTGGTTTTTAATCCCCTGTAATTCCTCTGTAGGTATCGTTGTGAGTACGAGTCCTTCGCTTCAAGTCAGTACGCCCCTTTAACGCCGTCTGGATACGTCATAAAAGTAATAAAACGCCGGAGGAACGTTCAAGACCAATCCGAAGCAGTCCGCATCAATCCAAAACTGTCACCGTTTTCACTATCCGTCCGTAACCAACGCTCCGACTTAAAGTAATAATTTTCTTGAAAAGAATATTGGTAAGAATACACCGTGGTCCGCTACTATCCGTCCGTACCGCCTTCAGTTAAGTATAGGTATTTAGAGATCTTATTGTTCGTGAGTACCGCTGTATTATACTATTAAATCAAACTAGAGCTAATTGGTAATTCCTCCGTTTGTCTTTTGCTTCATAAAATATGCATCGGCTGGTTAGATTTGCTCGCTCGGGCAATCTTTAAGGCTTCAGTGCATACAGGAAAACTTAACTTACGAAAAATAGTCATTGGTAAATAGCTCTACATGTGTGGCAGTAGTTCGCCGTATTGTAAAACCCTCTGTATAGACAAGAATATCTATGGCTAACCGACTGCCCGCCGTTCATACTACACCCTGTTGGAAATTCCGTTTGCGTGCCGTCCAAAATCGTTTCAACCGCGAAAACAGACTTCCGAAATAAAATCATATTCACGCGTATATACTTTTGATTGCCAGCCCGCATATTTATTTTCGTTATCAAATTTGTACACACTCGACTTCAAAGTCGCTGAAATATCCTGTTTATTGATTGATTCATTACTGTTTTAATAAATAAATACGTTGGTATACATAGGTAAAATTCACAAGTTATTATTTCAAGTTATTTATTTCTAATTAACCCGTTTGAGAAATTGTCCAAGTCCAGTTGACAAGACAATCATCTTAAAATCCCTGGACAAATAACCGTATCTCCATCTGTTAGCTACCCCTAAACGTTCTCACCACCGGAGAACCAAACAAGTGCTGTTCCTTGCACTTAAAAACTAAGGAACTGGCGCCCGAGTTTCCGTCTAAAAAGTGTTACAAAGCCAGAGAGTTCTGTTTGTAAGTAGCCAGTTACAAATATTACAGGTTACGTAAGTGGACGTCATTACATATTTGGATTGCAATATTTGTAACGTTGCATTTTTAATTTTACTGCAACCACATTTAAATCATCTGAATATCGACACTAATTAGTTCATCTTGGAAGGAGATTTTGTTAAAATGAGACTAATATTTTGGAGTTGAATTCAGACTAGAACCAACTCAACATGATATTTAATTTGGTTTAGTTTATAAAATTTTCTAAATATAGAATTTCAGGAACCATTAGCCTACATTATAATTTTTCTATTCCGGGTGAACATGCATTGCGTATCGATGTTAAAGACTTACTTCAACATAGTTGTATCATCCGCATTCATTTCATGTGTTGTTAAATGTATTAATTTTGAACATAATTTTACTTATATGTTTTTATAACTTCTGTACCCATTAGCATTGATGGTGAAAAAGACGAGATTTAAATTTGTAAAATCTAAATACAATTAATTTACCTCAAATAAGTTTTCACCGTAACACGTAACACCTACATAAAAATAATCCATTACTTCTTATTTCCTGTCAGTCTTAATTTGACTCTAACTGCTTTATTAAACATCATGGAATTGGCATTAGGGTACAAATAATAAGGAACATACGTATCCCCATGTTGAACGAATTTGACTTGTTGATAATATTACTTGCCGTGTCAGATGCAATTTCTAGCTAATATATCTAACGGACCAGGGCGAAGGACGCTATGCACCCTATGCAAACATAAGCCGACTTATCTTTCATCGCTGGAGCTCTAAGCCAATTATCGTTATGTAACCAATGTAATCAATGTGTTTTAAAATTGCTTTTAGTGCAACCTTTGTAATCGGTTTAGAAGCAATTGCATTATATGGGGTTAACGTCAGCGACAAATAAAAACGAAACAATGTGTTTTTTATTGAATGACACGATGGATCTATTACAGCAAATGGGTGCATAAGTGCGGGCAGGCTGAAGAAGAGAAGAGTTGTTTGTTGTGGAAAGGTAAAGTGAGGTCCGACTGCTATGGCGCTACAAAACAAGGGATGAGCTGCTACTTCTGTCTAGTAGCACGGAAGTTGCTTGTGGTAGCATCAGGGCCATAACTTTTGTAGAGCAGTCGCTATGAAAATAAAGGTAGAAAAGACTAACACCGACAACTTTTCCAAGAAGTAAGCAGACTTGTAAGAAATGTTATCAACCAATTGTATAACCTAATGCATAGGAACAGTTTTCCAAATCAGGAACAGTTTGCACTTAATAAGTATAGCAATAGTAGTTGCTGTGAGGTGACGAAGCACTTAGACCTATACAATACAAGGAATCAAGTTTTTTTTGTACTTCTATTCGATAATGATAGTTGTTTCTGATGAACTTCTTTCTAATACTAAATACTAATAAAATACAAGTTGAAAAAATAGTTTCTAACATAAAACCTAACGTTAAAGAAACTGATGTTATCAGTATCAATATGATAAAACATTTTTTTTCACATATTACAGACTAAATTACACATATACTAAACACTATTTTAGGTACTAATAAATTTCTTTTTGACTGAAAAAAAAGCTTTAATTATACCAATATCCAAAATGTCTAATCCAGTTCTTATGCTGATCTAGGTCCTATTAGCATTCTACCAACATTGTCCAAAATACTTTAAAGAATCTTATATGATTAAATAAATATTTTCTTGAATTCAAACAAAATTTTACCTTATCAAAAATCTGGGTCCAGATAGGGTAATAATACAGCTACAGTCCTCCTGGATGTAACTGACAATATAGATCAGAGTGTTGACGATAGAACCATAGAACCATTACATAATAAAGAATAATCGTACTAAACGATATGATGGCATTATCAGTATTGCCGCATACTTCGGGGTTCCTCAGGGATCAATAATTAGACCATTTTATTCTATATACCTCTGATGTAAACTGTCAGTTACAGTACTCTAGTTATTAATATACTAATGATATTAATATGTATTTAACTTTTATAAAAGATTATGCAGAACAGTCTCAAGTAGAACTTAATTCAGATCTAAGTAATGTTAAAACTTATTCTGCATGGTTCTGAATCCACAAAATTCCATCCAACTAATAAAAACAAAATGTCCACATTATCTTCATAAAACTAAACTTTCGTCATTCATTTCACTATATTAATATTCCGAGCCAACATCAGGTAAATATCCCTAGACACCATACACATTTTTTCAAACTTTCGTTTAGTTACTGTGCCTCTAAACTTTTTTTTTGAAATTTTCGTTTTTTAATTGCCTATGGATCTGTCAAGCTAGATTTTCAATTTTTGCCACCAACTTTCCAAAAATTTTCAAATTTCTTTGGAAATTTTTGAAAATTTAGGGGCAAAAATCGAAAATCTAACTCTACATAGAGGCAATTAAAAAGCGAAGATTAAAAAACAAACTTTCCAAGACCTGCAGACTGATTTGAAAAAAAAAGTTATATTTTAATTCATCCAAAAACGTCTTCTTTTTATGTATCACTTTACAAACCGTATTCCTTAAGTAATCACGACAATTTTTTTTGTTGCCTATCGATTTGTCGAGATAGATTTTCGATTTTTGCCACAAACTTTTAAAAATCTTGATAAAAATTTCACACGTCGCATTTTTAACCAATCAGAAGTTTGCTCTTGGTTTCGTTACCATGGCAATCTAAATAATTTCCGGAAATTTTTATCCTCCAGGGTAACTCCAGGGTTTTTTTGTCAAGTAATTTTTCTTGAATTAAAAATCCGGAAATTTTTTCTTGGTCACGAATTTAAAAGAAAATTTTGTTAACGCCTTGGGAAGATTTTCAAAAAATTCGGCACAATTAAGCACTAGAGAGATTACAAGTGAATATTCAAACTTCTTTGAAAATTTTTGAAAAATCGAAAATCTACCTAGACAGATCTATAGGTAATTAGAAAGCGAAGATTTGAAAATTCACTCCGATTGCATAAGTGTTAAAACCTGAAAGCTGATTTGGAAAAAAGCTACTTTGGTGCCACTGTAGGACGGTCAGTTAAATAGCTGTAGTTTTAAATGAATATAATTTAAAAACCATAAGTAATACGACGTATAAAGACACAACATACAGGCACATAATATCGAGTATACTGGAATTAATTTTCTCTTCAGAAAAATCTGTGTGCTGCTAAGTGAATCTGAGCTTCAGATTGAGAGGCAAAGTTTGACTTTTTAAATTATTTTTGTGTGACTTTAATGGGCTGATATAATCGACTAAGTATTAGTTTTACCATTTGGAGAAGTTTATGAATAGTATTGAGTTTTTATACAAGCATAATAATAACAAAAATGTTCAATTTGATGTATTACAAACAGTATATTAAAATGATGTTCGACTTCTGAACATACAAATTGTTGGACCTAAAAATCATTTAAATCACTTTAGAATGCTATTATTAATTATCGAATCTGTTAAAACAACTGAATTACGTTTATGTTATTAAACATTGAATTCAATAACAAAATTAAAAGCGTCCAAAGCAAAAAATACTGAAATAAACGATATCCTGGTACAAGCACTTTCATTCTTATTGGAAATCATCAGGAGGATAGCACGAATTAACGATTCGTTTATGTATATATATAAATTGCGTCAATTGAGACTTGATGAAGTCGGGTGGTCCAGTTTATAATAGCAGACTATGAGCTAATTTAGCGTAAAATAATGACATTTTTCTCTATAAACTATTGTCGAATTCGGCTTCGTAAGGTCTACAGGGTGTTAAAGATACAAAATTTGAAAGATTTAAACGGGCGCAACCCAGTATAATTAACGAGTCGGAAAATGTTTATTTAAGCCAAATATCAAAACCTATTCATCATAGCTTACTTAAAAAGTTGTTATTGTACAGGGTGATCTACCACGAGTGTGCCAAACTTCAGAGGCCGCTAATTTATCAAAAAATAAATGGACTATCGTTGATGAACATATAACCTAAAACGCATAATAAGGGAGCTACAACCCCTTGAAGGGGGATGATGAATATGATATAAAATTTTCGATTAAGTCCAAGTGGTAACAGAAAAATGAAATTTTCATCCATTACGACCTCGAGGAAGGCGCATAAAATTACAAATTTCATATTTATCAGCTTGCTTTATTAGGGTAGTTTTGAGGGGTGAGGGGTACCTAATTTTTTACTCTAAAATTTTTTTGACGTTATTTTCGAAGCAAAAGTAATAAAAACGCGTGCATTTTGCGTTGAACGGCAATATCGTTTTTCAGCAGCCTATTATTATTCAAAAACGGCTGAAGTGACAAAAATTTTGAAAGATGTTTGCCTCGGAGTCCATTGCATACAAGAAATAATTTTATTTAAAACTTTTGAATCGAAGGTAACGTCAAAAAAATGTTGGAGAAAAAAATTACCCCTTAAAACTATCCTAATAAAGCAAGCTGTTAAATATGAAATTTGTAATTTTATCCGCCTACATCGAGGTCGCATTGTGGTGTTTTTACACCCGCAGAGGTCTGTAGTATGCCCTTTCATGGTAGGTCTCTAAGTGTGATTTTTCAGCAGTCGTCCAAGACATGGCGCTGGTGGCACGGAAACATATTAGAAAACAATAGGATTGTGGAATGTGAAATCTTCTAGATAGCACCTGGATTGTTCTAGATGGTATCTCTTCGAGAATATAAAGACCAAAATGATCCACTGCAAGTCAGTTGTATATTGGAGAGTGAACTGATGAACAGAACAAAAAAGGAACAGTGACTAGTACAGTGACAAGTATAGTAATAATAGTGTTAAAGTAGTGATTAGTGTTAAAGTTTAAGTGACTAACAGCCGGTTTCACAATCGTTGGTTAACTAATAGTTATCAGTTTACCAAGGGTTAATCATAAAATACTGTTTCACGATATCTTATATAGTCTTATAGTTAAGTTAACCACTAGATAGGGTATTGGTAAACCGAAAATTCGTAGTTAACAGAACTATTAATACATTTCAAATATAATAGGTTATGTAACTTGCTGTCTTTTTATTTTTTCTCACTGCACTATAAATAGATATTTGATTTTAAATAATGGATTTTACGAATTATGATGCCAATGCCTTTAGTAGTGATGAGAAGGTCAGGAGGCCTAGGATATTTCGTTACAGGCCAAATTATTTTGAAGAATATGACCAAAAGGATTTTGTAAATAGATTCCGGCTTTCTCCTAGAACAGTAGAAAATTTGTTGGCCGAAATATAGGATGCAATTTCTCATTGTAATCACAGATTATTATTTTTTCTATTGATACAAGTTTAAGGAATATACTCATTTTGCTGTCAACTTCCTTTTCTGAGAAAGAGTAATATAAACTTGTGTCCAAAAAAAAAACAAATTTCAATAAAAAGTAAAAGTTTTCAACCAACTTACCTTTCATCAAGTATAATAATAATGAATTATAGGTTAATTATTCCTCTTCTTCTAAAATGCCAATCAAATAAAACTTCTTAATTATTGGTTAGATTACCAAATATAAAATTCATATTGTGAATCGTACATAATATGTGTATTTACCACAAGTTGTAGTTGAACACGGTGTAGGTTATTAAACCAAAAAGATTGACCAACGGTTGTGAAATCAGCTGTAATTATTGTAATTAGTGAGTTAATAAATCAGTGGTTTTATCTTGTTGCAATTATTGATTCCACTCTTGAAGTTGTTTACTGAGAGGTGTAAATAAGTATTTTAAATAGTAGTCTAACTTCTTGTAATATTTTGAGAACAGGCGTAAATGAAAAATTAAGAGATGCTATTTCCAGATGAAGAAATATGAATTTTGATTAAATAATTATATTTTACGGAGGAAACTGGTGAATGAATAGTGCAAAGTTTGGAAGAGGAGTGAAATTTTGAGTTAAACCACGGGGTTATATATTTTAAGGTACTTACTTATTAAAATACAAAATAATTTCGGATCTGAGTTTTACATAATATAACAGAGTGAGTAAATACACAATTTGTGTAAACGTACATTCGAGGTTGAAGCTAAGACTGCTTGGACTGGTAACACTTCCATTAACATTATAAAAACTAAACTAATTTAGTAATTTACAAGTTAAAACGCATTTAAACGATTTCATCTAACTTAATACAGAAACTAAAACCACGTAAGTATATATTCCCAGAGGATACGTTCCTTGTAGTTTGTCTCTGGGGGGCGTAGGGCATTCCCTAGCATTGTCAAACAAACTGTCCTTTTTAACAACAGATGTTACTCATTACTGAGCACCGACTATAAAACCGCTTTGTATCTCGTAATGTGGCGGGAAATTGTATTTGTTGTTTGACTATTTATTATATTATCTGTTGGTTTTGTTTGGAGGGGCCGTGATTTATGTAACACCGAGTAAAAAGATGAGCAATAAAAGATGTTTATTTTGTGCATACGCCGGCCGGGTGGGTAAATAATGCACCAGTGTATAAATTAATGTCTAACCGTATATATTTGTCGTTTTCTTCTACATAGTTTTACTTTTTATAACTGCAGAAGTAAAATAGCCTTTTGCTTCCTAAATGTTTTTAGTGAATATGAATCTTTGAAACATCAACATCATTAAATTATTTTAAGAATAGCAGTGGCAAATATAATATAGCTTCAAGGGATGTCACCATAGCCATTCATCGATATTTACTTTGAAAGATGGAATGGAATGGAGGGAATTCCTGTATGTAATACAGATCTTGTTGTAATCCTTAGACACAAATAACAGAGGTCCCAGAACGGAATCTTGAGAAACTCCATTAAAATCACGTCTCTCCTCACTGACTGAAGGCCCCACTTTAAACTTTAAATGCCTTTATATATACGATTCGAGAGGGATAATTAGATCTATAAACGTAGATTATCTCGAATACCAAAATTTCCAAAAGAGTCCCAGTAAAAGATATCCACGCACTCCCCATTGTCAAGTATTTTTGTCCATCCGTCGCGTCGGTATGAATTAATTCACATCTACTTATATTAGTATAATATTTATTGACTTCTACGTTGTTACTGTATAATAATAATTGTATTGAGTGTGGTTTTGCACTTAACCCTCTGTACTAACCATTAACGGTATAACCGGACACCGGAGGTTAATCGTGAGATAATTTTAATTTTCGTCCGGTGCATCAACAAATCATATTTTTTCATTTATATGGGCGTGATAGGTTTGGCGTGTTTATTTACATTATAACGCAAAACGGAGCATTATATCCTCGAAGTACAGAGCTGCAACTCCAAATACAATATATTATCACCCAATGTGAATTGTATGAGGTAACGCTGTGAGCCACACAAAGGACTGTATTGTAATGGAAATGTGGGCCTGGACCAGAATATACTAGGATAGTGAAAGGATCCTCGCATTGTCCGCGTAACGCCCAGGATTACTACTGTTTATAACTTCTCCACTATTGTTCCTTTTACTATTATTATGTCTTTGTGTTACTGTGTTCATATTAATAACCATTAAATGAACTACATTGTAAAATATGTAAAGTACGTGTTCACGGTTATTTACTGCTCGATTGGATTTAATCCCGATCTTTCTTAATCATACGATAAAACATAATATAATTGACTTTAATCATTTCAAATTAATAATTTGTTTTAAGTGGGTGCCTCAAATTATTACTCAAGAAAAAAGTAAGTACATAAACTCATTAAAAAAACACGGAATTAGTTATTTGAGTATTAATTTAGGAAAAGTGAAGTTCTTTAGTTAAAATACGAATTGCATACAAATTTTTTCTAATTCGATATCGAAAAATGCTTCTTAGAAAATTGTAAAAATCGAATAGCTTTACATAGCCAATGTATATACACCATCAGATAAAATGTCCCTAGAATGCTTGTTTAAGAAATGACATACTTTTGTAGTAAATGTTTATAATAAATAATTTTCTTGGTGATTTTTATTTATTTGTTTCATCAGCTCTATATAAATTATAGTTAGGAAAAAAGTACTTTTCTTAACCGAAATGAGTGGAAAAGTAAGAGTTTTCGATACCGAATTATAAGAAATACATTTTACAGGGTTATTTTTTGTCTTGAGAGTTTGAAAAAAAAATTCTTATTAAAATTTGGTAGTAAAGTAGTTTAATAATATTTATTTCACATTTTCTACTGTTACCTGCAAGTTAAAAATAAATTGTGTATATCATGAAAACATAATTTTCAATCTTTTTTGAGGTTATACATATGGTGAAACTCATATTATAGATCAATCATTCTAGAATAATAGATCAATCAATTTAGAATAATAATCATGAAAACTACTTGCTTGTTTCTGCCTTAAAGAAAATGGATTTGTCAGCTGTTGAAATTATCGTAGTTTTTGGTTTTAAATTATTTGAGAGGAAACCATAATTTTGTTCCTGCAATTTCATATATGTACAGGGTGTCCCACTTAAGATGTATCCACTCTCCTAAAATCTTTATTTGTGAACCGATTTTCGAAATCTTTTTTTTGCTGGATAGGGCTTGGAAAACTGCATTTAAGCTATACCTCATATTTCTTAGAAAGGTACATCATGACCTACTGAGACGTATTTTTTTTAGCGAAATTTCGAGAAAAACTATTAGCGATTTTTTTGGAGAAAAACTACTTAATATATGTACCAGAATTAGATTCAGGACCTTTTAAAACCTAAGTGGTATGAATTTTGCGACATTAGGATACAGGGTGTTAAAGAAAATGGAGAGGAATTTTTAAAAACTGCAAACTTTTTTTGTAAACAAAGTCGGTACTACTTTGAAATTATCAGTAATTTAACATTTGGTTTGTTTGAAGACACGTATTAAGAAAAAATCGACAGTGCGGTAACGACTAAAAATGGTAGATATCTAATTTCTGTTGATAGGTAGGTACGGTTAGTACGGTTATTGAAAACAATAAAATTCACTAGGGCGACACTGTCAAAAAAAAGTACGTTATGATTATAACTATGATTTTTGTAATGCTTTTAATGTTCTGTTTAATTTGATAAAACATAAAAGGGACTATATAGTAGAAATTGTTCCATTGATACTGAACTAATTTTTAATATAGTAAAGACCAACGATATGGGTTTTAGAGAAAAATATATTATTGTCAATTATACCGTTTTTAGAATAGAGTTGCAGGTGTTCACGAAAGTGGGACTTTATTTATATACGAATTTAATAAAAGTGGAAGACTAAATAAAAAATAAGATGAAAACCCTCCTACTTATGCAATAATAATATGGAATACGGTCCTGTGTTAAGTCACTTTAGTCGCGGCACAATCTGTTTTGACCTAGACATCTACCGAGCTGAATTTTTCAGAATATGTAGTTTTTGATATGTATAATGACATACTAAAAGTCCCGAAGAATCCGAATTGAGCGTTAGCCGCCATGTTAAAAAAATGGCTTGCGCGCGCAGTCGTAGAAAATATTTTTTCCTTGCCTTATTTATTAACCGATTTTAATTTTCAAAAAAAGCAATTGTAACCAAAGAATGAGGCTATAATATATATTTTATGCATTTTACTAAACTCAAGTCTAAATGATAAAAAATTTACTTCAATTGAAAAAGTTTGTTTTGAAAATTTTTATTTATGCAATTAAAAAGAAAACTGTGGGTTTTATGAAAATATTTGTTAAATAAAAGTTGTAGGCCATAAAAAATCAAACATAATTGTTTTTTGAATTATTTTGTAGCTCTAAAAATAACGGAGATAGAGCAATTTTATTATATAAAATCATATGTTAGGATCGTTAGAATCAGAATTAAAAAGGTACCTAGGATGTGCATTTCAATCACGACGCAATTAACCACAACAAATGTTATTTCCCTAAGTTTTCAGAGGGTGCGTGAGTTAATAATTATAATAATAATGAAAGAAAAATGATAACAAAAAAATTATAAAAATAATAGTCTAATAAAATAAAATAATAGCCTACGCTGCTCTCGATATAAAAGACCACTTTGGCCTGCCGAAAGTCGGCAGAGTATCTGTCTACCTAGGTCACACGACTCTGGAATCTACAGTCACTATACCTACAATATACGGGGAGTGGCTGTATACATTCGGAGGCTATGGGAGGAACTATCCATTATCGAGAATTCGAAAATAATAATAACCTTTCAAATTCACTTCAAAAATAAAAACAATTGAAAAATTCCACGAGTAAAGAATTGCGCTGTTAGGGGCCACTATGGCAACGTTCCTATCTATACTATAAAGTATGTATTACAAAAAACCTTTTTTATAAATAAAAAATAAATTACTAGAATTTGTTATGGAAGACATTTTATCAGTACCTAGGTAAGTGCGATAAAAAATTTTGTCAAAATGTATTGTGGGTAATTGGGCCATCATTGAAAGAGTTTAATAGTATATTATTCAACGAACGAGTTATGAAGCGATTACTTATTGGGATAGTTTGCGTAAACCGAATGAGTAATGACCATAACTCGCGATTAGAATACTATGGTTTTTTCAGACTACTATGTTTCGGAAAAATATTTTGAATAAATAATTATAACACGTCAAATTACAGACAAACACGCGAAAAATTGTCAGAACTGTCAGAAGAACTTTATTTAATTTTAAAATGTCCTCGTCACTTAGCCTACTTTGTGTGACATGAAAATTTAAACCCGGTGATTACAAAAATTGTGAGTTTCTGATTGACTATAGTGGCCAATGGTTATGAAAGTTGGGAGTTCCTGATTGGTCAGTAGAGTTCATAAATCCCTGTAAAGGATAATGATTACTATTATTGGCAAATTATCAAACGCGTACGATATGCATTATTGTATAGTCGTGGAAGAACTAATTAATTGGAGTGGTTACATGTCAACAGCTTTAAAAGACAAGAAATCAACCGATGTCAGTTTTATACTTTTTTTATATTTTATACATTCACTCGAAAAGGTCCACATATAGAATTCCAGGTAGAATGAAATATGAAGGAAACTACTTTGATTGCCCTCAGAATATTGTAAATACCTTTGGTCTTTTTTTTTCAAAGTGTATCTTTACCTATGAGAGACTTTCCTAAGTTATCTGATGTAACTGTGACTGCTCTAAATAGTATTTCCATTCATTTTGATAGTGTGACTGATACTGAAATTCAAAAAGCAACTGCTAAACTAAAAAACAAAATGACCTCTGGTCTCGATCTAATACCTTCTTTCTTAGTCAAGGACTGCAGCAATGTTCTAAGCATACCTTTGTTAATTATATTTAATTTAGCTTTAAAAACCCGTAGCAATAGTCATAGATTGTTATTTGCGGATGATCTTAAGATATATAGGAAGATAACTTGTTCTGTTGATGGCGTATTGCTGCAAGATGATATTGATGCGGTTCAAAGTTGGTGCATAAATAATAGATTACCTTAATGCATCCAAATGTAAGGTTGTAACGTTTACTAAAAAATCGGGCTAGTATTGTAAATGTATACTTAATTGATGGGATGCTGTTAGATACTTAGATGTAATTCCATCAAAGATCTTGGAATCATATTTGATTGTCAACTGTCGTTTATTGATCACATTAATTCAAAAGTGAAAGAAGCTACGAAGATGCTTGGCTTCATAATCAGAAACTGCAAATCATTTACCGACATTAGAGCACTAAAGTTCTTTACTTTTCTTACGTAAGGTCTAAACTTGGGTACCTATGCATATCTTATTTGGTATCCCTATTACGCGAATCACAAACTTGCCTTAGAAAATGTGCAGAGAAGATTTCTAAAATTTCTGTCATTTAAAGTTGATGCGATTTATCCTGAAATAGGTATTGAACAAAACACTCTTTTGACCAGGTTTGAAATGAACAGCTTAGAATTAAGACGAAAGTGCAATTCTATTTCTTTTTTATATAATTTATTGCATGATAATATTTGCTGTCCAGAACTATTGTCGTAGTTATGTTTTAACAAATTATCATTCTAAATATAATTACCTGTTTTACTGTCCTCATGCTAGAAGTAATATTATTTTAAAATCGCCCATATATACAATGTGTAGTAATTTCAATCAAATATGTCATAGGTAGGTATGATTTAAATAATTGTACAAAAATGAAATTTTACATACTGCTATGAATAATCTTTAACCAAACATCGCTCATTGCTTGTATTGTATAGTTGCATATTTGCATTTATTTTTGTATTTTCTATTTGTATTTATTGTTTATTGTATATATTATTATTATTAGAATCTTTTTACGTAATATTAATAAGTTGTCCTGTTATTGGGTGTAACCTGTTGGGCAATAAAGGCATTAATACTATTATTATTATTATTTATAACGCCATTGCCATTTATCAATCTTAATACCAGTGATATTTATTTAGGTACAAAATATTTGTTGATTTCAATTGTTTTCATTTTTGGAGTGAATTTGAAAGGTTAATATTTTCCGTTTCACGATGCTGGATAGTTCCTACCGTGGCCTCCGAATGTATACAGTCATTTCCCATATACCGCAGATTTAATGACTGTAGATGTCAGAATCATGTGCCCTAAGTAAACGGAGACTTCGTCAACTTTCGGCAGACCGGATTGGTCTTTTATGCCGACAGGATCGTAAAAACTTATCTGGGAAATAACATTTGTTTGTGGTTAATTGCTTCGTGATTGAAAAGCACATCCTACCTTTTTAATTCTGATTCTAACGATACGAATATATGATTTTATATAATAAAATTGCTCTATCTCCGTTATTTTTAGAGCTACAAAATAATTAAAAAAATAATTCTGTTTGATTTTTTATGGCCTACAACTTTTATTTAACAAATATTTTCATAAAACCCACAGTTTTCTATTTAATTGCATAAATAAAAATTTTCAAAGCAAACTTTTTCATTTGAAGTAAATTTTTTATAACTTAGACTGAGTTTAGTAAAATGCATAAAATATATATTATAGCCTTATTCTTTGGTTACAATTGCTTTTTTAAAAACTTAAAATCGGTTAATAAATAAGGCAAGGAAAAAATATTTTCTACGACTGCGCGCGCAAGCCATTTTTTTAACATGGCGGCTAACGCTCAATTCGGATTCTTCGGGACTTTTAGTATGTTATTATACATATCAAAAACTACATATTCTGAAAAATTCAGCTCAGTAGTCAAAATGTCTAGGTTAGGCCTCTTTTTAACAGATTGTGCCGCCACTACTTTGTTTGTAGAAGTATAGAACGTATATCGTTGGAGAGCCCGACCTAGGATGAAATCTCAACTAGAAACTGTCTTGTCATGAACTGGATCGGCCTCAAAATTTTAAATATAAACATATATTTCTGATGTATCTTTTTTATACTACCAAATATTACATCAGTGTAATTCTAGATGGGAAAAAAATCATCAATATCAGGAACTGATTGCTATAACCCGAGTATATTTCTCCTTAGCGGTATAGTGGGTTGAAAGAATCAAGCAAAAAACCTTTAAAGATGCCGCACTCCGCCTAGTTTGGAATATGTCGAAAATGGAACAGGACTGGCTTTAGCTGTTACTAAATATTGACGACTAATTTTGTATCAAGTTCAATAATTCATTATATAAAAAATTACAAATCACAAATTATATTATAAATAACACAAATCACAAGTATGAACCAATACACTAAATAATAAACAGTTGCACGCACCAACGAGTCGGAACCCAACTCTGTACTCCAACATGTGTTATATAATTCCCCAGAAACTGGCGATCCCAGTAGTGAGTGCAACCTGCGCATTATTATTAAGTCTTGCTGTAGAAATATAACAAAGAATTTGTCGCAGAGATAAAGTAAAATGTAATTATTATTTTTTTAACAATAGTAAGGTCACCTTGCAATACTTCCCAGCAAAATGAACGTGAATACCTTTAGGTTTCAAATTATCTATGCGTTATTCTTCCACTTGCCCCTCATAGAAACTAGTGGAGCGAAATCGACCTAAAAATGTGTCGTTTATTTTTTTATGCGTAGAACCAGATAAAACTCTGTAGATTTTGTAGAGTAGGTTATTTGGAACCTGCAATGGGCAATTACGATATTTTTCTGTGGTAAAGATATTTTTTATTTCGAAAAAACTTCAGAAATTGACTATTTCGAAAAGTCGTGTTTTTTAAAATTTACATCCCCATATCTTCAAATCTAATTGCGCTATCGATCTGATTTTTTTTTTAAATTCAAGTACACACCCAAGCGCTTCCAATGGTGTTTCTGTTTCTATCGATTTTTGTTTATTATTTTCTTTAAATAACAATGAAGTTGTTATTTTGCTAAGAATGCACTCATATTTTCACTAATTGACAAACTTTTTTATTTTTGTAAATTTTCATATACATGCAGTGAAGCAATTGAAGACAAGATATGGGAGAAGTTTTTGAAAAAAAAATTTTCATCTAGGACTTATACTTTTCTATTTATGAATTTTTTTGTGACGGGGCGCGTGACTACCGGTACCTAGACTGCGACCGCACTAGCGCCAAACATGATAATATGGTTGTGCTGTCGTAATATAATAGTGAATTCATGTACACCGTGGATATTGTCGTGTGTGATGAAAATTTTTTTTTTTCAAAAACTTCTTCCATATCTTGGCTTCAATTGCTTCACTGCATGTATATGAAAATTTACAAAAATAAAAAAGTTTGTCAATTAGTGAAAATATGAGTGCATTCTTAGCGAAATAACAACTTCATTGTTATTTAAAGAAAATAATAAACAAAAATCGATAGAAACAGAAACACCATTGGAAGCGCTTGGGTGTGTACTTGAATTTAAAAAAAAATCAGATCAATGGCGCAATTAGATTTGAAGATATGGGGATGTAAATTTAAAAAAACACGACTTTTCGAAATAGTCAATTTCTGAAGTTTCTTCGAAATAAAAAATATCTTTACCACAGAAAAATATCGTAAATAGCCATTTCTCATGTAAAATTGATTACTTTATAAAACCTATAAGGTCTGATCTGGTTCTACGCAAATTTTTTTTTTCTCGAGAACTGAGAGACTTTTAAGGTGAATTTCGCTCCACGAAACGGAGATTGTGAATGTCAGTTTTTTGCAATTTTTTAAGGTGACTTTTTCAACTCACTATATCGTTATGGTTTATGATACTAGAGTGAACGGCACTAGTAAAATAGAGTTCGTGGATATACTCGTGTTTCACATATGAAAATATGTATGTGTAAATAAATAATTTATTTAAATAGAATTTGGCATAAAGTAGATATTCCTATTGATTTATTTCTGCATATTGCATTTATTTGCCTATAAATTTATATCACATTTAAAATGGTTCTGTTCAGTCATTATGTTTAGTATTGAATTAAATGATTTAAATACGGAAAATTAATATGACAAATTGTCTCCACATTTGTACACGTTGTATCTATCTGCGATCTTTTTAAAAATGATACCTATTAATTTTCATGAAGTTTATAGATTTATAACAGCGTATATCTGTCGAGCAAATAACATATGACAAAAAGAATATTTTAATTTATAGATTTACATATTACATTTGAACCTATCTTCGTGTAATATATTTTTTATTTCTATTACCTAGTCAAAATACTTTTAAAAATTGTAAAGTTGTACCTACTTACTTAGTAATTTTTGAAGCGTACAGTTTACATCATCATAATCGTAAAGTAATACCAAAGTAGATGGTCATTGGTCAAGCCTATTGTTCAATTTCATCGTTCATAAATAGACCTCAGCTTTAGCTTCATCCCACTTTAATGTATATATATGGATATTTTACTTTTTTTTCCCTTTTTCTTCAATTATTTCGTTCTTTTTTCTATCTATTTCTAGCTGTACCAATTCTTTGTTTTTCATTTCCTTCTTATCTTTTCTTTCTATAAATCACATTTAATAATTAGGGGAACGTGGGGCAGAATGGGGCACTTAACGTTTAAATTAATTTATTTTATAAAAAACTTGATAGAAAAGTGGATTTTTTTGCTATACGGGCCTTATTACTCTATAATAAAATTAAAGAAACCATTTGAATGAAAACTTAGTTAATGCAATTTTTAGATATGTCACTACTTTAAGAAATGTGTCATTTGCCCCGTACTGCCCCATGGGTGGGGTTAAACGGGGCACCTTTGTTTAAATATTACGAAATCAGAAAACTTGCATTTTGGGTTCACTGTTGGACCTGTTTTATCGCAGTTAAAAGTTCTATCCCCTCTAAACACAAATGGATGATTTAGATTATTCTGATTTGCCAAAGCAAAAGCAAGTTCTCGGAATTCATTCATTGAAAGATTAGTTCGGCCTCTTGCTCATCCGAAAAAACACAGCGATATTTATCCAAAATTTTTTCAACCCGATATTCTGGATTATTTCTTTTTTTTATTAACTTAACGCTCTAACGTTGTTTGGGGAACGTTAAATTGACCAGCAGCTCTTTTGTATCCCATCGAGCCATTTACAACTTCTTGTACTGCTTGGTGCATCTGTTCTTCGGTCCATTATTGATTTGATTTTATTTTGCAACACTACCACTTTAATTTAACAAAAAATAAGCAAGCAATTAGAGCAAGGAAAAATTAACAATAGGAAAATATGTTGATGTTGCAAAGTGGGGTACCCCGTTTTGCCCTACACCATTGTGCCCCACATGTAACTAATGAGGTTATGTAGCTATAAATGCAGAATTACTGGGCAAAATTTAATATTACACATATAATTAAAAGTCCATAGGAACAGTATAACATAGAATAAACAGCTGCTAATTAAATATATAACTCATTTTTACTTATTTGCGGTAAATTACAACTTGAAATTTGTAACACGAGTATAACTTTTCATACACCGGTGAATTAGGCAACATGGTGCATACAATGGTTGTCATCTCTTACATGGTAGTAGAAGGCAACATAAATAATATGTTTGGCGAAATTCAGATAGATTGCACCACTTGTATCGGAAATAAATTGAGTACCCCGTTTTACCTTACCACCCCGTTTTGCCTCACCTTCCCCTACATTATTGCCATTGTTAAATTGCATTACATTTAAGTTAATTACAGGCTTCATCAGCAACTGATTTCTATCAGTAAGCTGCAAAATGGCCATTTATTTTCATTATATTTTTTTTTGTGAATTTTCTATCTCTATTTGTATTCTGTTATGTGGAAAATAATAAACTACTATTATTATTATAATTATTATCATACTGCCATACTTCTGTTATTTAGCGTCCGATTTAAAAAGAGAAGAACGGTGAAATGAACAATAGTTTTGACTTTTGACTACCTAGTGCGTGAAATTTTATTAGCACGATGACTATAAAGACGTTCTAAAAATGTATCTTTTTCATAATCAGAACTTCTTATTGATTCGGTTCAACCTCGTTACTACTAATTTCAGATTCTCAAGCCAAGCTCTCTTCACATTTTCTTCTATGTGTCTCATACAATAAAATTAATTTTAATTTTATAGAAGGCTATTTGCCACATCTCCAAAACTTGCTAGTTGCGGAAATCAACTTCGTCAATGTGCAGATCATAATAATGGTTACTATACAAATATCTCACACAAGGTGATAAGGTAGCAATCTGATCGTCACGTTCTTGAGGAAATTCGTTTATGACATACCTTGTCTTCTATTTGTTCTTGTTACATAAATTTAGGAAAATTTGTAAGGCATTCATTTTTGAAAATAATACATCTTCTCATTCTATTAATTTTGTTTTATTCCTGAAAGCATGAGAATCTAGCGCTACCAAGAAATTGTGGAATGAATCATTAACCACCACCGCTATGAACTTCAACAAGATTTGTTAACTTTTCCGGGAGCATTTTTTTTAAACTTTAGTTCATTTAATCATAATAGCCCACCCATTTTGAATGGGTAGAGAAGAAGAGAAATCATTTTGTACGAAGTGCATGCAGCACCTCAAAAACATTATCCATTTATCATAATGCCTTTTTATGCTATCATCTTGCCACTTTCCTTTGATAACGATCCATGTTTCGTCAAGGTACATGGATTTAAACGCATGTTCACTTTTGATACTCCTCTTATAATCGCAATACGTTTGCTTATAATGCGATCTGTGCGTACAGTCTTGCCACAAACTCATTTTTTTTTGAATAATAAGATGTTCAGCACACTCTGCTCTGAGACACTATTTTCTTAAATTAATTTCCATAGCATCAGCAACTCTTTGATATATTGAAGATTATGAAGCAAGGCAGTTTTACTTTCTTCCTCTTTCTTGAAGCACTCAAAAAGGTTTACTTTGGATGCTAAATATTGTTGAAGAAAATTGACCATTTTAATTTAAATTGCAAATCCAAATGTTTTACTCCTACTATTTCTAAAAACTTAATAAGAAGTATTTCTCTACAGCCCTTCCCTCCTAAATTAACGTGATTATAAGAGAAACCCATATTATTTAAAAAATATACTATTGCACTTGCACTTGCACTTTCTAAGCAAGATGCCAAGCCAAGCACCTCGTTGAGTAAAAAATATAGTTATGGAATTCTATAATATTTTTGAGATAGGTCTCACTATTGATGTGTTTTGTAAATTTCAACAAAATACCATTGCCATTTTGTGTGCAAAGTAGGTAAACACTTTTATATTCAAAACAACGCATACCCATTTGATAAAATAAATAAAACTGTTCGACACAAAATAACAACAATTACGTAAACACTGTTGGATGCATCGACACGTGCCTAATTTTTTCCTTTATTGTATTTTAAAAAACAAATTAAAGTGCATAATCCGTGCATAGATCGACACGTTTTCATTAGCATAAACATTTCATTCCCAGTTTTATAAAAGTAAATAAAGGGTTTAGTTGTATTTGTGTATTGCTCGTGCGAAATGTTTCAAACTTTTTAATTCACTGTCTCAAAATTTGTTATTCAGTCGTCAAGAGTGCTTTTTAAACGGCGACTAAAAGCATATGGTTTTTCGCGTTGCGTCCCTTCACAACGGTATAATTGAATTTTAAAACCCTTGTTATTTTAACTTGCCACCACGGATGTTTTTTAAAATCGAGTGGCTGAGAAACTTCTGTTGATTTTGAATTCGTGCAATATGATTTTAACCAGAATTTAACGAAACAGAATCAACTGAAATTGATCAGATATTCTTATGTCAAAAATGGCATAGATACTAGAGATAATCTAATTAAGTGAATTTAATTGAACCATATTTTGAATATTTTGATATCCTGGTCAAATGGTAGGAGATTGGCGCACGTTCAACTTCAATCCTCCTCTATTATCACTAACTTTATATTATTCCTGTGTGACTTTTTGCTGGGCTGGGTATATTTTGCAGTATATGTATTATCAGAAAACATATTATTAGGTCTTAAATATAGTGATATAAATAAAAATAAAGTTGAAAAATGGCGTCATTTGCTTTCGATTTTCTCGGGTGTTATTTAATATCGTTTGACAAAGGTTTAAGTAAATGGCTATATTTTAAGAAAATGAAAAGTGTGAATATTGAAAGTGCATCATAAACTAAACTAAACTATTCGTCTCTATATAAAAATATTTTAGTAAACATTGAATCGTAGTCTAAAGTACTCAATATTCATTTTATTAAAATATATTTAAAAATTTGCTTGTGGCATAGCTGTTTATGTTGGAATGGAATAAAACTGGTTTAAAACAACGGTTTGTAGCTTTTACTGCGTAAAAATCATTTAAATAAGAACACACACAGAATTTTTTATCAGGATCAATTAGGCGTGAAATTTAATATGATTTCAAAGAATTACAGGATCAATCACAGGATAAATGATAGATTAGATGAATATTCCAACGGACAAGCACGTTTACTATGATCCAGTTAATTCAATGAACGGCGTGATGCGTAAAACAAACAGAAGGGCGTTGAAACTTGGGCCGTGGGCACGTGCCTTTTCTACTACACGTGTCCTTAAACCTATGCTCTCCACTTACCAAACGAACAATTGGAAATATATTTCCTGGTGTTGTCTTAGTCACCACAACACGGTTACATTGTAGTAAAATGTAGTTGGCTGTTGTAGAAATGCCTTTAAAAATATTGCTCCGGAAAGCTTTCTTTAAAATCACGTATTATTTGGCATTATCTCTCATATAGTACTGTAAGCTCTTAGATATAAAATAGCTTAAATTTTTGCTTTTTGTATGTAAATGAAGATTCTGAAATAATTCTTTCTCTATGAATTCAATTTTGCTTTATGTTTCAAAACTTTTTCCAATGATATTGATTTAAAAAAATTTATTTCTTTGCAACGTTTTTGTAAATGTATAATAATTGTAATAGTTGCATTCAATAGTAAGGAAGGTACCAGCATTTTTATTGTAATATTGACACTCCTCATTGAGAAAAAGAGTTAAATTATTCTAGACTTCCTTGAATTAAAAAATTTTTTTTTGATTAAAACAAAAATTGTTTTGGAAACAAAACTTAGTTTTAAATGTCAAACTAAATTTAAATCGAGCACCCGAATAGACTTATAAAACTGGCGCCAGAAAATTGTATTTAATCATAGTGAAAATTGTAACATATCGGGTGGGCCAGAAAGAACTGCACTTTTTCTTTGCCAAATTTGTATTATTCAACTGATTTGAACAAATTTGACGTCCGTAGTTAACTGATTAAATAGACTATAAAAACCATGCGTCAAATAGACCGAAATGTCAAAATTAAAGATGGCGGACACGTTTGAAAATAGGTCTTCCCTTGCGCTCTTTGTTTTTAATTAAATGTCAAAATTGCAGAACTGTTAACAGATTCCGAAATAATGAACGTTCCTCTGCATTTTAAGACCACGATAAGTTAAATCGATTCACCGGTTGTGACGATGTAGCGAATTCAAAAAAGGTCTACTTGCCATTTTGAAATCTGGAACAAAAAAAGCAAATTTTGATATTTTGCTTGTATCCACTGCATATAGGATTTTTTCCACAGACCAACTCATACAAAAGCAAATTATTTTTTTCCAGGTAGGTTCTAGTGTCCTGAATAAGGTCTCAAAAGTCCCCGAAGTGCTAGTGTAAGGATAAAATTTGGCAACGTCAAAGAAGTTTCCATCGCTAACTAACGGTAATCCTACTTTATTAAGGATGTGAACAAAGGCAAACCAGTGAAATTGAATTCATTACCACCCACTCATGACGCAGCTCAACAGCATCTATTTCGTGTTTATTTTCAAGTACAGAAATGGTTGGGTAATGTATGAAACCTAAACAGTGGGGGTGGATTTTAAAAGATACCTACCATATTGTGGCCAAAAACAACATCCCAATTTCCTGCACATGTTTGCCCTTTGAAGATGATTTTCTGTATCTGTACGAAAGGTTGTGGACCATTGCGTGGCTGTCGGAGGTTGGGACTTAATTGCTCACCAGTTTGCGGCAACTTCCTTGGACAATTTTGCTTGAATGCTGAACCGACTGAAGACTCGTCAGAAATAGAAGCCGTCACTGAAGCACTAAAGCAGAAGTTCTCAGATTGACTCGGATTTCCTCGAACAATGAATGAATTGATAATTTTATAGAAGGAGAAAACAGACAAGAACAAATTTATTAATTTGAAAATATTTGAATAAGTATAACAGTCATGGATTAGGCCTGCCGGGGAAACCACATAAAGAAAACGCACCTAGTACTCAACCTCAAGGATGGTGTGGAATAGAGTACTTAAATTATTCATAATAGGTATCACATAAGTTCAAATTCAATGCAAGATTTTCAAAAAAACTATTGCGTATACGAAAAAAAGATCCTCTATCATTTTAATAGAGAATTTCCATAGCTTTATTTTTGGCCTGATGTATTTTTGTCGTAGATATCTCGAAAAATTCGTTTCAGAGCATGATTTTACCCTTTTACAGTGTTGCCAAATTTTATTCTTACACTCCCACTTCGGAGACTTTTGAGACCTTATTCAGGACACTAGAACCTCATTTACATTTGTATGGTCTGAAGATTCTGCTCATTTTTCACTAAATGCGGTGGATTATTGCTAATTCTTCATTTCTCAACCGATTTCAATGAACTTGGTGTTGTTATGTAGGTAATAAAATAGATTCCTAGAAATTGTGAATAAATTGCCGAAATGTCAAAATTTAATATGGCGGACACGATTGAAAATAGGCCTTGTTTTGCGCTTGTTCTTTTTAATTAAAAGTTGTCCAAACCGGTAGATTCCGAAATAATGAACTTCCCTCTGCACTTTTAGACCACGACGAGTTAAATCTGTTCATCGATTGTGACGATATAGTGAATTCAAGGGAAACTAGTCAGTACTTCTAAATTTTTAACAAAAAAAATGTTTTGCAAGTCTTCTTATCTCAACCGATTTTTATCAACTTGGTCTTGTTATGTAGGCGGATTATAGGTCGCTTTGGTTGCCTCATACTGATGCCCAATCATTAGAAATGAGGCATGAAATTTTTTTGTTTTTTTTTTGTTTTTCTATTTAATCAGTGTTCTTTATATTTTCAGATGAAGACTCATTCTGGAAATCGTAAGAGAGATAATAACTTAATTTGAAAGTCGTTTAAAGTGATCATGCAAGAATTAAACGAAACATAATTAATGTAAATACAGTCAAAATTACACAATGGATTTTAAATTTGTTTTGAAAATTCAGCAGTATTTTATACAGTAGTTTTATGGGCACATTATCTGAGTGGCTTAATGCGTTGATACTTACTTAGCTTGGCTCAGAAGATCGATAGTTCGAATCCGTTCTGATGCAAATTTAAAATTTATTTTTATTTTACTTTGGATTTTGATGGAAAAGGAACTGGCAAAGTCTTATATGTGGTACGAATTCCACAATAAGTGGAGGGCCACTGTAGGGCCTCGTCTCTGTTTAACCAAAATGATAAAACTTTGGAGCGAGTTATTTTGATGACTTACAAGACGATTAAGAAAACACTTGCCAACAGGCAATATTGCTATAATTAAGGAAAGTAAACTTTAGTGCAAAGAGCAAAATCTGCGACTGCTACAAATTTTTTTTTCCTCATCCTCATCTTAGTTAAAAGTATATTTAGAAAGTTCTTACAGTTTGAAAAAATATACAAATTTAAGCTTACCCGAGCCTCTGTCATCATCAGATATTGAAGTGAACTCTTTTAATTTTTTCTGTGTTGTAAATTGATCTGAAGAGTCTCGGTGTTTTCTAACTTAATGTCGAAACACGTCAATCCCCATCAACTTGAGACTTGTGTAAAGATCGGCAGAATATACTTTAAAATTTTAACTTGGAATTAATATTTATTTATTAAAGGTTCTGGAAGTAGAAAAAACTACATTATGAAAAAATGAGAGTGCTTTTTAGAAATTCCTATGTATTGGATACCAGTTCCTCATTTATAAATATGATTTACCACATATATAAGGCGAAGATATAAAAATCTTCAATTCGGTTATATATTTTCTGTATATTATGTTTTAAAAAAAATTAAAGGAAATAGTCCGATGTGGTTAGATTTGGTAATTTATATTCCCACCGCATAAACCAAGGAAACTGCGAAGAAGAGTCAATTCGCTGAAAACTCTTAAACTTGTTTTTATGATGTGGTTGGTTGCATCTTGCAAAACTAAAATTGTATTTTTTTTAAACTTAAAGTAGTAACTAAAATAGTAATGTTCCTTTTTTTTTTTTTAAATGAATGGTTATCCGAGAAGAGGAAGCAGCACACCAAGGGGTAGGGATCTTGTATGAAAGCGTCTTTTGAAGGATTCGTCCTTTTGCTTATATCCTTAAGAGTCAGTTTGGGGTATTTGAAAATCATAGTAACCTTGACTTCAGGGAATTTTTACTTGCGGTCCTGCACCTGACGCCCCGTGTACACATCTGCCACCCTCCTTTGTTGTCACGCTCCAATTAATTAGTTTTTGCAAAAATCACATTGAACTTAAATAACGTTATTATTTGCTACTAATAATATACATTTTCGTGAAGGACTTTTTATATCAATATTGATTGACTTCCTTTGGCTCCTGTATTTAATCAATAATCACTGAGTAAATTATGTTAAATCTTAAAAGTATCACAACTGCAAGCATAAATGTAGAACATTTACCTAGACCCAATACACAAAACTAAAATAACGAAATATAACTGTATGATTTTGTACTAAGGAGACAAGCAAAATGATGGTGTAACATTTAACTACATTCTATTTGTACTTCCTATTTTTCAGTGATATTTCGAGATTGATTGGCAATAAATCAATCGTAGAATATTGTTTAAAATACATGTGGGTAAATATTACAATTATTGTTTGCGCAAGGTGATATTTCACACGTTTCACGTATCCTTTAAAAATTGTTTGTCTATTTGTCGAGAACCGAATTTCGTCCCTCAGTGGAATATTTGTAACGAACTATTAAGTAGAATTAACCACTAAGTAGAGACATGATATTTAATCTCTTGTTAATTAGTTTTATAATTTGCCAGCGATAAAATTATACAGGGTGTTGTAGAAAGTGAGCCTTCAATATTAAACTATTTGCCCGAAAATTATTGTAATGTAAGTTTCATAATAGGAGAGTTTATATTTTTTGAATCCACTTCTAATCTCTCCACTCGCATATTCACCCTCCGAGAGATTCAGCATTCAGTAATTCAGTTGTGAATTGCTCGTGACGTCCTAATATTAAGGTTTCTGTTGTAACGATTCTACGTACTAAAAATATTAATAAATTTAAATAGGTGAGATTTTTTACTGTTAACATTGTGAACTCTTATTATATGGCATATATGCAAAATATAAATTTTTTATGTTTTGACACCTTCCTGGATCCCAACTCATAATAATAAAATAATCCAAATTGTATTCACTAAAAAATATACCTCTCGTAACGATGTTGTGCATCATTTTCCTTGTGGTTTCAGTATAATTCACAAGGGGCGAGGGAATGAAATTCAACTGAGATCCCTGGATATTTCAAAGAGTAAATTCCATAATAAAGTTAGTGGACAGCTTTAGTAGCCCGCAGAGGTAGTTGTAGATGGCGATGGCAAGTTTGTGCAGTGTCCAGCACATAGCCCACTAAGATAATAAAACTCAGTGCTTAAGCCTTGCTGGACAAAGCCTTGGCTGAAGTAAATTGCCGGCCAGGATTACCAGGATTTGTTTAGGAGCTCCACTGCCGCTACCTGAGAGGACAGCCCTTGTGACCGCAAGGTAATTTCTATCTATATACGTGACTTACATTCAAATTTTGAAAGATTACAGTGTAATAAATCCATTAAGGCATATGCGCATAAATACAAAATGCTAATCGACTTCATTACAATTAAAAATCAAATCCAGATTTCGAAATATAAAAATGTGAAAATACTGAATATTTCTAATAATTTCATTTAATTTCATGTAAAAAAATTCAAGATCTTATAATATAAAATATTATGACATTACTAGTTTTGTTTAATTTAAAATAAATCCACAACCTTTGCTGTTTGCAATATATTTCTTGTTTTTTTTTAATCAATTAATCAACTTCTGTTTATTTTTATCGGCTTATATCCCTTTTTTCAAATTAACCAAAGATAGATAGTACAAGGAAATATTTTAAGGATCTTAAATGAGGATCGTTTTAGGTCAAATTATTGTGTATATAGATGAAACCATAAACTGAGTAACATCGAAATATTCCAGAAGTAATTGTATTGTCTTTCTTTCATGATAGCAAGGCAGCAATTGGGTTGCCCAATTGACATGCGAATATCTTTGACTAGAATATTACTACTGTGATTTTATAACATAGTCTGAAAGTTAAAGCAAGGAATTTTATAGGGGAGAGAAAAGCAGGTTCTTCTCAACAGATACCATAAGACTGACTAGTTTTTTTATTCAACCTCATCAAAAATTTAGAAGTACCGTTTTCCGTCATATTTCTAACGTTATTGATCACTTTTTCTGCTGTTTTCTCTGATCCTCTTCTCTAGTTTTTTCCTCCAAAAGTGCCTTCTTGGAAATTCATGACAATTTTGCGAATACCTTTAAAAATGTTTTAAACTAAATCGAAGAAACTCTTCTTGAATTTTCGTTACAGTTACGGCACGAATACGTCCACTCACCATTTAATTTTTGGACTAATTTCTGAATTATAATTCGAATTAAAATATTTTGTTCACAAAAGACAAAAAAACCGGTAAATATTTGAGCTGATATTTTGGCAGCACATGATATTTCAATATGATCTAACAAGGAAATCACAGTAGTAATAGACGTTCAAGAATTCAGTGGTACCATTGTTGGTGTTTTTTGTTGATTTCTCGAATATGAAAAATTCATGACCTGTATATATTTAATTAATACTAGGTGTAAGACCATGAAGACTATTTTGACTCTAGCGACCTTCAAAATTAGTCACCCTATGTTTCTAATCGTAAAGTATTGTGACTATTTTAAATTGTCACGTTTCTTTAATTTATTTCTACCTCAAAAAATCTCTAAGGAACATTACTTAATTGTTTATGTTTTTGTAAATCAAGAAATAACTGTTTTTCTTTTTTGCCAACACAATATTTCGAGAAAAATGATTCTAGGTTAATATATCTGTAATGCAGCTTATAGGGATATAGGGAAATTTAATTACCTATAAGGACGTTTCATTTCCTCTGGCGTTTAATGAGTTTTAATATTTAATCTTCATAGGGAATTCCGTCTATGCAGGACGTACCTTTGCATTCCTGCACTGTGCTATATAGTAACATAATATTTAAAGTTAAATTGTCTCTTGGGCAGCTACACATGTTTGATCACATTTTGAATGAATAATAGTTAAAGTCTTTCACAAAAATATTTCTCACAGATGAAGCAAATTTTACATTGACGAAACTTTAACAAGAAAAGTGAGCATTATGAGCTTCTGAAACTTTCCCTAATTCCCATTTCCTTAAATATTACTTTACTAAGGAAGTTACTGCATTTTTGCACTAAATACGAAAGTGAATAAGCCAAATTGTTTAATGGGCTCCTATAAGCTTTGATTTGACCACCCTCAACTTCGTTTTGTGGGGTATACACAAGAATGAGATAATAATTTGGGACAATTAAATGAGAAAGTTGAAGTAAAACATAGAAACAATAAATCACGCAAGTATTTTTTTTTAACATTTTTAAACTGGGTCAATGACATACTTCTGCAATACTTACAAGGGCTCTGATTGTGCTAGATTTTGCTACATAACTAAAAATCTAATTATAATTTTTTTCCTTTCAATGAGAGAAACCTTTTATGACAAGTCTGGTTTTGTATTTATCCACTGATCCATCTGGGTTTGACTTTATATGCCCATTTGTCCAAAATTGCTTTCTTATTTCGTGCTAATTTTTCAATCCAAGTCTTATTTTCATTGAGTGATTCAATTTCTCGTGCTATAGCTTCTAGGTTTATGATTTAACACTACCTGTTCTTCTTCTTTAGGGAATGTTATTTGATTGTAATATACAAGAGGTTTTTCATCAAATGAAACATCTCGTGATCTTACGAGTTTATTGGCATCCTTATTTATGGTTCTTACACAATAGAACAATTATCTCTCTCAGAATAACCATTCTGTTGAGGTGAGTAAGATATCAATCTCTGTCTAATTCTATTTACTAGAAGAATCTCTCTAACTTTGTAATTATCAAATTCGCATCCATTATCACTAAGGAAGTCCTTCACAGCATATTTTGACGAATGTTTCACAGATATCAGAATGGATAAGCCCACTTTGTACTTCAGCACGTTCACGACTACCAAATTTCAGTTTGTGACCTTTTCCATAAATACATCCCTGACTATCCATTTCAACATGAATACCTAACTCACGTAATAGGAGAGCCTTTATGTGTCTTTTATTTTGATGACCTAGTCTTTCATGATATACCTAATTGTAGTAAATTTTTAGTTGATATTACATTTGTTTGACATTCTGTCATAGGCTTCAAATTTTGTAAAGATAGCTTAAACAAACCACTAAATCGACATCGCTCACCAACAAGTTTCACTTTTCCACCATATACAAGCTTGCATTCTTCATCTTGATAGAAATTCACTTTCTGGATGTTTGTCTTGGGCTGGCAAGACAGAGTTTTCTTTGTGTCGGGGACATACCAAACATCAGAAAGAATAATTTTCTGACTAGTCAGTTTTTAATTGTCCAAATATAAACCTATTCTTGAAATTAAAATTGACACGTTTACTAAATGCACCTCTAACATCCATATAATTTACCATTATTATTTCAGATTACGTCACGGTAAATTAAAAATGTTATGAAGCCATCCCCCGACCGGAGGATAATTTCAAAACGCAACCCCGAGCATCCATATTATTTACCATTTTTGTTTCAGATTACGTCACAACGATAGTTAAAAATGGAATCTATTAAGAAACTAAGTGTTAAAGATAAGTGTTTGTGGACTCTAAAGACTAAAAAAGCACTGGTGAAAACTCCATCACAGACAACCTACGATACCCTTGCTGAAACTCTAGCGAAAAACAAGAAATAAGAACAATAATAGGAGCAAGATATATCGATACTACTTTAACAATAGGAGACCAGTTTACATCGGATAAAATAAAAGATTTGAAAGTGAAATGGCACCTCGAGTGTTTCCAAAATACTTACAAAAAAAAGATTTTTTGGGGACGAATGGCAAAAAGTATAATGCCCAGCAATTGAAAGCTATAACTAACCTTCCAGAAACTAATGATTGTCTTTGATATGCCGTCTGATGCAACAACGCCGAAGTAAAACAACACCCTATCTAAAAAAGGAGGTTTGTGTTTGCTTCGACAAAAAAGGTACTAATATAGACATTGAAATTACTTCACGTTGAATAACTTATGTCTCACGGAGATTTAAAATTATTTTTGCAGGAAGAAATTCCTGGTATCTATCTGCACCCAAAAGAAAAACTGGATCTGAAGGAATTTCACTTAAGCCTACAGTAAATGCTATTTTACAAGAAACTGAAGCCCAAATAACTAATTTAGATGTACTACTGAAGGCAACCATTATTTTGAGGAAAGTGTGCATATCTGCACCAAGATTTTCTCGAAGATACTAATTTTAAACTTCCTGAGGAACTTTTTTTTCAAATGGTGCCTTTGGGGTAGAGGTGAAGTTACTTGTGTTGTCGAAAGACAATCAGAAATGGATAACCGTACTTTCAGACTTTCACGAATTCTTATGTATGACCAAAAAACAATAAAAACAATCAAAACCCAAATCATCTACTCAAGTACAAAAAACCCGTAAGTTAGGTACCTTTGCAAACGGATTTGTGTATCTTCATAAAGAAACACAAGTAAGGCCGCGGTTGTATTTGATCAAATCTGGGGTTATCGATTAATACCAGCAAGATAATTATCATGGAAACATATTATGGTCAAAAGCGTCTTTAAAAGAATTACTAATAATAACGGGTGTATTACCAAAATAAAAAAAGATTAAAAATATTGCAATTTTAAATCAAGATAACTTAAGTACCATCACAATTTCATCCTCAATGTATTCACTTGACCAATGTTATATAAGAAACAACGCCAAGCTTGCCATTCCCAAAGATATCGCTCTTCCTATAACATCCAATGAGAGTTTAGCTGAGGCTTTGGAAAAAACTGCTGCTGGCTACTTGTAACTAAAGGTTGTATATCTGAAATAGCTTTTGATAAAAATAAGCATGGCTTTCGATGCATCTAAACGAGGAGCAAGAATATTGAGAATATTTTCACCAGACACGGATATTTTGCTGCCTGCTTTGAGAAAGGCGTCCTTATTACCTAATGATAGTGTATTCATTTGTCAGCTGTCGGGAAATACCATTCATTATACCCAATATACGAATCTCTTGACCAGTTCAAAGCTGAAGCATTTCCAGGTCTCCATGCCTTCTCGGGAGCCGATGTCATAGGAGGTTTCAAAGAAAAAGCTAAAATTTATTTTTGGGAGAAGTTTTTGGAAGTCCACCCACGCTTCAGGCATTAGCATCATTAGGCAAAAGTGACTCTGATTTTGAGCAGATTGATTTTTTTATTTGTTCATTATATTCAACATCCAAAAAAAGTGTGAAAAACTTAGCAGAATTAACTGGTGGTTGTTCACGTAGAGGCAAACTTTAACCGAAAATATGCCCCCCAGGCTCATTCCAATTTACCACCACCACAATTACACTTGGAACTTTGGCAGTGATGATTAGAACTAGCTAGTTATGTGTAGTCTTCTATAATCTGAAGATATACTTAATCTAATAAAATGTTCCTGTAAAAAAAACCAATTCATTTAAGCCGATCCAGAATGTTGTTCAATTATTAAATCAAATGAAAAAACGTTCTCTCTGATGTTCCCATTAACATCCAACTTGACTTGAAATGAGAAGTACTCTTCTGCTAAAATACTTAAAATCTTGCATATTAATAAAAGATCAGGTGAATCATATTTGCATTAGTTATCAATTTTTCCTTTGTAATTTCAACTTGCAGTGCATTCCAAAAATGTTTCAATCTTGAAGTGTGTGTAGCAACATCATCAGCAAGTTGTTTTTTGTAACTGAAGAATTGCGTACAAAAATCACAAGTTTTGTCTTCAGCACTTCCATCATATAATCTATGTAATCCAAGCTACATAACTCTAGAAGTTGAAAGCCTCATTACTTTCTGTAACGTTCCTTCAGTCGTATTTGTGGTAAGAACCAGAAGTACATTACAATCTGCTTTAGAGTAGTAAGTCAAGTTTCATATTCTTCTGTAGTCGAAATAGACGCCACTGGATCAAGTGGCACCAATTTTCCCTCAATGCCTTCGATTGTATCCGCAATCTCTCTTAATAAAATATATAACTTTTGTTTCCACGTAGACCAATTCATTTTACTTTCGAAGATATCTATTTGGATCCTAGTTGCTTCCATAATTTTTCTTACAAACGTAAATTCAAAATATATCTCAAGAATGACAAAATCATAACTTCTTAAATCTTACTTTTAAATTACTCACCTTCTCGAAGTACCCTGTATATGTATAATTAATAAGGAAGTTCTCTTAAATCATATTCGTATTATTAAAGTATTTGTCAGGCTCTTATGATTACTGATCTACTATCACCTGAAAATGTTTTATAAGCGTTGTTGTTCCTTCCCATCTATAACTGTGAAATAAGTATGCAAAAATTATTATAACAATTCAATAAATTTATAGGTACATGCAGTTTAACAATGGCATTCAGATCTGATTAACTAAATACGAAACAGATTAAAAAGCCACGGCTCGCAAAGCTGAGCTTTCGAATCCCATTACTGGCAATAATCCTCCTATTTAAAATCAATTTCAAACCAACTTCACTGATTTTTAATATCCACAAAAAATTAATGCAATTCAGATTATTTACAATTCATCGATTTTTAATGAATTTGTACATGGAAATTAGCTGGAATGGAATATTTGAACATTTCATTTATGTATTTCCTGTTTGGTTTACAGGCTTTGATGTAACCGTTTTTAATTATTCATTGATTCGACACCATAGTTTTATTTACATATATTTATCTATTATGTAATAATAAAACATCACCAAAAATTTGAAATTTAAGATGAACTAAAAGAAAATGAACCAAAATAATAACTGAAAACGACAAATACTTATATCAACTTTTACCGAAATTGTGTCATTTTATAATTGTGGATTTTACCTGGAATTAAGAATGTTTACTACTCAATGTGCAACATCCAGCAATAAAATTAATTTAAAATCAATGAAGAAGAAACTTATTGTTGAAGAATAGCTTTTGTGTTATCTGCGCCAGTAGTTATAATATAATCTATAATTTAAAGCTAATAGAAAGACACAGATTTTACATTTATTCAGGGTGTTCTTGAAAGTGGTACGTTCCTGCTACTACTGAATAACCCTTATATTAAACTCCTGATAATCATCCTAACGTAAGTTTCAATTGATATTGAAAATATTTCATATTTTGAGATTCGGCTAGGGACTTGCAGGTTTATTCTGTTCAAAAGACAAGAGAATATAAACTTACACTATAATTTTTGAGTATCTAATAATGTATGCCACTCTTTTAGATTTTAGATCCCGATTGATCGAAGTTGAGGAAATCAAGGGCAGGAATTTAGATGATTCGTAAATAAATTTCCCAGGTGTGTACTTAATTTTTTCTTTTTTGTAGCTTGGAAATAAATTGGAAAATACATTTCAATTAATTTTCTAATCACTTTTGTTACAGTGGTTCACAATGGAAACATGGAGAAAGTTCTGATGGTTCCTGTAGTTAATTATTTAAATACGCCAGGCAATGTACAGGGTGATTCCTATAACGGACTCGCTCCAATTTTTTGGTTTGTCTTTGGATATTAAATAAAGATATTTAACTTACGGTATTTTTTCCAAGGATTTCGAAAATTTCAACAAAAAAACAATTGAAAGTCAAATAAAAGTGGAAAAAACAAAACGTTATTTTTTTAAATGGAACGACCTGTATATTTTTATAATTTTGAAAAAAGGTTTAAATTCTCTTTCCAAAAATATAACATAACAAACATATTTACCTTCATATTTAGTAAAATACTGATAATAATTAAAATAATAATAATAATAATTATCAGTATTTTACTAAATATGAAGGTAAATATATGTTATGTCATATTTTTGGAAAGAGAATTTAAACCTTTTTTGAAAATTGTAAAAATATACAGTGAATTCCATTTAAAAATAACATTACTATGTTTTTCTGAATTTTATTTGCCTTTCAATTGTTTTTTTGTTGAAATTTTCTAAATCCTTGGAAAAAATACTATAAGTTACGTTAAATATTTTTATTTTATTTCCAAAGGAAAAAAAAATTGTAACGAATCACCCTGTACCTACATAAATTGGGTAACATTATGGACAAATATTTATATTATCCTTGTAGGATGTCCCAGGTAGTAATGTTTGAGCATAACGATTCGACTACTAAAAAGAGAAAAAAACACAAATTTCATAACTTCAATATTTTGTTGATTCACTTTGATATTTAATGAAAGTTTAACAACGGCTGGATCTAAGATGAACCTGAAGTTTCGAAAGTTCATCAAACAAATTTTATATCAAGAGGAAAAGTTCATAAAAAACAAATCTATTTAGATATAAAATCTTCATGGCCAGATTTGCTAATAATTGCCCACTAGGATTTTATGGATCTTGATTTACTGTTTTTTGTATATCTAAAAATAAGGGTTAAAATAGGGGTGCACAATTATGCTTGAACACCCGGTACTTGACTACTATTGCAGGAAATTATGTATTAAGTATTTCATATTTACTTCTGTGTGAATCTCTGTATTGCGATTTAATTTCTAATTATTAACAAATACGTATGCCTTTTTTAAAACTCATTAGCCTTTTGCATAAAGAAATCTTATAGTGTCAAATTTCATTCCAGATTTAGGATGGGAAGTCTTAATCTCCAGCAAGGCGATGGAAACCAGCTGCATTACTGCATCACCTGCTCGGGCTTACACATAAGCTTAGCCTACCTGCTGCATGCAGGAAGTAAGCATAAAATGAAGGTAGTTCCTGCTGTATTCTGTTTTATGAACAGGAAAGAGACAATGATGATCGAGCCTAAGATTTTAGCATTTATTTTCCGGAATCGTTTAAGGTCGGTTAAATCTAAAAGAAGGATAAAGAATTAATTGAATGCACTGCTTATCCTTTAATGCCTAAGTATTTGCTACTTGGATTTTAAAAAAAGATTTAAGAGCTTTCTTTTTATAGTGAAAATCTGCCGTTTAATTGTAACTTTATTGGAAACTTTGAGGAAACAAGTTGCGCTGGGGCTTTGGGGCGTTTTTACGGGTTTTAACTTAATTAGGATTTAAAGAAAAGTTAATTAAAACGGCTGATTTATTGATGAATGTTTTTAATTGGCGTTATCAACAACTGCACTTTGCGTGGCTGAATAAAATTTATTTTTTTCTTATGTTTTGCCCAATTTGCAATTATATACTTTATATATTACTTTATTTCCATTTTCTTACTTCCTTATAATAGTAATAGACATATCAAAAAATTTTCATTAAAATCGACATGATATTTCAACAACCATATCTGTTTTTGCCTTTACTAAATAATTATGGGTAAATCGATAACATTTTTGAGATATTTCAATTATATTTCAATTCTAAACATCTATCTGAGTTTCATGTCGAGCAATATTCTCGAAAGAAAAAAAATCACATGTTTTTTAACATATTTTTTTATTATAAGAATTGATTTTATTAAACATATTGCATCATATTTTATTGTTAATGAAAAAAAGCACATAATCTTGTTTAACTGCATGAAATCAGAATTTCATGACGTATAAGAAAATGCAATAATATATAGAAAATGTTCCATTTAAAATAAGAAAATTGGCGTTACTTCCGGTTAGACTAATAGTAGAATTATGTCATATTCAGTGACCTGTTATTCACGTTCCAAAGTCTATCTTTCATAATTACCGAATTATTCGGTAGACAATATTTTCGTGCCCACCCGGTATACAGGATGTGTTTTTCTTTTAACTGGAAACAAGTGAATCTCAAGAAACAAAAATGAAGAATGTTTTCTATCCAACCGTTTTCAGGAAAAATTGGCTTCCAAGACACAAATGATTGCTACCAATCATCAAAACAAAATTATGGAATAATTTGTTTTAAAAACTTATAGCTTAGCGATCGTATTGGAAATTATTGTGTTATTTGGAAGAAGACTATATCGTCTGTTAAGTTAATATTAATAAAAATATGATCCTGATAAAGGAATTGAAACAATGTCTGCAACAAAATCGGCAGATGATCGAAACTGGAAATATAGTAATATAGTCTACTTTTAATAAAAGAAGTGTGAAAATTGCTCATTTTTCTGAAATTCTAAAATTATAAAAAAATCTATATTTTTAATCTGTTATACTTATAAATTATTTAAAGAATGCGCTAAACCAATTATTGCCTATGCAAAGTAAAAATATTCACTACTTATTTATATAAATGATGCATTTGATTTAACATAAATTCTACTAACTTTTTATGAATCCAAGGTATTTTAGCACCTGTACCTACTTGATCTGAATTTTTGTTCACCTTAAAGTGCTCCATCCAACATTATGCATACATACCGGTAATGAATGAATATAAACTGGTATTTTTGATAACTTGGTCCTTAAACATGCAATTTAATCTCTATTCATATACATCGTCGTGATGAAGGGTAGATGTTCTTGCATCCAAAATATACACAGAATGTGTGTGTTACAGCCCAAGCAAGTCTATATATTATTTGCTAAGCTTGCACGATACATGTGTCAATAACCAGTAAAGTGCATGCTGCAAACACCTCACTCACACTGCTAAGGCATAGCTCGTGCTCGGCTCACTTAGATAAGGATTATGTGGAATCCTCTGAATCCCTATATGCATCTCTGGATCAACTTGGTTCTTGATGCTACCGACGGTGATCATTGATATATCGGTCTATCACATGTTGTTTTATTAAATATATAGTCTCAAGTAGCTTTTCTTAGATTGGTACGGTTTGAGTTAGTCGTATTAAATAAATTTCAAATTATTTTAAGATTTCAGTAATAACATCAAAGGATCAAAATTAATATTACCTTTAAATTGAGATACTCGGATTATAAAGCTTTCTATTAAAAAACAAAAAGGTGATTTGTAGATGGTTGTAACATGGGATTTAATAAAGGGCTTGTATCATTTTGATAATGTATTAATAGTAGTATTTTTTAATGACTTCCTGTATATTTATTTTAATGACGGAATCTTACTTATATAACTAACTTTGATCGGCGCTACCATTGAAAAATAATAATAATAATTTTAAAGAGTTAGGCAAGAAAAACTTTTAATTAATTTTTGCCAATTAATTTCCTATTGCATTCGCTGGGAGCGTTGAAAATTTATAAAAAATTGTTATTGGCAATCGTATTAAAATTCTCCAAAAATCTCTAAAAATAACAAAGCAATAAAAAAAATTTCAAATTGGTTCCTTATAATTATTAGTTATAAATTATATTGAACATATTTAAAAAAATCTCAATTGTACTTTAAGAATTTGGGAGAACGATGAACTTTAACATAAATGTAAGGGGCATGGAAAATCTTCAATTGTGCACCAGTTTATTTAAAAAGAGTTTTTCATCACATCTCTAAGCATTGTTTAATATTTGATGCGATCTGCTAGGCTGGAACCTTATTTTCCTTTCAATTCTGGGAAATTCGTTACCACCCTAATGGTAACCTTTTATAGTGTTTTAAAGTTCACAACAAAATCGAAAAAAAGCTTCTAGGACACGTATCCACCGTGTGGAGTGTCTTAAGTTTGAAGTGAAACATTTTAAAAATCAGTGACCAGTTCAACTGAAATTCTAGGTGCGTTGCATTAAATCTTACATTTCCTATTCTTATTCTACTCACGTTTCAGTCGAGATGAAGAGAAGCAAAAATTGAGCTAGTGGTCAATTAAGGTGCTACCAAATATTGTTTTCAACATTTCAAACTGATCACGGCGTCAGAGATTTAACATGAGGCTCAATTGAAACTTTAATATTTGCAGCTTGAGGATAGTCCTCAATTTTTACGGTTACTCAATCAAATTATAAATGCTTTCCGGTAGTACTAAAAATGAATATTTGAAGGATCAACAAACGGAATATTCTGCTTCCACCGCTTCATATTAAACTTCGTCTCATGAAAGAATTCGCCAAAGCTTTGGACAAAGATGTCGATTGTTTTCAATATTTAGAAGAGATGTTTCCCGAAAAAAGTACATAATGCTAAATTAAAGAGGGTATCTTCGATGGTCATCAAATTCTTACCGTGTTTCGGGATGAAAAATTTATTACAAAGACGAATGATACTGAAGTAGCAGCATGGTTGAATCTCAAAACGGTTTCTCAGAATTTCTTGAGAAATTAAAACAGTGAGGATTACCAGGATTTAATTGAAGAGTTGTTGAAAAATTTCAATTATGTAGTTGAATTGTTTGATGAATATCAAATTGCACTTTTTACACTCTCACCTTGACTACATTCCCGAAAGCCTCGGGGACTATAGCGAAGAACAAGGAAAAAGATTTCACCAAGATATAAGCGAAATGGACCGTTGAGGAAGGAAGGTGGGATATTAATATGATGGCAGATTTCTGTTGGACACCAAAGAGGAAAACCAAGCAGAATGAAAAGAAAGTAAGAGAAAACCGCTGCGTAGATCATTCGAAGATAAGAGAGTTCATTACAAAAGAAAATTGGAGTAAGTGAAACATATAAGTAGCAAGAAACATCATTCACTTCTTCATCTCTCCATAGGCACAGAATAACCAAGTTTTGTAAATTTTCGGGAAATACATGACGGTAGTTGATTTTGAGAAAAAAATACTAAACAGTGATGGAGCACTTTCGACTTCCGATTCGAATTTAGTGCATCTAAATACTTGAAGACATAGTTTCCCAATCGCATCCAATCAATTTTCATGATTACACCTACTGCTAGCGCCCCATACAGAGGAATTTTCCGAATTTAAGGGTAGTTTTCACAATTAAAAAAATCTGGAGGGTGATGGAGCAATTCTGACTCCGGCTTCGTATTCGTCAAAATGCATTAAAGATAAATTGGTCTAGTCAAAAGAACAGCCCACTTTTTTTTTGTGTGCCTATATTGATAAAGAAATACAATAGGTAGTGTCATGTATTTTAAACTAATAAAAAAAAATGCCCGATTATTAAATAAATAAAATTAAAAATAAATACAGGTAAAACGAGAATAAAATAAAATATTCCCCACATAACGAGAAACTTACGTATGGTATACTGAATATATAAATACAAGTTAAAAAAGGATATCATATTGGAGAATAATCTTCCTAAATCAGCTGTAGAACACATGTTGCTGGAATATAGGTCAACGGGCCACACAAAGGGTCAGCTACGCTGAAATAAAACAAACGTAAACAAATTAAAAGCGTAAATAAAGTAAATAAGACTTACTTGTAAAACCACCAGTCTAGTCAAATGACGAGACACAATGTAAATTAGATCCTAAGAAGTGTTTGTGTAGTGAAATTTGATAAGTTCAGTGATGCTTCGTCGAAGTCAACGGCAGGTCAAAATTTCATCTCACGCAATATAAACAAATGGGTATCCACGGATTCGTCATGAAATAAGGATGCTGAAAATAACATAATTTCATAGGAAAAATATAGAATAAAGGAAACATAGGCAAAAATACAAACCATAAATGACAGATAGCAATCTAGAAATCCTTGATTTGCAAATTTTCTGCATGTCCCTTAGAAACGAAACGAAAGGAGAGTTGTTATTGGGGAGTGAATGAAGTAAACCCTCGTCCAGGTCGTTCCTGAAAGTATTTGTATAATAACTGGGAATTATTGGAAATTTATATACCCAGGGCAAATGCGAAAAAGTAACGGAAAAGCAACTCCAACTTACCGGAAATAAAGGTAATAATTATCCTAATTAGTAAGCACCCTGATTGGTCGAATTCCAAAATTGCATCCAAGGCCTATTTGGTTTAAGCACATTTAGTAAACGGTGCAAGAATTTCTAGAATAATCAGCCATCATAACTGCACCACAAGTGCCAAAAGCAGGACTGCCAATTTAAACGCAGTTAAAATGACTCTGTAACCAGATAGTGTATAACTTACCCAGAACTAGAACACTAAGTTTATTTAATTTTAGAACACTAAATTTATTTAATTTTGTTAACATCCAACAGGACGCAGTCCTTAATTTGTTATAGATTTAATTAGTTTTAATTATCGCAGGGATTTAAATTAAGAAACGTTATTTCTTTTTTGATCAATTGATATTTGTAATAAATGTTATATTTTTAAATTGTATCAATCAAAGCATTTAAATTCATCTCAGTTGCATATCAAACAGTCAGCAGTCTCAGCGACATCTAGCTGTAGATTAGTCCAGTGACATTGATATTTAAAAAGTTTTCTAATTTTCTAAGTCCTTACAAGTCAAATAAAATATAAAACCAACACGAAATTCAAACAACCTCTATTTAAAAATAGCATAACAGCAAATTTATAGGTAAGATATTTCTTTAATGATAGACGGGAACCCCCAATAGGCCCTGAAAAGAAAAAGAGTGATTGTAGCAAACCTACAGCAAAGTTTACTAAATAGTATAAGTTACCTCACTCTACGAAAGGCGCGAATCCGCCTGCCCCACTTCTCGGCTCGCCGTCATCGGTAAAAGGTACCAGGGATCCTCTAGCATCACTCTAACATGTACACAGTGGCACTCGTTCACTCTACGAATGAGGAGTGAGGTAACTTATAGTATTTAGTAAACTTTGCCTACAGTAAGTTTCACGTTAAATAATCATAAAATCATACGCACTGTCGCTTATTAAAAAATTAAATAATTCAGGCCAGTGGCGGACTGATCGTATACCATAAAGTCGATAATTCAAAAACTATATACAAGAACTAAAACCATTAAAATTTCTTTTGAAAAAATTATTCACAATAACAACAGGCAAATTAAAGTAAACTCCAAAAACTAAGTACACATGCATATAGAAAATTTAAAAATTAAACTTACCTTAAAAATTAAAATTAAATTTAACATTAAAATAAAATAAAATATATTTCACAAAAAATCTCCCTATACATAACAATTAATTTGTCGCCCAACGTGGGGGGGGGGGGGGGGGCACAAAAGAAACAAAAGTCAAAAAAAAACCTCCATCAATAAAATCAAAGACAATAAAAAATTAAGTAAAAATTATTTCTCAAAAAAATCCCCATACATAACAGTAGGTACTAATATCTCGGTCACACCTCTTGTTAAATTTTTCACTTAACGTATATAACAAGGAAATTACAGACATGCATGTGAGTTTTATTGATCTATTAGTATATACCTTCAGTACATGTTTGTTAAAAATTAATATTGTATTTTATTGTAGAAACTACTGTTGAAATTTATAATTTTTAGAGATAATTTTGTTTCAACCAACTCATCCCCCCTCTTGTGCAATAAGGAAGCTAGGAAATTTTAAAAAATCGTCTAATAGGAATGTAAAATATCTGAATTTTAGTGTTTGTCTAGATATGTATTAAAAATAATGCATACCTTCAGTGGTAAATTGATCTACAAAATCCTTTATTTCACATATAACATAATGTTCATAAAATATTTAATGTGTATAAAATTTTTGACGAGTGCACACAACGATAATATTTCGCTCCCTTGCAGCGAGATCGGATTTCGGGGCGTACAGGGGTTGAGGTGTCCGTGTCATCCCTTTTCTGACAGCCCATTGTTGCGAGGTTAAGATAAATGATTGTAAAATAAAACATGTCTCCCCATCGACTCGATCCAAACACACTATTATTGCCATATAAGCGGAAACCAATGGGGTGAATCTCAATATGAAATGTAAATATTGCCTAAAATGAATTCAGAACTGACAAAAATAGATGAGGTGATATAAACAATAAAAGTCAAATGTAATATCATTTTGCAAGAGCTACACTGAAAATAGAATCCAATTTATTCCTACACATTTTATTAGTTATTAGAAATTACATCTTTGTTAAAATCATGGAATATTAATTTAACAACAAGCAGAAACAAACTTAGTTGGTAAAAGGCGATTTGAGTGAGGTATTGGGTGTTTGATGTTCATGGGAAATGCAGCTACTAGTTATATTTGTACGGAGACTTCAACTCAGTAGCTGTGTACCTGGTTTGCGACTACACATATGGAACGAGGAGGGTGAAACAAATCGTTCTCAATCAGTCAAGTTATACCCAGGAAGTGGTTCGGATTCCACTATATATAATAGAACTCCGTTTGCTTCAATAAAACTAATTCCCAGATTTCAAAGATTTCCTTTGGTAACTTGGAAGGTGGTTCATATTCAAATAACTAGCTGGATTTGCCCTCAATTTCGGTCTTCTTTCATCAAAAGTATTATATTTTGGTTACCAAATGTATGAGTTATAAAAAAGAAGAATAAGATGAAGATAAAGAGGAGACAGAGATGCAGAAACAAAAATGTTATATATAACCTTAAAGCTCGAGGGCGAAACATGGAGATAAACTGGAACGATTTACAATAAATTATTTATAAATAAAATGATTATGACAAAAATAATATAAATTTAATAAATTACATCTCAATCAAATGACAACTAATTCTTAATTCTTGATTATAGCTTATGTTGGTGTATGACTTTTTAAATGACCCAGAGTAACAAATTCAGTGGAGTGAAATCTGGAAATTTTTTAGGCCATCTTCAGGACCATGCCTAGTAAAGTAAGAAAAGGTAAAATAAATGGTATTTATTAGTAAGTTAGTTAGTGATTGTGACAAAAATGTTTGCCAATATAATTAATAGCAAAAAGTCCTCTATAAAAATTGGGAGGTAAGGCTGGAAGAGGTGGTGATGCGATGGATCAAGCAGCATATGCTCTCTATCAACCTTATATAAACTGGAGGAAACTGAAAGCAGGCAAACTCTATTCTCCGTTTGTTCTAGATATATCTAAGTGTGTGGTTATAGAAGTATACAATTTAATTATCTAGGGTACTCATGTGAGTTGAGACTGAGATAATTTTTTGGAAATAAAATTCAAAGTTTCCTACAATTTTTTTTTTAATGAGACCAGTTTCAATATATTTTGATATTATCCCATCTTTAAACACAAGGAATATTTGAGTTGTCTGATCAAACAATTTTTAAAACATCGTAGGAATATGTATATAAAAAATACAAAATTGTAAATAACGCAGGACGAACTAACAAGATGCCTCCTATAATCTTAATTATATACATTTTTACTAAAATGTATCTTTTATTCGATTTAAAATTTCTAAAAACAAAACCTAAGAAAAAATATTAAACCGGAGTTATTCATCCAGTTTTTCAGCATTACAAAGTATATAAAGTTTTGTACATCTCTAATTGAGAGTAATGTCATCCATAAAGCGAGCAATAATAAAAGATTCTTTATCGACAATAGTAAAAGGGGTACTATAATGCACCCTAATATTCCATTTCGAACACATGTTGTAGCAGATATCATCCTCTGAAAGTAAATGTACCGTGAAATATGAATATACCCAAATGACTTTCTATCTGTCAATAAGTTGATTACGAAACAATATATCTTTATTATGTAGCTATAGTTGGGTACCTATATACATTATAGGGTTAAGAGTTTTATTTACTATATTCAGGTATCCATTATTTACAGATGAAAATATTTTAAAAACGTAACAAGAGAAAGAAGAAAGAGAAGAAGTTGGGGGTGGACGAGGACGAAAGAAGAAGAAGATGCAGAAAAAGAAGAAGAAGAACTTTTCAATAGAGGAGAAAATATGTTTATTAACTTATGTAAAAATGTGCGTTTAAAAAATATAATTAACTGCTGAAGATGGTACCTATATTAATTATTTAAAAATAATATGTTAATATTTAATAAATACCTACCCTGCGGAGGTTGTGGTAATATAAGTATTACACACAGAAAAATTTTATGCTTTACGTTAATAAACGATATGTCATTTTAAGCATCAGAATTATTTATAACAACGAACGCAACCTTGTTTATCATAAGAAATATGAAAATTTTACGACAGTTTGTCACAACTAAACCGTTTATTTTCAATATAATTAGTATGTGCAACTAACGTTTCTTTATTAGAAGAAAAATAAAAAATCTGCTTGTATGTAGCAAAATATTTGTTTGCGTATAATATTTCTTTGAAGGAATGAATGCAGGGACGCATTACTTTTAAAGATATGAGGAGAGATGTAACAAAGAACGATTTATTTGCCATTATTAAATTTAGTTGATATAAATAAAACTACCTATTTTCTGGTAGTAGCACTGACCACCAGATGGCTACACTTAATTCCACACCACTTCTGTCTTGCTTAGTTTGCCTTAACCTAATTTGGTGTGGCTTTGTAATTTGTCAATACAATAAGTTTGAAACCGATCTATGTCTTGTGAGGAAAAGAAAACAATGATTTCCTTTAACCGCAGTTTTGATGATTTGAAATATCATATAATGTGGTAGAGTAGAGTAGAGACTTTGATGTCGAAACACTCCAAACCCCGCACTTTACAGACTTCACAAAAAGAAATTTAAGTACTCAGTAATAAGATAACAAAAAAAAATTTCCCATGAATTAGTCGTCAAAGAAATTTTAAAGCTATCGAAATGTCCCCTCGATTATTTAATTGACACAAATAAATTTTAATTATGTGTTAGTTGTCAATACTAAACTTTAGTATTTATATGCAAGTAAATGGTTTAGTTCCACGAAATAAAGATTTAATTCGCCGTATATAAAGAAATAATTTATTGGTGTGGAATTAATTTTATTAATTTCAAATAAACTGTTTTCTGTGTGTACTTTTAAGAACTATTTTTTTTTTGTTCAAGAAACTCGTTTTGGCATGACGTTAGTTATTATTATAAGTCAGGCATAGCTTGGTGAAATTTCTAGTCTAAAAACAATTTTTCTCTCTAATATTCAAATAAACGATATAACTTGGGTCTTGGGCCAATACTATTGGGCTGCCAAATAAAACAAGAATTTTTGAGGATTTTTTTAAATGGTGACACCCAAGACGTGTTGATTTGTCATTATTCTAGTGTCGTAAATTTTTCTACAAGCAATTTGTTTTATTAACCAAAAATTCATTATTTCAAAAATTTTCTAAATATCTACAATAAGTGTAAAGTCTTTTCGATAATGTATCCATCATAGTCAAAAAAATTTGAGCGTATACATAGTAGTACCTAAATGACTAACAAAAACATAATTTGCTTTTTTTTCAATTTGGGATTTACTGAAACAAGAAAACGGCCACTTTCTTTGTAAAATATCAAAATTATGCCTTTATTTTCCCTATATCATTTTTTATCTAGCAGATATCAAAATTTGCCAAAAGACAATAATTTTAAGCTACTGTAATAATAGGCTTCAATTTGATTCAAGGTACATGTCCAAAGTTTTTTAAAACGGAGTTATGGCTGTTTGAAGCCCGTGACCTTTTCAGGGCTACGTACAAATGCACCTAACATCAACTGTATCGTCTGTATCTCGGCAACAATGAGCCTTTCAAATTTTTATTTCATGGATTATTTTTGTAATTTCATTAGCTAAGTTTTTTGTTGTGACAAACTTTTTCGAAAATGTGATCCTATTTGAGTAATTTGACTAATTTGCTTAAAACCTTTGAAAAATCAGTGTTTTTTTTGCTTAAAAATCAATGTTGTCAACAATGTCAACCCCTGTAACTCGGCGGGTGTTATTAAGGCAAAAAGAACGTTATAGGAAGGGTTTTTGAGGCTGAATTCAACGATCTGCACGTTCCAATAGTCACTTTTTTTTCGAAACTCCTGAGTTGGGGTGAAACTCACCCCAACGAAATAAATCCTTATCCTTTTTTAATATTCGATATTTGACCTATTTTGACTCAAAACTATCCAAAAATATTTGAATATAAAACAGCTATAGAATTAGTTCGAAGTGAGATCACCAAGTAACTGTACCTCTATAAAGTTGTAATATTTTGAAAATGTATTAATAGATATATGCAAGTGTGAAGTTTGTCTATTACCAACACTAACTGCAAGGTTCCATGGTGTAATGGTTAGCACTCTGGACTTTGAATCCAGCGATCCGAGTTCAAATCTCGGTGGAACCTAACTCTTTTTTTCTTGAACCACAGAAAGTATATTTTTTCTTATCCTTCCGAACGGATACCACCGGCAAAGTTTGTTTTATTTCTCTTTTAATATTCAAATTATTTCATATAAAGTATGTTATATTTGTATATACTTTGGGCTTAATTAATGCGTAATTTTTTAGTGCAAATCTTGTTTTTCCAAAACAAATACTTTTTGTTTCTAATTTGAAAAAATTAAAATCTCAAGACCTTTTGCGCTCTTGGCATAAAAATCAACTTTTTGTGTTTCTCAAGTGTTTTAAAAAAAAAAAGTGTTTCCGCCCGGGATCGAACCGGGGACCTTCCGCGTGTTAGGCGGATGTGATAACCACTACACCACGGAAACTTGAAAATTTATTTCTTCTAGCACATTTATTAATTAATTATTAGACAGGCGAAAGTTAATATACTATTAAAACTATTCAACTTTTTAAATTATGGAATACTCCCAATTGAATCATACGTTTTCAATACTTCTTTGCAAAAAAAATTATTATAATTACTCTTAACCTTAGAATTTCGTTTTTCATCTGTAATTGCGTTCTAGGAGACAATCATCATTTATTTTGAAAACCCATCATTTTCATTTTTGATGTGTACTTGCCTCTGATATTGGTACAGGGTGATCCACTATAAATTCACCCCCCCCAACTTGGCCATTTATGAACGAATTTTAAAATTTCAAAAACCAAATTATAGGGTTTTTTTCAAAGATTTGAAGGTATACTTTAAAAAGTATATATCTGGGAAATTAGAAGAGCTACGAATATAAACTACTTTTTTTTAAATGGAACACAATATATTTTGTTTGAAAATCAGACTAGTCGTTTTTTTGTGATTTCAAAAATATACACTTTTATATATTTATCTTTCTTAGTTTTAGAGATATTGCCCAAATAATTATTTTATTTTATTACATAGAATCGCCCGCACAACAATAATGAACTTGAACTAAAGTAAGCTTTGATATTTATTGAAACAATTACTTATCAAACCATTATTTATCTGACAAGTCATTTAATTATTGTTTGTGCAAAACCTTTAATTCAAAACTGTATTACCCAATCCAAATAAGAATGGGCATTTTCACGGTTTTTGTAAAAAATAACAAAAATGTAAAAGCTGCTCATCGAGAATATCGGCGTTTATATCCCGATCGTGAAGTTCCTGACAAAAACACATTCAGAAACGTTTGGCATAAGATGGAAAATTCTTCTTGGATTTGTTTCAATAAATATCAAAGCCTACTTGACTTCAATTTCATTATTGTTGTGCGGGCGATTCTATGTAATAAAATAAAATAATTATTTGGGCAATATATCTAAAACTAAAAAAGACTAATATATAAAAGTGTATATTTTTGAAATAACAAAAAAACGACTAGTCTGATTTTCAAACAAAATGTAGTGTGTTACATTAAAAAAAAGTAGTTTATATTCGTAGCTCTTCTAATTTCCCAGATATATACTTTTTAAAGTATACCTTCAAATCTTTGCAAAGAACCCTATAATTTGGTTTTTGAAATTTTAAAATTCGTTTATAAATGGCCAAGTTAGAGGGGGGTGAATTTATGGTGGATTACCCTGTACATCGAAATCAAGAGTTTTTATGAAAATAGCTCTAAACAAAAATTTTGAGGGAGTTTAAATTCTTCTCCTTTCTCAGTAGTGTTATGCAAAATCATTTCAAGAGCAGTAGGTAGTACTTAGTAGAAATGAGGTAGCCAGAGCCTAGTCAGTAGATCATAAATACGCCCTTAACCATTTACCTCACTGGCTACCTCTTCAAACCTCATCGACAAGAAGACTAGATCCCCTTCCAAATTTACCTTCTCCCAGAAATTTTGGATATGTGATGGAAAATAATGAAATAAAACCGCAAATGATGACAAAAAAACCACAACCGGATCTAAAAAAAATTAAAAAGTGCAATTGTAAAGTGTGACAAAAAGTGTGCGTTCACTTGGGGTTCTGTTGGCTGTGCATGTGCAGTGCAGCCTTTCCCTACAATTGTTTTAAAGGCAAAAATAACACGGAGCAGCTCTTGTCAGACAGTGATTCTGACTAGGAATACGTAAGTGCTTGCTTGTAATTGAATGTCTTGTGTATAGGTGTTTATATATTTTTTTACATTTTTTGTAAAATGTCTTACCATTTGTACATAATGTACCTAAATAAAATGGGATAGTAAATAATCTAATAATTTATTTATCTATCAACAACACCCTCAGAATCCTCTGTCAAATGTGACTTTTAACATAATTTGTAAAAATTTTAATAACCATCACGCAATTCCAAAAGCTGTTTTGTCCTACTATCTGCAAATTCTTTATGCATTACAATAAGCTGGATGGCAACGCGCCCGCCAGAAAACAGCTGAATACTACTAGGAGTTCCGCAAACGTAAATAACTCTCTTTAAAAAATCTATAACTTTCAAACAGTCTAAGATACAAACCTGATTTTTTTTTTTTAACTTTTTCGATCTTCAGACCACATTTTGTTCACATATAGTGTGTTTACATGTCCCAAATTGCTTGATTTTGGCTGGTTTTCCTATTTCCAGACCAGGTAGAGAAAAACTGACATATGAATCTAGAGCTCGATTTTTGTGAAACGCCGATTGGTGAAAACCACATTTCTCTAACCGTTTTCAAAATATCGGCAAAAATTGACATTTTACAGATTCCGAAAAATTGTCAACTTTTTTATTTTTGGATATTTTTTCAAACGGTAAAAAATTTTTGACGTAGAATAAGATGCATTTGTCAAAAAAAATATATCGCTTTTCGATTGTTTGATATCAAAGCTAACTTTGTTATTTCAAATGGAAACCATAGTTTTGGCTTTGACTTTAGAAAATAGGAAAAAAAATAAGCTTTTCAAAAATATATATGCCAAGATATGTCTAGTCATCCTTGCTGCCAATATAACACATTTCTCTTTAAAAATAACATTTTTAACGTTAAAAAAAGTTTTTCGGAATCTGTAAAATGTCAACTTTTGCCGATATCTCGGAAACGGTTAGAGATATCGAAATATGGTTTTCACCAATCGGCGTTTCACAAAAATCGAGCTCTAGACTCATATGGAGTCATGTGTCAGTTTTTCTCTACCTGGTCTGGAAATAGGAAAACCAGCCAAAATCAAGCAATTTGGGACACCCTGTACAAATTTTTAACATTTAATATAGTTTCCCATATGTCGAAATTTTCAACACACAAATTTCGTTGCTGTAACTTTAGAATTTATTTAAAAAAAAATTGCAAGTGATTTTTAAATTTCATTGCTACAGATAGAGGCGCTCCATGATTCTACTATATAAATAAAAAAAATCAGATCAATATCACGAATAGTTAATTTTTTAGCGGAAGGTGAACGTTTAAAAATACGTATTCATGAAATACCATTACGCCATCTTTTTTTTTCTTTTTGAGAAGTTGTGCAAGAGCCAACAAAAGTCCAACAAGCAATTTCTGATGCCCCTAGGGACCCTCTTTCGATATGCCATCTCAAAAATTATTTACCTTGTTGGAATGGGTCATTCCGTTTTTGAAAGCTTTGGATCCCTTACTATACTGACCTTGTCTGGGAGAGCAGATCGCTTTCTGAACTACGACTGGCTGTTGAAGCCAACTTCGCTCCGCATCAGGTACTGACTTCTTTCTTCTGTGTTAAAATGGAAAAGATCTATGCCTGGGAGATTGCTGTGTGCGATCTTAGAGCGAAATTCTCCTGGATTTGAATACCATCCTTTGCATATTTGTAGCACACTAGAGAATTCAGAAAGTTTACTTTACTTTCTTCTTTCCACTTTTCTCTTGAGGAAATGAAGGTATACATTCTTCTATCGAGTCTTAACTTGTCTCGCGCTACTGCTACTTTAAAATTGACGATGGTCGAATAACCTTCCACTCTACCTCTACATCTGCAGCTTCCAGCGTCATGTATTCTAAGGCTTGTCTTTTTATTCACATAGAAAGTGGTTTGCATTGACCTAAGAGCAACTGAAGGTATCATTCGCATTATTGCTCCAGTTACTTCTAGACAAAGAAGTCTTTCAATTTTTACTATAGTCTTCAGTTCGTGGTGATTCGATTTACACTTGGTCACCGCTTCATATTGTCATAACTCTTACCCATTACTTTGCGCATGTGCCAAAAGGTTGCATTCGACCTATCAGGGGAGATGTTTTCAAATAGAGAAGAGTATTAAACATGTTGAAGCATTTTGGTTCTTTCTGATGGGTAAGGGATTATCCATTTGTCCCCCACGTTAATTGTAGCTGAAGATAACAGTTATAGATATTCCTCAATGCGATCACCATAGTAATTTGTGAATATAACAGCAAGTCTTGATTGTAGTGTTTCAGAATGCTATTTCGAATATTTTATTCATTGTCAATTTCATTGTCAATTTTTGACCTTCAGCATTATCCAAAATTGTCTTCTGTAAAATCCATTTAGTAGTCAAATGGGGGGATTACAATCAGTAATCAGGGGGAATCAAATATTAATTTTTTTATACTTGGCGAAAATGTAGAGCAGGTCTTGTTGTATCATGCGTGATAATGATCAGATAAAAAAATATAATAATTTTTTTCTTCTACACCAAGGCACCCATACAATAAATAGTTATGTTGTCAATAATAATCCGAAGTCATGTTTTACAGGGTAGTGAGACATTTTTGTCACTCCACTTTTTCCCAGTCGTTTTTTCACTCCATTTTTTCCATAGGCCACTTTTCCCACAGGTTCTTTTTCCCACTGACCTTTTTTTACATAAGATACTTTTTTCATTGCTTCTTTTTCCTACTGACCCTTTTTTCCATAGGCCACTTTCCCCATTGCTTCTCTTTCCCACTGACCTTTTTTCCACTAAAATTTCCCAGAAAAATGTTCAATAAAAAAAAATTTATTCGTAAATATATTAAGATATTTCAGATCTTACATACTATCAAAAACATTCTGTCTCCAAAATCGTGAATTAGAACGAGATGCTGTTGCCCACGTTGTGAAGATACTCTGCAATCCTGCCTTCTTTTTTTTTCTTCGTATGAGCGGACAATATGGATTTCTGCTTCGACCATTTTACTTCGTTGAATTATACGTTTGACAGAAAACAAATGTCAATAAATTGTCAATAAATTGTCAATAAATAAAAACATAGTGGAAAAATAACAATGGGAAAAAATGGTCAGTGAAAAAAATGGAGTGACAAAGTGTCGTACAATCGTAAAATAAACTATGAGAAAAAATGACATAAAAAAACTATGGGAAAAAATGACCTATGAAAAAAAACTATGGGAAAAAATGTCCAATGGAAAAAAAACTATTGGAAAAAATGGCCAGTGGAAAAAATGGAGTGACAAAAGTGTCGTCCAATCGCTTTGTTATAGTTTTGCTTTTTCTAATAAAATATAAAATAAAAGTTTTGTTTTTGTTTTTTCATTGAGCGAATAAAGTAATCTTTTCATTACCTCCACTTTTTCTCATTGAATGAGGACAACACCTACTTTCTCACCTCTAAAATGATGGTTCAGTATAAATTTTTTAATAGTGCGTTGGAAAAAAGTATATTTATGATAGATAACAAGGTACATCAATATCACCAATTTCTTGTTTTCTAAATTATAAAAACCAGCCGAAAATAACCGACTTTCAATGCGCACAGAAATAATCATCTTTATTTATTATTTACCTAAGGAAATGAGGTGTTGTAAGTAGAATAATATGTAAAATCAAATGTCATGTAAAATCAGGTATACTTTCACCAGTTTACTCTTATCTGTTATACAAGGTGTTTGAGGATTAACTGAATAAACTTAAAATTTGATTACAGGACCTCAAAATAAGAAGAAAGTTTCCTTTGGAAGTATTTTCGCAAACGAAGAGCTACGCCCCTCCAAAGATAACAAATTAGGTTGCTAATTTGGAATTATTTTTCCTTATTTTGATATTCTGCATTCGGATTTTAAGCTTCTCCAGTTAATCCTGAAACAGCCTGTATAATTCAGGGCATTAGTCAAACATTACGCAAAAAGCATAACAAAATATAAAAGACCTCTGTTTGGCAATCAAAGTATTATATATAATATTTTGTACTCTGAGATATCTTGTCGTAATGAAGCTAATTAAAAATGATTAACCAAAAAGTATGGTGGCTAATATAGATTGCATATATCGTAATAAACAACGATTTAATCAATCTACCTAATATATATTTTTATTGTGTTAATAATAGCATTTCATTATCAATTTCAAAAAAGTATAATTTCATATTTACTGAACCCTTCAATCATTTATCTATTTTTACAATATGTTGAATTATCTTTTAGATATACGTGCACAGAATGATAGGACGGCATTTATTGTATGATTCTAACAAACCTATAATATTGCTAGTTTCAATTTTATAATCCCCTTTTAATTGCCATATCAACAATCTATCATATTCGCTGACAACGCCTGAATAGGATTTTAAAGTCACAAAACATACAGGTCGTTTTAAATCGATGCATAAATTTAAATATAGGTACAGCATGAGAGGGGGATCTCGTATGTAACAGATGTTAATGATTAGTGATTACCTTATTTAAATCAGATTAGCATTATTAAATTTAAATATTCTTTAAAATGGAATATTAATTGGTTTTATATTTTGAATGAGACTCTAGAACAGACTGATGCATAATTGTAAATTTACAAGGATTTTGATCCATCAATTAATAATTTTAATGTAGGCGCTAGAGGGTAGAAAATCAAAGAAAACTGGAGATATTTCTATTTTATATTAGTAAATAGTTTATGATACATATATCTAAAAGTGAAAAATCACTGCACACGGCTTTCTTAAAAAATTATTTATACTATTTTTCTGTCATAATGAAAAATAAATAAGTTTTTCTTTTGAGTTTAGTGATCAATAGATTTTGGGTTGGATTGATCTTGAAGAGCTGTATTTGTATTTAATTGAAGGGGTGCTGTACGGTGATGCCATTTGAAAAAAAAAATGACTTTTTTGCAAGAAACTAATTTTGAAAGGTTTTATACACCAAGTTATTAAATATGTTGGTTAAAAGTCAAATTTGTATTTTCCATTATTTTTTGTCATTTATGATAATTTAAAGTTAATCGCAGCGCTGTAGATTCAGAACAAAACTTGTCTCTAAAAAATCAAGTCAGCGTAAAACCTCACCAAAATAAAAACTTATTCAGAATTTCTTCGCGATTCTGAAAATGCAATAATTATTTAAAAATCAAGAATTGGTGTCACTTCCGGCTAAACCGAGAAAATCTTCATATACGTCAAAATGTGACATTTTACGTATACATTAACTATGCCGAGTTTCAGTTTGATATCTTGAAAAACAAGGTAGGTACAAAACAGGGGAGCTAGTGATATCGTTGTCATCTGGTATCTATTCTATTCCAACATCTCTAGAAAGAGATGCTGACGTTTTTTACAAACTAAGGAGCATTCACGATGAGTCTGATCATTAGGTTCATCTCAAATTGGATCCATTTTATATGCGGCATACCTCAGAACTACGAAAATTGCCTTTTTGATTTCTTTTTGTCGAAATTTTAAGTTTTCTATTTACAAGGTAGCGCTTAATCCAACGTTACTCTTAGGCATCCAGCTATGCTGAACACTAGATTTTCTTATAAGTGCATGTTTATTCACTGTGTTAATTTGAAAACAGTTCGTCATATTTTTCAATAAACATAAAAAAATTAAAAAAAATTCCCGAGTAATATTTTTTTGTAAAGGGGAGCTTTTTTGGTTCATAAACAATGCTGATCAATTCATCCCCATAACCACCAGCACCCCAACTTTAATATATTAAATAGAGCTACCCCATTTACCATTCAATTCTATTGATTTTTAGTTTTTGAAGTCAGTTGACATTTTAGGCAAAATGACAAGTATGACTGGTTTTTGAGCAGAACTCTTTAATAGTGGATGCATTTTATTTCAACTTTGAAAAGTTGTTCCATAACATGGCCTACTCGCGCTCTCGATTTAAGTCCCCTTGATTTTTTCTGCGGGGCCATTTTAAATCACTTAAATGTCTAGGGACATTAAAAATCTCACAAATAGAATAACGAATGTCAAAGCATCACCCCTCAAAATGATGTTACTCATACTTTAATTATTGGGGTCTTATGTTTATTAGAATAAAGTAAGCATCGAAAGTGGAAAAGAAAATACACCGCAAAAACCAGTCATATTTCGTTTTTTTAAATAAGTACTTGCCCAAATCTCAAGTGTTTTCTATTCTATTCCCATGATTTCAAGGAAATAGAGTTGATTTGTTCAGAGATAAAGAATACGACATCTTTCTACAACGTGTTTGAAAACTACGACATAATTAACCGTATACTCTAGGGGAGAAAATATAATGATACTATGATACAACCCAATTTACCAATAAGTACTCAATAATGCATCTTTAAGGTACAACTGTCCAAAATCCAATAAAAAAATATGGCCGAAATTTTGGCAAAAAATAGAAAACATGCTGTATATAAGAAACGAAGGGCATTAGGGGATAAAATAGGGGTCGTTCTGAAACCGCCTCGAAGTTCTCTACTTCCCACTAGTGTATGGCCAGCTACTCAGGAAACACCCTGTATAGTCGCCAGAGAGGATAACAAACCTCAAATAGGAAAAACGAGCAAAATGGTCAGCCATTCTGCTCGTTTTTCCAGAATTAGGTTTGGGTAAAGGCATTAAGAAAAAGTCAGTTTGTAGATATTGTGATAGCTGCTAGTAAAAAATTGCAATTACACTTAAGAAAAAAATATTTTTTAAGAATTTAAAAAACTTGGAGCAAATCGGCTCACATTTCCATAAATTGGTTTGACGTTTTAGCGCAAAAAACGTCTTTATACATTTTGCCTTATATAAGCAATAGTTTTTATGCAAACAAAAATAACAAACTTTGGCTTTGGCTTTTCTTCGCTCTAACAAAATTCACAAATTGAGGGCCGAAGTAATATGAATTTGACAACCGCTCTTTTTGCTCTGTACATTTAGGTTTTCGTTTTGATACACTTCAAGTGTAAATAATGTTAAACAATTTACAGAGGTTTACGTTTACAAGGGATTTAAAAAAATAACCAGTTTTGTCACTTATAAACTGTGTAAGATTTGAAATAAAATATAAAATTATAAGTAAATTGTAATAGTGAATTGAACTGAAATATACACTATTATTACATTATTAAGCTTCAAAATGACTTTTTCCGAAACACCACTTTTAGGTACCTATAAATTTAACTTAAAATAACGATTTAAACGACGTGATATATAAAGTCATTAATTGCTTCCAAGTAGGTAATTTAATCAATTTCTCTGAGTGTAATTTTGAAACAGTTAAAACAGTTTATAAGAAACATGCACAAAGGATTTCTTTAAATAATTATTCTACTAAATATATAATACTTTTAAAATATAATGAAACCAAAAAAATTATATGGAAATGAAAGCTAAAGTTTTACCTTTTATATATATTTTTTCTTGATTTTCCCGTTATTCGTTTAGAAGTAAAAATATTTTTTGTCCGTCGGCGCGCGCGTAGGTGTTAGCATAAGAATATCGCCCGCTTTACGTTATAATTCAATACATAACACCAGGCTCGTTTAAATCGCATCTTAAGAGAAAAGCCTTGCTACGCTAAAAATATATAAAATTTAAAGTGACGTGAACCGAATTGTCTGCAAATTCATATATTTTAACACATTATAAGAAGAAACAATTTTTCTCGGATTCAAATAATTTTTTTTTTATGCGAGCTATAGATATTTTTAACAAGTAATTTAATTCATCTTCATCTAAATTTTTATGCATTTTCATGTTTGTTCCAGGTTGAAACAGTGGGCTATTTGCTGTAATCCTTTTTTAGAAAATTTTGAGAAATCTATGTAAATATCTACCTTTTTAAACGTAGTCAGATACGAATTTATTTAATAGAAATATATTGATATTGCCTACCAACCTTTTAATAGCACATATTGATATTGAAAAATAGTAAATATTATTTAAAAAATTAATAGTTAATAATAAAGGAACGAAAATAATATGTTATTTCTAATGTCTAGCCATTCCTGAAAAGTATTATGATTTTTGAAAAATTTTACCAGCTGCATTTAAAATATGATAAATAAAATAAATAATTCCATACAAAAATACTGATCGATAGTAATTATAAAAATTAATCCTAAAGTTTTTATCTTTTTTATCTCTGATTCGACCAAAATTTATTGCATCTTTTTTCAAATGTCATCGCTAAATGATTTATAATGACGTCATACGGTTTTTTATAGATCACGCTTTACGCTTATATAATAAAAAAGGTAGATTGTTTGGGGTTGGGTCGAAAATCCACAATACATTCCATGACGGTGGTGTTTTAATAAAACAAAAAAAAATTAATTTTGCAGTCCAAATAGATACTAGACAAAACTTATGTCTATATATTCTTTATTCACTCAAAGAGTAACTCCCAAAAAGAGTGGGTAAATAAAAGTCCGTATTTCATATAAATAGAAAAAAAATACGCATGGTTTTGCCATTAATTCTGTAGTTTATTTGAAGTAACGTGGTTTAGTTTTTGGTTACCATTACTAGAAAAATTTTAATCATAAATTATCCGGTTATATACGTAAAATATTTAACCTTAAGAATTTTAGCAATTGAGTATTTTCATCTGAAATAACTCTAACGTTTGAACAAAAATGTATTAAATAAATATATTAGATAAAATTCTTCAAAAGAAAAAAATTATCGAACTGAAGAACCTTTACTGTTATGTGACATAGGGTATTATATTGTTCAAACTATTTACATCTGCATTTATAAAATCATAGAAAATACAGTTGAACACTCGTAGTTAAGAAAAACCTGAAGAGAGTCATTTTATCTTGCTAACATTTTGATCTGATATAACTTTTTTATTTTTAAAGTTATTACTATATGATCCGAAAACCAAATTGTCGCTTAACAATTTTTTTTGTCATCAGAAAAACAAAAGACAATTATAATATACATGTACTTAACTTGTCTGTTTTTTTTTAATGGAACACCCTATATATTTTTAATCAGTTGGATAGCATATTTTGTTCTGATTTTCATGGTATAGCACACTTTATATTTTGATCTAGTAGTTTTCAATTTATTCGCAAAAATATAAAATTTTTATCACTGCTTTCTTGAACACAAAACGGACGGAATACCACTGTGAAAATAATAATCAATTTAAATGTAACTACCAAAAGCACAATAAACTTTAAGCCACACTAGCGAGCCAAATTATGGTTTGTAATATTTAGTTAGCATTATTTTATTTCCATGGCACACTTTCATCCAACAAATATTTACATTTTTGCAAGAAATTGGAAACTGCTGGATCAAAACATAAAGTGTGCTATACCATTGAAATCATAATAAAATATGCTATCCAACTGGTTAAAAATATATAGTATGTTCCATTTAAAAACACACAAGTTATGTGTATATCTTTGACAATTGACAGTCTTTTGTTTATTCCGATGATTAAAAAAAAACTTGATAGGCGACTTTACAATTTGGTTTTTGGTTCATAGTAATTACTCTAAAAATAAAAAGGAGTTACAAGATAAAATGACTACCCTGTATAATCACAAAAGTAAGGTCAAGATCGGTGAGATAGTCAACACAACATATTTATTGGAGATAGGACGACGTACTACTTTTAAAATTACTCGTACGGTAATCGTAAGGTCTTTTAATACTGCCAATTAAAGACATATTACCCATTTTTTAAATTAGGTTATGAGTACGTTTTTAAATTGCATTTATGATTTATAAAGTTATAAAAATATAAATGGTTTTGGTTCTAAAGCTTTCGCGAAGCTGATGATTTGTAGAAGAGTTTCACTATCTATCTATCTATATTTCAAATAAGTATCAAAATATTCAACGTTGAGGAGAATGCGAAAATTCTTCTACAAATAAATGACTTTATTAAAGGTTATGAAAGACAGGTTACATAACGTCAACTTTACTAATTTCTGAAAAGATTTTCTATGTAAAATGCATACACTGAGTGTAACAGGATCATGGTAAACCCCCCCTTTTCTTTTAGTTTTGAAGATAAATGTCTGAAATTTGGAACATCCTATACCGGGTGTAAATGAAATTAGTCTCACCCCTATAACTTTTTTGTTTTTTCAGATATCATTTTGAAATTTTGGCAGTTGCAATAACAAGTAAATTTGAATTAATGCATGTTAATAAAATGATTCTAGCACTTCCGGTTTCACTGGAAATGACCGTAACATGTATTTCTTAAATAGAACACCCTGTATATTTTTACATTTTTGGATTCAGGGATTCATTCTGCACATGATGGTATCAACTTCGAGGAAGAAACATAACCTCAAACATTTTTTTAGGATAATTTAAGTTGGCATCTAGGGAGCCATGACTGCTGAGTCATTGAGTATTGGAAAAATAAAATCAGGATATTAAGTGAGCTAACTTTGCTTCTATAGCCATTTAAACATCTCGGAAATGGTTTTTTCGATATAGGTAAGTATTATTTTTTAAATGGCATCATTATGCCTCATTATGCTATTTTAATAGAGATTTTCTTTACCTACATTTCGATACCGAACACTTCACCATTAGTTCATAAATAACTTACAAAAGATACTTTATGACCTTAGTTCAAATTTATTTTAGTGAGCTCTAACCAAGTTAAACATTTGATATGAAGTTAATCGGGAATGCCTTGAAAAAAAAAAAATTTATTAAACTAAAATAAATTTGAACCAAAGTAAAGTATCTTTTGTAAGTTATTTAAGAACTAATGGTGAAGTGTTTGTTATCGAAATGTAGGTAAAGAGAATCTCTATTAAAATAGCATAATGAGTTATAGGTAATGGTTCCATTTAAAAAAAATTCTTAAATCGAAAAAACCATTTCCGAGATGTTTAAATGGCTATAGAAGCAAAGTTAGCTCACTTAATATCACGATTTTATTTTTCCAATACTCAACGGCTCAGCAGTCATGGCTCCCTAGATGCCAACTTAAATTATCCTAAAAAAATGTTTGAGGTTATGTTTCTTCCTCGAAGTTGATACCATCATGTGCAGAATGAATCCCTGAATCCAAAAATGTAAAAATATACAGGGTGTTCCATTTAAGAAATACATGTTACGGTCATTTCCAGTGAAACCGGAAGTGCTAGAATCATTTTATTAACATGCATTAATTCAAATTTACTTGTTATTGCAACTTAACTTATCCTAAAGAAATATTTGAGGTTATTTTTCTTCCTCGAAGTTGATACCATCGTATGCACAATAAATCCCTGAATACAAAAATGTAAAAATATACAGGGTGTTCCATTTAAAAAACAGATGTTACGGTCATTTCCGGTGAAACCTGAAGTGCTAGAATTACATTATTAACATGCATTAATTCAAATTTACTTGTTATTGCAACTGCCAAAATTTCAAAATGATATCTGACAAAACAAAAAAGTTATAGGGATGAGCCTAATTTCATTTACACCCTGTATACTTAATAAATATCGCTCTCTGACGTATAAATGATTACTTCCCACTTCCGGTTTCACCGAAAGTGACTAATTTCCTATTTTCAAATGAAACGCCCTATATATTATTATATGTATCATTGAATTCTGCATAATTTTCTGAATTTAACGATGTCAAACAAGTGACATTTCAAACGTCAATATTTATTTTAATTTAATTTCTAGTTTTTCAGTTAAGTGTGGCGTGATTTTTTTCAATGTATTCTGTTTAGCCCGTGTAATGCTAGAAAAATTTAAATCCCTTCGAAAATACTAAATTATGTGATTTATGAGCATATAAAGTTACACAAGTTTGTGTAATATAAAAAAATATAGTGTATTAAAATATAAAATATATTCCTAAAAATATTTATGTATTTTATACCATTAGTAGATATATGTATAAATATTATTTCACGTTCGTTAAGGACCTAATGAAAACCAAAGTATACAAAGAATTAAATGGAATTGCTCAATTGCTTCTGAAACATATTTATTATTAACTTCTGTTATTTATTAAGGGCACATATCAGTTTACATTTATCGGTAACCGCTTCAAACGAATGTATAGAAAATAAAAGAAGGGCTGTGTAGAAATATCTATTAAAGTTACTTGGCCGACACCGACACACACGTTTCTTATCCAAATAGAAGCTAAAGTGTAGATTATCTAAATCCTTTTATAGTCATAAAACTTCTCTCTACTTTATTTATTTTTAGTAGACGTGATATCGATAAAAAGTGTTAATATGAATTTAAGAAGTGTGAGACCGTGACTTTTATCATGATTTAAAACCCTATGCATTTGTGTTGAACGGCTGAAGGTAATCAGGTAATTAATCACAATTACACGTTTAAATAAATCTAAATTAATAAAGCCGACAATTGTGAAATTTTAGAATAGATTACCGATAATATTTTGATTTATAGTATCGATTCAACTAGGTACTTTAATACTTCTGAAAAGCTTTCCTAAATATTTTTGTTTACAAAAATAACATATTTGTTACTTTATTATCTAATTATTTTTTGACGAGCGTAATACTATTTACTATTACTACAGTTAGGTGTTAGGTAATGTATAAAATTATAGGTTATTACAAAAAATATGTATTTTTCTTAACGATTTGCAGTTTTGCAGTTTAGCATTGGCAGGAGCTAACGAAAAGAGACTTTTGACAGATAAAGTCGACCATTTTACTTTGTAACCTGTGTTTTCTCATCTCCTTTTGATTTTAGACAAGAATGCATTTGAATGTATTTCGAAATAAATGTTCTAATGCTCAAAATATCGTAACAAAATTTAGCTTTAATTTCTCATCATATGTCCATAAAACAAAATTTTGGAAATATATTTTTTTAATAAACAGCGCTTCCGGATAGACACTAGACAGGTCTACTACATCACAGAAATTTACAAATTCTTCTACTTTCTTTGTTTGATACGTATTATTTACAATTTTATTTAGATTTTTCATAACATAATTAATAATAACAAAAATCTCTAGTTTGATATAGAATTATATTGATGTTCTACTTCTAAACAAATACAAAATTTGTTGGTCGTAAAAACCATTAAAACCGCGTTAGTACGCAATTATTGTCGAATTCGTTAAAACAATTACTTTTCATAGCTAGGTACGTGTTATAAAACATTGAATTCCATAACAGAATTCATAGCATCTAAAGCAAAAAAATATTGAAACCACTTTAGAAAGCAATTATTGTCAAGTCCGATAAAACAACTATTTTTCATAGCTAAATAAAGTGGTTTCAATGATTTTTACATTCAAGTCTTCAACTTAAATAAAAAAAATATATCAAATTGAATATTTTTGTTATTATTATTCTTGTAAGACATCTAAAGTTGTAAACAATCACATGAGTGTTTTAAGTGAAGGCAGTGACGGTTATTCGAAGAAGGTACCTATTCACTCCAGCAAGAGTAGGAATTGGACTGGGCGATGAATTTAGTAGCTTCAAAATAGTAAAGCTTTAAAATAAAGGGATGAGTGATCAATCAGTACTTTCCATCTTGCAACATCACTTGTAGTGGAAGGTGGAATCTTCTAAGCAATCGCCATGACAATAACAGTAGAAATGACATTAGTTTTACGATGATATTCAGATGACAGAGATGACTCGAATTTAGGTTGAACTGACAATGCATTACCTAGATGCAGAACCTTACATATGGGAACAACGTTTCAAACAAGAATGAATTTGCGCCTCATATATCAATAGTAAGTTGCTGTGCTGTGGTAAAATAGAACGTGGCCCTCTACAGAAAGTCAAATGTTTTACCAACTGATTTCTATAATAGTAACATTGTGGTATTATTTATAATAACCGTAGATATTCCTGAAAATGACCTCGCTTGACTTGCTCCAATTACTGGAGTTCTAAGAGATCATACTGGCTTACGAAATTTATATGGATTCAAGTCAACAGGATTATTTGTATCCCATTATGTAGTTCGATAGCATCCAGTTTTCTGATTTTTTCAATACATGTTAAAATAGTTATTACAGAAACTGGAACTACTAAATCTAGAGTAGGTAGATTAGCAGCTACAAAACTTATTATGGACGTTGTCAAAAATCTCACCACATTGGAAATATTTGGTCGCTAAATGATGCAAGAAGATACCAAATAAAAAATGTATCACAGCCATGTAATTATGGGAACTAAAAATCCTACATTGGCTGTGATACCAGAAAATTGTTCAGTAGCAAATCCAATTGAACATCGCCATTAAATTTAAAAACGTTCTTATATACATATATATAGTTTTTCCTAAAAATAGTATTTTAAGATACATCGAAATAATTCTTTAAAATGGGAGCTTAATTTGTAGTAGTAAAGAAAACGCCATAATCTAATTATTATTGCATTTTTAATTAAAAATTAGTTAGATTATACCAATAATTACTTTTTGTTAATTATTTCCACTACTTAGAAATGTATGCAATCTATCTTAAAATATATACTAATAGCTTTTTGTCCTATTTTTGAACAAGTCAACATATAAAATAAAACCCAGCACATAAATTAGACAACCAACAAGTAAAGCCTATATGTGTGATGAGAAGGTAACATTAGGATAAATCATAGACATGCAAAAATTCTCTACCGAACCTGTTGGAGCTAGGACTGACACTCAAGAGCATAAAATACTAAAAAATATATCAAATAATTTCTAGTTAGATACTAAAATTGAGGGTTTCCTTGAAGCAAAATATATTAAATAGAAAAAAACTGTTTGGATTACTTTACTATTTGGCGACCTTAAAACAACTAGGGTTGTGATTATTAGGCTTACACTGAAGCTCACTTAGCTTGTGCCCCTTAAAGAAATTTAAGATACTGTTAAAAGGTTGAAGTTCGTAATTTCCTCAGGTGTTGGAAATGGCTCAGCAAGATGCTGGTGACTTTTCATACATAAGTTTGGGCACTGTACAGAATATGGCGAGGAGTTTCATTCTCCTCTACAATTAAGGTTTTGCTACTACCGTGGTGTTGAACTGTTTTCTTATGGGACAGTGTCTGGTTAGGAGTCCTGTCACTATTCTGGTTTGCATTCTGCTTAATTTTCGGCATTTCTTGGATCTTGTCCTGAATGCTGACCTAATGAACATCAGTGATAGTTTGAATTCCAGTAGCCGTATCCAAGAAGTGCTATGTTGTTTGCTTAGCTCTTAGCTCGCCTATTACTGTACCCCTTGCGGTTAATACGATATCCCACACATGGATTCCAGGTCAACTAAAACCTTCTCCGCTTCATTCATTGCCAGAGCGTCAGCTATAAACAACATACGAGAATGCTAATGATGGAATTAATAATGAAATTAATAATTAAAGGAATGGTGGGAGAAAGCCAAAGATGCTGAGTACAGAAACAATGATTTTTATTTAAATATTTTTTTAGATAAATTGAAAAATTCCCTTATTTTATGGTTCTCTGAAAAGTTGTATGAACGTAGATACTGATTGTGGTAAAAACAAAGAAACAATCACTGCCCAATTCGATAAAATTACTAGACAATGTTTACTACTCTTTCTGTAGTGTTGTTGCTGTTGTTTAGACTAAACTACGGTGTAAGACAATTCTTACACCGTGGACTAAACATATAGAAACATCAAACATCTATTAATTAAAGTGATATTTCTGTGCGTTAAATATCTTACCTTTACTTTCTTAGATTTTCTATTCAACGTCGATCGCATCAAGCTATCAGTAAAGAGATTCAGTCGTTAACTTAACTTCTTTTAGTTGACTTAAAGAATTTGAATTATAAGTGTAGGCGTGAGAAGCACACCTACATTTGCGTGCTGAATGTCTACGGATTGTGTTGGTATTTCCCGACTTATTATTTTAATTAAAACTGACTGTCTACTGATTTATCAATGACTCTGTAGCCACTGGTGTGTAATTATTGGAAGTTATCAATGTGACACGTTTACTACTGTTTGGCTAGTGCATGATGCTATTGAATTTAAGGCTAGAGGGATATATTATAGTAATTTATTACTATATCTTCCTTCAAATATAAAAAAATCACCAACAAGAAGTTTATTAAAAGCTACAAGCTTTAATTAAATTTGATTAAGACCCTTTATTCAAATTAGTCAGAACGGTGACCAGTCATTTGTCTGTTAAAAGATCCTTCAAGCTCTAGTAAGTAATTTGTAGGTTGATCAACTCCTTGTTACACATAAATTTATAATAATTGAACTATTACCTTATTGGATTCCTTTGATTCTAGCGTTTTTGCAGAGCTGATGACTTGTAGAGGAGTTTCTGGTTTATCTTCCGCGTCAGATGAACACAAGATGATAAAAAATAATCAACATGAAAGAGAATCTGACAATATTTCAACACATAGTATTAGAGCAGTTCCATTTCCCACTACTTTTAGCTTTATTTTATCAAACTTAAACTTATAGATAAGATATTTTTCTAAGAACTTTTCAATATCAATATAGGTACCCTTTGGAGCCAAAGTCGATAGTAAACCTTCTTATAACATCCTTACCTTTCTCTGATGGTCAAAGGTAGGTCACTTTATCAAAATGATTATCTTTTTATTTCCATCTCTAAATATTCCTGTTTTATACATGTAGATGACTGAATATTGAATATTGCTCTCCAGATCTTCTCCACACAAGAATTTCATCTTTATAATCCGTCTTCAATGGCCATGGTCTAACTTATTTATTATTGTTTTAGTACATTTTTGTACTTGATGAGAAAGACGCAGACGCATAACGATCTTAATTATCTTTATAAAACTTATTTTAAATGACGCAAAATTTCTCTCCATAAAAGTCATAAAATGTGGTTAAGTATATGTTCCTGCAGCAATAAATAACAAACCTGAATTGAAAAAATCTTCACTTATGGAGTTTATCGAGTACGTCTCTCTTCATAATGTTGGCAATATAAATAGACTCATAGTTATATTGCAACCTGACTGGATTTTTATATTTTCTGTTTTTTCTATTCAAAAAACAAATGAGAAAGTTTTGATTTTGTTACTGATGGATTAGTTTACTACTCTATCTAGTATACTTTTTTAGTATATATGACTGATGGTCGAGATGGTGGCGTACCTGCCTCTCACCCAAAAGTCATCCCGGGTTCGAATCCCGGTCGTGGTAATGGAAAATACTGTGAGAGGGATTTTCCCATTATACACGGATATTGGATGTGTGTCCCTTGTCTTTAAATGTATACTCCCGCACAAGGCTCTTCTAGAGCCTTCTGGGATAAAGGGGGTCGTAATTGGTGGTGGTGTTACATGTCGTATTAATTTTGCAAATTGGAAACCTAAAGCTACGTTCTACGAGTAAACTATGTGAATAAAACAATTATCCCTATTCGTTTCAATGTAAATTTTGTTTGAGCTCTTCTGATAGATTTGGTTAAGTCAAATCCTGTTTAAGAGTTCGTTAGTATTAGGATTTCTGCTCTTCAAAAATGCATAAGAACATTGGCTTTCCGGTTCACAAAATGACTACGACCTGAAGCAACCCCTACTACAATCTACATTAAATTGATAAATTGCATAATTGTTTTTTTCAATTAGCAATGGCATTTAAGTTCCTTTCTCTCTGATAGCTATTAAACAATATATTACGAATTTTACCTGCTAGATATTGCGTTTACATTCACTTATCAGGTATGATTTAACTATTGTTGATGAATCTAGTTGGGTTTAGTTGACTGTCAGGAGTCAGTAAACTGTACAGTGAGTATTAAGCCTGGTTGAAACGTTTAAAAAGCTAGAACTGAATTAACCTGTCAGATTTCTGGAGTTTGACGATTAAATATTTTACTGATGCGAATCAGAAACTTATTCACTTTTTTTAATCATCATTTTAGTTATAGATGGCGCCCTTAACTTTGTAGCGTGTGAAAGTGTTTGGTAAATAATACAAAATATTAATTGCCAATGAAATGAGTGGATTAAAAGAAATATGAGTGGTGCGCAGTGTGTTAGAGCAAATTCACATAATTTATTTAGATCATAAAAATTTATGAAGTATGAAGTGTACCATCCTGTGTTTTTTTATTATCTTCTTCGATGTGCAAGACAAATAAATAATTATGGGACTCGTGCGAGGTAAAATCTTAGCGGGAACCTTCTTGAGCAGGTCAGGTCTGAAAATTTTAAATATATGTATTTCAAATATAAATATCTCACTTATGTTAGTGATTCTCGGGTTAACATACTAAATTAAGGATCATACAATTATTATTTAATATATAAATTTAAATTGTTAAAAATATAGTATATTAAAGTATAAGTGGATATTAAGGTCTTTAAAACACGTGCGATTTTTCGAGCACGACGGCGCAGCCGGAGTGCTCGAAATAGAGCAAGTGTTTTAAAGACCAGTTATCCACGAATACTTTACGCTATTTTTTTTTATTGGTACACTTTGAAATCATAAATAGTTACTTCAAAAAATGGAAATAAGAACTAATAATGTAAAATACCTTTAGTTGTCATCGAAATGAGAAAAACAAAAATTAATTTGCAATCTGTCATATAAGATTATTTGTTGTCATCACAGTTAAAGCTTTTGAAACATTTGTCAGTAATATTTTATTTGACGTTATAAGGTACTTCTATCAGATCAATAATTAAAAAGTTGACATTTACACTTCACGTTTCTCGGGTTATTGGTGTTGCCATGGTAACTTTCAAAAACCCGCGTTTTTGAAAATTGGATTTGAACACGCTGAGGCGTACTTTAAACAAGCAAAATAGGGTATCAATAAAAAAAAAGTATTAGGTACCCCTCATTTTTATTTTTATTTTTTTGTATAAATATTACAACGGGTTCTAAGTAGGTAATGAATCTTTTTTATATTTGGGAATATGTACCGCTTAGAAAAATAAGTACCTAGCCAATGCATTTGGCTGAAGAAGAGCTTTGGTTTATTTAAAAGAAATATCTATTGATGCAGGTACCTCACTTTTACTTAAAAATCCAGGTAACATTAACAGTGTCTTCACCAAAACGTAGCTTATAAAACGAACATTGTTAACTTAATCGTATGACATATTGCGATGTATTTACGCCTCTTTCCAGGGTTCTGTAGTATGCCCTTCCATAGTAAGTCTGACGTTCATCAG